>JARHVA010002593.1:1637500-2257500 GCA_037957365.1 Torreya grandis | reverse complement strand
ATTTAAAAGGGCCTTGGAGATGCCTCTATAGATTCAAATAATTTTTCTAGACTTTACATTGCATTTGGATGATCCATTTACATTATCTTCCCAATCAAGTCCTAGTTGGGGTTTGTGAGGGTTTTATGGAGGTATCTGGTCTTAGCCTTTGTTCATAAAGACTAGATGTTTGAGTTATGAAAAAATTTCACTTATTTATTCTTGAGTACCCTATCTAACATATATAAACATCCTAAGGCTCCATGCAAAGTATCATGGGATTTATAATCATTAAGTTACCCATTTGATCTCCTTTAGCATTCCACATAGGCCTATGTGCACTTTAAGCCAATAAATGGCTTCTTGATGAACTACCCTACATAATAAAGTCTTAAAAACTTTTATACACATCCCAAGGTCATTCCTAAATCATCATAATAGATCATCAAGAGCTAGAAATTAAAATGACCCCCCTTTTGATACTAGGCTTATACCTTGCTCAATAAGTATGCCTGAAACCTTAGACTCAAATTATATTCATGTTTTCCCTACATATAAAAGGTTGAAACATATATAAAATCATATCATATACATGTTCCAACTTGTTATATAACCTATCTAAGGCTATAAATTTGAAAGGCTCTCAAATTGGCTACTAAGCCTTAATTTTAGCCATTAGGTTGACTATAACCCTAAATCATTTATATCTATCCAATTGATTTATTTGCTCAAAAATAAGGTTTTACATGTGGTATTATATGTGATAAAACATACTAATCATATTTAAAGGTCTCTTCTTATTTTGGTTTACTCTATCTCCTCATTTTCTTAAAACTATCTTCTAATGAGCCTAGGGAAGTATCTCCTATCTGAGAAAAAATAAGGAGAACTTTCTCTATTTTCCTAAAAAAATCATTTTATATGTTTATAGTAGTTTAAAGGGTGATATTTACCAAAATTGAGGTTCTAACTCAGTCATCTGACCCTCAAAAAACCTAAAAAACCAAAATTGAGTTTCCTAAGGTAGACTATGCATGGAATTTTGCAAGTAGACTATGTTTTGATGATTAAAAGGCCTTAACTTGATTTATTTGATATTAAAAAAAACTATCTAGGTTTTCATCATCATTATAATCATTTTATATTCTTTTCTCCCCATTTTGACATCTCATAGATCACTCAAACTCATCTTTGATCTCTGACTGCTTAGTCATAGTTGGTTATGACTATGTTTTGCCTAAAAATGGACCCTTACCCTATTATATGACCATTTTAAAGGACATATTAAAATTTTATAATCATGTTTTATTTTTTTTAATAACCATTTTGACCTTTCATTCTCCCCAAATACCTTAACTATTCCTGAAATCAGAAGACTAGGCTTAACCCTGCAGATTGGGACAACCTTGCTTGATAACTCTTATAGGTGTTTGTGACCTTGTTTTGACTTTGAAATAATGTATATGGATCATTATTGCCTTATATATCGTTTAATTCATTTTATATCTTCATTATTTTAGTTTTAATGACCATTTGAACCTCACTTAAGACCCCTTTCAACTCCCTATCTATCATGGGATATTCAGCCATGCACTAGTTATAGATGAAAATAGGGGTTTTGTCCATTTTATCATGGTATTAATCTTCTCATTAAAAATATTTATAAGTTATTACATACAAATTCACTTTCACTTACCAATAATCTTCATTGGAAACCAAAATAATACCCTTTATCCTTGACTAGGACACTTCCTCCTAAGACCCTATTCGTAGGTGGAGATAGGGTTGTAGGTATTGATTTTCATGTTAACACCTTACTTATAATATTTTATGGTCACCTTGAGCTCAAAATAATGCATATTATTTTCTTCAATTTACATTTAATTCCCCTTTATAAATAAATAAGCATCAAAACTACCTTAATATTTGCCTACCTAGCTGTAAGTACAACTTTCTAAGCTTGTGTACGGACAGGGAGTGAATAAAATGAGCCAAACATTATGTAACATCCTCATAAAGTTTTATTTAGGTTATATATAATACCCTAGGTCAAATTATATTATTTGTTCATGTGAATTGGTTTACAATGACACTTATAAAGGGAACAACACTTGGTGCTCAAGGCCTATAGTTGTCACTCTATACTTTTAGTGTTTTCAAAGGTACTTTTGGATCTTTCAATCACCCCTTTAATTTAGTATTCCCCTCTTAAAACCTTGAATATATATTATACATGTTATATTCTACAAATATAATTAACAATAAGTGACCAAAGGTCAATATGAAAATGCTATGAAATTAGTCTAAAAGAGCTAGGAGCTTTGTTTTGACAAAAAATAGATTAGGGTACTGAGTCTCAATCTTATCATATTTTAAGATATCCTTCATTATTCACTTGGTAATATACCCTTATCAACAAGTATACCATGTTATTACACAATATAAAGGCAAAGGAAGAGTTCTTTAAGTGATTCAAGGTCATTATATGATCTCCATACTCTTTGTTCAGGCCACCTGTACGTGGATGCTTGATACACCATAGTGACCTATAGTATGAATAATATGGAAACCTCTCCAAAACATGAGTTTTTATTCTTCCACATAACATATTAATGAATTTATATCAAAACTAAGAGGTTGAAATATACATTCATCTTTTCATACACCATTATGACGTCAACAAGGGTCCTGTAGATGCCAATTCTGAGTTACAAGGCAATGAGAGTAATTAACAAAAAATAACAAGCCTAGAAGAGGCTTTCTTAATAATTTGATAACACTCAAAATAATATGATGATGTATAAACCTATGGATAGGCTTTGAGAAACACAAAAAACATCTTAACTTGTCAAAATAAAGCAAAATATTATAGAATAAGCTCAAACAAGGTCCCCTCATGGATGTGGGTGCATAAAAAGCTGCCTGGATTCTTAACAATGGTTCATAAAGGAGGAGCCATAAAACTACAAAATCTCACCATATATTTGAATATGACTCATACCTATTTCAACCCCCAAGATCAATCCTCACAACTCCACCTTTATGGCTTACACCAAGCATTCCAAATTGACCCTTTTGGCTTGTAAAGGCAAGAAAGGAGGAGAAAAAGAAAAAACTAAACTTTTTGACTCTTTCTCTAAAAACCAATCATGTTAAATACCTTAGGAATTTTAAGAGACACTTTACTCATGTTTTTACCCAAAGGTGAGCTTACCAAGTCTGTACAAGTGCCATTAATGGCCTATTTTCAAGGAAAACTCCCTATTTTCATGCATGAAACTACTTCTTGACTACCTTTGACTGATTCTCGGCATGTTCTGACCTCTTCCACATTTAAATCAAACTTGGTGGAAAATTGCTCCCTTGATAAGTCCATACAAGTCATTTAATGAACCCAAAAAAGTGACCAAAAGGAATTTTTTGCATATGAGACATGGTAAAGGATAAAAACATGACTTAGTAACACCTTAAAACATATAAATGACCATATTAGGACATTTTAAAGATAATTTAAACCTTTGACCATGTGTGACCAAGGTTGGCCATAGTTGACTTTGGTTAACTAGACAAGTACAAAGAAGATAGGCTTAGACCAAGGCTAGAGCAGGGATGGGTGAGGTGTTTAGACACAAATGATAACCTTTTAGACATATAGGAACCTTTTTAAAAGTTTCAATATGTATGGGGTTGATCCAATTTTACTAATAGTCAAATTTGGTCAACACTTTTGGCAATTCTTAGGGGTAACATGCTTGCCTATGTCAAGGTCCAGTAGCCTTATCCCATCCATTGGGATAAGGGAGTCAAATGGACTCTAAAATAGTAGGATCAGGCCTTGAACTCACTAAAAAGACAATTTATTGACCTCAAAACACATAAAGGAAATACAACACATAATAATAACAAGAAAACACATAAAGCTAAGGCACACTTGTGCTACCAAGAAATTAGGGAACACAAGACATAGTAGAAAGGAAACTAATTATGTATATCTAACTAGATATACCTCCCTTCTTGGATTAAAAGGTAAAGTACCTTTAATCTCCCTCCTCATGAGATGAATGAGGGTACCAAGCATGCTTGATTTTAGATGTAGTATTATATGACTCATGCTTCTTTCTTGTTCTTTGGCTTGGCATGTCATTTGATGGATTCATCTCAAACAAGTATCTAAGGTAGATTAACTCTTCTTGACCTTGGAAATGTACCTCATACTAATTGCCTTTTTTTCATCATGGAAAATTTACATGTCCATGAATAAAATAGCTCCTTGAATGTCCATGTCTTCTTGAAATGTCTCATTACTCTTCTCTTTTGTTACTACTTCTTCAAAACCTTCAAGAAGTGTTATGTTATAACACTCTAGTAATGTTTCTAGTTAAAACTCCTAGTTGATATTTTTAGGATCAGCTTCACATGTGGTTATAGAACCAATCTTCAAACCTTATTCAAAATATTCATAGTCATCATAGATTACTCCATCATGGTTTAGAGCCTATTGATGATGATACCTCTCAAAACACACTTGTTCCTCAATAGCTTGGGTTTGTGTTCTTAGGAGTCTTGTCTTCTCACTATCTTCATATTATTTAAACATTTACATATATGTGTGCCACATGTCTTCTTCTTTAAACATATCATCTTGCTTACCATGTCTTGTAGTTAGCTCCAAATTAATTGTAGGCTCCTTGGGGCTTTCAAATTCATTGAAAATGTCTTCAAATATCTACCACAAGTCATCATCCTCTTTTTGGTTAGCATCATAAAGGATAAAAACAAGAGAAACTTCTTCCCCTTTGGAATCTAAAAGAGCCTCTTCCAAAGCTTATTTTTCACTACAAGTAAGGTCCTCTTCCCCATCATCATAATCTGATGTTTCTTAATAAGAAAGAAACTCTTCCTCATGATCAATCTAATATGAAATTTCCATCTCCTTCTCCCTCTTAGTGGTGTCAATATTAGTCATCTCAAAACTAGGAACTTTAGCCCAAGAAGTCTTCCAAGGAGAAATGCAATCCTCACCATTAGAATCTGATTTCTCCTCAATCAACCGATCCACATTAGGTTCAATGACCTCATTTTCTTCAATATTTCCTTGTATATATGAGATATTATATATTTTGAGTTCCAAATCCTCAATTTTTTGGCAAGGTTTTCTTAGAAAATCTTCTTTTGGGGGGGGGGGGAGAATAGGATCTTCATTGGGAAAGGAAATATGAAGAAATGGAGATGAAGGGGAAAAAGATTCTTTAGGAAGGGTGGGAGGGAGTTGAATAAGTTCAAGCTTCTTTTCTCTTCCAAATTCTCTACTTAAAATTCCTTTGTACTTCTTTTCACAAAATTCCACTACTTATTTCCATTTTGGGAAGCTAGGCTTAGGTAGTTCTTCATGAAGCTTAGATACAAGTGGGGGAATGTCACACTTAGAAACCTCATTTTCTATTGCCATGATGAATTGTGTCAAATGTTGGTTTTCCAATTAAATATCCTTATCAAGATGAGCCTATAACATTAACTTTATTATCTCAAAATCCTCTCCAATAGTGATATCCTTCTTCCTTTGGCTACTCTCTTGGATGGACTTATAAGAAGGGAAACTCTAGGGAATGCATGAAGGACTTAGGGAATTTTGAAGCATTCTTGGATTAGTATTTTTAAAATGCATAGTTGACACACTTGAAGGATAATTTAGAGTGTATTTGGGATACCAAGACTGAGCTGGTTCATGAGCTTTCAACCTTTCTTCTATGTGGAAAATTAGACCACAAACATCAATTATTTCACCCATAAGACCTTGCCAATTAGCTTTCTTAATGGGCATCCATTCTCTTTTGACTAGATATGGATCATACCTCACAATTTTGATACAATCTTTAGGGCTGACTTGACCACACCCATTTCTAATATCAAGGTTTAACATATAGTCTTTTTATCCAATGATAATCTTCTTAAAACTTACAATGGATTGACTTGGGGAGGAACTAGGTGGACTAGGTGAAGCACAAGATTGGGAAGGCTAGTTATAAGACTGATGAAAATCATATCAAGGATGAATATGGTCATATTGGGATTGACAAGACTGACCAAATAATTTCTCATATTGATATGGGATAGGCAAAGTTAGGTATGTCTCAACAACTTGTGTTAAGATAAAGTCAACATCAAAATTCTCCATGAATAAATCATGAGAAGTGTATATAAAAAGGAAAAAAATAAATTAAATTACCTAAACTAATTAAATAGTAAATTTATGCTTGGAGTCACCATTGTTGCTTAGTGGAATTACCTCCAAAGGATGATATCTTGAGGAAAACACCAAAAGTCCTCAGAGAATGGACTACTCAATCCTATCAGTCATGCCAAAAACTATTATGACTTAAAATTTCACCCCTTGATGATATGAAAAGTATATCCTTGTTAAATTGGCACAATGGAGCCATATTAGGGCTGTGGGTGACCCAAATTTGAGGTGGATATCTATATTACAACTAATTCCCTTGATGTACCACTATAAATCAAACCTACTACTTACTTTTAGGGGTGAAAAGGGAAAAGGATAACTATAAACAAATCTAATATATAGAAGGTGATACACCAAATATATGGCCTACTCACACCACTTACCATGCACTTAGACCCAAGGAGAAGCCTACACATACACTTCATCCAATTGAACACTCCTCTTCTACATTAATGTTTCAAGCATGGGTTCTTGAAGAGAGCCTAGGTTAGGAGGACCTAGATAATAGGCCTTCTAAAAAAACTAATGAATAAGATACTCACTACACCTCCAATCCACATTAGGCACTTCTTGCTGACCTATAAAAAAGAGATTTCAAACTACACAAGGCACAAGGAAGGATAACATGTCAAGGTAAGCAAAATACACTTGCACAAGACCAACAACCATAACATGCACTTAGGGAAATCATGAATGAGGTAAAAATAGTATTATTTATTAGTTCAAGTTAAAATTTGAGTAGGGATTTACCATACTTAGGTTGAGAGATCACTATAACAACCAAAAAGGTTAGTATATATAGGAATTGTGAGAGAAGAGAGAGAAGGTGAAGTTTAAGAGTCATAAGGATAGTTTCAAGCAATAAGAAAGAGTTAAAATATGGGATCAATAATTACATATGTCATATAATAAAAAAAAGGACAAATTTATCTCAAACTTGTCTAGCTCTTCTACATGTGGCATAGATTCTCTCTTGATTACATAAGAAATTGTCTCCATGATTTGCCCTCATAAAAATACCTCATCATTGAATATGATTAGGTATGATGATTAATATAAGGGAGAGGGGTTACTAAAAATACACTAAATGCATTGGAATGGTCCCTAATCATCCACATTATTCTATCCATGAGAAATCATCTCCAATAGTTACAAATGACTCATTCTCATTCACCTCTCACACTTGGCATTCAAAATCCTTCTAATTCTACAATCTTATCCATGTACAAGGATGGATGACACCTTTCAAGAGTTTCCAAGTCGTCATATTCATGAGTCAAGACTTAAAAGTATTCCCAATTAGAGTTTCACCATTTTCACTAAGTGTTCACTACGTGTTCACTGTGATTGGTTGAGATGATGAAGATATAAAACACCCTTAAGAGAATTTATACCTTAATTAATGATTATGGAGACTTATAAAAAGTCCCAATATCTCTCCTAAAAGTGGTTACATCATTTGAAGCTTCTCCATACCTATAAAACACACAATTATACCAATAAAAGACCTATTTTACACCATATGTATAGGTAGGGTACACTTCAATCACATGTTAAACAACCCTAGATAGTCCTCTATATCTTTAAATCATTTCCCTAGCCTTTACACTGCATTTGGATGCTCCATTTGCCTTATCTTCCCAATCAGCCCCTATTGGGGTTTATGAGGGTTTTAGGGAGGTATATGGTCTTAGCATTTGTTCATAAATACCAAAAATTAGAGTTATAAAACAATGACACTTATGGCTTCTTTAGGACCATCTCTAACATATCTAGACACCCTAAAGCTTCATGCAAATTATCATGGGAGTTCTAAGCATTATAGGTTGCCCACTCAATCTCCTTTAGTATTTTGCATAGGCCTATGTGCACTTTAAGAAAAGAAATGGATTATTGGTGAACTCCCATACATAATAAAGGCTTAAACACTTGCATACACATCCTTAGGTCATGCCTTAATCATCATAATAGCTCATCAAGAGCTAGAAATGAAAATGACCCCCATTTTGATACTAGGCCTATACCTGGCTCCATAAGTTTGCCTACAACCTGAGACTCAAATGATATTATTCATGTTTTCCATTCATCCAAAATGTTCAATAATATATAAAACCATATCATATACATGTTCCAACTTGTTAGATAGCCTATCTAAGGCTAAAAATGTGAAAGGGTCTCAAATTGGCTACTAGGCCTTGATTCTGTCTATTAGTTGACTATAACCCTAGATGGTTTAGAGCACTCCAATTTATTTCTTCCCTCCAAATAAGGTTTTCCATGTGGTATTATATGTGACAAACTTCCCAATCATCTTTAAGGGTCTCTATGTGTTCTAGTTCACTCTATCTCCTCTTCTCAAAACTATCTTCTAATGAGCCTAGGGAAGTGCCCTTATCTAAGATAAAATAATTGGAAATTCCCCTATTTGACTCAAAAAACAAACCATTTTATAGTTTTATAAAATTTAAAAGGGTTATTTTTACCAAACTTGAGATTATAAATCAATCATCTAACCCTCTAAAAACTATAAAAACCAAAACCAAGTTTTATAATGCAGATTATGCAAGGAATTTTGTAAGTAGACTATGTTTTGATGATTGGAAGGCATTTAATTACTTGATTTAATATAAAAATATCCTATATATGTTTTCATCATTATTATGAACATGTTCTATTATTTTCTCTCCATTTTGACATCTCATAGATCACTCATCCTCATCTTTGATCTCTGATTGCTTAGTCATAGTTGACTCTGACAGTGTTTTACCTAAAAATGGACCCTTACCTTACTATAAGATCATTTTAAATGACATATTAAACTTTTATAATCATGTTTTATTTTATTCAAACACCATTATAACCTTTTGGTCTCCCCAAATACCTTAATTTTTCCTAAAATCACAAGACTAAGCTTACCCCTATAGACTAGGATAACCTTGCTTGATGACTCCTGTAGTGTTTATGACCTTGTTTTGAATTTTGAATAATGTATATGGATAATTCATTCATTATATATCATTTAATTCATGGTATATATTCATAATTTAAATTTTAATGACCATTGTAACCTCACTTAAGATCCCTTTCAACCCCCTATCTATCATGGGATATTTAACCCTGTACCAACAGTAGATGAAAATAAGGGTTTTATCCATTTTATCATGGTATTAATACATTAATTGAAAATATTTATAAGTTATGACATAAAATTATAAATTTAACTTACCAATAAGATTCATTGGAAACCAAAATAATGCCCTTTATCCTTGACTGGGACAATTCCTCTTAAGACCCTATTGTAGGTGGAGACAGAGATGTAGGTATTGATTTTCATGTTAAGACCTTGCTTATGATGTTTAATATTAAAATTTAAATCAAAATAATTCATGTTCATGTCTTAAATTTACATTTAATTCCCCTTTTTAAATTAGTAGGCATCAAAACTACCTCGTTGTCTGCCTACCTAGTTGTAAGTGTAACTTTCCAAGCCTGTGTATAGACATGGAGTGAATAAAGTGAGACAAACTTGATGTAACATCCTCATAAAGTGGTATTTATGTTATCTATACTTCCCTAGGTCACATGATACTATTTAACCATGTGAATTGGTTTTCAATGCAACTTGGAAAGGGAACAAAACTTGGTGCTCAAGGCCTATAGATGTCACTACATACTTTTAGTGTTTTCAGAGGTACTTTTGGATCTTTCAATCACCCCTTTATATTACTCTTCCACTCTCCAAACCTTTCATATATATTTTAAATGTTATAGGATAAAAGTATAATGAATAATAAGTGACCTCTACTACACATGAGTTTTATTGCTTCCATCTAACATATTAATTCATTTCTATCAAAACCAAGAGGCTGAAATTCACATTCATCTTTCTATACACCGTTATGATGTTAACAAGGGCCTTGTAGAAGCCATTCTGAGTTATAAGGTAGTGAGAGTAATAAAAAAATAATAACAAGCCTATAAAATGATTTATTAAGTATTTTATAACACTCCAACTAAGATTATTATGGATAAACCTGTGGAGAGGCTCTGAGAAACACATAAAACATCCCAATTTGTCAAAACAAAGCAAAATATTCTAGAATAAGCTCAAATAGGGTCCCCTCATGGATGTGAGTGCATAAAAATATGCATGGATTCTTAGTAATGGTTCATAAATTAAGAGGCATATATTTGAATCTAACTTAGACCTCTTTCAACACCCAAGAGCACTCCTCCCAACTCCACCTATATGGCTTGCACCAAGCATTCCAAATTGACCCTTCTTGGCTTGTGAAGGCAAGAAAGGATGAGAAGAAGAAAAAACTAAAATTTGTAATCTTTTATCTAAAACCCAAGCATGATAAATAACTTAAGGATTTGAAGAGACACTCTAATCATGTTTTTACTTGAAGGTGAGCTCACCAAGTTTGTACAAGTGCCATTAATGGCCTATTTTTTAAGAAAAATACCTATTTTCATGCATGAAAATACTTCTTGACTATGTCTAACTGATTAATAACATGTTATGACCTATTCCATGTTGAAATAAAGCTTGGTGACAAATTTATCCCTTTACAAGTCCACACAAGTCATTTAATGAACCCAAAAAAGTGACCAAAAGGCATTTTTATCATATGAGACATGGTAAAGGACAAAAACATGACTTAATAACACATTAAAACTTATAAATGAAAATATTAAGACATTTTAAAGATAATTTTAACCTAACCATCTTTCAAAATATTTAACTAGAGTTGACTTTGGTTGACTAGACAAGTACAAGGAAGATAGGCTTAGACCAAAGCTAGAGGAAGGATAGGTGAGGTGTTTAGACACACATGAGACTCTTTTAAACATATAAAAACATTTTAAAAAGTTTTAATATGTAGGGGGTTGACCCAATTTGACTAAAATTAAAATTTGGTAAATAATACCTCTACATAACCTCACTTTTTATCACTTCAACACCAATTTCATACTTATTTGATTTGATCAAATAGGCCTAGTAGCCTTATTATTGCACTTGAATATCATGTTAACTTGCATAAAAACATTGAAAAATATAAATAAAATGATATTTATGCTTGGAACAACTCTTAATATCATGAAATAGGTCCTATTGAGGAAGGAACATCTACAACGTAGTCCAACTAGATGACTAGGTCAACGTTCCCTTCATTTCCTGCAAACTGGTTATTTTGAAGAATCTCAAAAAGGAAATTATAGGCCTATTTTTAACCACATGATGGATTTATTAAGAATAAAAAGTGCCAAAATTTACTCTCCATGGATTGGAATCCATTAAACTACCTTGTACCTCTCCTTTTAGTAGTTTTTCTTCAAAAAGCTCTATTTTCTGCCATGATCTATATAATTTCATACCAAAAAGTACCATTTATGGAACCCTATATGATTTTAATTCATGTTTTAAGATTATTAAGTCTAATTCATCAGGTTTTTATTGAATTACAATTGAATTTTATCACAACTGGTCCTTATGAGGGTTTGGGAAGGTTTTAGATGTGAACCTTATTAATAATGGTTCATAAAGTACAATTATCCAAACCCAAAATTATTACCATGAATATTTTTTGTTTATTACCCCTAAAATTACTTGATAATATTGGGTTACCACACAAAATTTATGAAAATATACCTGGGTAAAGAAGTTTACTTATAGGGTTTTGTTTGTATTTTGGACATGCTTATGCTCTTAGTGATTGTTCATAAAGCACAACCCCTCAAACAACCTTAGTTTTTAATAAATTATAGGTGAATATTGGTAATAAAAATATTTTTATATCATTTTTACAAACTTTTAATGTGGTGAAATAAATGAGCACCTGATCAGGTGGCTCGAATGGGTGTCTTAGCTTGCATATTTTGAATTTCTCTTTATGGACCAAATTGATATTTCCTCCTACTCTTATTTTATTTAATACAAATTCATGGGACCTATTACATATCATTATAACTTATCATGTTGATATCATTACTTTTTAGGGGTTGTAAGTGTTTTTAGGTGGCATAGGCCTTCTAGGCTTAAGGCTAGTTTTAGGCCTATTAGTGAGTTTTGATGTTCTATGAAACTATACCTTATATGGGGATGAAAAATCATCATAAAACCTTCATTCATACCTCTTCCCAACCTATATTATCCTCTTCAAATGATCCACTTCAATTTTCCTCTTCATACCTTATGACTGTGCTTGTAGGAGTGGTTGTCTGCTTGTGTGTTTATATGGAGTTTTGATGAGTTTCCTCTCATGAAATGATCCCCTCTTCCTATGACATGTTATTAAATTTTATATTTATCTTCAAAAATATACCTTATTCCTAAACACAACTCTCAACCCACCTAAGTGACACCATTACTAGTATAGTATAGGGGCCTGCTTGCTTGTTTTAGCCCCCAAGGGCATTATTTGCATAAAATTTAGAGTGTGAACAGTATTCAAAGGGTTTTTATAGACTAAAAATAATCCTATTATTATTTATAAACACATAAAATAAGTTAAAATCTTCTTTACAGACCTTGAAAACTCTTCAAGAAGTATGCATTCTCCAATGGTGATTATCATGAGACATGAAGGGGAATGTGTCAAAATAGTGAACACCTATAACCCTATTAAGACCTTAGATATGTCATTATAGGATTTATTAGGTTATAATTATGATCCTAACCAATTTTTAGGTCTTAATTCCACCTTTAGGTGATAATAAACCTTAAATTTCTCTCAAGAATGCCTTCTAGATGTTGACTATGTGTAGGCTATGTTAAGCATGATTGTGTTCTCTTATTTACACCCTAATTTTTGATTGATCATGGTGAGTATGATTTTAATAAACAATTAAAATAATATCTTTGTATTTTTCTCATCCCCATTGGTTACCTTTCAACGTTATGCCACCTATAATAAACCTAAGCTCCTTCAAGAACTTCATTGTGACTATGTTATTCACTATTGTAGGTATACATTGTAAATAAATCAAGGTATTCAGTAAAAATTTTATCCTTATTTTTGTTTTTGAGACCTTAATTAAAATTTTAAACCTTCCCCACATTATCTTGATATCATATTGACTTCTTGTATTGCTTTGAACCTCACACACTATCTTAAGGCTTCTACATAGTCTTATTCCATACAATAGGCTTGCATAGTAATTTTGTATTATTGATTTATAATTTTTTTATATCTTTACCAAATTATTGTATATGAAAAATATTCACTTTAATTATATAGTATGTTTCCATATGTTATCTCCTTGCATAGTGTTGACCAATTCTTGCCCAACAGGCAAAAATTTTGGTCTCCTTCTACCTCTTGCTGTTCTAGGCCATTTCTTTTGATTTTGCATAGGTCTTATAAAATCCATGGACTCTACAAGAATATTTTCTAAGGATTCAATAGTTCCCTAAAGACTTCATGTTTCTACAGACTCAGTTGGTTTAGTCATTCGATTCAACTGGATGGTTCATCGGCACTTGGTCATCCATCTTCAAGTTCAAATAGCTTTGGTTCAATGGTTTGGTTTGATGAGTTTGGTTCAAGGCCATCGGTTCAACACTTGGTTCATCAGCCTAGTTTAATCAATCAGCTCATTGGCTAGTTCATCAGTGCACAATGGTTGAACCACTTGAACCATTGAACCATTTTGGTTCAATGACTTGGTTCAAGGGTATGCCCAGTTGGCCGAGGGGCAGTTTGAGGTTCAAATACCCTCACGGAGGGCAGACACTTCAAAGGAAAAGACTGGGTAAGTTTAAATTTGTTTAAGTCCCAAATTTGTTTAAGTCCTGAATTCCTTCAGACTTTTTATCTGAAGGAATTCCTTCAGACAAAAAGTCTGAAGGAATTTGGGCCGCAATTTAAGCAAAGGATGAGGCCGAGGCTAGGCAAATATCTGTGGACAAAATCTCTGCAGGAAAACATCTGTAGACAAAAGTCCATGGGGAAATGTCCATGGACACAAAGTCTATGGGAACCTGGGAAAACATCTAGAGGAACAAAATGACCCATCGAAGGACCCCAAAGGGTAGGTGCCCTTGCGGGGGACTCTCAGCCAAAATACAAAGGGCACTTTTGAAAGCTAGAGGGTCACCTTCCCTTCAGGAAGGTGATAGGAAGATACAAAAGGTGAAAGAGTTCCCACAGAGAGGGCTGAGGGAGATAAATCTCGAAGTAAAGCTAGAAAAGGACCTGATGACATTTTGACAGGGATGAGGGCATCCCAAAAGTTGTCAAGATCAAGAAAGTGAATTAGCCATTGGTTTTCAAAGTGGTGACAACTGTGAGGATGTCAAAATTAACAAAATGAAATAGCCATTTGCTTTCAAAATGAAAGAGCGCTAACCATGGAAAGCCCAAAAATGCAGTGACCTACTAGAAGTTCACCCCCGAGGGCTGAAGGAGCCAGAAGAGACAAGATAGAAAAAGGACAAATCCTAAGAAACAAAGAGAGAGAGGTGCCATGTGAAGGAATAGACTGCCAAGTAGTGAAGGAAAGCATCGACTCAAGAAGTTATTTTAGTAGATGATACAGTGCCTATGAATTGACCATTGGGGGACACAAATAGCTAGCAGTGTAACTAGTTTCTCCATTTCACATTAATGAGTAGACAAACCATGTAATCACCTTGAAGAAGTAGCCTTACAAATAGACAAAGTGCACAACTCATTAATGTTTTGAGCAACATACTCTTCCCATTGAGGGGACACAAATGGGCCACTTGTAAAAAGGGGTGCCAAAAGGGCCTCCTTTCTTCTCCTATATATTGAAGACTTGTCATTTTGAGAAAGGATCTTCCACTTTTGTAAGGCGTAGCCTTGGCAAAATTTCACCTGAATCAATAAATGCATTTTTTACCTCTATCTTGGATAGACATTTTTGTGTATGTCCTGAGTGTTAATTTATGTTTAGTCATTGTTTCTTGATGCTTTCACAGGTTCAACACCAACATATCTGTTGTCTACAAAGTGCCATTTCTGTAGCTGGGAAGGAGAGTTCTATTTGGGGTGCAAAAATAGAAGAAAGTACCTTGTAGAGTGCCTCTCACAGCACCTTTGGTGAACCTCTATTCTCTGTATTTTCATTAAAACCTCCTTGTCAAGTTTTTTGCAGTCTGGTTCTTTTGCCAAGTGTGAAGCATATGTATGTATTTGTCTGATTTTAAGTGTGGATGTGAGAAGGTCATTTCATTTTGGTGAATCACCTCCTTAGAGTAGTTTGTCTTCCTATAATCTTTCTTCCTTTTCATCCCCCCCATTATATATATGTATACATGTATGTTAGCACTTGCTGGAATGAACATGATGCATCAAAGGGAGCTAGCCCTTATCTAGAGACTCTCCCCTCCAACTTCACCAGTCCCACAGGTGAGAGGGGAGTTTCCATAGTTGTGAGAATAAGGAAGGAGCTTGGCCTCCTACCAAGGGTGCAATCTTTGGCGTCAACACATAGAATGATCTTGAGTTTGTATTTTGCCAATATGTGATTGTGTTAGGAACTTGTTATTTAGTATGGTTGTAAGTGCAATTTAGTGAAGTGGATGACTATAGATTAGTTTTTTAATCCTCCCCTATTCATTTTATTTACTAATTAATATAATAATTATTCCCTTAAATCATCTTTTGAACATGAAACTACTTCTTGATCATTATGTCCTCATCTTCCATGAGCTTGTATATAGATTTGTATTCTCTATCGCTATAGGTGTACATTATTAGGTGAACCTGAATATCAAATAATGTTTCAAACCCTCCTCTTCATAATTTATATGTTAATTTAATCATTATACTTTACCCATGAAACCTCCAATGAACATGAAACACCACTATGGACTATGCATCAACCTCTTATTTACCAATTTTTTATAATAGGCCCGATTTCCTTAGAGAAGGTTATAAGTGGTTAATGTGAGGTGAATGATTGTAAAAAAACTATTTATAGAAATACTTCATGGAATGAATTCATAATCATCATAATTTCATTAAGAACCTTATATGATAATGATACTCCATCATGGATCATGGAATGCCATCATCTTTGACAACCTTTGTGTTTCAAGATTGTATACCTTAAGAATGCCTCAAACCTATTATAGGTGACCTTTCTTGAAAACCTATCTGATTTTTGTTTATAGATATGTGCATTTTATTCTTCCTTGAGATTAAAAACCTACACAATGTATTCCTTCATAGTAAAAAATCCACTTTCCTAAAAATAGACTTCTCTCTCATAAGTTGAATGCTCTTGACCTTAGGTTCATGTCCAAACTATAATAGGGTTTGATGATGATTGAAGAGTTTGAAAATAGGTAATAAGAGGTTCATAAGTCACTAAATATTATGACATTATATTAATTAGTTTCAACTTCCCTACTTGAAATTCAAACTTCTTGAAACCTTCTTTTCATTGCATTATCCACCTTAGCTATAGCTTATGACTGTATCTTTTCTTGAGATGACTAGAGATATCTCTTCCTTTAATAATATTGACCTTAAATATATATTATTCTTGAGTTACCTGATTGAGGTGACTTATATCATATTTAATAATCACTTATTTATCTCAAGTATTCACTAAGGATATTAGATACACTTAAAGACTATCAAGACACATGATTGTAGCATGTTTTGACCTCAAATTAGGCCTATAGGTGTCATAAAAGGACACTAGATTTTTTTTTAATGAAGGCCTCATATTTATTATGACATTAATAAATTCATATTCTTATTAATAATCCCTCATTGAATGCCAACCTTCACTCATATGTTGATGTCATGATAAATCATCTTAAAAGACTATGCCCTTGATCACTGCAGATGATTGTAATATGATTCATTGTTTGAAAAAAGATTGATTTTGGCCTTAATAAAGGTAACCAAACATGAACATCCTCTTTTTATTTCTATTGCTTTAAACTATTGAGATAATTCAACCTCTTTCATTTGAGAAACATGATTCCTAGTTCCCTCAAAATAATTATCGCATGAGGCACATCTTTGAGTGGCTTTTTCATGGTTGTAGGTGGATGTTTTAATCATTATTGTAGGATTTGTGATTTTCATATCATAAATTCATGACCATGAAACTTATAATATCCATTTAATACCTTTATAATTCGTCATGAGATGAATGTGAGATGGAAGGAGGTGAAGATGATTGATGATGGAGAATGAAAAGGTGATGGAGTGAAAATGAAGCCTTGTAGTAGTGAAAAGGTAGTGATAAGGCAATGAGGATGAAGGTAAAAATATGGATGTGTTATATCATGTAAAGTGGTATGTCAAGAATAGTTTTAAGGTCCAATATAATCATCAACACCTGTTTAACAAAACTTAACAATCTAGAAGCCTTTGGACAATGATATGATGACAAAATGAAAACCTAAGAGTCTGTTAAAACCTTAAAATATGCTAAGAAACCTTAAACATTACTAAATTGAGACTTCAATGGGGATGATGAGAGAATATGGATGATATTATTGGGTATGAAGCTTCATGAAACTTGAAAACATGAAGGGATGACATGTGAACAAGGATGAAACCCTACAAACAATACTCTGAGAAATCTTGATATTACTATCTCTCTCCTTGATCGTACAATCTCCTTTAGAAGCATTTCAACTATAGATTTGAATTTTAGCCCTATTTTTTAGCTCCATATTACCCTAAAACTTGTGAAAATTACTTAAATACTACCATGTAATGATGAATCATGTTCATAATAAGTTTTTTATACTTAAATTTTCCTACCATGATGCCTTGATGAAGAGAAATTGTAGAAAATTGGTTGTCATCATGGATGCATGACTGATGAAGTACACCTTGAATTCAAAGGGATGACTCATAAAGGAGAGATTACCAATTTAACAATAACTTAATATATTTGGAATCTCTTTGAGTCTAATTTATTTGGCAAAAATTATAGACCCAAATTTTCTCTCTCATGGTTGTACCACCTACAAACTTGAAGAGCTCTCCCTATATGAAAACTAGCAATATGAAAGATATGAACTATTTTTGGGCCTATTTTCATCTTATTTCCATGAAATTTTTATATAATACCCACTATACCCTTCTCCTCCTCCTCATGGTCTCATCTGTATGGAATGGTCATACAAGTTCATACTTGTGCATGAAATTGCATTGAAATATCCTTATCTTTACCTTTTATTCAAAATTAAGAATTTAAAAACCAATTTTAGCTCAAGATAAGGATACCATGATTCATTTACAATTTTAACACAAATATTAAGTCTTTTGACAATTTTACATGGGTAAATTTGGCACATGGGAGTCTTAAAATGGGCCTTTTAGGGCTTAAACTTACATAAAATGACCTTTTCAAGGCATAAAACATTAAGAATAAGGTAAATTAATGTCTATATATTTATTTAAAGGTAATTTTGATGCATTAATATCCTTTTTAAATGATATTTAACATTTAAATACCAAAAATTTCCCTTTTTAAGAAAAAATACACCATTTTACAAGGGAATGTATCACTGGAAAAGGCTTATAACTATACCATGGAAAAGTTTTGAATTATATGGGTTGGTATTTGGCCTTTAAATTCCAAATTACTAACATTTTTTGTGACTCACATTTGTTTAGCAACCCACTGGTGAAAATAACTCCCTATATTTCACATTAATATGATAATTTGAAGCATGCTTGATGGATTGATGATTCTTCTGGCTTCCAAACATACTTTTTAACTTTGATACACCTATTTTGATAGTAAAAACAACAAGAATAAAAGGAAAAACCACAAATAATTTTTTATTAACTATTAATAAAACAAAACTAACCTAAGGAAATAGGAAAACAAGACAAACACATTAAAAGGGGAGTAGACTAATGCTTGTGTTATTTATGATCACATGAATTTGAATCAAGAGAGGATGTTAGATCAAGTGTTAGTACATAAAATAATGAAATAAACACACTAACATACTAATATATCTAGGCCTAAATCTTATGGGTAGATTAATGAATAAACAATAATTGAAAACCCAACTAAAATGAAAAGAACAACAATCTTTACCTTCCTTGAGACCTCCAAATATTTTTTTAAAGTGGCTTACTTGGATTGTGATAAAAATATATTCATCAATGGGGCTTAGATATCTCCATATCCTCTTTACACCATCTTTGTCTTGTCATGGATTTATTTTGGCATTATAACATTGTGCATTTGCTTTGTGGATCAACTCCAACATATAACTCTACTATGTTTCAAGGTCTCTAAATGAAGAGATCTAAGATTGCTTCTATAGGCTTCAAAATCACTTGGAATGGGTTAAATTGGAACCTTGGTTGAGTTTAAAATGTGTCTAAGTGGTTATTATTAGGTTTGGATATATGTGTTTTGAGATATTTTCCATTTGGCATATTCTTAGGATATTATTTTGATATTTTCTATTTGAGACAACTCACAAAGGTAATGAGTATGTTCTAGGTTATTTTAAGATGATCTTGATATTTGAATTCTCCTTTTTAGTAATTTATTTATTATCTCATTTACTCAAGGATAAACTTAATTAGGCTTTGATCAATAATCTCACTTTAATTAATCCCATTTAGGCATTTGGTCTTTTATTGTTAGATTTGATTTAATTCAATGTGCATTTGCACAAATTAATTGATTTATGAGCCGGGTTGATTTAATTTCATGGTTATAAAGCCAAATTTGAGACATTTAGAAATTCTTAGGCTAAATGGTCAATGGTTGGTAAGAATTGATCTAAAGTTAGATAAGAAGCCATTAGTGGCAAAATTTAGGTGTCTATAGTTTGACCCTATTTGAGAAGGCATTGCAAAACCGTAAGCACAATAATGTTTTCTCACAAAATGAGAAAAGGTCTGTATGCCAAAAATAAGATGATGGTTGAAGAAAAAAACTCTCGATAATGTTTGAGAAGCCTAAGTTGATTCCCCCTTGAGGGAGTGGCTATCACATATGTGGATGGATGGTCCCTCAAAAATAAATAAGAAGAAAAGTAGAATTAATTCATGGGTGAGGTTAATCCAAATGATAAAATGATTATATGCATTAATTTAAAAAAGTACCAATTTTCTCAAAGATGGTTATAATCAGGAGTAAAATTTAAAATAATGATTTTCCCATAGGTGTTTATAATCATTAAGATGACTTGGATTAGATAAAGATGATGTTTGATTTGATGATTGTGCCCTAGTGAAGGCAGATTGGCAAGCATAACTCAAGGATATAACCTATTACATAAATAAAATATGACTAGGCACAAAAATACGTGCGATGGTATAATGACTAAATAATCCACAAATAAGTAAGCATACAAGGATGCAAAGTGATGAGAGAGATGAATAGAATAATAATATTGATCAATAGAAATGATTTAGTTGTACTTACCAATTTGGAGATACACGTCCTTATTAGCATTGATACAACTAGAATGGTCAATGGGTTGATTTGATCAAGATGGGTGAAAGGATTTTCCAAGGTATCAAGGAGAAACTTATTTGGATATATTGCTTGTACGACCTCCTAAGCTAAGTTTTATTATAGAATGTGATGGTAGGCATCATGATAGAACACCTTGATAACTAGCCTAAAATATGCATAAGGACTGACTCTCAATCCAATAAACACTAAAAAACAACACACCAATGATAAAAACTATTATGCTAATGTTTATGTATGAATATGGATATGCTCAATAATAATGTGCTCAAGAAATCACTTAATGAATGCATATAGATTGAGTCAAGGCAATAGTGTTAAAATCAAATAAATAAGAAATTGAACAAACAAATAAACAAACAAAATGCACACAAACAAACAAATAACTTAAAATAAACAAACAAAAAAATCCTAAAAATAAAAGAAAAAAGAAAGCATCCTAACAATGACCATGCCCCAGTAGGGCAAATCAAGGATAACTGAATAGGCTTAGATAGGATAAATGTTTTTGGATTTTGAGAAGCTCAACTTGATTATGAATTATGAGATACTACATGGTCCAAACTCATAAAATGATGAGATCATGGAAAAATTAAATTGATGCTCATAAAATGGTGAGAGTGTGATGGCAAATGAGGACTGACCTAACCTCAACATGAATCAAACATGATCGACATAGTCTTTAAATGGCCTTAGTTTCCAATAGTTCCACCTTATAGTGGAGGAATCTAAATAGTGTAGTAGCCAATTTAAACAAAATAGGCATAGCTGGTATGATGACACATTATGACATAGGATATGTCTAGTTAGTATATTAAGGCATGATAAATGAATGTTGCTCCTAGTTTTCCCATAGGTAGTTATAAATAGTATACAATATTATAGGTCAATGATACTAGTTTGCCCATAAGCAATTATAATTAGCAACAAGACTGGTGGGGCACTAATTTTACCATAGGGTATAGAGAATGGAATAAAAAATGAAGGATGCAATTACTATAAATTTTATCTTACTAATCCAAAATGAAGGATGCAATTATTATAAATTTTATCTTAAGAATGCTTGAAATAATTGTTAAAATTGATCTAATTCTTTATGATGAAATTAGAACCAATTGATGAATCGAGGTAAAATGGGCTAAGTAAATAGGGTCAAAACATGTTGGTCTATAAAATGGAATGGTGGGTCGAATAAATGATAAAATAGTGATAGGTTGGTAGGATGATAAAAAAGAATGTTGAGAGGTGGTAAAGTGAATGGCTAGGTATGCAATAATAGTAAAAGGAATGGTAAAGGAAAATAGAATGGTAAATGTTTTTGGTTGATGATGGTTTTTGGTTTTTGAATGTGTTTGGCCTGGGTATGGTAAATGACATATGATTATGATTCTATTATTCCTATTTATGTGGAGATACATGTCCTAATTATCAAATGATATAAATAGAATACTTAATTATGTTAGTTACTAGCCAATACCTCATCTGAATAGTTTCTATATCAAGAACTGGCTATAGATTTAGATGTAAATGATGTTGTTGTGATCTTCATTGGTTGTTGATTCTATTTCATTCAAATGTTAAGACAAGGTATATTTGTAGCCTATACAAAGGAAAGTGTGGCCATGGATCATAAATAGGGATAAATGGTGGTTGATAGGTTTGCTTATGAAATGGAATGGTGGATGATAATGGAATGTATAATGGTTGGGAAATAAATAAAGATCAAGATTTTTAGGCACACACAATGTTGCTGATTCCATATTCAACCTAACATTGGATGTGGTGGGGCCAAACACTTCTAAACATTCTCTAGATAAGACCACCAAATTATTTTTTTGTTTTAGTCTTGAGAGTAGCTTCCATCTAGTTATGCTATATATTGGAAGCTATTTTTATTTTATCTTTGATGATGTCTTCATCAAGCAATGACAAAATTTATGCTCAGTTATTGGTGCCTCAATAAGGTTTATACCAATGAAATCATCTTGATTATCCTAGAGTGCCTCTAAGAAGGTTTCACTAAGGAATGCTGACTTTTAACTTTTATTATATTCTAGAAACTTTGAAAAGGTTTCACTAAAATATGCTAATTTTGAACTTTGATTATCTCTTAACACCTCCAAAAAGGATTCACTAAGAGATTGTTCTTCTTCTATATGATATTGGTCTTATCTTTATTTCTCTTTTTAAACTACTATGTCACCATGGATGAAATTAAACAAAGTGTAATTCTATCAGTCCCAATTGATACTTGTGGGAGATGCAATGTCAATAATATGGATATGTTGATTGGTGGTAATGGCATGTATAATGTTAATGGAATGGAGGTCGGCAACATAATCCTTGTAGAAGATACTAGGAGAACTTGTGTCGATCCTAAAGTAATCATCCTCAAAAATCATTAAAGGATCATAAATGTATTCAAATTGATCTACACGGAATTCATAACCAATATTTTAATAGTTATAAATTTATTCTATTTTTGAATCTGATTCTGACTCAAGGGATTTTAAATCTAATGTTGAGACTAACATTGATTCTAATTCTAATTATAAATCTGATATCAGTCTAAGAATATAACTTGAATCTAATTTTTATTCTTCATATGATGGATACTCTATTATAATTATGTCTTGTTGAATGTTTGGTATTAGGCAATTAATAGCTTGTGATGGCATAATGGGCTCCATAGAGACTAGTTCATCAAAATGAGACTCCTCAATGGTAGGAAAAAGGTTAAGAGACAACTTTTTATATATTGGTTTGTCAAGGGGAGGTAATATAAAAATAGGCATATGGTTAAGGTAATAATTTACTCAAAGGTGGTTAAAATCATTAAGAAGTGACTCAATAAATACTGGCTCATCAAAATGAGACTCTTCAACAACTGGTATAGGATCAATAGGCGATTCATCATAGGTTCACTTATCATAAATGGTTGGTTTAACAAAATCATCTTGGATTGGTTGGTTTTTTTGGCCTTGGTTTCTAATGGGTTGGAAAATACTAGTTTTGAACACAACAATGTTTTCAAATGATTGGCTTAGATGAGGGATTGATTGGCTTGGTTATGGTTTGACAATTGGTAGGGGTTTTCTAGAGTGGGGAATAATTGGAAATGGATGAATAATTATCGGTGGTTAGATAATGATAGGGCATCATGGAGCTTGGTTGCTCACATTAGCTAAAGGATGAGGTCCTAGAATATAAATGGTAAGGCATTATGAAGATTGATTACCTACACAAGCTAAAGGATGAGGTCCTAAAAGGATAAGTCTATGGCATCTTAGGACCTAATTTCTTTCATAAGCCAAATAATCCAAGTCCTCATCATAAACCATATCATCCCAATTAGGATCTTGAGTTGGATTATAAGCCAGTCCTTTCCTTTGTTCTATGTAGTGATTATTGTAAAGAAGTTATGGATCCATATCCCGAATAACATTATCTATATTTGGGTCTTCAACAAAGTCATCCTTATAAAACTCTTCATAACAATCAAGGTCTCGAGTTGGATTGTAAGCAGGTATTTCATTATAGTTAATTTATGCATCCATTCTATCATAATTTGGATTTTACATGACTCCATCATAAGTGTAGCTATACATATCAAAATAAATGATGAAATATCCAAAAATAAAAAGGTTTAGAGTTTTTTAAACTCTAAAAAATAATGTCTAAAGGATAAAAGGTTCAAACTCAGTCTAAATTGGTTGAAGGTGGATCTATATCTCTGAAATGGTTTGTGATACAACTTAGCATAAAATAGTTTAATATCAAATGTCTAACATCAAATGTCATAGACATAAAAGGTAAAGCAATGAATAAAAAATAGTATGTCAAATTCTAGGCCAAAGTGTTCCAAACAAGATTTAAACTAAGAAAAGGAAAAATTGACTTGCTAGGTCTTTTGTCCAAACATGATCTACTAGGAATTTTTGCCAAACATGACATCAAATGCTAGACTTGAAAAAAGGATGAGTTGATTTGATTTAAACAAACAAGTTTGGAAACAAATTTGACATAGACCCGACACATGGAATCAAACATAAACATGATCAATTGCTATAAGGCATCAAGTAAATTGCACCTAGAGAAAAGATTATGTTTTACCAAATAAAGGCATAAATAATGATGAGGATTAGGCTTTGAGTATAAATAAATAATAGTTTTCAAATTTGGGGAATCAATTAACCTAAGTTATGCAACCTAAAAGATAAAGATATGTGTATCAACCCCTAAAAGTTGAGGCCTAAACAAAAATCAATCAATGTTTGGATCCAAAATTGATAAGGTCAAAAAACTCAATGTTAAATACTAGGATTTGATTGATTAAATAATTTATACAAGATTACATGGCATGATGGTGCATGAATAAGGTCCAAATAGAATATGTGATAGTTTTCAAACAATGGTTTTTGATACAAGGTAAACAAGTCTTGAAACAAATTGAGTAGCATAATGGCATTAACATGCTCTAATGATGTAATAAATGTTTTGTTTCAAAGACTCAAAAGGCATAAAATTTGATAATTATTTGGGCATCATAATGGTGCCTATTTCATTCAAGTGACACACAAACAAACAAGTTTATAAAAAATTGTAAGGCACAAATATGGTGTAAAATGGCCAACATAACACCTCTTTAGATAAAAGAGTGATGTATAGACAAATTGGTTTTTGACATGGTTTAAACAAAAATATAATTTTTAATCACAAAACACCAAGAAAGAAAAAGGTAAGTGACCAAATACAACTAAGCATAACATCCTAAATCTTATCAAGGGTGTGGCAAAGTGGGGTTGACTAAAACTAAATGGTTTTCAATCATTATAAATGGATCAAATGCATAATATTTTCACATCAACATGCAAGAGAAGCACATATAATTTGAGTCCATGTCATATGGCTTGTTTTAAAAAAGTCTTTCCCTTTTTACAACCACTACATTTGTTGCTTGCTTAGTGTAGTGAGATATCTAACATGCTCAAACTTCTTGGGCTTAGCCTATACTAACGGAGATGGTTTAACCTCTTAAACCATCATCCTAGAGATGGGATCCCAATTTATATACTTCCCCATGGAGAGGGGTTGAAAATAATTTTGGGAGATGAATTCTTGGGTCAAGGCTTCCCTATAGAACTTATGGGAGGTAATGAAGCCCCCCTCATAATCTAAGATGCAATAAAATAAATAATAAGTAAAAGAGATTTATGGTTATTTCTAGATCACCCAATACATGTGAGTCTTGGGGAGATCCTTCACAACATCTCTTTTATGCCTTTGCACTAAGAAAATTTAAGGTGAAGATTGTGCTTTTGATCCCACAAGTTCCCTATAGGGGATGGAGAGATAGCATACATGCAAAAAAAAAAATTTTCTCAAATAAAACTAACTAAGAAAATAATGATTTACTTTCATAAAACAAAAAAAATTAGAAGTGAGTTTAATTTTAAATTATTAAATGAAATGTTTGGTGGTGTTCTTTATCCCCTTGTCTTTAAGTTAATTTTTTTTTTAAGAACAGACACAAAAACATTCAAATAAACATCTAAGTGTTTCCTTAACACCAAATGAAAGTTCCTAATCCTTTTTAATCACCCAAAAATAGGTTAAAAAGACTATATTAAGCTTGTTTTGATCACTTTTTAAGTAATCCCTATAATAAAATGGTCGGCATGTTGTTTGACTTAGAAGCTATTTTTCAAATGAGACAAGCAAACTTGTAAAAGTATGCTCTTGGGTTTGGATGACTTGTTAACCTGAAAGAAAAAACAAAAAAATATAAACACATTAGGTTAAGCAAAGGTTACAAAAAATCTCAATAAAAAATTTAATAAAACTTAAAATAAATAAATAAATAAACTTATGAAACATGTAAACAACAAGTTAGAAGGTTAAAACAAATAAAATCAAACACATAAGACAAAAAAATATATTTAGTATTTTAATCATAATTTTTACAATATATATCAGTTTGTCACAAAATTAATATAAGTTGTCTATAACTCCAAGTATCACTTTGACACAAAAAATAAGATCAAAATAGTAAACAAAACAAAATTTATTAGCTCTGTCCTAGCTATTTTTACTAGAAAATTAGAAAATAAAAAGTGACAATCACTAAAAGAGTCATAATTTATAAATTAAAAATAATATTTTAATGAAATGTTGAGAAAATTATGATGAAACTAGTAATAAAAAATTATCAATTTTTTTTAAAAAATAGTATATAAATTAAAAATAAGAGTTATTTTAACATTTATTTTTATTTAAATATGTGGAGTGCATAATTGTGTCCCACTAGGCATGCCATATGTGATCATAAGAATTTACCTCAAGATAGGAGGTTATATCAAGTGTTAGTCCATAAAACCATGAAATCAACACACTAACATACTAACATATCTAGGCCTAAATATTAGAGGGAGATTAATGAACAAACAATAATTGAAAATCAAACTAAAATGAAAAGAATAACAATATTTACCTTCCTTGAGAGCTTCAAATGATTTCTTAAAGTGGCTTGCTTGGATTGTGATAAAAATGTCTTTATAAATGTGGATTTTCTATCTCCATCTCCTTTTGGAATTTTGTCATTTACTACAAATTTGATTTAATTCAATGTGTATTTACCCAAATTAATTGATTTATGGGAAAAGTTAATTTAATTGCATGATTATAAAACCAGATTTGAGACATTTAAAAATTCTTAAGCTAAAGGGCCAATTCTTGGTAAGAATTTATCTAAAGTCAGATAAGAAGCCATTGGTGGAAAAATTTAGGTGTCTACACTATTCACTTATTAAAACATGAAAAATAACCTAAACAACAAACCTAAAGTCAAAATATTTCCTCCAAGTTCAAATGGAAAATTAGATTATCCACCATGGAACCTTGAAACATGATTTTCATCTCTTTATATCCTCTTGTTGTAGATTGGAGAATTTGAATGTTCATTACTTCTTGGTGATGTAACTACGCCTCCTACTTCCATTTTCAATTATATGGATTGAAGATGTGGATCCAAGACCCAATCATCCTCCTCCCATATTCTTATACTTTGAAATAATAATGATAATTTTATTTATTCATGGGCTAACAATGATCTAATATGTCTTCCATTGTACCTTCACTCTACTCCACATGAAATGGTGATTTTTCAAGACCTTCATGATTGGCATCTTTTACCTCTTTAGGTATGATAAAAGGTAAGATTTATTCATTTGAGTTGTGTCCAAGAGTAATAATTTGAGATACTACCTCAACCAACACTTAATTTTTCTCATCATCATGTATTTGCTCTTCTACTGGTCCAAATTTGATAGATTTAGTAGTTGATTTGTCTTTAACATCCTTAATAAGAAGTATGAGACATTGAAGAGATTGATATTTGCTACAAATATCCATATATTTATATCTAAAGTTATTATCTTTACCTTGAATCTTATCCTCTTTGGCTGGAGTGCACTAATCAATGATAACTACTTCAAGTTATTAAGAAACATCTTTATGTGGGATAGCTTCTATGTGATCAAGAAGCTCTTGAGAAATAACTACTTATTACACATCTAAAAATTCTACTTCTTATGTGTTATCTTGCATCTAAAGCTCTTTTTTTCAGCTCATCTTATTTGAAATTATGAAAGACTAAGTCAGGGCTATTCTTACCTATAAGTGTCTCAATGATGATGTTCTCTTGATCTTCAACTAAAACATCTTTCTCATTTCCTATCACTTCAACTAAAACTTCATCATTAAATTCAGAAAGGAGAGGCTCATTCTTAAAAATTGGCATGGTAAACCCCTGAAAATACTAAATAAGATGAGAAAGGTCCAAAGATGTTACTTTGGATGCCTAATTTTTCTCATGGAGTTTTTCAAATTGAATCAATTTCACTTCCTCTCTCTACTAAAAGTTCTCTTGGATAGGTTTTCATGAAGGAAAAGCCTTTGGATTTAGAGGAAAGAGAAGTAAAGGTTGAATGACTTCCTACTTGATTTCTAGAACAACACTTGGGCTCATGCTTGATTTCTCTTCTTACTCCCTGGACTATCACATTTACTTCCATGTCATTAACTTAGGTTTAGGATCTTCTTCCTTTGTACTTTTTTTAGCCATGGGAATGAATGAAGGAACTTGAATATGAGATTATGTTGCCTTTGCAACTACCATTTGTTGTTGAATATGTTGATTTGCAAGCTCAACTTGCTTGGCTAGGTGAGCCTTAAAGTCATGAACCAATTCGTTAGATATATCTCCCTAAAAAATTGAAGATGAAGGCTCATGTATGATCTATTATAAAAAATGAGAATCAGCCTCTTCAAAACACTCTTCAACCTTCTGAGGCCTCTCTTGGATATATTTCCAAGCAAGAAATCTTGGTAAAGATTGAATGGAAAGCTGAGGACTATGATATACATTTGTCTGATTTTCATAAAGATAAAAGGGAAGTTAAATAAGAACATGATATTTATTATGGTGACCCTAATGTCTCTCATGGACCACAAACCTATCTTTAATGCTTACAATTAGAACACATATGTCTAGGATATCAGCACTAAACTTTGAATGGTGTTACCTTATGAAAGATGCACACACTTATTTGAATTTATATAAATTAGCTCTCAGATTTTGAATTTTATGCTTGGATATCTCTTGTCCATATCTCTTTTGAGTGTCTAGGCTCACCATTTGCTTCACATAGCCAAATAGAGTTTGTTTGAAGATTGAGATGGATTGTCTTGGGACTTGATTGAGCTGATAGGAGGATAATAAAAATCATGAAGGTTATCATAAGATTGATATGAGTCACCATACTACTAATAATTCTTTGTATATGGTTGTGGATGCTCATCATAAGGCTGGTATGAATCATGGTAGGGATGATAGGGGTCATAGCAAGATGTATATGGATCATATTGGAACTATTGATAATGTTATGAATGGCCAAAGTCTACTCAATAGGATACCATAGCTTAGAAAACACATGAAAATAATTAAATTATGAACAAAAATTACCCTTTCTGTTTGAGATAAGGACCAAATGAGTACTTGATACTACTTTTGGAGAGTAAGATGTTGTAAATGTGTACTCCAATAGTTAGAATTGTGTTCCATAAAGTGTGATAGAATTGCTAGCAACCTAGATAACACCTACTAAAGGTTGATTTCTTAGGATCTCCTTCATACCTAGACTAACATTGGAATGATCTAAGGTGTGGGACACCTATACTTAGATTAGACCTCTATATTTGTGAGGGTAGTTCCTCTGATGTATCACTAATATTCAACATACTAAAACATTCTATACTTTTTGGGGTGAAAAGGGAAATAAAGATTACTAAAAAGAAAATATATTCTACTGATGGTGATACACATGTATTTCTAGTTCATCTATGCTATTTGAGCTCATACAACATTGCTAAGAAAATACAATGACTAAATCTATAACTCTAAGACTCTTATGAAATAGTATTTCACATAGAGGTTTCATCAAGTGATCTAAACATGAGGTAAATGATGGTAGGACTAATTAAAGCACTAAACAATAAATATATCCACTTTTATCTTAGTTAATCAACATTAAACACTATATATGACCTACATAAGATGGAATACAAGTAACTAGGTGAAATCAGGACCTGCCAAGGGAGAAAATACTACCACATGTGCAAATCAAACCAATATAACACACTATACCAATATATAGGAATATGAATATATATATATATATATATATATATATATATATATATATATATATATATATAATACTATATTACTCTCTCTTCTCTCTTCTATGTAAATATCCTGGGTAATTCTTTCTCACTTTTATATATTTAGGCTCTCAAGCCTATTTTTTGGATCCCTCTCTTGGGCATGATTAGACTCTACCAAGATTGAGATTTGTAACCTCTTGAGATGAATTATATATATATCTCAAGAGGTTACAAATCTCAATCTTGGTAGAGTCTAATCATGCCCAAGAGAGGGATCCAGAAAATAGGCTTGAAAGCCTAAATATATAAAAGTGAGAAAGAATTAGCCAGGATATTTACATAGAAGAGAGAAGAGAGAGTAATATAATATTAAACTCCAATAAATTTACAATTAAAATTGATAATAATAGTCTTTAAGACTTGTATTTATACCAATATATAGGAATATGAATATATATATATATATCTCAAGAGGTTACAAATCTCAATCTTGGTAGAGTCTAATCATGCCCAAGAGAGGGATCCAAAAAATAGGCTTGAAAGCCTAAATATATAAAAGTGAGAAATAATTAGCTAGGATATTTACATAGAAGAGAGAAGAGAGAGTAATATAATATTAAACTCCAATAAATTTACAATTAAAATTGATAATAATAGTCCTTAATACTTGTATTTATGTTGAATGTTCTTGCATGAGCTACTTACATGAGTTCTTTGGCATTAGAATGAGATGGTGGGCCATCTTGAATTATCAAATCTCCTTTGTCAACATGATACACCATTTTTTGGTTTATTTACCTCCCCTTAACATGAAAAAAATATATTTATATGACTTATCTTTAATGAATACCATGGAGTATGCATGGATTGCTAGTCAACTCAGAGTGATTGGGTCTTAAAACTAGTTAACTACTTCCTAAGCCCTCCCTTTCATGAACTAGAACTTGAAGATTGAAAGTGAATTTAATATCAACTTGAATAAAAAATATTTGGCATGATAAATTCACATAACCTCACTTTTTATCACTTCATGCCAATTTCATCCTTGTTTAATTTGATCAAATAGGCCCACTAGGCCAAATAGGCTTAGTAGCATACCTATTGCACTTGAAGACCATGATAAACTATATATAAACATTGGAACCTAAAAATACAATGATATGTAAGCTTGGAAAAATTCTTCATATCATGAAATATGTCCTTTTGAGGAAGAAACATCTAAAACTTAATCTAACTAGTTGACTAAGTCAATATTTCCTTCATTTCCTACAAACTGGCTATTTTGAAGAAGCTCACATAGGAATTTCCAAGCCTATTTTTAACCGCATAATTACTTGAGGATGAATAAAAAGTTCAAAAATTTACTCTCCATGGATTGGAATCCATTAAAATGCCTTGTACCACTCCTTTAAGCACTTTTTATTCAAAAAACTCTATTTTCTACCATGATCCTTATAATTCCATTAAAAAAAGAACCAATTATGGGACCCTTTCTAAGTTTAATTCCTATTTTAAGAGGTTTTAGGTTTATTAATAAGGGTTTTATTTCAATAAAATTGACTTTTCTCAAAACTGGTCTTTATGAGGGGTTGGGAGTGTTTTGGAGGTGAACCTTCTTAATAATGGTTCATAAATTACAGTCCTCCAAACCCAAAATCATTTCCATTAATATTTATTGTGTATACCCCCTTAAAATTATTGATAATATTGGGCTCCCATACAAAATGTATGAAAAGATACCTATGTAAAGAAGTTTGCCGATAGGGTTTTGCTTGCGTTTTAGACATGCTTATGCTCTTAGCAATTGTTCATAAATCAAATCCCATAAAACAACATAAATAATTCATTAATTATAAGTTAATATGTGTTTTCAAAACATTATAAGATAATTTGGGAAAAATATTCATGTGGCAAAATATATGAGCACCTGATCAGGTGGCTCGAATGGGTGTCTTAACCTGCATAGTTTGAATTTATCTTTATGAAAAAAAAAAATCTTTCATATTGATATTATTTTATTTAGTACACCTTCATGTGAAATTTAACATCTCATTATACGTTCTCATTTTTTTATCATTTCTTGATATGGGTTGCAAGTGTCTTCAAGTGGCATAGGCCTTCTAAGCTTAAGGCTAGTTTTAGGCTTGTTACTGAGCTTTGATGTTATATTCAACTATATATGATATGGGGATACAAATTAATAATAAAATATTAAGTAATACCTCTTAAAAACCTATTTTATACTCTTTAAATGATCCACTTCAACTTTGATCTTCATACCTTATGACTGTGTTTATAAGAGTGGTTGTTTGCTTATGTGTTTGTATGGAGTTTTGATGAGTCACCTATGATAACATGATACCCTCTTCATATTATTTGTTATTAAATGTTCCATTTATCTTATGAAATATTCCCTATTCCTAAAAAAAACTCTTAACCCATTTGACTGACAACATTACTAGTACAATATAAGGGTATGTTTATTTGTTTTAGCCCCCAAGGGCATGATGTGCATATAATTTGGAGTTTGAAAAATATTTAAAGTTTTTTTATAGATTTAAAATCATCCTATTATTCCTTAAAAATAGTTAAAATATTTTTAAATTATCTTTCTAGACCTTGAAAACTCTTCAAAAAGTATGTTTGCTCCAATGGTGACTTTCATGAGACATGAAGGGGACTGTGTCAAAAAAATGAGCATCTTAACCCATTTTAAGAAATTAAATATGTCATGGTAGGATTTATAATGTTATAATTTTGATATTAACCAAAATTTAGGTCTTAATTCCACCTGTAGGTGACTATAAACCTCAAAATTCTCTTAAGAATGTTTTCTAGGCATTGACTGTGTGCAGCTTATGTTAGGCATGATTGTGTTCTCTTATTTCCACATTTATTTTTGATTTATCATATTTATTATTATTTAATTATGTTATTAAAATAATATCTTTGTTTTTGTCTCATCCCCATTAGTTACCTTTTAACCTTATGCCACCTATAACAAACTTAAGCTCCTTCAAAACCTCATTATGACTATGTTATTCAATGTTGTAGGTGTACATTTTCAAGAAATGGAGGTATTTGGTAATAATTTTATCATTATTTATGATTTTTATACCTTCATAAACATTTTAAACCTCCCCCACATTCACGTTATAGCATATTGACTTCTTGCATTTATCTAATCCTCACACATTATCTTAAGCCTTTTACACAGTCTTATTCTGTACAATAGACCTATATAGTAATGTTGTATTATTGAGTTGTAATTTTATTATATCTTTATATTTAAGATGAAAAATATTCACTTAAATTTTATAGGATGTCTCCACATGTTCTCTCCTTGCATATAATGATCTTGAGTTTACATTTTGCCAATATATGTCTGTGTGAGGAACTTGTTATTTAGTATTGATGTAGGTGCAATTTCATGAAGTGGATGACTATATATTAGTATTTTTATCCTAAAATATTCAATTTATTTATTATTTAATATCATCATTTGTCCCTTGAATCATGTTTTGAACATGAAACTCCTTCTTGATCACTGTGTTCTCATCCTCCATGAGCTTATATATAGATATGTATTATGTATGGTTATAGGTGTACCTTATTAGGTGAATATAACTATAAAATAATGTTTAAAACCATAATATTAATAATTTATAAGTTAATTTCATAATTATCATTGACCCATAAAACCTAAATTGAACATGAAACTCCACCATGGATTGTGCATCAACATCTTGTTTACCAACTTTTGATAATAGGCTCAAGTTTCTTAGAGAAGGTATTAGTTGGTTAATGTGAGGTGAATGAATATAAAAAAATATTTATATAAATCCTTCGTGGACTTATCTCATATCCATAATCATTCCATTAATAACCTTCCATGATCACGAGAGTCCATCATGGATCATGGAACTTCATCATCTTTGCTAACATGTATGTATCAAGATTGTATACCTTAAGAGCCCCTCAAACCTATTGTAGGTGACGTTTTTTGAAAACCTATATTATTTTGGTCTATATATATGTGTCTTTTATTATTCCTTTATATTCATCACCTACAAAATGTATTCCTTCAAATTCAAAACTCCACTTTCCTCAAAGCAGTCTTCTCTCTCATAAAGTTGATTGTGATTGACTTTAGGTTCATATACAAACTATAACAAGGTTCTATGATGATTGAATAGTTTTAAAATAGGTAAAAATAGGTTCATTAGTACCTCAATATTATTACATGATATTCATTTGTTTAAACTACCCTACTTAAACTTCAAACTTATTGAAATCTTCTTTTCATTTCATTGTCCACCTTGGATATAGCTTATGACTATATCCTTTTTTGAGATGAATGTAAATCTCTTTTACTTGTAGAATATTGAAATTAAATATATATTATTCTTGAGATACATGACTTAGGTCACCTATTTCATATTTAATATTCACTTGTTTATCCCAAGTAGGCAATAGGGACATTAGATACAATTAAAGACTACTAAGACATTTGATTGCAACATGTTTTAACCTCAAACCAGGCCTGTAAGTGTCATCAAAGGACATTATATTATTATTTTTTAACTACCTCCTATTGATTATGGAGTAATTAAAGTCATATTTATATCAATAAACCCTCATTGAATTATAAGCTTCACTTTTTTATTGATGGCATGACAAAACATCTTAAAAGTCTATGTCCTTGATCACTGTAGATGACTGTAATATGATTCAATGTACGAATAAGGACTAAGTTTGACCTTAAAAAAGGTCATCGAACATGAACATGCTCTTTATATTTTTATTACTAAAACTTTATGAGATAATTCAACCTCTTTAATTTTAGAAACATGATTCCTAGTTACCTCAAAAAAATTATTTCATGAGGCACATCCTTGAGTGGCTTTTTCATGGTTGTAGGTGGATGTTTTTTCATTGTTTTAGCAAGATTTATGATTTGCATATCATGTCTTCATGAAAATTATACTTAAACCAGTACTTGACTTCATTTATAGTTTCTCATGAGATTAAGGTGATATGTAAGGAGGTGAAGATGATGGATGATGGAGAATGGAAAGGTGATGGATTGAAAATGTAGCCTTATATCAGTGCAAAGGTAGTGACAAGGCAACGATGATGAAGGTAACACTATGGAGGTGTTATATCATGGAAAGTGGTATGTAAAGACTATTTTTAAGGTCTTGTGTAAGAATCAATAACTATTTAACAAAAATTAACAATTTATAGGCCTTTGGACAAGGATATGATGACAAAATAGAAACCTAAGAGTCTGTTAAAACCTTAAAATATACTAAAAAATCTTAAACATTGCTAAACTATGACTTCAATGGGGATGTTGAGAGCATAGGTATGATATTATTAGGATGTGAAGCTTCATGAAACTTTAAAAAACTAAGGTATGACATGTGAAAAGGATGAATCCCTAAAAACAATACTCCAAGATATCTTGATGTTGTTTTTTCTCTCCTTGACTGTACAATCTCCTTTAGAAGCATCTAGATTATAGATTTACATTGTAGACCTATTATTAAGCTCCATTTAACACTAAAACATGTGAAAAGGACATGAATAATTCCATGGAAGGATGAATCATGTTCCTAATAATATCTACAAACTTGAATTTTCCTACCATGATGTCCTATTGAAGAAAAATTATAGAAAATTGATTGCCTTCTTGGATGTAAGATTACTGATGTGTGCCTTAACTCCAAAGTGATGATTCATGAAGGAGATGTGAAAATTTTGAGAACCAAATGATCTAATTGGAATATCTTTGATTCTAATTTATTTTTCCAAAATTGTAGACTTAGATTTTCTCTCTCATGGTCGTACCACCTACAAACCTGAAGAGCTTTCCCTATGTTCAAACTAGCAAAATGAAAGATATGAACCAGTTTTAGGCCTAATTTTCATATTTTTTCCTTTAAATTATTTTATAATACATAAAATTACCTTATATTCTTTCTCATGGTCTCATCAATATGGAATGGTCATACAAGTCTGTACTTGTGCATGAAATTGCATTGAAATAGCCTTCTCTTTACTTTTTATTTAAAATTAAGACTTGAAATGAAATTTTTAGGGAAATATAAGTATACCATGAGCCATTAATCATGTTAAAAAAATATTAAGTATTTTTACAACTTTACATGGGTAAATTTGGCATGTGGGAGTCTAAAAATTAGCTTTTTTGGGCTTAAACTTGCATAAAATAACCTTTTCAAGGCATGTAACTTTAGGACAAAGGCCAAGTAATGTGTATGAATGTATTTTAAGGTAATTTGGATGATTTAATAGAATTTTGAATCTATATTTAAAATTTAAAGACTAAAAATCTCCCTTTTAGGCAAAAATACATCATTTTACAAGGGAATTTATCACTAGAAAAGGTTAATAACTGTACCATGGAAAAGTTTAAAATTATATGAGTTGGTATTTGACCTTCATAGGACAAATTACTAAAAAAGGATCACATATATTATCTCTTTATGACAAATTTTTTATCTCTTAGTTTGATCACTACTATTCTCATAACCAGGCATTCTATACTATGTAAAATGCTCTAAACCTAATAGTTATCCTTCTCTACTAGTTTTGGACCTATAACTATTTTATGGATTATTGGACCCTTACATCCCATCTAGATGTCTACATCAACACAAGTGTCTAGTGCCCAAAAGTCATCTTATTTTTAAATGAAATATATCTTTATGGTTGAACTAAGTACTTTAGTGTGATATATTTTCTAAAGGGATTTGTATATATACAAGATCAACCCTCATTCATTCCTCACCTAGAAAATACCAAGAAATCACAAGGAAACTAATTGATAATCACTCAATATATAATTCAATTTAGAAAACCTACCTTATTCACACCTATTTTTATATCAAGCATAAGATCAATATCCCCATAGGTTTAAATTATTGATGGAATAGTCCATGAGCCATATTTTCCAAGTTACAAGCTAGGTCACTTTATGTACTTTCATATCACACATTTCATCCTTATACACACACAAGACAATAAATATGGGATAAATACATATGTATTATGCCCTCTTCAAATTATTATCTATGTACATAGAAACCATTAATAGAGGGGTCATTGGGGCAGTTCGATACTATATTCCCTCTAACCCATTTTTACTACAATCATTCCATGGGTGAAGAAGCTAGGGTTGGATCATTTTGAAAAAAGAACAATACTGTAAATGTGATATGAATAAATCAGAGGAAAGGTGACCAAAAATTTAAAAGGCTACAGTTGGTCACACTAAGATCTAGTCAGTATTGTGTACAAGACACCTTATTTTAGTTTATACACCAACAATGACACAACTATCTCAATCTAATGCAAGCATCTAAGGACATATAATCAAAAATTATAGAATATTATGATTGTTATAATATCTTGATCTAGTATAATTTCAACCTATTTCATCCTAGATCTATATGTACACAATAAACCAATTAAGTACTCTTATTTTCAATTCATTTCAATATCAATCAATTATTGTACTTTCTATTTTATCATATATTAATATTTAAATTTTAAATATTATTTACCGAAGTTTGTAAATTAATTAAACCTTTATAGATCTATTTATCATCATTTTACTTATTCATTTTTATATTATTAACCCTAGATAACCTTGTATCAATAAATTTATGGTTAAACACATTGCCAAGTGTTAAATCAAAATTATTATTTTCATTCATATTACAAAGGATCACAATTACAAAATCACACTATGTATGAGAGTTTTGTGTGGATTTATTTTCCTCTTCAAAGTATTATATACATAGGTAGTGTCAATCATAAAAGAGGGTGATTTAGGCGAAATCAATCAATTACACTTTCTCAAATGTTGTAGGTTTCTAGCCTTTTCAAGTACACCTAGCATTTCAAGATGAAGGAGGCTTATTTTTGGAGTTTTATGTATCATAAGGGTTTGGTATTGCACATACAAATATTTGAGATACATGAAAAGGTGACCATATATTCATAGACACATATTCTGGGACAAGTCACTAACAATCACATAGGTAAAGTATCAATAATCAATACTAACCTAGATGTGATGAAACTAACCATGTCTAGATAGAATAAATTTTTAAAAGTTAACAAACCATAAACTTGATTTAGTCTATTTTTAATTTTTAGAAGTCATTAAAAATCAAGTATTCAACTATAAAATCTAAGGACTCATCCCTTTATTGTAATTACTATATTTATCATATGCTACTTATCAAGTCATTATAAATAATCCCAACATTTTACATTTAGATGTATGCTAGAATGCCATATTTATCAATCTAAATTATTCTACTAGTTATATCCTATTAGGGTTTTAAAAACCAAATTATGAAAAAAATAATCATGATATATGTGTTTATGTATTATTAACTATGATATTTTATGTCTGCATGTTTACATGTATTTCTATGGATTAAATTGGTTGTTATTATGTGTTTGGTTCTCTTATCACTATCACACTTATCTCTATTATGTGATATCTATCTATATTATTATATTTCCATGATTTATTTACTATTTTATATGGTTAATAAACATGCTTTAATGGGTCCCATAACTAGTACATAACCACTAATCTTCATCCCAAAACATGAAACCCAACACACCACAAAAATTAGGCAGAGTAACCAAAAAATGGTTAGGTTTAAGACTCATGAAATTCTAAATAGTCTACCAGGATAACCATCATGGTATTATTTTTCATATTCTTGCCTCTTTATTTTTTGAGGTGACCCATACTTCACTTACTCAAACCTTAAATTTGATCTTCCACCTTGTTATTATTGGAAAAAGTGAGTGTAGTTTATATTTTGGTTAGTTCTTCCACCTTTTTCTTCTTGACTAGACTACACAAGTCTTTTACAATATTTTCACATTTCCCTCTTATTGATGGAGTTGTGTTTCCTTTATTTTCACTATAACTAGCTTTGTCTTCTCTCATACACATTATTATTTCAATATCCTTTACCTTCCCCACCCATCATTTCATTCTTGCACCCTTATTTTGGATGAGTTCCACCTTCTTCCACATTTCCTTAGTTTATTATTTCCACTCATTGAAAAATTGTTGTTGCTTGGATATTTTGGATTCTAATTTTACAATTTTCTCATCCAAATCTAAGCCTTCAACACTCATGGTTGTGGGACATTTAAGAGTTTACCCATGCCTCTAAATCTTGTCTATCCCTTTACCTTTTATGGGAGCCTATATATTTTTCTTAGAAACAAACACTTCATTATTAGTTTTTGTCACCTTTTATTAAAACACTTTATCTTTACCTTTACTTTTTTTCTTCCCCTCAAAATGGAATTGGTTCAATCAATAGATTCCCATCTTGGATCTCCTATGTCTAGTTAGTAGTCATATGAAAATCCTCCTCCCTAGTCCTTGAGTCCTCTTCAAAACTTCATTATGATTCCTCATCCTTAATATCCACATCAATTATTTTTACTGCATATTTCTCCCACAAAAGACCACCCCTATTAACAATAAGGAATATTAGTCCCTAATGTATTATCTTGGTGATAGAATTTGATTAGTAAGAAATGATATATTTCTCTAATGACTATATAAAAAATAAGGTACACTAATTTTATGACCTTTGAAGTGGTTATTCAATAAGAAATTATGAGATTAAATAAATGTATGATTATAATTCATGATCTATAGATAAATTTTATGCCAAATGCTTGATAAATCCATTATGAGAAAGGCCCTTTTCTTTGTTTTAATTATCTAGTTATACTTGAAGAAGTTTTTCATTTATTCTTACTTACACATCATGTTTTTTAAATCATTCATTTATTCACACTCAATCCCTATGAATTCTCTAATGGCCTCCTTAGTAACTATTATTTGTAGACCCCTTACTCTAACCTCTCTCTCTCTTCCCATCCTATATTAAAATCCTTAGAAATAGATGTTTTTTTGAGCATGGTCATTAATGTCTTAGGTTGTCATTGATGTCAATAAGATCATGAGGTACTAGTGAATTAATGACAAAGAAGTTTTGTTTTATAACTTAAAGAGTGTATAGAATATGTGTAGGTCAATGAGGACAAATAAGAGGTTTTGAGGCATCCAAAGATGTCTTGGTGAGTATTTGGTACCTAATATTGACCTTTGGAGAGAGACAAATGCATCATTCTAGCTTAATAGAAGCTAGACTATCACTTTACATTATGGAGATATAACCCATAAATTTTGTGTATTTATTTTAGGTACTTATAAATTCAACCTTGGTCAAATATTGTCATGGTGATGTTATTTATAGTGTCAATAAAGTACCCTAAAGATTCAGTGTCTTGAAGTGTTTCCTAGCTCAAGTTATAAACATCCAAGTTGATGTAGAAAAATTTTATGTGATAGATACAATCAAGTTTAAGCCTTGAGAAATAACTATGTTGAGGTGTTGTCAATTATGTCAAGGTAAAAATTGAACACAGGGCTACCAAGTGTTAAAACCTTATTCAATCAGATCAAGGATCAATGGTGCAGGTTTGACCTATAGATGGAGATAAAATGGGGAGCATGAAGTCAATAGGTCAAAGGATAATGTGATTGAATGTGATGGTGCCATGTGTCATTATCATAGTCAATTAGTAATATATGGTGAGTATTTCATCCTACAAATCAAATATCAATGGCACGTGTTTAATTGTGAAGATAGAGATTGATGGTGTGAATTGAGTTAATAATTTAATAAGCCTAGATTACACTTAGGGATACCAAGTGGCATAAGAGAATTAACTAAATGGAGACTAATAATAGGGTACATAGAAAGCATGTGGGGATACCAAGTGGCATAAGAGTGTTAATTGAATGGAGACTAACAATAGGGTACGTAGAAGGCATGTGGGGTTTCCAAGTGTCACAATATCTAAATCCTAGATAAAATATTAATTTAAAATGAAATTTCAAGGCCAAAAATGTCCTTGAGGTGGTAAATCAGGCTGAGTGAGTAGATTAATGATGTCAACATTCATATGTGTGGAAGTGCCAAAATAAGTTGGTAACATGAATCTAATCAATTTTGTGCCAAGATCATATGGTCCAAATTTTTAGGTCATGAATATGTGTGTATAAATTTTTTTGGTGTTGAAAAGTTAGCCTCCTAATCATATTTATATGTTTTCCATACTTAGCCAATTTTGTATTAAATAGTCACCATTGGAATTTGAATTTTCAAATTAACAAAGGCAAACTAGTGTTGATTGTTTTGCTTTTATCTTGAGCATATAGAGGAATGTGTTAATGAAGTAAAAAAAAATTGTAAAGGAATATAATTTATATCCATAAAATTTAATTATAAGGTTTAAATATCTTTACAATTGTAGTTATTGAGCTCCAAAGTTGACTATGGGTTTGACCATCTTCTAAAAGTGACCCAAGAATAATGTTTATGTTTGTATTGATGGTGTTTTGATGTTTGAAGGTGAATTATAAATTTGAGATTGATTTAGACTCCATTAAGACTATTTTAATAAATTTTGGAGGTTTGACCAATCCACATTCAGTATGAATAAATGCTTGGAAGTTGACTAATTATTCATTCATGATGTTTTTGTGTACAAGGCTAATGTTTGACAAGGTTTTACATATGCATAGGTGATTAGGTATGAATGTAATTAATTTAAGGTGTTTTAGGGGTCATGTGGAGTGGAAATATGAATTTATAAGTGGTTTTTTGTTCCTAATTTGTTTGGTGAAGTGCTAAAGGGGTGAATGTGTCTCCATGAGACCTATAAGGGCTATTAAGGCCCAATTGAAAGGTGTAGCTAATTAAGGGTGACCCATGGATGGTATGGTTGACTTATGAGGGTGGTTTTGAGCCATTTATTAGTGTGATATAATATTTAAGGTTTAATTCAAGTCTTATGGCCAACCAAGAATATGGAAATCTTGAAGACTCTATAAAGAGTAAAATTAAAGGTGATGGTTTTTAGAGTTGAGATGTGAAGGATAGAGAAGTTTGAGTGTACTTATTGTATGGATTGAAGATAAAATAAGGTTTAGGAATGTTTTTATTACCTATACATCATAATTTTGATGTCATAATAGTGTACTTGAAAGTTTGTATATTGAGGATGAGTGAAGAGGTCTAAAGTGAACTAAAAGGGTGTTTTGGATGCATTGCTTGTGTGTCTAAGCTTGAGAGAGTGTAAAGGGTTAAAGAGAGGTATTATTCATTGTATCTCAATTATATTGGTAAGAAACCAAAGATCAAGATATGTTTATTTAATAGGTGTTGTTGTAGGTGCTTAACATCTAGGGTAAGAGGTGTTCATCCATCCTTAGGGGATTGTACTCCATGTGAAGAGGGTGATTCACTAAAGGTCTCATGATTGTGATCATCTTGTAGGAAAATTATTCCATGTGTTTTAAATATTGAGAGTGTATTTTATCCCCCATGAGAGTTTACCACATAAATTCATATGTTATATGTCTAATCTTTCATTATTCTCTTGTTCATTATTATGAATGACTTGTATGTTCTATGAATGCTTGTGGTGATTGATTAAGGGTTTGAAATGATTGGAATTGCAGTTGGATTATATTATATCACTAATTCACCCCACCTTATTAATTATTGTACCTCTAATAATTAGTATTAGTGTAGGTCCTTTAGTGGAGGCTTAACAACTTGAAGGTGATCCAAGGTATAATATGGGTAGTCATCAAATGCAAGGAGGATTTTCCACTAAGTAAGCATTGATGTTAAATAGGTCTAATTATGATTTTTGGAGTGCAAGGATGAAGAAATAAATCATGTCACTAGGATTTTATGTTTAGAAATATGTTTTGGATGGTTATTCCTCACACCCTAATCCTCCAACTACTGATATAGATAAGAAGCTATGTGAGATAAATTCTAAGGTAATGAATGCCATCACTTGTGGTCTTTCAAATATTGAGTTCACCAAGGTAATACATTGTAAATATACCAAAGAGATATGGGACAAATTATAGATCATTTATGAAGGGGATTCAAAGGTAAATTTGTCTAAGTTGTAAAATCACAAAAGATAATTCAAGATTCTCAATATGAAGGAAAAGGATTTAGTGACATCATATTTATAGAGAGTTGATGATATTTTGAACATCATAAAAGGTCTTGGAGAGGAACTTGAAGAAGATAGTTTTGTGAAAAAGGTATTAAGGTCTCTTACCCTCAAATTTGATTCAAATTTTTCTACCATAGAAGAATGTCATGATATCATAAAGAATAAGATGGATGAAATGCATGATATTCTCATAACCTATGAGATTAGATTTAATGAATATAAACCACAAAATAAATAATCTACATTTAAGGTAGAAAAGAAGACAAAAAATAAGTTCCAAGGTAAGAAATTTCAAGGAGGATGACATATTTGATATTGATGATGATGAACTAATTTCTTTATTTACAAGTAAATTGAAAATAGGTTCAAGTAAGTATAAGGGTAAACTACCCTCCAAATGTTTCAATTGTGGAGAAGTAGGATACTTTATTAGCAAGTGCTCTCATAAGCATAAGAATAATGATGATGAAGAGAATGGTCAAGGCCAACATTGAGGCAAGAATAAATTTAGTTTTGATAAGAGGAAGAAAGTATTTAGAAAGTATGACAATAAGAAGTCCTTCAAGGACAAGAAGAGCCTCTAAACCAAAGAATAATGTAGTACATTAGATGAGAATGAAGGCAATGAATTAGAGTATGATCATGAAGATGATGGTCGTATTGAAGATGAAGTCCTATTCATGAAAGAAGAAGGAAGTTTCTCATATCAAAATTAGTCTATTTGGAGTAATACAAATAATGAAGAAGACAAGGAGGACTATGAGACTGAATTGAGGAACGCTCTTGAAGAACTAAAGATTGAGAAGAATATTAACAAGAAGATGAAGTCAAAAATTAAGGATTATGAGGAGCAATTCAGTATGTTTGAGGAAAGAATGCATGAAGACACCAAGGAACATGAAGGTATAGTCAAGCATCTATGTTGTAAATTGGAAATCATGTTTACAAGCTTGAAATCTAAAAAATATGAGTTTTTAAGGTATGTGATTGAAATTAAGTCATTGAAAGATGAGTTAGAGAAGACATCTAGTAAGGTAAAGCCATTTGTGAGGTTTGAAAAGATATCAAATGATATAGATAACATTATGAATAGTTGAAAGAATGTTAGTGATATAACTAGACTTGGTTACAAAGGAGAATAAAATATTTTAACTCAAGACAAGGTGAAGACTAATGTGAATAAGGACAATTATACTTGAAGGTCAATAATCAATCATGTAATGAAGATGCTAGAAGAATGAATATAAATCAGATCAAAAAACCAAATTCTAGGAGGTATGCCAAATTTAATGGTTATTGTTATACTTATAATCAATTTGGTCATAGGGATAGAGAGTTTAGAAGACTTTATAAGAATGAGTGGAATCATCAGTCAAGTGGTGTGATCAAGGTTGAGTATTTAAACTATCATGGTGTGGGACACTTTGCAAAACATTATGTAAACAAAGTAAGGAAAGTTGATTTTCCTTCAAAAAGAGTGGTTTGGTATAAATATGAGAAGATTAGTCACATTGATAGGTTATGCAAGAAAAGGTTATCAATTCAAAACAAGTTCTTTCATGCTCCTAGAGTGCAAGGAAGAAGGATAGTTAACATGGAAACCAAAAGTGGAAAGTGTGAGTCATGATGAGTCTATAGGTCCAAGTGGTCTATTTATTAAGGTTTCAAATGCTACAAAGGTTTAAGACTACCAAGATCTCTCATTGTATACTCATTTTTTGAATGAAGAGACTAAGCTCAAGGAGAAAATCAAGGTGCTAATTGAGGTTAATTTTGAGGTGTGTTTGGAACCAAGTAAACATCTTGTTGTTGTTGAGCAAGTTCCATGTAAAGAACATCAGTTGTCAATGACTAGTGATGAGGTTATTTATTCAACTAAAAAGGTATGTCATGAATTTATGTTATTTCCATGTGTTGTCAATATAGACTTAGAAGATAAGGAAAATGTTGTAGTGGATGAGCAAGTTTTTTCTCTTAATCATAAAAAGAAGAACTATCAATTTTAGAATCCAAGAAGGAGAAGGAATATGAGGAGATGTGGGAATCTAATAATTTAACATTATTTTGAGTAGCCATGTGAATTAGGGTGTTTATACCTATTCATCTTAGGAGATATATTTCTTGTGGAGAAAAAAGTGTGTGCTCAAGGTGCATTCAGGAACTTTGGTCCTAAAGGTATGCTTTTATCATTTTTGGATGCTTGGTATAGTAGGTAAAATGTTGAATAATGAAGGAAAGGCTGATATAGAGTATGAGGAGTATGTGTAAAATTTAATTCTAGATGTTTTTATGGTTTGAATATTTTTGTGTGCAAGTTGAAGTTTTTATTTTTTAGTGCTCTCAGGTTTCCCAGTTTTGGTTTAAGGGCAAGTAGGTCAAAAACCTAGCTAAAGGATATATGTGTTACCCAAGGTGTGTGATCTCAAATTTTTTTCTATAAGTGTGTATTGATTACTTCCACATGTGGAATAAATTTCAATAGTTGGAATTGATTGCAATGTGGTGAGTTGATAGTTTTTATTTTAAAGACCTAGTGTTTTTTACTCATGGTGGTTAGCTAAATTCCTAAGAGAGTTAAGGTATAAGGATGTTTAATAGGTTTAAATGGACAAATGGGTTGTAAAAAGGTGATTTAAAATCATATTAAAGTGTGTGGTGTCTTCCATGGATGACGATTTATGAAAATAGAGGGTTAATTAGCTAGTATGTTTGTGAAGAAGCTATGGTGTAAAGGCAGAGTTGGAAGATGATTTTTGGCATGGATTAGGGAGAGCATGAGTGTACTTTAGATATGTAATTTTAAGTCTTTAATGTGTCTAAAAAAAAAACATATGTGTGTTTCAAGGTTTAGGTAGGGCTGCTAAGCCTCTAGGCAAGGCTAGTGAAGAGATGAGTGTTTTCTGGTCATTTTATTTAAATGAAAAGGGTATGGTTGTTCTTGAATGAGTTTTTTTATTTGTTTTTGTGAATAATTAATAATTTAATATTGGATTTTTTATCTATTGGTTACCATGAAGGTGGCTTAAGAGAGAATGTATGAAGGTAATTATGATGTTTCTTCATGGTTTATAGTGGTTTGAAGGTGCTCAAAGTGTACCTAGACTTAGGTGAATTAGGGGGAGTCCCTCTTAATTTTTCAAGGTGATTTCAAGTAGTTTTTGGTGTTAGTGTGTGTTTTGTCTTCATAGAGCTATGTATAGTCAAGAAGAGTGTTGTGTCTGAAGCATGTTTTGAGAAGCTCAAGGTAAGAGGTAGAGAATGGAGTTAGGGGGAGATAACTCAGGGCTCTTGAGAAGCTTGAAGAGAAAGGGTAAGTAAGATATTATGAAAGGTACTATTATAGATGAAGGAATTTGAGAAGTCTAAATCAATTTACATGTTAGTTAAAGAGGTTGATCAGTCAAAAATAAAGACAAGTAGTTACAAGTGAGCATGGTGATAGTGGGATCTTATCTGAGTTATTTTAGTTTTACATGGCATGGTTTGTATAAGAATGAGTCCAAATATCAATTAGAACACTTGTATAATATCATTTTTATTTAATGTCAAAGGGGGAGAAAGATCAAAGTGAAGGATTTTAAATTGGTAAGAAGACATTTTGAGGGTGTTTTTCCATCAATGACAAAGGGAGATATTGTTGAGCATGGTCATTAATGTCCTAGGTTGTTATTAATGTTAATAATAGCATAAGATAATAATGCATTAATGATAAATAAGTTGTGTTTGATAGCTTGGAGTGTATATGGAATATGTGCAAGTTAATGAGGACAAATAAGAGGTTTTTGAGGCATCCATATATGTTTTAGTGAGGATATGGTACCTCATATTGACCTTTAGAGAGAGAAAAATACATCATTATAGCTTAAGAGAATCCATACCATCATTGCACACCATGGAGATATGAATAACCTAGAAAGTTTGTGAATTTATTGTAGGTACTCAAAAATTCAACCTTGGTCAAAGGTTTTCATGGTGATGTTGTCTATAGTGCTAAGAAGGTACCCTAAAAATTTGGTGTCTTGAAGTGTTTCCTAGCTCAAGTTATAAACTTCCAAATTTTCTCTAGTAGATTGTGACATGCTAGAGACCATCGAGTTTAATCCTTAGGAAATAGATGTGTTGAAGTGTTATCAATTATGTCAAGGTATGAATTGAACACAGGGCTACCAAGTGTTGAAAACTTGCTTGATAAAATCAAGGATCAATGATACACATTAAACCATGAAAATGGAGATCTAATGGAAATCATGAAGTTAATAAGTCAAAAGATCCTTAGATTGATTGTGATGGTGCCATGTGTCACAATCATGATGAATTAACAATATATCAATGGTGAGAATTTCATCATGTAAATCAAATATTGATAATGTAAATTCAATCATGTAAATGGAGATCGATGATGAAAATTGAGCCAATAAGTCAATAATCCTAGATTTCACATGGGGATACCAAGTGGCATAAGAGTGTAAACTAAATAGAGACTGATAATAGGGTACACAAAAGGCATGCAAGGTTACCAAGTGGCATACGAGTGTTAAATAAATGGATACTAATAGTAGGGTACACAAAAGGAATGTGGGGCTATCAAGTGTCACACTACCAAAATATTAGATCAAATATTGATGAAAAACACAAATTCATGGCCAAGAATGTCCTTGAGGTAGCAAATCAGGGTAAGTGAGTAGATTGATGACATCAACATTCACACATGTGGAAGTGTTAGAAGAAGTTTGTCACATGGGTTTGATAAAAAAAATTCCAAGATCATATCTTCTAATGTTTTAGGTCATGACTATGTGTGTATCCAAATTTATGGTGTTTAAAAATTAGCCTCTTAGAAAAATTTATATGTTTTCCATACTTAGCCAATTTTGCAATAAACAGTGATCGTTGGAATTTGAATTTTCAAATTAACAAAGGAAAGCTAGTGTTGATTGTTTTATTTATATATTGAGCATATGAAGGAATTTGTTGATCAAGTAAAAATAAAAGTTGTAAAGGAATCAAAGGTATATCCAAAAAAATTGATTAAAATGTTTGAATATTTGTATAATTGTAGTTTTTGAGCTCCAAATTTGATTGAGGGTTTGACCATCTTCTGTATGTGACTCGAGAAGGATGTTTGTTTTTGTATTGATGATGCTTTGATGTTTCAAGGTGAATTATAAATTGGAGAGTGTTTTAGATTCCATGAGTACCATATATATGGATTTTTTATGTTTTAAAAATCCATATTCAATATAAATAAATTCTTAAAAGTTGATTATTTGTTCATTCATGATGTTCTTGTGTACAGGGCTATTGTTTGAGCAGGTTCTACCTATGTAGATGTGAGTAGGGAAGAATGTAATCACTTAAATTATTTTTATGGGTCATGTGGAGTATAAATAATCATTTATAAGTGGTCTTGTGTTCCTAATTTTCTTGATGAAGTGATAAAGGGGTGAATAGGTGTCCATGAGATTGATAAGGGCTACTAAGGCCCAATTGAAAGGTGTAGCTACTTAAGGGTGACCCATGGATGTTATGGTCAACCTATGAGGGTGGTATTGAGATATGTATGAGTGTGATAGAATAATTAAGGGTTAAGGAAAGTTTTATGGCTACTAAGAAGATGGAAATCATGAAGACTCTATAAAGAGTAAAATCAAGGATGATGATTTCTAGAGTTGAAATGTGAAGGATAGAGAAGTGTGAGTGTTCCTAATGGATGGATTGAAGAGTATACAAGGTTTAGGATTATGTGTATGAAATTTAGGTGATAATTATAAAATCATAATAGTTTAATTTTAGGTTTGTATATTGAGGATGAACAAAGAGGTCTAGAGTGATCCAAAAGGGTCTTTTTGATTCATTGCTTGTGTGTCCAAGCTTGAGAGAGTGTGAAGGGTTAAAGAGAGGTGTTATTAATTATATTTCCATTAGATTGGAAATCAATCATAGATCAAGAGATGTTAATTTTATAGGTTTTGTTGTGGGTTCTCAACATCTATGGCAAGAGATTCTTGTCCATCCTTAGGGGCTTGTGCTCCTTATGAAGTGGGTGATTCACTAAAGGTCTCATGTTTGTGATCATATTATAGGACAATTAGTCCATGTGTTTATAGGATTGAGTGGGTTTTATCCCCATGAGGGTTTTCCACATAAATTCATGTGCTAAGTGTGTAATGTTTCATTTTTATCTTGTTCATTATTATGAATTCCTTGTATGTTTTATGAATGCTTGTGGTGATTGATTAAGGGTTTGAAAGGAATGGAATTAAAGTAATATTATCTTGCATTGCTGATTCAAACCACCCCCTCTTAGTGATTATACATCTAACACATTTCATAGTATATCATTCTCAACATGAATTTTTGGAACCCTAAATTCATAAGATTCTACCATATAGTTGGGTATTCTTTAGATTTAGCATAGGATATTTTTTCGAGCCTATATCTATTTCCACCCGTGGCTGAGTTTCTCCACAAAAGTTTTTGGAAACCAAAACATAGATTAACCCACATTTAATAAACTCTCATCATGAAAAATAAATAAATGGTTAAATAAATTTGTATTTCACTCAATTAAAAATCAATTTACTTTCCTTTCAATGAGTGTTATCATCATTACAATAGGTTTCATGAGCTATAAATTTTGAAATTTATGTCAAGTAATCATTATATTGTAGTCCCTCATGGACACTTGTATATTTTTACACATCACTTGAAATGAATTATATTACATGGATAGGAAGGTACTATAATTTGTATCATTGATTAAAACAAGAGTTGAAAACACCTAAATTGGCCATGACATCAGCCCCTTTATTCCTTTCCCTATAAACATGAGGTATGAATACCTCTTTAAATTATAGAAAGAGCCCTTTGGCATCCTTAATTTAATTTTATATAGAGAATAAGGGTTTATATTTTTATAAAAAATAATTTAGGATATTCATGGAATCCCCTTTAATAATATTTTTTTCAATTTTCAACTTCATTTCCAATTGAATACCTACTATCACTCAGAAGTGCACCCTGTTGAGAACATGTGTTTATTACCAATTTAGTTGATAAAATGGAAACTATATAATATGTGTGAATTTTTATTAAATATAATATATAAAGGGTTTTTTTCCTTTGGTACACTAACCTACTTGTGTTTAAACTCTCTAATTTAGTGCTTTCTTGACTAGGAAAAGGTACAAAGAGCAATGCTAAAGCTAAAAATGGAAATGAAAACAAAAAATTGAGGTGATACACCAATGTTAAGGTCAATTATTCCTATAATTGACATAATTTTTAATATAAATAACCTATATAAATTCACTTCATCTTCATAAAATGACTCCTGCATTAATATTTCACATAGAGGTCTTGACTCACACTCACACTAGCTTGGAAGGAATGAACAATGGTTGAATTCACTTCTAGATTAGGTATAAATCAGGCTTATATATTTTATATGAAATTAAAGAGTTATTATTTTCTTAATACATGTGATATATTCAAACATAAACATAGGAAAATTAGTCATTCACTAACTTACATCAATGAATACTAAGAACACACTTCATGAACAAATTAAAAATGGAGTAAAAATCCCCTCTTTATTGATTCAAAGGTGAGGTAGTAAATTTTTTGGATAAGATTCATTAATAAAAAATAATAATATAATATTAATCATTCCCCAAATGATAATGCATATATAATATATGAAGAGAGAGAAGACAATCAGATCCAAACTGGGACATAGTCCACATGCTAGTCAAGTTGACTCTTAGTTCAATTGAACCTTCAACTCAAACTTTCAACTAAAACATCCAAATAAAAAAACCACTTCCAAATTACTAATTAGTAAATTTAAAAATTTAAACACTATTTTCATGGAGTATGGTGTGGTAGTTAGAGACATAAGCTTGTTTGTATTGTTGAAAAATAAAAGGGATCCTCATGCAAGTTTGATTATTGAGTTAACTTGCTTTGATCATGCAAACATATTGATATTATTTAGTTAAATATTATTGGTATTTAGTTAAATTATATTATTATTTCATGGATATTTAATTTTTACTTAATTTACCTTCACTTTCATCTTGAGTTGACTGGATTTATCTTGAATTCAAACCTAGAGTTTAACTCAAGTTATCTTGCATGTATGATTGACTTAATGTCTTTACTAAAATAGCCCAAAGGGGGGGTGTATTAATAATAGGATTAATGTTTAATTTTTAAATTAATATATTATATAAAAATATAAATTCAATATTATCTAATACTTAAACTACACTTATGCACCTTTACATGTTTTGGAACTCCACTTGTGTAGGGCTAATTGAAGGCTCCTTGAAGTTAGCTTGAACTCGCTAAATTTAGCCAAAAATGGGGAAACATAGTTAGAGATAATGTATCATTTGGATGTTTATTTATCAATTAAATATTATTTATAAGTTTTAACTTGATGATGGACACAACATCTATCTAATATGGTTCTTTTTCCATATGCCTATCTTGTGCAACTTTGACAAGCTTCTTGAATACACTATTAGAGATATAAATTTGATGGATATTCATAATTAGAATATATAAAGATAAAAAATATTATTTAAAAACAATAACCATGGTTTAATAGACATTAAAACAAATTTTTACCTCCAAACTCCATTTACAACTCTAAAAATACCATTTTATGTTCTCTTGTGCTCTCCTAGACTCAAGAAACCTTGATTAAGATTCAGGGGTCTAAATTGAGTTCCAATACTAAAAAAAACATATTATTTTTGGATAGGTATAAGTGTTTTATAAATTTAATTTTTTTTAAATATCTAAAACACTTAACCGAACTCCCTAAGAAAAATTCGAAAAAAGTGCTTGTTTGCTACCCTATGGGTGACCTGAAGATGTTTTTCAATTACTTGAGACTATTTTTTATTGGTTTACATTGAATTATAATTTATTAATACATATAAATTAATTAAAAACACTATAAAATCATTTTTTCCATTGGAGGGACCTCAAACACCTATTTCTAACTCCATTTGTGAGCAAAAAAGTGAAGAAACCTTCATTCCCTTCATGATTAGACCTCTATATTAACATTTTATATATCATAAGATATATTTAAGACTTTAAAACAATTTTATTCATTAAATTAAATCAAAATATACCTCCATTTAAAAATTTAAGAGTTTTTAATTAATAAAACTCAAAATATGCATTTTTTATTATTTCCTAGTTTGCACAATTTCATTTTTGAATGCCTATAGATCTATGTTTTTATATTTTATTGATTTTTATGAGTGATAAATACATAATTATTTTTTAATTTTTATATTTAATAAATAATATTATCATTATAACCATTTTATTTTAACAATCAATCACTTAAACATCTTAAAATATGCCTTTTCTAATTGTCTCTCTTGCTTGCTTAAAACCATGATGCTTGTACCTTTGCCTTTATCCATTATTTTCCATAAAATTTTTATTAAATAATTTTTATATATGTATTATATATCCCATTATATCTCAAAAAACCATTATTTTTCAATATATAACTAAAAAATGTAGATATATTATTTGAAACCAAGTCATTAGGGTTTAAAAAGGGTTTTAGAGCACCTATTCTTCTTAAAAATTGTTCACAAATTTGAGTCCATGTAACCTTAAAAAATTAATTTAAATTTATTTAATATTTTACTCAAACTCCCCCTAATACCTTTTTATTAAATTCCTCTTTGTCTTCATGTACCGAGCATTTGAAAATTGAATTCACTAACTTACAACTAGCTAGTTAGAGGAACAAAAAAAACCTCTATCAAAAATTGGACTTGTGAGTTATTCCTAAGCATTATTTTGGAATAATTAATGTTTTATTATGTTTTAATTAAATTTTTATACATTTAATCCATGAATTGAGTCTTCTTGAAAACCTGCACATAAGAAACTTTGACCAATGGTGTCAAAATTATCAACATTCTTGGCAACTTTGCTAGGAAGTTTGCTTGATAAACACTCAAGACCATTAAATTCATCCATTAGGTTATGTATTCATTAAAATATAACCAATTATTTAACTTAAAATTAACTATTAAATCAATTACAACATGTGAACTAGCACTTATTTATTTTAAAATTAGAAAAACTACTAAAGAATGCATAATATAACACTTAGAAGAAAGTAAAAAACTAAAAAAATAATATAAAATGTGCATAATAGAACTTAGAGGAAATTTAAAATCTAATAATAATATTAAAAAAATTAAATATCCATTTTTATCAATACAAAACTATCTTAGATCCTTTCTATGTGGTTGACAAAGATAAGGAACAAGCTACTATTTGAGTGCTAATATAAATAAACCTCTTTTTCATATCAATAATCAGATCAACTCTTTTTCTAATTATTAACCTCTTTGAATGGTATCCATGTAAATAAATTGAATAAAACATACCTCCAATATAAAAAATTCATCATGTGCTTCAATACTTACCTCATATTGTTATTTCAAACTAAAAAATCTTTCCAATGTAACCAAATTATGATTTACCTTCACAACCACTTTATAAATGGATTCACAGGGAGGTGTAGGCCAACAAAGTTTCTCAAAGTCTTGAATAAAGTATAAGTATTAATTACATAAGTCATAAAAACATTTTTAATCCTCACTTTTATCTTCTTAAATTTCACTATGAATTGTTACATCTTCTTTTATATCTTTACTTATCTCATGTCTAGGAGTATTACCTTGTGAAACCACTACTGTAATCTCACTAGTTGTTTCCATATATTTTGGAACATCTTTGTGATATGATTATTGAAGTTAACTTATAGATAAAATATATTTTTTAGCATCAAGGGATGTAACATGAACTTCTTATATGCCAATTTGTTACTCATTTGACCAACACAACTCTTGACAAATTATCCTTTTTACCTTCATGTTCCTCTCTTGCCTTCCATAAATAGGTCCTCCTTAAAAAAGGAATATGGTGAGAGGGAAATAAAGTTTATTTTTTTGTTTTAAACCTCTTAGAGTTTCATTTAAACTTGGGAATTTATGAGTACTAGGTTGATTATGATGTTCTTAAAGCAATGGAGAAGAGAATTGAATTGAAGATGTATTTTTCTCTTTCCACTCTTCAATTACTTTTTTTAATCTTGGAGGTTTATTAAAATTCATATACGTATGCAATTTAAATGATTTATTGATGAATTCATGTGACATTATAAATGATTTGGGATATATAAGTAATACTTTCATTCAATATTTCTTTGAAAGAAGGGAAATAAATTTATGTTAGAGCATTATGCTTCAATCCTTTAATGCTTCTCTTTCTACTCAACAATCAACATTTCAAATTATTTATATTCATGGACAAATTAAATTTTAGAAATAGATGGAGGGATAAATAAACTTGGAAACTCTCTTGGTTTGGCTTCTGTGACTTCTTCCATCTCTTGATTTTGGATTGGCATAGGAGGAGGTTCTTTCTCAAGAGTAGGCATGACATAATCATGGGTTTTGATCGAAGAAGGTTTCTAAGATGGAATAGTATTAGGCTCTTTGATAGTATTATAATTCATAAAAATTATATTTTTTAAGTAGACTCTCTTAAAGGGTCAAGGGGTTCTATTTCTTCTTGTTTCTAACATAGGGTTTTGGATTCAGTTCTTTGTACTCTTATAAACTATTACTACATTAGTTCTTGTGTATCCTCATTATATCTCTTCATTGAGTATATATATATATATATTACTAATATATATAAGCCTAATATGCAATATATTATTTATTCCTATTTCGTTCCTCTTCCCTATCAATATTCATACATTACCTCTCAAAGTCAAATATTATCTCTTGCACATTTGTTTTGGGTTGATTGAAAACAACATGACATTGCCAAGGTTGATTAGAAACATGAGTAGAGGTGTGAGGGTGGTAAACATAATGAGAATAATAATACATTAATGGTTTATTAATACTTGAATTTAATCCATACATATTCTCATCTTGATATGAAGGATATGAAGGGATAACAAATACATTTTCATAAAATAGAGGATTGAAATGCATACCAACTAATGTTTTTAGTCACTTGAACTGGTAAATCAACTATATATCACTTATATTCACTAGATGATGAGTAATTGACTAATTTATCTGATTAAAATTTATAAAATTACCACCAATATTTATAAATATTATATGTTATTATCCCACTTGGCATGCCAAAAACTATTATCACTTAGAAGTGGATACTACTATGAACATGTGCTTATTCTCAATTCCATTAATACAATGAAAAATATCCAAGGTGTGGGACATTTTATTGGATATAATATCTATATGAAGTGTTGGTTACCTTTTTTACACTCACCTACTTGTCTCTAAACTCTCTAATTTAGTGCTTTCTTGACTAGAAAAGGGTAGAAGGAGCAATGCTAAAGCTAAAAATAGAAATGAAAACTAAAAATTAGGGTGATGCCCTAATTTTAAGATTATTTATGATTATAATTGACATAATTTTTAATATAAATAAACTACAAACATTCACTTAATATTAATATAATGAATCTTGCATTAATATTTCACACATAGGTCTTGAGTCACACTCCCACTAGCTTGGAAGGAATTAACAATGGTTAAATTCACCTTTAGATTATGCAGAAATCAAACTTAGAAACTTCATATGACCTGAAAGATTTATTATTTCCTAAATTAATTTGATATATTTATACATAAATATAGTAAAATTATTCATTCACTAAGTTACATCAATGAATAGTAAGAACACACTTCATATATAACTTGAAAATGGAGGAAAAATCAGCTCTTTATTGCTTCAAAGATGAGGTAGTACAATTTTTGGAAAAAATTTAGTAATAAAAAAGCATAATCTGATCCTAATCATTTCAAAAATGAGAATACATATAGAAAATTAGAAGAGAGAGTATACAATTAGTTCCAAACTAAGAAAGAGTCCACATGTTAGTCAAGTTCACTCTCAATTCAACTGAAGCTTCAACTCAAACTTCTAACTCAAAATTCCAAGTCAAATATCAATTTTTAAATTGATACGTATTATAATTATAGATTTAAAAATTATTTTCATGGATTATGGTGTGGTAGTTAAAGAGACAATCTTGTTTGCATTGTTAAAAAGTCAAAGGGCTCCTCATTCAAGCTTGAGTCTTGAGTTAACTTACTTTGATCATGAAAGCATATTGATCTTATTTAGTTAATTATTATTATTATTTAGTGAGATGATATTGGTATTTAATTAATCTTAAATTTTGACTTTAGTTACCTTCAGTTTCATCTTGAGTTAGGTAGACTTATCTTGACTTCAAACCTGGAGTTTAACTCAAGCTATCTTTCATGCAACTTGCATGCATGTTTAACCTCATGTCTTTTATCAAAATATCCCAAAGGGGAGAATAATAATAATATGATTCATGTTGAATTTTTAAATTAATATATTGTAGGAAAATATGTCTCCAATACTATCCAAGACTTAAACTCCACTTATCCACCTTTGCATATTTTGTTGGAATAATGCATATTTAAGCTTACCTATGGTTAATAGAGTAAGTTATTTATTACCTAGGGTAAAATTTATTTACCTTGGTTAATTTATTTTATTGTTGAGAATTTCTCAACAATATATTTGTTCGTAGTATGAGAAAACAAATAGTTTGTTTTCTCTATTTTGTAATCATTACAAATAGTTTGTTAACATGAAACAAACTATTTGTATTATAAATACTTTGCATTATATGAGAACTTAACGAGAGATTATTGAGAATATACAGAGAAATTTGTGGATTACCACCTATTTTTTAGGTGTGACAAATTTATTTATTCTCTGGAAATATTTGCAGGTTATTTGTTGTGGGTTCTCTCTCCTGGATTGATCCTGTGGATCCTGTGTATCTCCTGCTCTCTTCGACAGTTGCTTGGAGAGTTTGGCTTCACACAGCAGGGTCCTACTACTCTTTGGTGTGATAACCAAAGTACGATTGCTATTTCACGCAAACCTGTTGAGCATCAGCAGACAAAACACATTGAGATTCACATGCACTTCATTCAACATCTTATTCAGGATGGAGTTCTTTCTTTGGAGTTTGTGCCTATAGCTGAGCAGATTGCAGACATCTTCACTAAACCTTTGGCTTCTCCTCGTTATCTTCAGTTGCGAGTGATGCTTGGGGTGAAGGAAGTTGTCCTTGGGGGGGATTTCCCATGAAGTCCTTCCTTCCTTTATTTTTCATATATTTTGATTGGTTTGTACATGGGTACCTTATCAGGCCTAGTAGCTGGGACCCATCCTTGTTTGTCATTCTCCCTATGTTTCGCTTAAGGGAGGGTGTTGGAATAATGCATATTTAAGCTTACCTATGGTTAATAGGGTAAGTTATTTATTACCGAGGGTAAAATTTATTTACCTTGGTTAATTTATTTTATTGTTGAGAATTTCTCAACAATATATTTGTTCGTAGTATGAGAAAACAAATAGTTTGTTTTCTCTATTCTGTAATCATTACAAATAGTTTGTTAACATGAAACAAACTATTTGTATTATAAATACTTTGCATTATATGAGAAATTAACGAGAGATTATTGAGAATATACAGAGAAATTTGTGGATTACCACCTATTTTTTAGGTGTGACAAATTTATTTATTCTCTGGAAATATTTGTAGGTTATTTGTTGTGGGTTCTCTCTCCTAGATTGATCCTGTGGATCCTATGTATCTCCTGCTCATTCTTTCATATTTTGGAACTCCACTTTTGTAGGGCTAATTGAAGGCTCTTTAAAGTTAGCTTGAACTTTCTAAATTTAGACAAAAATGGTGTTAAATAGTTAGAGAGAGGGGATATTATGTAATTTTAATTATAAATAAAATATTTTTGATAAGTTTTCACTTGATGATGACCACAACAACTCTCTAATCTGGTTCTTCTTCTATATGCTTTTTTGTTTAACTTTCACAAGCTACTTGAATGCACTGTGAGAGCCAAAAAATTGATGTATATTCATAATTATAATATATAAATAGATTAAAAAAAAACTATTTTAACATAATAAACATGGTTTAATATACCTTAAAATAAAGTTTCAGCTCCAAACTCCATTTACAACTCTAAAAGACACCAATTTATGTTCTCTTATGCTCTCTTGGACTCAAAAAACTCTAGTTTGGATTGAGGAGTCTAAAATGAGTTTCAAGATTTAAAAAACACTATTAATGTTATTATTGGATATTTATTAATGGTTCATCAATGGAAAAGTTTTAATGTCTCAAAAAGACTTTACCAAACTCCCTAAGAAAAACTCATAAAAAGTGTATACTTGTTACCTTGGAGATGACCTCGAGATATTTTTAAATAAGATGAGACTATTATGAATTATTTTTCATTGAATTATAATTTATTAATATATTAAAATTAATTATAAACACTATAAAATAATTTTTTTCCATTGAAAGAACCTGAAACACCCATTTCCAACTCTATTTGTGATCAAAAAAGTGAAGAAACCTTCAATCTCTTCATGATTAGACCTGCATATTAGAATTTTATATCTCTTCAAGTATATTATGGAATTTTAAAAAAATTAAACATTTAATTACATTAAAACATACCTCCATATAAAATTTAAATATTTTTAATTCTATAAAACTCAAAATATGCACTTTTGGTGTTTCCTAGTTTGCACAATTTCAATTGTAAATGCATGTAGGTTTGTGTTTTTCCATTTTGTTAAGTTTTATGAAGGGTAAATACCTAATTATTTTTTAATTATTACCTTTAATAAATAATATTATTATTAAAACCATTTTATGTTCTCAAAAAATCACATAAACCTCTCAAAAATTACCTTTTATGACTATCTTTAATGTTTATTTAAAACCTTGATGCTTGTACCTTTTCCTTTATCCATTATTTTCCCTAAATTTTTAAATTAATAATGTGTAAAAATGTATTATGTTTTTGATTAATTAAGGTGTCAAACTAGGGGTCAAACCCTATACAGTCAAAAAAGATAGGAAGGCTGGCAAATAAAAGATGCCAGCACCAAACCAATGACACAGCTGAGAAACAAAGCCAGAAGCAAAACAAAACACTAGAAAGACTAGAGTTATAAAGGATGAAACTACATAACTATATAATTAACAATATCCTTAATAATATAATTGTCTACAATTTTAGTATTCCCTGGATTACCCACCACTTCCAACATAGTCATATTTAGCAGAATGTTATTTCGAAGGCCTTTGGTGAAGACCTTCCAACTTTTGAATGTGGACCTTCAAGGCCCCAATATCTATCTTCCAATCATTCTCATTCTCTGAATCCTCACCAGCTTCTTCTACATGCATCTTCTCCTTATTATCAGTAGTTCCCCTAGAATCAGCACCCTACTCTTCAATGACCTCAAAAACCTAAGAAGCCTGTTTCCCACCAGTGTCCTCTAAAATTTCTTGAATTTTTGGATCTTCATACTCTTCATCCTAGTATATCACCCCTCAAGAGTGAATTATTTCATAATAATGAAATAGACACCATCCCATGGCTATGGCAGTTTGGTGCGCTCAAACCCTCCTTGATACGAGATGAGTTCTTCTCCTTCACCCAAAAATAGTTTGTGACAAGCCAAATCCATGATTTTGGTTTTCCTTTGGAGCTTTAAACCCTACATGGTCATTCTCATGGCCATTAAAATCACCATTTTAGAGATTTCAAAGCTAATACCCCCCATAATGACCTACCTATTCAACCAGGATCTTGCGAACTACTCAGACAAATTTTCATCATAACCATTCAGCCTTTCTAAGTACGTGTTGATACCTCCTTCTTTACAGTAATTCTAGACTAATGGGTTGTCCTTAAATTCATATCAAAAAACTAGTTTAGTATTAATATGATCTCCCCCCATCTGTAATTACAAACCCAATCGATGAAATTCCCAATTACTACCTTGAGCTTAGAACAAGTAATAAGCCCTCAGTTCCATTTGCACTGAATGTAGATGTGAAGGCTCATTTTATAAAATGGCCCACCATAGTGACATCTACTTTCATGCTTGAAAATAATTCCCCCTTAGTTTTCATGATGTGACTCTTGCACCTCCACCTCATGATATAAGGAATTAATCATGACAATCAAGGAAGTACTAAGGTTATCATTTTCCATGATCCGTAATGGCCTTCTCCACGTGGACCACCTTTAAAAGCTATCTTCATCATCAATGTTCATCATACATGCTCCGTCATCTCCTTCTAAATGATCTCTATAATGTTTGGTTGTATATGAGCCCCTTGTTACCATACCCTCCATCCTGAGAATTGCTAACCAAGGTTGGCACAAGCATCAACGACCTTGTTACCTTCTTTGTAGGTGTGGGTAATCTCAACTTCAAAAAACTTTTGTAAAAGAAATTGGATGTTCGTAATGATGTCTTTTAGATGGATATCAATGTTAGATGCTTTATTAATGGCATCTATGATTAACTTAAAATCTCCTTGAATATTCAAATTTCTAATTCTTAGGGATATAGCTAACTTTAATCCCCAAAGTAAGGCCATAGCTTCAGCATAGTTATTGCTCTGGAAACCCATGCCACTAGCATAGACAACATGCATCCCTCCTTTTTCAATTCTTATTATTCCTTCTCCACTTGCTTTACCACTCAACTTGGATGCCCCATCAAAATTGAGTTTCATCCAATTGGGTTTAGGTGGTATCCATTTAGTATGAAGTCTCTAAAGAATTTTGGAATTATCATGCCTAGGGATAAGGTTTAAAATCTTCCATTTGGAAGCAATTTTACTCTCAAACCATGTATTATTTTATCTATTATATCTAAAACCACTTTTATTTATAAATAAAGAAATCAAAAATATAATTATATTGCTTAAAACCGAACCATTGGGGTTTAAGAAGGGTTTTAGAGCACATGTTCTTATTAAATTTTATTCATATCACATATAAACTAAAAAAATTAAATTTATTATTGATGTAATAGTTTATTAAAAATCATCCTAATAAAATTTTATCCAACTCCTCTTTTCCTTCATGTACTGAGCATTTGAAAATTAACTTCATTAGTTTGCAACTAGCTAGTTAGAGGAACAAAAGAAACCTCTATCAAAATTTGGACTTGTGAATTATTCCTAAGAATTATTTTTCCATTCTTAAGGTTTTATGATATTTTAAATAATTTTTTTTACATTTTCTCCCTGAATGGACTCTTCTTGAAAACATGGACATAAGCAACATTAACCAATGGTGGTAAAATTATTAACAATATCCAAGAGTGTCATTGTAGCTTCTATGACATGATTACATTTCAAACCAAATGGACCTACAAAATTTAAAATCAATTGAACTTATGAGCCCCTTATTACACCTCCTCCTCTTGCCATACTTGGATTACCTTTGGTTGCACCATGAAAATTTAACTTTAGCCAAGATCTCAATGGTTTTTTCCACTTGACCTGGGCTCTATCCACTTTTCAAGGGTGGTATTTCACTGAAAAGACTATCTTCCAACTTTTAAAAATTAAATAATATTATTTGTGTAGAGAAAACTTGATTTTTGAAGTGAACATCTTCCAATTTTCTTTGATAGCTTCGTAAATTCCTTGGGTAGTATCTCTCTAACAAAATCATTTATCTTAAAAGATACATTTATTCCTACTCTATCAAAATTCCCTAAAATAAATGGGGTAGAATAAAGTACCATATTAATTCAAATGAAGGAAATTGCCAATGTGGCTTCCATTAGTCTAGTAGAGTGTTTAGTTTGACCCAAGCAGTGTTAAATTTATTCATGATGAAATTCATTATTTTGGATGCAAAAGAATAATCCAAGAATAAATTTTCCATTATTTCCTCATTTCGTTTACACAAAACCACTTGTTAGGGATGGGAAAACCTCTGTTGATTGGGTTATAAATCATGAGAATATTGTTCTAGTATGTCAAGCAAAAAAAATATTAACCTTGAGAATGAGGTTTCTAATCCAAATATCCTACCAATAAAATTCATCTTCCTCTTGGTCAAAATCCACTGAGTAACTTGATTTGACTAAGAACACTTCACTAGTGTTAGAAGTCCAAATAGTCTCATCCTTAATTGTAAATTTTTTTGTGGGTTTATTGTAATTTTAAGTTTAGAGATTGTAAGTTCTAAATTGTATCTTCACTTATTTCCTTCTTATATAACACTTTCTAGATATTTATGCCAGCTAAATCTTCATAGTAGTTTTTTATTTTTAAACCATGGGGATTTTTGAATTCTTGATTGATTTCTAACCGAGGGGTTTTAGAGGCCAAGGGGTGCTAAAATAACTATGGCATTCCAAAAAATTGACCTTTATTCCATCCCCAACACTCCATTTTCTTCATTTATTTAGAAGGGTTCTATTTTTGATGAGGGCTTTCCAAAAGGTAGAGCCAGTATTAGGTCCCCCATTTAAAAAATATCTTCTTCATTACCCACTAGGTATTTATAATTAATTATATTTATCCATTGTTTGTACTCTTTAATAACTTTACAAACTTATTTTGAAATTAAATTTTGGTTCATCTTCTTAACCATCCTCAATCTGAGCCCTCCATTACCCTTTTGCATACACACTTTTTACCAAATAACCAATGTAAATCTATATCTATCCTCAAAGCTTTTCCACAATACTATTTTCTATAATTTTTCCACTTTAGCTAAAATTTTACTGGGAATGGAAAAGGGTGACTGGTAATCTTTAAATAAAACCTTTGAAGAGTTAAATTATTCCCACCTAGGAAAATAGTATACCCTTCCACCTTGCTAACTTATTCTAGATTCTATCCATGAGGGTATTTTAGAGATCTAATTTACTTCTTTGACTAAACAATAAAAAAAACTAAACAAGAATAAGGAATTCTTTTTATGTGGATCCCATGATTTTAGATAATGTCTTATTTAGTAATTTTGGAGTGTTGATAAAAAAAAGAAAAAAATTGGTGACATTGATACTCTGACCAGAGACCACTTCAAACTCTAGAAGAATGTTCTTAAAAACATTTACTTCTATAAGTTATTTATCACATCAAAAAGGTGTCATAAAAAAATTGTTCGTGAGTGATTGGGTTCATATTTGGGGAAACTATGATGCCTTTGATAACTCTTGGGTATCTAGAGGTCTCTATACTAATTTGAAGGGTCTCTATTGACATTATGAAAAGGTAAGGAGACAAAGGATATCCTTATCTAAAAACCATTTTAATTGGAAATATCCTTTAGGTATTTCATTAATAAGGATTAAAATCAAAGGGGAAGAGATGTATTTGAAAATCAAAACTCTAACTACTAAATTAAATCCAAATCTATCTAGTAACCTATCAAAGAAACTCTAGGAAACATTGTGATAGGATTTGTTCATGTTATTTTTAAAGAAACATGCCTTGTCTTGTCTAATTTTTCACTATATGTATTTGTTTGTGGCTAATGATGATTCCATCATTAATTTATCTCCAAAATAAAAAGGCACCCAATTATTTATCTATAATATTATATAATAGTACTTGAATAATTATTACAAGATTTTTGGTATGGATTTTATAAAAGGATAGTATAGATGCTAATTGGTTTGAAATATTTGAGCTGTTTATCCCCCACTTTCTTAGGAATGAGAACCATAAATCTATAATTCATCTCCTTAATAATAGTCCCTAATAATAAGAACTCATGCATAGCTACCACCACCTTTAGTTGGATTAACTCTCAATAATATTGGAAGAAAAATGGGGTAAAACCATCTAGTCCTAGGGATTTATTCTCTTCCATAGAGAAAACAATGATTTAACCTCTTTTAGAGAAGGAGGTTTTAGGATGGAAACATTTTTATATTGACTCACTACCTTTAGTAGGATCTTTAACATCTATTATTCCTTGTCGAGGTCCATGGAATAGATGCTTGAAAGAAGATTCTTGAAGTATATAATAATATATTCGTCCATATTGACTTACTCTTTGCACACCATTCCATCATAATTAACTATTTCATAGATTCTATTATAATTTTGTTTCTAGAAGATGATTGATGAAATAACTTAGTCTTTTTGTCTCCTTGTTTTAATCATAGAAATACTGGATTTTATCTCCAAAAATCTTCCTCTTTCTCTTTGAGATTATGATAAGTGTTGAGGATGTCATTTTCTTATTTAAGCAGGAGGTCATTTGAACCATTCTTACTAATTTATTCTTTTACTTCTACATTTATTCCTAAATGTTTTTCTTATAAATTAATGTATTCCCAAACACTTATTTATTCCATATTTTGAGTTCTTGTTTCACATGCTTAAGCTTCATAGTGAGAATTTACATATTTATTCTTGAAATAGGTACTTTCCACCATTATTTGAGTGATTCTTCCTAATTTGGATGAAGAGTCCACATAGTTTAAAATATAAATGGAAGATTATCGATCCTCATCATTTTTCCCAAGTAAACACAATTAGATTGTGATAAGACCCTATCCTAGGAAGAGAAGTTAATATAATAATGAATTGAATATCCTAGTTTAGGGATACAAGAAATTTGTCTGTCCTTTTTCATAATAATTTGTCTCCAAGAATTATATTGGACCAATTGTAAGGGTTGATTTTGGGATCCATATCCACAAGACCAAATTCAAAAATGAACTCATTTAGATTGTTCTTAATTTAATTATAGTCTTATAAAACACTATTTTTCCATAGTAGATAGAGGGGATTTGTAGTCTCTAATGACCAACTAGTTCCACTCTTCACTATTCTTCTTAAAGTATTCAAACTCTCTCTATAAAAATTTTCACCCTTATCTATAATTAGGGACATAAATATTAGATTAATCCACTCCACATTGTTCATAAATGCTTAAAAATAATGGCAATATGATTACTATTTTTAGTCAAAATAATCCCCTAAAAAATATGATAGTTATAAAGGACAAGACCATTGGCAACCATTTTAGAACTACTTATGAAGTTAGACTTATTATATATTTTTCCTTTTCTTTGAATTAGGGTGTCTTCTGAGATTTTAGTTTTTTGTAATAAAATAATCTATAGTTTATGTTTCTTTCTAAAATTTATAACTAATCTTTGTTTATTAGGGTTGTTAAGCCCCCAAACATTCCAAGAGATAATATTCCTTTATTAATGTTAATAAAATACTTATGAAGGGTCTTTTGGGTACCATTTTCTACTTTTTCTATTTCTATCTTTATGATTTTAATGTTAGGGAACCTACATACTAATTTTGGTTATCCCCCCCACTTCCACTTTCTTCTTTCTTTTTCTATAGGTAACTTGAGTTTAATGTCCTTCATATTTCCTTTCTTCATATCATTTTTTTTAATATTAATATTGTCCCTATTCATATAAATTAGTTAGAGTTTTATTTTATTTTTTTGAGGTTAAGTTATTATATTTTTTGAGGTTCTTATCTTTAACTATAATTAGGGTGATCACCTCCTTACCTATTATTATTTCCGAAAACATTTTTTCCAAACTTATTTATGAAAATGGGTTTAAGACTTCTAATATTTCCTTACTTAAAGGTATAATCTTATCTTCTGTTATGTTGATGTCTTCTATCAAAACTCTTTCAAACTCTCCTTCTATACTTAAAGGAATTTATGGATTGTACCCTTTTTTAGGGATAATCATTATTTTTTTATTGGCCTATCATTTCTTATAGTCTCACTCTCTTTTAAACCTTGAGTAGTTTTGACTTTATTTGTGCTTTAAATTGATTATAGTATCTACAAGGGAGTCATATTATCTATAAGTTTCACCACTGGGACTGATCCTTCCTTGGAAGGTTTGTGTTAGCTTTTTTTTACCCAAAACAGCTTTTCAATCTAAGTTACTTATTCTTGGGACCATATTTTATCAAATGGCTCAAAACATTTCATGTCTTGTAAATGTTTGCATCCCTTTTATACTAATTTTTTTATGTCCATTCTCAATATTTAGACTTAATTTTGATGGAGTGTTGTAGGGTTTTTCAGTCAAGATGAAAATGATGAATCTTATATCCACTATTCTCCTTATAGAATTTTTTTTACTATATATATATAGTTATTGGTTAAACCAAAGCCTTAATAATATCCATGATGACATCTAATTCCAAATATTGTAATGGAAGCTATAGTAATTTAACCCACATGGTAACATCCTCCAAAGATCAATTATTTAGTTTAAAGCTCAATTTCCATTTTTTGATACCAAGGTTGTATTTTCCCATGAACCAAGATCTTCCTTTCCTAACCCTGATGAAGCCTTATGGGTTTGTGAAGTTAACTAGATAAAAGTTTTTAGCCAAAGACATGAATTCTAGTTGGCCTTTTATCTTCCACTTTTGTTTATTCCTTTTCCTAAAGGAATCGATCTTTGGCCCAAACCCATTAAATCTAGCCAATAAAGAATTTTATAGTTTAAAATTAGATTTTTCAACAATAGTGTCTAGGACATTTAACTATACCTATTCATTTTCCACTATGGGTTCTAGAGATAAATATTCCATATCTTAGTTTAACTGATGCTTACCCAACACCTTATCAACCCAAAAAAATGGAGATCTTGGAAAATTGCTTGTGAGATTTGATTCTCCCCCTGTGGAACCTTTTTTTCACCATGGTCATTGGTTCATTATTCATATGCATGTGGACATATTAATTCCAATATCTTCTTGGATATGATTATTATTATCGATGGATCATTAGATTATCTTGCTACATATTCCAAGGTCCCATTTTACTTCTTGATTTCAAGTTTGTATTTTTGGCTTCTCCTCCACATTTGTTTCAATTTCTCTCTTTTCCTCCTCTATTTTCCTACCTTAAATTTCCAAGATATATATCATGCATTTAATTTGATTATTATATTATGTGCTTCATTTACATATCTATTTGAATCTAAAAAATATTTCTAAAAATGAATTATCATGATTATATCTCATGTGTTACTAATAGACAAATACCCTTAACTTAGTTTACATGTTTCATACACACTTTTAATGATCAAATTAATTAATTAGGACACACCTTATCATGTTTTTATATTTAATTTACATTATTATAATTTTAATATATTACACATGTTCATAATTATTTATTTTGATATGAGTGATTTTTAAGGATTTATCACTCATATCAAAGGAGGGCATACAATGGGCATGTTTCATAGATTCATGGCATGTCATATAGATAATTTCACATTTAAGATAGATTATATGATCTATATCGGTGAATTTGAATATATTGAGACATATTCACATTATTTTAAGGAGTGATTGAGACATTCTATGATATTTTGAGATAGATTTTGACATTCTACATCACTTTGAGGAACATATAGATCATATGGGACATAGAATTTGTTCATACATTCATGTTTATATTTTATTTATGAGGTTAAATGGGGAATTATGGAATTAAATGAGCACTTTGGATCTATATCTCTTTATAGTGATGGATACATTTACATATGAACTTGATTTTAAATTCCACTTTAAATATAAATCTGATTTTGGGGTTATAACAAAATAGTTCTTTTAATACTCAAGGTAGGGTGGTTGAGGTCACTACATACCTAAAATTATAAAAAAAACCTTATATAATTATATTTGGTTATTTACACTCCTCAACTCATAGTTTCAGAAATTGCATCTGCTTGGGGTATGTTCACCCCATGATATTCTCTAGCCAAGTTCAACAAATGATAATTTGGTTCACATACCATGAGGTGTATTCGTTCCTTAGATTTTAATTTTTAATATTTTTGAATGATTTAAATTATATTATATTTATTATTGTGAGAATAAATTCATACATACATGTTTCTTACAAATTTCACATGGATAAATTAATGAATTTCGGTTGTATCTATCAACACCAAACATGTTTATTTTAGGTACCAAATTTGTTTATTTATACTTTTAATTTAGAATTTTCATTACTATATTAAAATGGAGCATATTTATACACCTAAATTTTATTTTTAAAAATTTTAAACATCAAATCTAACATTTTTAGATAATGCGCATATGTCGTACTCTTGAGAACACTTTCCCTCTATTATTCTACCTATACATTATCATAACCACATATACTCATTAGAAATATTTATTAAATATCATCTTAGTCTATATAAGAACACCTTTAGAATCATATAAATACATTATTCATACTTCATATCCTTATTTTCCACTTCTAATATGGTACCAATAAACCTAGATAATGTCAATTACCATAAGGGTCTTCCTCTATCAGTAGTATCTAGGGGGTCTCAATGGAAAATTTCAAATTGGTAAGTCTCTATTAAGTTAGCCTAGACATATTCCATGGGTCTTTTATAGTGTGAAATTAATGAAGAGTATCTTATATAAATAAATTTACCTTAAGGTTATTATTCACTTCTACATCAGTTGTAAAACCTATCACTCTCTTAGAAAATTTATTTAAAATGCATATACACATATAAAATATTCAAGGAGTATCCCTAGAGTATTAAATAAATAAAAATTTAAATATAAAAGGTAAAATTGTCATGGTGCCAAGTATATCAAATATAAAAATATGTAACTACATTATAATTTTTTCATGAGTTTACATACACACGACTAAGTGAGAGAACTACAAGAAATTTCAGCCCAATTAGAAATATTAGAATATAAAAATAATTGACCATTAAGTATGGAGTGGTTTGGGTTATCTAACCCAAAAAAATAACCCATTTTTAGTGGAAAATTATATTTAATCAATCATAATTAGGGTTTGGATAAGATAAACATAAAACATTTATTACAACTTAGGACTGAAGAAGTATGCACACACTTAAAAATAGTTTATAGGTGAGGGAGTAAGGTTCCTAGAAGTTTAAAATCCTCAGTGTGGGTAGAGATATTATAAATAAACATAGACAATGCCAACTATCACAAGTGTTTGACTTTGTTGGTAAAGTCTACACATTTTTTTGGTTCCTATTTATGATATGAGCATCTGATGAAGCACATCTAGAGCATTTCTAGATTTTGTGGCATTTTTTTGAGTGATATATAGATAAAATTAGCTAAGTACATCATTCCTATCTTGAGTTTTTGTTTCAAAATAAATTAGTTTCAATATAAATGATCCCCTTCCAATTCAAATTATCATATTTTTTTATATTTTCTATAATATGAATTAGTCCATAGTTTCCATTATTTTATATAAATTAGGTGTAAAATAGCCAAAAATATGACTAAATTAATTACACATAGTTACATTTTCACATGTATGGAAGAGTATGTTTAAAACCCTTGCTCAAAATTCTATTCACATTGCAAAAATCTATGATGATGTTTGATTCCAACATGTGAATACATAACTATAAATACCATAGTGTTTATCTGACACATGATTTTTTTCATTTTGAGATGATGGAATGAAATTTAAAGATGAATGAAAAAGACATCAGATTTAAATGTTTAACCATTAAGTCAAAGAAGAATATTTACAAACAAGCACACCATATAGTGGCCAAGTAACATAGAAAAAAGCTAAATCTAAAATCTATCATAGGACATGAATGGTACATAAGGAGATAAAAAAATTATACTAATTTAATGTTGATCCCAACCTTGGTAAAAGCAATACATGTGTCAATCATGTACCCACATTGTTAGAGATTCAAATTTAGTGCACAATCAGCTATAAGCCTACATAGATTGGATCCACATGCATAAACTTATTATTTATCAAGGTGTGATAATTCCATCATACTTTGTGTCTTTTCAAGTTCAATTATCAATTCAAGATTTTCCTTTTGAATTTTTACTATTTCAACCACTAGGGTAGGTTTGAAAATATTGTATATGTGATATCTTCCTTATGCAATGGTTTTTTCTTGTTTTTATTAATAAATGCTAAAAATACAAAAGATTTTTATGAAATCCTCCATTATTTGAATTTTCCTACCTTCATCTATATGGTTTCATGGTTGTTTTTATAAAACTTTAGATATGATTTCAAAATTGTATCTTTTATTGCCTATATTTTCAAACCCTAGTGTCTACCCTAATTTTGGTTTCAAATAAAATAAGGAATAAACTAATTATAATTAAATATATCTAGGCATACATGACTATAGACACATAAATTTTATATTAGACAGTTAGAAACATAATTTTTGACATATATTTGACACATGATTTCTATATACACATTTCACTCTTAATCACATTCTCTTATTTTATGCTTAAATTTTCTATTATCCTATGTAGAATTTTACCATGTTTTAGATCACTATATATTCCATCATGGACAATTCTATAGATATTAATATGTTGTTTGTTTTTTTATAATTACCACTTTCACTAGAGTGTCCTAGGTTCTTCAAACAACTATTTTTCAAATTTAAGTTTCTCCTTAAGGTAATCCTATACCTTTCACATGTTAGTTATGGGGAGAAACTCCAAAGATCCATACATATATACATAACAATCATAATTTACTATTTACTTGTTTACTACTTGAAAAACCACTTACACATTGAGAAATACATCTATACTAACTTGAGGCACTATCTAAAATCACCTTAATCTAAAAAACCCTAAAAATAATAAGTCCAAAAATCCATGCCTAAAAATATATATTCAAGTTCAAAGTTTCATGTTGTCAAGTGTCAAGAACAAAAGATATGAAGTACATTATAGTAGAGGAAACATACACATAGGTGGGAAAACTATCCACAATTTGATCCCTATTAGGATTATTGGAATGTAAGCAATTTTTAACTAATAATTTGTGATGGGCTATGGTTACAACTATCTAAACCATATTTTTTTCCATTTTCATAGATAGATTATTGAAAGTGGATCCAAGGTTTCAATGTAAAATAGGAAAAAATATAATCTAGACATAAGATTGAGGATCAAGAATTACACATAAATTATATTGATAGGAAAGTGCAACAAAGTATGGTTTAACAAACTAGAAAATTACATAGGGACATCTACAATATATAGTGGATGATTTGATAACCACATCTGCCTAAGAATTTTACAATAGCATCTTGACATATTTTGATAGTCAATTTTATTAGCATTCTCTAAACCATTCTAGACTATTTTAGATGGATTTTCATAGGTAGTGAGAAAAATAAAATAGTATATAAACTAAGTGTCTTCTCCTTTAGTCATTTATATATTTAGTAAGTATAATAAATATTCTAATATCATTCACATTTTTATTATAAATAGTATATATTTTACAATATAAGTTTCAATATTTTTATACAATAGACACTATGTATGAATTATATAACCTCAGTCTTATACACTTAACAAATATAGATCTTGGTTGTTCTTCTCAGTTATAGAGTTTTCTCACCACTGGAAGTCTTGTATATTATATATTTTTATGCTTATTGATCGTATATTAGTCTAAAAAATGTTATTTTGATGACATGGGCCTACTATCTTTCCCATAATTCTATAAACCTACTTATCTTATATCTCTAAAAGTTTTAGACTGATACCTATTTTTTAACTACCAAGACACTTGCATCCCATTAAAACACCTACATTTATGTAAGTTCCTATTATGATGTAATTATATAGTGCCCTAAATTCACCTAGTTTACAAATTAAATGTATTAATATGGTTGGCCTAAGTGATTTAATGTGATATATTATCCAAATGGATTGGTATAAATATAAGATCATTCCTCACCTATCAAAGACCTAGTAATATCACACCTTCTCACAAGTAAATGATAAAAAAGAATTCAAGTGATCAAAGCTTCCTTATTCTCTCATATTTCCATATCAATCATAGGTACAAACTATGTATAAGTTTGAAGTACTGAAGGATCATTCCATGAGTTCTATTTGTTAATTTGTAAGCTAGTTCATTATTGTACTTTATTTCCACATTTATACCCTTGTGCACACACAAGCCAACACATCATGGGAGAAATAAATTAGCCTAATGCCTTCTTAAAATTAGTGGCTATGTAAAATACACCCATTTACATGTGGTATTTGGGGTTAGCTCAACACTATAAGCCCACTAACCCATTTTCTCATAGCCACTAAGAAGATGAAAAACTAGGGTTTTATTTGACAAAGAGTGATAGCTAATGATCTAAATCTAAACACACCAAAGTGAAGGTGATATATAACCTAGAATATTATATCTAGTTTCATATTTTTTTAATAGTTATTCTATACTAGACACCTGCATCTAAGTTAGATAGTAGTGTCGATACAACCATCTCAAGTTAATGCAAGTGTTTGCAATTACAATATTAAAATTTATACAATTTGATGATTGATCTAGAATCCTTTTCAATTATACTTCCTAATTTTTATAAATATAGATCTGTGTTAACATCACAACTAGTTAACTATATTGTTTTCATTATCATTTTAATATATAACATAGTTGTACTTTTTATTGTCAGCATATCTTGGCATAATAAATAGTATATGTTTTATCTAAGTTTATTAATTAATTAGCATGATATACATGTTTATCAACCTTATTATTATTAAATTATATATACTTAACACTAACCCCATAGAATCCTTATCTAACCCTAGGGTTAAACATTTGGCAAACTAAATTCGTGTGAATACAAAAAAAATGATTTTTATGGTTTTAATTTATTATTCAAATCATATAATTTTTCATTTTTAAAAATTGGAAAATAGTAATTAAAAAAATTGATTTCAAATGGAAGATAAATAAGGATTAATGAATCATATCAATAATAAAAATGGATTAATGCATGCATCTTTGTATATTATAAGAGATGCAATCAGTAAGCATGATAAGGCTAAGGCTAAGGCTTCCTCACCTAATGATAATGAGTCTTTAGAGGGTACTAAAATCATTTCCATTCCAACCAATCTCCATAAATCTAGTGGAGGCATTGGTTATGTCTTCCAACCTTTGTTTCCTAAGACTAATATGATTACGTATACCATGAGGTTACTAAATGCTTCAACTCAAAGACTAGTTTCACTTCCTATTACTAATAAAACCATGTTTAATTCCCCTTTGATGAATACTTAGCTTACTAATCTACATTTTAATGGGTCTATAGTGTAAACTCTTCTTCAAGTTATAAATACTATAGAGGACAAGGTCACTTATATTGAATAAAAGTATTTAATGACCCCTCATGCTACTGATTTGAAATATGTGTTGTATAATACTCATGTTTCATCTAAGATATATTTACACCCCTTAAAAACTAGTTTTGTTTCACCTAAATTAAAATTTTATTATGGAAAGGGTGATCGTAAATAGCATCTTTGATCCTTCTTTGAGGAATGCCTTGATTATGCCTCCAATGATACACTTTTGAATAAATTATTTCCAAGGATCCTCAATGATTATTCTTTGAGGTGATTCCAAGATTCTATATAATTAGTAAGTCATTAAACCTGTTAAAAATCATACTTTTCACAGTTATCTATTAACATAATCAAAAAGGTTTCCTATGCCCAAATTTTAATGCTCAAACAAGGAACCATGAACCTATTAATGAGTATGTCTTGAGGTATAAGACAATAGTGGATAAAATTACCAATCCCATGGTAGATAGAGAAATTCAAGATATTATTAAAAAAATACTGTTTGCTCCTTTTCATGAGTCCATTTTATTTAAAAATTTAAAATCTTTGATGACTTGCACCACATTGTTCGAGACCATGAAATGAACTTTATTTAACTGAATAATCTTAAGTATGTAGCAAACACACTAACTACATATACATATAATACTAGGTTTACTATCAAACCAAGTTATAAGGTCAAACCTCCTAAGCTTAGAAAGGAAACAACCACCATGGTTAATGTAGTGTCACATTAACCTAATTGGATTGTGTTATCTAATGCACCATATAGATAGTTTTCACACTTACCTAAGCCTCTCACTTCATTACTCTCATGGATTTTAGGGTGTCATATTATGTCTCTCCCTTCTCCTATAGAGGTTGATATGAGTAGAGATCTACCCAAGGATATGATATGAATGCTTATTGTGACTATAACCAAATCCCTGGGCATTCTAAAAATAGATGTTTTACATTAAATAATAAGATATAAGACCTTATCAATGACCAAAACAATACATTTGATGATCCTCCAAAAGAATTAGGTTCATAACCTAGTGATCACTAGAAATAAAAAATATTTAACAATCATTTAAAAGATAATTCAAATAAGGATCTAGAAGTGCAAATGACATATAATGCACATGATCCTCCATCTCACTATGGACACCAATTGTATGGGATTATTGGTACATATACTAAGAATATACCTTCTATGGTTCAGAGGCCTTCTATTAATTTTGATGATAATGATATTGGGGATGATAAATTAGTCTTCATTACTTATTCATTGAATCATATATTGATCACAAACATATACAAAGTGTCATGACTGACAATGGTGCAAACAAGAACATTTATACTATGACATTACTTATCCATTTGGGTTATACAAATAATGATTTACATCCTTCGACTAGATCAGTTAGATCAATTGATGAGACCTCACAATAAGTTCTTAGAGAGATTAACTTACCTTTATAGGTGGGTATGACACATATGGTTACTAAATTCTTAGTTATACCTTACACATGTGTCTTTGATTTGTTATTGGGATGGCCTTGGATGCATACACTTTGAACAATACCTTATACAATGTGTGGGTATGTAAAATAGATTCATGTCAATCATGTAATTATAGTTTCTAAAGTTCCATATGAGCATCCTCTTGATTAAGAGAAATTTATACCCATGTAATCAATTATAAAACCCCATAAGGTTAATATTATATAAAATTGTAAGATATAGGAAATCCCATTTACTAGGTGGCTAATACTTGAGATACCATTGCATCAAATATCCATAGTGGGTTCCACATAATCCTAATATTCTACACACTATATCTATATGTCCAGACCACCTACACATGTTCTTGTTATTGTTGTTAAAAATAAACTACAAATCCTTTAGTGATGGGTTCCTTGAAACCCTATTCATACCATTTCTTCATGGACACAAAGTCTTATTATACATACACATAAAATCATAAATACTATAGTGATGTATATTGCACCTATGAATGATCCTTGATAGTATCACTAGTTTATAGCACTAGATTTAAAGTGGGGAGATATGTATGATCATCCATTGGATGATATCATGTGGTAGATTATCTCATTTAAAATATTCCAAAAATACCAATAAATAAATTTAAAAATCCAAAAATATTTTACACATTTGCATGTTCTATTAGGTCTTTGACATCTATGATTTTTATTCCATGTTAGTGGATATAATATAATTTATTTATATAGACACATGTGTTTCATGAATATTTTGAGTGTGATATAAGCATATACATATATATGATCTATGCACTTTTAGATGTTGGGCCTTCTCTCTAATCATGTCATATGGGAATTGGGACATCTACTTTTTTGATCAGAATATAACTAAGTTATATAATTCTATATTCATTTTAAATTATCATGTTTAAACTTACGTACTTAAACATGCCTTAATTCATGCTTATATATTTCATAGTGTACATGATATTATATGAACTTAATGTTTTTTTAACTCATATAATCCATGGAATAGTATGATATGTTTATGTTGGTTACTTATGATTTCATTCATGCACTTCCTTAAGTATCTTTCCTTGATTTTATCTTACTTGTTTGAGCATTTAAATATTCTCTATTTTTTCATCCCCCATGCCTTTGTTTGCCTCTTTGATATTTGAATATGTTATTACTTATTGTATGGACACTTGAATAAGTCATTCTTGATTTTATGGACATTTGACTAAGTCATGTTCCTTTGATTATGTAGCATTTGAAAATGCCCCTTGTTTGAGTTCTCCTTGGATAATTATATTTTGAATTGCTTTTGAGTTATCTTGTGTGTGTGCTTGGTTTCTTGTTGAGATTGTACTATTACTCTATAGACATTTCCCTGATCTATATCATCCATCTTAAGGCTTGATGTGATCACATTCTATGCACTTCCATGATATATCTACGTAAACATGTTACTTATATATGTTACATATTACATTAAAAGTTTACATGGTTATCTTATCCTTTTGAGGTAAGGTAACTACCAGTTACTAATAAAATGGTGTGAATATTAGTGGGTGCATGCCATAGAAGCATGACTTCCACATTGCTTCATAAAGTCATTGCAATGGGGTCATGTTTTGAAAACATGTTCTCTAAAATTGTCACAATTTCAAATCTAACGAGGGTATGTTACAAAAAACATGTTCTCAACAATTATTCAGTATTTAACATACCTAGATTATATTGGGGGCATGTTTTGGAAACATGTCCTCCATGTTATCACTTATATCAATTTTTATATTTCTCTCTATATAGTGGGGGAATGTTAATATAAGCATGTCATCCACACTTTTTCACATTCCAAATTGTCTAAATTCATAGTTGTATGATTTATATACACATTTTTGGTAGAATTACATAAATTGGTACCATTATTGTACATAGTTTTAGAATGATACATATCTAAGGTGAATATGATATGTAGTGTGTACCTAATATTTTAAAATCAAATCAGTTTGAAATTTCAAAACACATTATGGATTGTCATCACCCATAAAGATGGACTTTTATGGAATGTCATCAAATTAGTTTCAACGTATGCTATATTAGTTGGTTCACTTTTGGTATGGTTAAGGTGATTAAATCACTCAATCTTATCAAATTTATAGGTTGTACTTTATTACATCATCTAGCCTCACTATATTTATGGTGTGAGTTGAATTGGTTCACTCACACTTGCTAGGTTATAAGTATGATTGGGTTGCATGATTGAACTAATCTCAATTTTCAATTGGTTACTCATATTTTCTCTAAGATTTGGGGCATCTATACTCCATCTTCCTACATCCATCTATATATACGTACCTCTTCAATTTTTACATTGATCTTAATCTCAATTATATGTTTATAATGCTACATATTTTCAAATAAATTTTCTAAAAGATGAGGCAATTGCATAAATACAATTGTAATTCTAAACCTTGATCTTTAAATTTCAAATTATATGAATTGATTATATACTATAACATGATTTTGGTTTTAATTTAGTCACACTTATGTTGAGATCATGTGAATGTAAGGTGTGATATACACACCTATGTATGTAATTATCTCCTTTAACATAGTAATTTAATTATTAGATTAAAGTGGGGAAATGTAGACACCATTAATGTATTATATAGGACCTCATTTTTGTACACTAAAAAAATATAGATCTTTTTTTCCTATCAATTCTAGATCTCCTACTATTGAAAAGCTCAAATCTACTATCAATATGTGCTCACTATTTATCTCTTAGTTTAACCAATATTATTATTATGATCCATACCCATCATCTTACCCATAATACTATAAAATTACTTAACTTATGTATCTAAAATTTCTAGACCTACACTTATTTTTCAACTAGCTATTCACTTGCATCCTCATCAAATGCCTACATCAATGTATGTGTCATATTCTGGCATAAGTTTTTATTTCCCTAAAGTCCTATATTTTACAAACAATATCTATTATTATTTTTGGATTAAGTGATTTAATGTGAGATATTGTCCAAATGGAGGGTATAAATAAAATATCAATCCTCATTCATTACTCACCGAGAAATACCTAGCAAAGACCAATGATATCACAACTTCTCATAAGTCAATTATTAAAACCCATTCGAGTGACAAAATCTTCCTTATTCTCTCATATTTACATATCATTCATAGGGATAACATAACTACAAGTTTTAAGTAATAAAGGAACATGCCACGAGTTCTATTTTACAAGTTACAATCTATGTCACTATTATACTTGCTTTCCACATATTACACCCTTGTGTAAACATAAGACAACACCTTAGGCAAGAAATATATCAGTCTGAGGCCCTCTTTAGAGTAGTGTATATGTAGCAACACCTATTTATAGATTTTTCTTTGGGGTTAGTTGAACACCATGAGCCCACTCACCTATTTTTACCACATCCACTATGAATATGAAGGATTAGGGTTTTACTATTTGACAAAGAGTGATAGTTCATGATCTAGATCTAAGCACATCAAATTAAAGGTGAAAAAAAAACCCAAAATATTCCATGTGGTTGAATAAAATTTTATTAGGTAATTTTATACTATACATGTACGTTTGAGTGAAATAGTAACATTAAATAACCATCTTATGTTGATGCAAGTGTCCATATTTATAGAAGTCAAATTTCCATAATTTGATGAGTGATCTAGAATCCTTTTCTATTATGCTATTTTATTGTTCTAAATATAGATCTATATTGGTATTAAAACTAGCTAATTATCTTATTCTCATTTTCATTATAATATTTATCATTGTTATACTTTCAATTTTTATCATATCTTAGCATAATAAATTTAATATATGTTCTAAGTTTTTAAATGAGTTGGCATTATATAGATATATTTATTACCCTTATGTTTATTCATTTATATATTCTTAACCCTAACACCATAGGATACTTATCAAAACCTAGAGTTTAACATATTATTATTTAAATCACTAGATCCAAAACTAATAATAAATGATGAGATACAAGTCCAAGTTCCACAAATGAAATTAGAATAAGCAATGTAAATGACAAAGGGGTAAAGAATTATCACAATTCTTTTTTTTCTATAAATTTAAAACTATAGAAAAATTATGAAGATGATGTGAAACTTACTCTTAAAATATATAAATTATTTGATGATCTAGTATAGACCCATTCACTATGACATGCCCATTATTATTTTTATCTTGAAAAGATATGCCCTTACATTTATGACTATATAACTATGGATAGGTTTTTCTTTCTAGTGTTTTATAATTATTTTTTAACATATGCATTTTTATATTCTTGCCTCACATGTACCTTAACTTTAAAACTATGTATGGTAGAATGTGGAAAATAGAAGTTTATTATCCTTGACCTAGCTTAACATTATAATAAAATAAGTATCTATGGATTTGGGAAACTTCCAAGGCAACATTATAAACTTGTTATGCTTCTTACATGGAACTAGAACTCCATGTAGTTTTTTAGTGTGTGGATAGAATAGCTCGAGTGAGGGTTTGTCATCCTAATTTACCTTAAAAGTGATGATGTATCTAAATGTAGTATAATACCCTCATTTATTATAATGGAAGTGTTGAGAGAATAATATAGAATTACTAAGTTAAAAGAGTATAATATTTAATAAACCTTGACTTGAGAAATATGTAGGTATAAGCATGATCTTGTGTGTGACTTGGATCTTGATATTCAAAGTTCTATTATACTTGTTTATATATTATGAATATTAAAATATAAAATATGTGCAAGGTAAAATTTTCATGTTTTTAAGTGTCAAAAATAAAATCTATGTAGTACATTCTAGTAGAGGACACATACACTATGTGGGATAACTATGCATGATTTGAACCCTATTAGGATTATTAGAATGTAGGTTAATATTAACTAACAATTTGGGTTACATTATGGTTAAGACTATCTAACCCATATTTTAAACCCTTTTTTTAGATATAGTATTGAAATTGGATCTAAGGTTTCAATGTAAAAGAGGAAACAATATAATCCACACACAAGATCGAGGATCAAGACTTACACATAAATTATCTCAATAGGAAAGTGCAACAATATATGGTTTAATAGATTAAAAAATGGCATAGGGACAACTCCAATAGATAGTGGATTATTTGATAACCATAAGTTCCTAAACATTTTATAATAGCATCCTGACATTTTTGGATAGTCAATTTCCTTATCTGAGTAATCTCAAAACCATTCTAGACTATTTAAGATGGATTTATACATAGTGAGACAAATAAAATAGTATATCAACTAAGTGTCTTCTCATTTAGTCATTTATATATTTAGTAAGTGTAACTAATCATATATTAGCATTAACATTTGTATGGTGCATGATATATATTTTAAAATTAGAATTTCAAGAGTTTTATACTATAAACACTATTTATGAATTATATAGCACCTCAATTTTGTACACTTAGCAAATATAAATCTTGGTTATTCCTCGCAATTTTAGACCATTCTCATTATTAAAAGGCTTCTATATTATATCTCTTTATGATCATTACTTATCTATTAGTCTAACCAATGTTATTATGATGACCTAGGCCTACTATCTTTCCCAAAATGTTATAAACTTACTTATCATCTATCTCTAAAAGTTCTAGACTTGGACCTATTTTTTAAATACCTAGACACTTATATACTAATCAAACACCTACATTAATGCAAGTTTCCTATTCTAGTAAAAGTATCTATTTCCCTAAATTCATATAATTTATAAATTAAACTTTTTCCTATGGTTGGCCTAAGTGATTTAATGTGATATATTATCCAAATGGATTGGTATAAATACAAGATCAATCCTCATTCATTCCTCACCTAGTAAAGACCTATAAACCTCACACCTTCTCATAAGTCAATGATGAAAAATAATTAAAGTGATCAAAGTTTCCTTATTCTATCCTATTTCCATATCAATCATAGGGATAAGACATACATAGGTCTGAAGTACTAAAAGAGCATGCCATTATTTTTATTTGTCAATTACAAGCTACTTCACTATTGTACTTGGTTTTCACATATTTGACCCTTATGCACACATAAAAAACACATTAGGGTATAAATACATTAGTTAGAGGACATATTCAAATTAGTGTCTTTGTAAGTAACACCCATTTAAATAGGGTTCTTTGGGTTTAGTATCACACTGTGAGCCTAGTAACCCATTTTCTCATAACCATTATGAATATGAAGAACTAGGGTTTTGTTATTTGATAAAGAGTGACAACTCATGATCTAAATACTAGTAAACTAGAGTGAAGATGATAGATAACCTAAAATATTATATGTGGTTGCATCCAGTTTTAATAGGTATTGTATAATGGACACTTGGATCTAAGTTAAATAGTAGTGTCAATATAATCATCCCAAGTGAATACAAGTGTATGAACTATAAAATTCAAATTTATAGAAATAATATGATTTATATAAAATCATTTTCTAGTCTAATTCCTACTTTTTCCACATCTAAAACTATGTTAACATCATAACTAGCAATGTATGTTGTTTTCATTATCATTTTAATATATAGAATAATTTTACTTTTCATTTTTAGCATATCTTGGCATAATAAATTTAGTATATGTTTTATCTAAGTTTTTTAATTAATTGGATTACTATATATATATGTTTATCATCCTTATGATTATTCATTTATATCTTATTATCGCTAACCCCATAAGATACTTATACAACATTAGGGTTAAAAATTTGGTTAACCCAATTCATGTGAATACAAAAAATTGATTCCTAGGGTTTCAATTTATTCAAATTATAAAATTTATAATTTGTAAACAATGGAATATAGTAATTAAAAAACTTGTTTTCAAATGAAAGATAAAGAAGGATTGATGAATCATATTGATAATAACAAGGGATTAATTGATGCATTTTTGTATATTACAAGAGAGTAAATTAGTAACCATGATAAGGATAAGGATTCTTCATGTTGAGAAGTGTTGTCATTGATGTCAAAGTTTATGTAACTTGATGTCAAGGTTGATGTTTTTGATGTCAATGTTGTAGTAGTTGAAAGAGAATTTGAAGGCAACCAAATGTCTCTAATATTAAGAGAGAATTGAAAGGAAAATTAATGTTTTATCTATTGGTTGTTTTCAATGTTGTGAATTATATTATTTTAAAACATCATTTAGGTGATCATTTTTTATTATTAGATTTTGAGTAGAAAGTTTCTTCAGAAGCCTAGTCATAACAAACATAGTCATATCATGAACATGTACATGGTGAGCATGAAAAGGTATGTAAAAAGGTATGACATTATTTGAGGATAATTTAAGGTATGTTACCAAGGTGTATAAGCATTAAATAATGTTTTAATAATAGTTTTCAAGCTTCAATTGCTTGAGAAGCTTAATCATGGCACTAGTCAAGCTTGTAAAGTCCTAGTGAAAAGGTTTAAGCATGGTGGCTAGGTGAAATGAGTGCACACAAGATTTAATGGATGTATAATTTTTATTGAGTATGTATATGAGGAATTAGATAACTAATATGAGTCTCAAGTTGATCCTACAGGGGTAGGACCTACAAACCTAGTATCCAACTAGACTAGTTCTAGACTCTACCTAAGCTAATGAGGTGTTTTCAAGGCCTATGAAGTATGTAAAGTAGTTTTTTTTTATCATGTGATAGGTTTATTGAGTATGTGAGTGAGGTTAATAGCATATGGAAAGAGGCATGAAGGTTAGTTTCAAGGCCAAATATGGTTTGTAGGTCAAGATAAATGAAAGTAAAGAGAGATATGGTGGCCAAATGAGGTATGAGGTTCTATTTACAAGGAATGTTTTGATAGGTGAGTGTTTTAAAATGTATTATATGTTTTATAAATAATTTTAATAAATTTCTATGTCTTGGTTTTTTATTAAATTAATGAAAAGTGGTTTTGCGGTCTCTCAAGTACACAAAATAAAGTCATCCAAACCCAAGAAGGACTTTCAGGTGTTCATTGACATATGTAAATTATAAATTATAAATTGATATATTAATTATATATGGATAAGTTTGATATATAATATATCCAAGCATTAGTATTTTAAATGAGGAGTGATCCTTTATGAATAATTGTTAACACCAAAAACAATGTTAACCCTTTCTAAAACCCTAATAATAACCTAAATTGAAATATATTGTTTAAAATATCTAGTATTTATATAAAATGAATATAAAAAATATTTTATCATGTATTAAACTCTCCCAGGTACCTCCAAGTGTAATTGGTTTGTCAGATGTGTGAGTAGACCCTTTAGGAAAGTGTTAGTTTCTCATCGATTTATTGTATCAGTCATAATTACCCAAGTCAAAGTTTATAAATAGATGGGGAAAGAAGTTTTATACTTAAAATTTATGTCCATGGTGGTTTTTATATATTTTATATCCATCAATTTTGATAAATTGTTCATCTAAGTTGACTAGTTGCTAACAGGCCTAATGGTGGAAACTATGAGAAAACCAAGAAGAAGTGAGAATATGATTAGGTATGGGTTATCATGGAATAGGGATGAATCCAAGTACATGGATAAATTTTTAAATAATTTTAAAACATTTTAATTTTTGATATAATTTTTGGAGGTCAGTGGATATGATGAAAATGTTGCTCATAAGTTGACCTGTCTAGTTTAGATGAGATAATGAGATACAAAGGATCTGAGATTGGTTTGTTAGATAAATATTTATATTTTAAAATATTGTAATTATATATAAAAATGGTATAATTATCTAATAATATCATAAAAATTCATCAATATTATTTTTAAAATGTCATACAAGTGTTTGAATGTCACTATCACCATGACTAGTCTTCAAGGCAAACTAGCAGTTCTGAATAAACAAGTTGCAGAGATGAGTTGAAGACTCTAGGCCATGATTTAATGTATATAATGAACATGATTTTGTTATATATTAATTCTATTTCCTATCCATTATTTTTATAATCTTTTAATTTAGTGTAATAGGTTGAAACATTAAAGCCAAAATAGGTTGTCCAGTTGAGTGAGGTCTAAGAGAGAGGTCAACAAAATTGGTCTGCAAGACCAATAATTGACATTAAATATTATGATATTTTTATTTAATTTTGTCATAAGTATGTTTTATGATAATTTTCATGGTTTTTAATTTACTATGTCCATTTAGGTGTTATAAGTTCAAATTTTCATGACTATGTTTTGAGGCTAGTTGGTAGTTTTGAGTGGGATATTTTTGAGTATTTTTTACCTAAGTTTTAAAGTATATATAATATGGTGATTTCCCTAAGGTAATTTATATTATATATATTTTATTTTCTCCTTTGGTTTTTTATAAAATTTGTGTTTATGCTTTAGTTGTTCAAGACAAACTTTTTGGGTGTGCACATGCCTAATTGTGAATAGTGTTAAAGGCATGCTTCAAGTGGTGGTTGAAGATAAAAGGTGTTATGGAGCCTATATGAACTTATCAATGGTATATTTTATTTTAATATGATATGTAACTACCATTTTATTTTTTTAAATATTTTCTAAGGAAGGTAAAGTTTAATGTGTCCTAAAGTAGAGCTAATGAGATTAGATCTCAATGAGACCTAAAGATGAATTAAGGCCTAATTGAGGTAATTAATACCTAAATGGACTCAAATAAAGTTTTATTAATTTTTATAAGATGTCATAAGATCTATTCCATGGCCAAACTAAGAGTTTAAGGGTGTTTGTCCAACCAAGATAGCTATGAATAAGAGACTTATATAAATATATGGTAGTTTTAAGCCTATTGGTGTGTGTTGAGAGTAAGCGAATGGAATAGAACATTGGTAAGTATAATAAGGAATTTTAGACATAAATAGGAGTCTATATTAATTTTTATGAAGTATTGATATATATTTTTTGTATGAAAATCAATGCAATATGACCTAATCAAGTCAATAAAAGGACTAGTTGAGCAAAGAAGCCTAGAAGGTAGTTTAAGAGGGATAAAAGAGAGAGAAGAGTTGAAGAAGGAGATAATAATATATTTTATGACAAACATAGTGTTATAAATTTTATCAAGGGATTTAGGAGTCTGAGTTGGTGAGTCATGTATGGGGTTGGTGCCTCCTTGTAAGTGGATGCTTGTTAAAGCATAGATGAGTTGGTGATTAGCTAGTTGGGGTTGGTGACCCATGTGAAGCGGATTCTTCACTAAATTTGGTGTTTTTATTATAGTATTGTATTCCATTTGAATATATTAGTAGGTTTTCTTCCCCTTAAGGTTTTTCAAGATATGTGATGTGTTTTTGTGTTTCTTGTGTGGATATGTGTTTATACTTACAAGATCTATATGCTTGTTTGAATATTTCATGGTTACTTAATTGAGATTGTTATGTAAGTTTTTGAAGACTGATTCACCCCCCTCTTGAAATTTTTTATTTAAACATTTGGTATAATATCCTAGTATTTTGAATCAGGTCTAAAAGCCTAAAAGAGATCCTAGAAGTAAGGATAGCTTATCAGCAAGCTCAAGGTGGTATCTCTACCTGTAAGGTTCCATTATTTAATTTATCTAATAATGCCTTATATAAAATTAAGATTAATATATATTTGATTTCTTAAGGTCATGATATTTGGAAGTCATTTATGGATGGCTATAGTGCTCCTCCTATTCCACCAATTAATGTAGTAAGTAATAATACTAGTGAAAACAACTCCAAAGAAATGAAATACCATTATTTGTGGCCTATTAGAGGAAAATATTGTGAAGGTGATGCATTATGTATCAATAACATAGATATGGGACAAATTAAAGAATATCTATGAAGGAGACACCATGATGAACATAGCCAAGTTGGATACTCACAAGAGATAGTCTGAAAGTTTGAAGATGAATGAAGATGAAATTAATTATATCTTACATATTGAAGTTTGATGAAATTTTCAATCTAATTATAGGATTGGGAGAAGAGGTGAAAGAATCTACAATTTTTCAAAAAGGGTTGAGATCACTAACTCCTAATTTTGATTATAATGTATCTATAATGAAAGATATGTAAGATTTAGACAAGATTGAAATGTATGGACTTCATGGAATTTTGATTGACTATGAGATAATAACTAATGAATGAAGACATCCTAAGAAGGAAGTAAATTTCAAAGTTGAAAATAAGTCAAAAGATAACAAGGTCAAGGATGGGGAATTCTTAGATGTTGATGATGATCAACTGATAGCCATGTTTTCAAGGAAATTTAGGTTTGGATATTGTAAGTACAAGGGTAAGTTTCCATTCAGATATTTCAATTATGGTAAGATTGATCACTTTACATCTAAGTATCTTAACAAGCACAAGATTGAGCATGATCAAGAACATGATAAACATCATGGAGATGATATAAAGATATATAAGTATTAAAATAATAATAATGATATTAGGAAATATGAAGGTATTAAAGGGTCATTCAAAAATAAGAAAAGTTCGTATACCAAAGAAGATAACTCATTTGATGTAAGTGACACAAGCACATCTAATAGTGATGATGAAAATAATGAACATGAACATGAACATGACAATAATGAAACATTATTCATAGCCATAGAATTATATAATGAGCTTTTATCAAATGGGAAAGGCCTTATGGTTGATTTATAATCAAATGAAGAAGAAGCTGAAATGAACCTTGAGGTAAAATTGGTAAGTTCCCTAGAGAAGTTGAAATTATAAAGAAGAAATAATCATAAACAAATATCATTAGTTAAGGAATATGAGGATCATATTGGCTTGTTTGAGGATAGACTTTGTAACAATTCCAAGGAGTATGATGAAATCATAAATCAAATTAAGACATAGATGAAGATAATTAATGCATGCCTAAAAACTAAAAAGGAAGAATTCACTAGGTATAAAACTAAAATGGAATATTTTAAATCTAAGTTGGATAAGGCCTCTATCAAGGTTAAGACCTTTATGAAGATTGAAAAGATCACTGAGGCTCTAGATGACATCTCGAGTAGTCAAAAGTCTGCAAGTGATAAGATAGGTCTTGGTTTTAAAGAATACCAAAAGGTGGAATCTAAGTAAAAAAAAAGGCTATTGAAGACAATAAGGTCAATATTAAAAGAAATATCAAATGACGTAATGTTATGAGGTATGTTATTTCATTCAATGGTTACTATTTTTTATGTAGTTAGTTTGTCATAGAGTAAGAGAGTCTAAAAAACCCTTCAATAATAAGTACTCATGGAACTATGGAAGGAGTTAGAGTTCAAATTAGTCAAGTGGTATGTATATGTTTATTTTCTATAGTTGTCAAAATGTGGGACACATTGTAAGATTATTACCTAATAGATTTATAAGGCCATCGTGTTAAAATAAGAGGTTTGAATCCCTTCTAGTGAAAGAGAGGTATGGAAACCAAAGATAGTAAAGGTTAGTCTTGATCATTATAAAAGCTCAACCAAAATGTTAGCTATGGTAGAGCATACTTAAAATAAGAAATCAAATCAAGAATGTCTATTATCATATCATATTTATGATTAAATGGTTGATGAAGCATCCAAGCCTATAGTTCCTATCAAGCCCAAGAGGATGATTAAGGATATTCAATCTTATGAGATCATGGAGATCTTAGAATCTCTTGAACTTGTGTATTTTTAGTGCTCTATCGACAATGATGACTCCATTACGCTTCATGGAGACACTATTTAGTTATTATAAGCATGATGGATGATTTTTTGTAGTGGTAGATATTTATGTTATTAGTAAGAATAGAATATTTTAAGATATGAATACAAAGGGGGAGTCCCTAATTCTTTAGTTGATGATAAGAATATGGTGACCTAGTGTGTGATCAAAAAATTTATGTCATATCAGTCATGATAAGAACAAGGTGAGTGGTTTTGAGTTCTAAGTTCATTTGAAGGAGGTATGCATGAAATATTTTTATGTAAATGTTTCATAATCTTTGTGTTGAGAACCTATTATAAGAAGGTGTGGTTCTAGATGGTAGTTAGTGGAAGACCCTTTATAATTAATGTCAAAGGGGGAAAAAGTTCAAGAAGTAAGGTTGACTTGTTTTGTGAAGATGTGAGTGATTAGTGATTATATTGAAGAGTTTTTTTCCATAAATTATAAAGGGAAATTTTTTTATAAGTTTTTTCATTGATATCAAAGTTGATGTCACTTGATGTCAAGGTTGATGTCATTGATGTCAATATTGTAGTAGTTGAGAGAGAATTTGAATTCAACCTAATGTCTCTTCTACTAATAGAAAATTTAAAGGCAAACTAATGTTTTCTCTATTGTTTTTTTTCAAGGTTATTAATTTTATTGTTTCAATTCACCATTGATGTAATCATGTTTAATTACCAGTCCTTGAGTATAGTTTTTCTTGAGAAGCCTAGTTGTAACAAGCATAGTCATATCATGATCATGTGCATGGTGATATTTAAGATGTATGTAAAAATGTATGACATTTTTTGAGGATAATGAAATAAATGTGATCAAGGTTTATAATAATCAAAGAGTGTTTCAAGATCATTTTTCAAGCTTCAAGTTCTTGAGAAGTTTAGTCATAACACTAGTCATAGCTTGTAAAGTCTTAGTGAAAAGGTTTGAGCATGGTGGATTGGTGAAATGAGTACAAAAAATAATGAATGGATGTATAAGTTTTATTTATAATTTATATAAATAATTTGATCACTCATATGAGTCTCATGGTGAACCTACAGGGATAAGACCTAAAAATTTAATATACAACTAGACTAGTTCCAGACCCTAACTAACCTAATGAGGTGTCATGGGGTGTCGTTAAGGCCTATGAAGGATGTAAATTACTTTTTTATAATGAGAGAGGTTTTTTTAGTATTTTATTGATGTGGATAGAAAATTAAAAGATGTATTAAGGTCATTTTCAAGGTCAAATATGGTTTGTAGGTCAAGGTCTAAGCAAGCAAAGATAGAGATGGTGGCCAAATGAGGTATGAGGTTATATTTACAAGGAAAGTTTGGATAGGTGAGTGTTTTCAAAGGTATTATATGTTTTATCAATCATTTTCACAATTTTTAGGTCTTGATTTGTAATAAAAATCATGAAACATGGTTTTGAGGCCTCTTCAGTACACATAGTGAAGGTATGCAAACTTGAAAAGGATTTGTAGGTGTTCATTGGAACATGTAACCTCTACATGGTAACCTAATATATTAATGATATATTTATAATGGTCCTATCTAAGATATCTAATCATTATTTTTGGAAATGAGGGGCAATCCTTTATAAACAATCATTAACACCAAAAATAGTGTTAACCCTCTCTAAAACCCTAACAATGACTCAATGTGAAAGATATTGTTCAAAATAGACTAGAATGGTATCACATGACTAAAAAAAACTATTTTATATTGTATTAAACTCTCCTAATAACTTCCACATGTGATTGGTTTGTTAGTTGTGTGAGTAGACCCTATAGGAAAGTGTTATTTTATCAAAGATTTATTGTAGCAGTTAGAGTTGATGAAGTCAAAGTTTATAAATAGATGGAGGAAAAAGGTTGAAACTTATATTTGATGTAAATTTTGGTTTATGTACAATTTATATCCCTTAGTTGTGATAAATTGGTCATCCAAGTTGACCAGTTGCTAATAGGCCTAATGGTGGAAATAGTGAAAAACCTAAGCAGAAGTAAGAAAATGATTAGGGATGTGTTATCATGGAATAAAGATGAATAAAAGTGAAAAAATAGGTTTTTAAATAATTTTAATACATTTTCATGTTGGATATAAGTTTCAGATTTTATTAGATATGATGAAAATGTTATCATAAATTGACCTGGCTATTTCAGTTGAGATAGTGTGATATATAGGCTCTGAGATTGGTTTTCAAGACCAATATTTATATTTAACCATATTATAATTATATATGATTTTTTTATAATGATATCATAAGATCATACACATATATGAGGAGTATCTCTATATGTTCATACATGTTTTTGAAGGTCATTATCACCATGAATGGTCTTCAAGTCAAACTCATAGTTCTAAGTAACTAAGTTGTAGAGATGAGTTTGAGACTCTATGTCATGAATTAATGTATATAATTCACATTGTGTTGTTTTTTTGGGAAATTTATGTCTTATAATTTTTTTTTATAGTATTTTAATTAAGTTTAAGATGTTGAAACATTTAATCCAAAATGGCTTGTCTAACTGACTAAGGTCTAAGAGAGAGGTCAACAAAATTAGTCTGTAAGACAAATAATTGCCATTAGAGATTATGATATATTTTAGAAGTATGTTATAAGGATTTTATAGGAACATGTTCATGAATTATAATTCCTTGAGTATATCCATTCAAATTTCACAATTTCAAGTTTCCATGACTTTATTTTGAGACTAGTTGGTAGTTCTGGGTGGGTTATTTGTAGAGAAGGGTTTGAGTCATTTTGCCCTGAGTTGTGAAGTCTAAATCATATAGTAATGACACTTAGGTAAATTATATTATTTATAAATTATATTTTTCCATGTTTTTTTGTAAAAATTGTGTTTATACTTTAGTTTTTTAAGATAAACTTTCTAGGTATGCATAGGCCTAATTGTGAATAGTGTTAATGGTGTGCTTGAAGTGGTGGTTGAAGATAAAAGGTGTTATGGAGACTAGATGATATTAGCATGGGTATATTTGAGTGTAATATGATATTTTAATATAGTTTTAGGTGTTTTAATATGTTCTAAGGAAGGTAAAATGTAATGTGTCTTAAATTAGACCTAATCGGATTAGGTCTCTATGAGACCTAAGGATGAATTAAGGCCTAATTGAGGTAGGTCATACCTAAAGGGACCCAAAGAACGTTTTATTGATGTTTATAATATTTAATAAGATATATTCCATGTCTGAACTAATATTTTAAGGGTTTTTATCCAACCAATATTGATATGAATAAGAGACTCGTATAAACACAAGGCAATTTTAGCCCTATTCATGTGTGTTGAGATTAAGCAAATGGAATAGAACATTAACAAGTATAAAAATGTATTGTAGACTAATATAGGATACTATAGTAATTATTATTAAGTATTGATAGATATTCATGCATGAAAATAAATGTCATATGACCTAATCAGTCAAGGAAAGGACTAGTTAAGCAAAGAAGACTAAAAGGTAGTTTAAGAGGGATAGAAGAGAGAAAATATTTGAAGAATAAGATCATCATCTATTGTATGAGAAATAAATTGTTTTCAAGGTGATCAAGGTTTTTATGTGGATAGTTTGGTGTTAATTCATCTAGGGTGTTGGTTCCTTCTTGAAAGTGGGTGCTTATTAAAGCCCAGTTAAGTTGGTGCTTCGCTAAATTTGGTGTTTATATTATAGTTATATAGTAAATTTGCATATATCAGTGGGTTTTATTTCCCTTGAGTTTTTCCCATATATGTGATGTGTTCTTGTGTTTTATGCTTATTTGGATAGGTGTTTATGATTACAATATATATATATATATATATATATATATGCTTATTTAAATATTTCATGATTACTTAAGTGAGATTGTTAAGTAATTTTTTGAATATTGATTCACCCCCTCTTAGTAATTTTTCTTCCAAAACTTCACCTAGTAATTATTAGTCCTTATAGGTTACTACAATTGATTCCATAACAATCAATCTCCCTACATCTAATGGAGACATGGATTATGTCTTTAAATCTTTGTTTCCTAAGACTAAAATTTCTACATATACATGAGGTTACTAAATTCTTCAACTCAAATACTATTTTAACTACCTATTACTACTAAAACCATGTTTACTTACACTTAGGTGACTACTTATCTTGCTAATATAAATCTTAATCGGCCTATAGTGCAAAATATTTTTCAAGTTATAAATACCTTAGAGAACACGGTCACATATATTTAACAAAATTATTTAATGTCTCCTCATTCTATTGATTTGCAATATGTGTTGTATAATCCTCTTTTTACATCTGATATATCTTTACACCCCTTATCAACTAGTTTTATTTCACCCGAGTTCAAATTTTATGATAGCAATGGTAATCCTAAATAACATCTTCTATCCTACTTTGTGGCATGCCTTGATTATGCTACCAATGATATAATTTTGACCAAATTATTTCCAATGATCCTCAAGGATTTTGATTTGAGGTGATTCGATGATTTAACTCTTTAATCAGTAAAGGAATTCAAACCTATTACAAATTAGTTTTTGGCACACTTTTATATTAACATTACCAAAAAGGTTTCCTATGCATAAATTACAAAGATAAAATAAGGAGCCAATGAACCTATTAATTATTATGTCTTGAGTTACAAGACTATGTTGTATAAAATTACCAAACCTATGGTAGATAAAGAGCTTCAAGATATTTTCAAGAAAAGTTTACTTCCTTTTCAAAACTCCATTTTATTAAAAAAATCAAATATTTTGGTGAATTATGCCACATTATTCAAGACTATGAAATGAATTTTATTTCATTGAATAAGATTAATTATGTAGTAAATACACATACTACATCTACATATAATACTAAGTTGCTATCAAACCAATTTATAAGGTCAAACCTCCTGAGCTTAAAAATGAAACAACCACCATAATTAATGTAATGTCACATCAAATTAATTGGCTTGTGTTATCTAATTAACCATAAAGATAATTTTCACACTTACCTAAGTCTCTCACTTCATTAGTCTCATGGCTTGTAGAGTGTCATCTTATATCTCTCCTTTCTCCTATAGAAGTTGATATGAGTAGAGATCTACCAAAATTATATGATGTGAATTCTTATTGTGACTATAACGAAGGCCATAGGCCTTATAAAAATAGATTTTTTACCTTGAATCATACTATCTAAGACCTCATCAATGACCAAAAAATGCATTTGATGATCCTCTAAAGGAATTAGGTTCACAACCTAGTGATCACGAAAAATAGAAAATATTTAACAATCATTTAAAAGATAATTAAAAGAAGAATATAGAAGTGAAAATGGCATATAATACACATGTTCCTCCATATCATTATGAAAAACCATTATATGGGATTATTGGTACTTATACCCATAATATACCTCATATAGTTCAAAGACCTTATATTACTTTTGATGATAGTGATATTAGGGATGATAAATCAATCTTCATTCCTTATTCATTAAATAACATCTTGATCACCAGCCTATACACAGTGTTATGACTAAAAATGGTGCAAATAATAACAACTATATTATGAAATTACTTATCCATTTGGGTTATATAAATCATGATTTACATCCTTTGACCAGATCCATTAGAGTAATTAATGGGATCTCACAACAAGTTCTTGGTGAGATTGACTTGCCTTTACAAGTGGGTCCCACACATGTGGTTACTAAATTCTTAGTTATACCTTCCACATGTGTCTTCAATATGTTTTTGGGATGACCTTAGATACATAAAATCTAATTAGTACCTTCTATAGTATGTGATGTGTTAAATACATTGGTGCCAATCATACAATTATAGTTTTTAGAGTTCCATATGAGCATCCTCCTGAGTAAGAGAAATTTCTACCCATGTATTTAGTTATCAAACCTCCTAAGGTTAATATTATATAAAAGGATAAGATACAGGAAATCCCCTTTACTATGTGGCTAATAATTAAGAGACCATTGCATATAATATCCACATTGGGTTCCATGGAATCTTCATCTACTACACACCATTTTTTGATATCCAAACCACCTACACATCTTCCTATTACTATTGTTTGAAATAAACTAAAAATACTTTAGAGATGTGTTCTATGAACCCCTACTCATAATATTTATTCATGACCACAAAGTCTTATTATACATAATCATAGTGTCACTAATATGATAGTGATAGATATTAAATGTATGTATACACCTTGGTAGTATCACTAGTTTATGGCACCAGGTTCATAGTGTGGAGATACCTATGATCATCCATTGGATAATATCATATGGTATCTTATCTAATTTTAAACATTCCAAAAATACAAAAATCAAATTCAATAAAAAAATTTGAAAATTGAATAATATTTTTCACATTTAAATCTTCTATTATATCCTTGACATCTATGTTGTTAGTTCCATGTTAATGGATAACATATTATTATTTATATAGACACATGTATTTCATGCATCTTTTGAGTATTATACAAACATAAACATGTATATGATCTATGCAATTTTATATGTTGGGCCTTCTCTATAATCATATCATGTGGACATTGAGACATATAATGTTTTGATCATGATAGATCCAAGTTATATCACTATATGGTCATTTTACATTATCATGTTTGAGATTATATACTTAAACATATATTTATCAATGTTTATATCTTTCACAATGTACTTGATATGTTATGTACTTAAGGTTTTTTTTAACACATATGATCCATGGACTAGTATGATATGTTTATATTGGTTGCTTATGATTTCATTCATATAATTACTTAAGTGTCTTGCCTAGATTTAATCTTACTTGTTTTAGCATTTGAATATGGTCAATTTTTTTGCATCCCCCATTCCTTTGTTTTCCTCTTTGACATTTTAATATGTCATTACTTATTGTATGAAAACTTGCTTATGTCATTATTGATTTTATGTACATTTGACTAAGTATTGTCCATTCAGTCATGTAACATTTGAAAATCCCCCTTGTTTGAGGTTTCCTTGGAGCACATTATCTTTTTAATTGATCATGAGTTCTCTTATATGTGTGTTTGGTTTATTATTGAGCTTGTAATATTACTAACTATAAATTACCCTAATATATATAATCCATATTAGGCCTTGATGTGATCACATTTTACATGCTTACATGATATATCTACCTATTTATATTCTTTTCATTTGCTACATGTTAAATTCAAATTTTACATGGTTATCTTATCTTTTTGAGGTAAGGTAACTACCAATTGATAATAGAATGAGGTAAATAATAGTGTGGTCATGCCATAGAGGAATGAAATCCACATTGCTTCACAAATTCAATATAGTGGGGGCATTTTTTGAAAACATGTTATCCATAATTGTCATAATTTTAGATTTATTGGGGGAATGTTTCAAAAACATGTTCTCCACACTTATTAAATATTTAACATACGCAAATTATATTTGGGGCATGTTTTGGAAACATGTACTCCACATTAACACTTATATAAATTTTTATAATTGTCCATATATAGTGGGGCATGTTATGATAAACATTCTTCCATACTGTATCATATTCCAAACTATCCAAATTCATAGTTTTATGATTTAGATGCACTTTTTTAGAAGAATTATTTACATTGGTACCATTATGATACAAGTTTCAACATGATGCATATCTAAGGTGAATATAATATAAAGTGTGTACCTAAAATTTTAAAATCAAATCAATTTTATATTTCAAACATTTTTATGGACTGTCATCAATCACTAAGATGGACTTTGATGGACTATCATCAAATCATTTTTAGTGTGTACTACAATAGTTGGTTTAATTTTCATATGGATAAGGTAGTTAAATAACTCAATATTATCATATTTGTGGGTTATAATTGATTATATCATCCAACCTTGCTAGATTTATACTGTGACTTCAATTGGTTCACTCATGTTTGTTAGGTTATAAAAATAATTGGGTTACATAGTTGAGTTAATCTCAATTGTCATTTGGTAACTCACATTTTCTCTTAGTTTGGGGGTATGTGTACTCCATATTCTTCAATACCTCTCTATATATTCACCTATTCAATTTTTACATTGAACATAATCTCAACTCTATGTACATAATGCTACATATTTTCAAATCAAATTGGAAAAGGTGAGGTGGTTGCATCAATACATAGGTATAATTCTAAACATTGATCTTTAAATTTTAGACTATATAATATAACATTCTCTTGGTTGTATTTCAATCACCAAAATTTCAATCAATTTGGTATCATGTAAATGCAAGGTGTGATATACACACCTAGGTACATAATTCTTCTCATTTAAACCAATAATTTCATTACTAGACTAAAAGGGGGAATGAAGACACCATTTTTGAATTATATGGCACTTCAATATTCTAAATTTACAAAATATAGATCTTTGTTTTTCATATCACTTATAGACATTTCATACTATTGAAATGTTCACATTTGCTATCACTATGTGTTCATTATTTATATCTTAGTATAACCAATGCCATTTTGATGACCCATGCTCACTATCTTGCCCATAATACTATAAATTTAGTTAACTTATGTCTCTAAAATTTCTAAACTTGCACCTATATTTCAATTACCTATTTACTTGCATACCAGTTAGATGCCTACATCATTGTAAGTGTCCTATTATGAAACAAGTTTTTAGTGCCCTAAAGTCATCTGATTTACAAACTAAATGTATTCCTATGGTTAATCCTAAGTGATTTAATGTGAGATATCCTCTAGTTGGAATGGTATAAATAAAATATCAAACCTCATTCATTCCTCATCTAGCAAGGGGCTAGAAAATATCAATAATCTCACACCTTCTCACATGTTAATGATAAAAAAGAATACAAGTGAGAAAATATTCTCTATTATTTTATATTTCCATATCAGTCATAGGGATAACATAACTCCAATTCTAAATTAATAAAGGAACATGCCATTAGTTCTATATTATAATTTAAATTCTATGTCATTATTTTACTTATTTTACACATATTACACCCTTGTACACACACAAGCTAACACATTAGGTGTGTGTGTGTGTGTGTGTGTGTGTGTGTGTGTGTGTGTGTGTGTGTGTGTGTGTGTGTGTGTGTGTGTGTGTGTGTGTGTGTGTGTGTGTGTGTTTCATAAGTGTACATCACTGAATGTATAACATATAAGTTACCATTTATAGATGGTTTTAGGTAATGACATTATTTAATATTTTAAAATTGATAATATACAAAATTGATCTAGTCAAACAGTAACACACTATGTTATTTTCCAATTCTACTAAAATTTTCCTAGTGAACACAGATTACACATTCTCATATCTAAACTAGTCATAGTCCCACTATGAATATGAAAAACTAGGGATTTGATATTTTTACAAAGAGTGATATCTCATGCTCTAGATGCGATCACACCAAATTGAAAGTGACACAAAACCCAAAATATTCTAGGTGTTGCTTCATGTTTTAGTAGGTGTTCTATACTAGACACCTACATTTGAGTTAGACAATAGAATTAAAAAAACCATCTCAAGTTGATCCAAGTGTCCATATCTATAGAAGTCAAATTTAAATAATTTAGTGACTGATTTATAATCCTTTTATAGTATGCTTCATTATTTTTCTAAGTATAGATCTATGTTGACATCATAACCAACTATCTTGTTCTCATTATCATTATGATATTTATCATGGTTGTAATTCCCATTTTTACCATATATTAACATAATACATTTATTCACCCTACATGTTATCACAGTGAACCTAATAGAGGATTTTATAGCTGAGGTTACAGGGCTGCCTACGGATGGACTTAAATTCTCCAAGCAGACAAGCATTTCGAATGAGGCCTTTTGTAAGTTCCCCAAGACGGATGAGGAAGAGTAGAAGCTGGTCAAGAATAGGGATTTCTATGAATTGGATCAGATTAAAGGGATATGGAAGGATGTCTTAAGCTGCATAAGGGAGTACTTCATCCTGGATAGAAGAAGTAAGCGAGTGCACAAATTCCACTTTGTCTTCCTTAACCATTTCAGGCACAAGGTAAGTTTGTCTTTTCCCTTTTATCTTTGCTTCTCCTTGGTCTAAATTTTATATACTCATAGGAAAAAGGAAATGCGACCTATCCTACATGAAGGCCTTATTCTGTTAATCAAAGGCTATTACAAGAATAATGCAATGGTAAAGCACCCCAAACAGGTGAAAAACAAGGAGTTAGGGAACATAAAGAGTGAAAGTGTAAATGGGAAAGGCAAAATCAAGCTCCCTAGCGCTAAAAAGTAGAATGTAGAAGAAGAAACGGAATGGGAGAGAATTGATAAACCCAGGGAGGAAAACTTGAAGGAAGAAGAAGGAACTGAAAGCTAGGATACAAACTCTAATGAGGATGAAGAATGTCCTGAGAAGAATGAAAAAGATGATGTTAACACAGAGGAGGATTCTGTAAACAAAACAGAAGATATGGAGGAAAATCAGAAAGTGTCAGAGGATGAATTTGTCCAGGATGGCCCTATTGAGGACCCAACTTCAAAGAACGAAAAGGAAACTACAGGTCAGGATGATAATCAAGATATGGATAAGGAAATTCAAACTGGTATTAAAGAGCGGGAACAAAAGGGTCGAGAGGATATCTTTGAAGAAGTCAGGAACAGTCCCAATAAAAATTTTGAGGAATGGAGAGGGAAAAAACAGAATGATGAAACACACACAGCAATGACTTGGGTTAATTACAAAGCAGAGGCATCTTTCCAACTTGATTCTTGGACGTGTAGGGAGATTATGGATCTCAAAAGGAAAGTGGAAACTATGAAAGATACCCTAAAAGCTGTATGGAACAAAATTAACAATATGGAAAATTAGATAAGAGAGATCCCAGTCAAGCTCAAAGCCTATGAGAATAACCTCCAGGAACTCATTAAGGACAATAGAATGAAAATGGAGGAAGTTATGTCCAATATTTGTGCTACTACTGTCAATATTGGAAAAAGAGCCAATGAGGAGACCAAAGCCTTGGAGGGACCTAGCAAAAGGATGAGACAAAGTTCTAGAAATAAGGTTACACAAAAAGGAGCCATGTTAGCGGCAACCACTACCCAGGATACTGTTATGAAAGGAAAAGAAACTATGAAAATGATATTGGAACTGGATGAATAATCTAGTTCCTCTTGTTGGTTATGAAACTGGTCCTAGTCTTTGTTTTCTTTTTGTAATCATATGCCTTTGGTGTAGCTAGATCTCTATTAAATCTGGGTTTTGACCGGTAGTCCTTCTGGTGGTTTCAGGTCCATTAAAAACCTGTTTTTGCTTCTTCCTTGTTATAGTTTTTAGGCTTTACCTGTGGTTTTGGATGCTCTTTCTTTCTTTCCTTGTACTAGGGTTTTGGGGCCCCTTCAAAACCTTCTTTTACCTTAATCTAAAACATAATAAATTTATTATATGTATTATATAAGTTTTTTAATTAATTGGCTTAGTATAGATATGTTTATCACCCTTGTTCTTATTTAATTCTATATTGTTTAACCTAACCCCATCAGATACTTATCAAAACCTAGGGTTAAACATATTCTTGTTTAAATCACTAAATCCAAAATTAATAAGAAATAATGAGATATAATTCCAAGTGCCATAAATGAAACTAGACTAAGTAATGTAAATGACAAAGGGGTAAGTAATTATCATAATTTTTTTTTGCTTTAGAAATTTAAGACTATAAACAAACTGTGCATATGATGCGAAACTTATTCCCAAAAAATATAAATTATCTAATGATCTATGATAGACCTATTCACTATGACATGTCTATTAGTGTTTTTATCTTTCCAATATAATCCCTTATGGTTGTGACTATCTAAATATGGATAGGTTTATCTTGATAGGGTTTCATAATCATTATTTTACATGTGCATTATCATATTCTTTCCTCACATGTACCTTCACTTTAAAAATGTGTATGGTAAAATGTGGAAAATAGAAGGTTATTATCCTTGATCTATTTTGACATTACAATAAAACAAATAGATATGGATTTGGGAAACTACCAAGGCAACATTGTAAACTTGTTATCCTGCTTACATAGAACTAGACATCCATGTAGTATATTTAGTGTGTGGATATAATATCCTGAGTCAATTGTATCATCCTAATTTACCTTAAAATTGATGATGTATCTACATGTAATATAATACCCTCATAAAGTATAATGGAAGTTTTGAGATATAAATATTTAATGATGATGTTGCAAGTGTATAATATTTAATAAACCTTGACTTGAGCAATGCATATAAGCATGATCTTGTGTGTGACTTGGATCTTGATATTAGAGATGTATTATATTTGTTTATTGATATTTATGGATGTATTATACTTGTTTCATATATAATTTATGCACATTTTTAAATTATAGTAATGTATAAAATTAAAATCAAAGGTACATGATTTGTGATAATGGACCAACTAGCCCATAAAATCAAAATGGAAAAATTTGAGTGTATGGGCTTGTCCGTGATAGACCATATAGTGGTTAAGTCTATCTTATAGATGATTTTGAATTCATTTTTTATTAAAGGTTAGATAATAAATGATAAATAGTCTATGCATTGATGGATGGGATTTTTTATGAGTGTTGAGGTGCTTATAAGCTTAATGGACCAATTATAGGCATTTTATGGGGATGAAATATTTTTAAAAATATGATAAAATGTTAAATAAATCCAAAATAAGATAAAATTGGATTAAAGGTATTATTTAAAATATAAGGGTCTACATAATTTCCCCATGTTGATGTGGGTATGTGAATGAAATGCATGAATGCATGAAATTATAAATTTAAATAATTTGAAACATGTACTTTATTTTACCTAGGGAAGTATGGATATTTTTTATGCATGCCCAAGCTAAGATTACATACACATTGTATAGTTTATATACCTAAAACAAATTCCAAATATTATAGGATGTCAAATGTTCATCATATGTTCTATATTTTTTTGAAATTTTGAAAATTTTAATTTTAATTTAAGAAGAAAGCATAGGAACAAATATACCTACTTTGTATTTCCATCATTTTTGTAATATCAAGACTTTTGATAGGCATTGACATATAGCCAAGACTTCTACGAGACTCTTCAAAAAACCATTCCTCTTCATGATTAAGGAAGTAGATAAAATTTTCACTCTACCATTTTTCCATTTTGAATATTTGTTTTTGTAAATACCATGATATATACCACCTTTGAAGAAAGGATGAATATATTGTGCTAAAATACTCTACTCAAAATAAAGGGTTAAATGTATCATAAGTTAGGAGATCTAAATTAGTCTAAGCATGTTATAATGCTGGAAGCATATTAATTTGAATCTTTCCATCATTGTAAAATTTTGCATATATGACATGTTAGGAAAAATAAATTATCCAAATCATGTTATTATCATAGAAACATATGAAATTTAATATTTTCAACAATTTTAATGTTTTGAATTTTTTATATATATTTTATAGTTGAATTTACATCTAGTTATGCCACATAGAATCATGTAAAGTGTAATATACCATAGGAGACATAGTAAATATAAAACAAAACTATATAAGGCATGATTCCCCCTTTATTATATAAAAATGGTAAATACACATTATTCCCCAATATTTTAGAATAAAACCCCTGGCTTCCACCATGCATCTATAAGGGCATGCTACTTACGATTCCCCCTTTAGTATATAAAAATGGTAAATACACATTATGCCCCAAAATTTTAGAATAAAACCCATATTTAGGCCAAATAAAGCAACAAGAACACACATAAGTAGCATGCCCTTATAGATGCATGGTGGAAGCCATGGAAAATGTAGGCACCACATAACTATACTACAATATGCATGTTATACATCATGGCTATAATCATATTGTAATATCAGAGTCTACATAGTTTAATACCATAGAATTATAGTGACCACTCCTAAGTTAATGAAAAACATGCCAAGATTTTACTCACATAAGACATGATGATAAAAACATCCTTTATGAATAAGGATGCATAAACAAGTAAATAGATGCATAATATAAACATATAAATCTTATATTAGACACTTGAAAATGTTAGCCTTGACTTTTATTTACAATACATGACATGTGTATACACATATGTCTCTTTCACACCCTTATCTCCTATCTCTTTTCCTTTTATGGGCCAAGCCATCTTGATTTTCTATCAATCACCTACAAGAATTACCTAGTATGTGCATAATCTATATATTATTTGTTTTATCAAAATTAGGGATTAATCAAGTGTTAATATAATTATGATTAAAATCATAATGTATAGTATATGTAATAAATATACATAACTGATTTGAAACTTGATATTTTTAAAAATATACAAAATGGGAAAGTACTAAATATAAATTAACTTAACTAACACTCAAATATATTAGACTACAAAAAAGACTACGTGATCAATTTTTGGACTATGTGAGGTCACTCTAAATTAGGAACAAATATATATTTAGTTATAGGACAAGGTCATGCTATTAAGATAAGGCCAACCTATGTTTTGATATGTAGGGTGTGCTAGCTTCCTTTAGGGTTTTTTTCCCTCTATGTGAATTTTGATTGATGCACCTTCTCCTATAGGTCCTATGTATATATTTGAGATCTCTTGATTTGTTGTGTGAGAAATTTTATGATTTATCTTTCACTCAAAATATTATCTCAATGATAATAAGGAATAAATATATTAAAATTAAGGGAAAGGTATTAGGATTTAAAGTTGTGTTTGACCTCAACACTTCCTATGTTGACCATTACCTACATACAAATACTCTAAAGAGGGATCAAAATCCATGTAACTCTCCTAGTATAGGGTGGTGTGTGTGAAATTATGGTGAAATGTTATATGTCGATGAAATCCTAGTGTAATTATGTGCCTGAATAATAACTTGTGATCTTTTTGGTGTATTTAGACTTATCTCAGGGCTACTTGGGTTGTATAGACTTAAAATTTGGAAGAATAGGTGTTTTATTCTCAATGTTTAGTTATATTAATTTTCGTGTTTGAAATATATAAACATATTTCCAACTAATGAATAAATGAATATGAAAATTGCTTATATCATGGTCTTTTGGGATTTCCTAGAATAAGACTTGTGAAACATGCAAGATGACCTGGATTTGAATTTGGGAAATTAGTAATTGTTTGGTTAGAGGATGAAATTGGTAGCTTTAGAAACTACCATCTGATGAGACTATACAAAAGCCATGGATTTTATAAGGAGTATATATGAATAAAATGGAAGTATGAATTATTATAATAGTGAGTCTAGGCTATTTGGAATGAAAAATATGAATATTCAGTATCAAAATTCCATAATTATATAGGAACATTTACATATAAGTAGAGGAATATTCATTACTATCTCTTTTATGTCTATGATTTGGACTATTAAAAATTAATCTCTAGTACAATCCATTGTGTATGCCTCATATTTTTAGGCGATTAGTAAGCATTCACAATAATTTAAATCAAAAGTATAAAGTTATGTAAATGATGATATAGAAAGATTGAAATATATAATAATATGAAATATAGATTAATAATAATAACATTGGAGATCATGGAATTGTATTGATAATTTCAAAAAATAGTAATGTATGATAAATGTATAACCAAGCATACATAGTTTCATGTCTAGAAATATGTTATAAATTAATCACATAGTGAATAAATGATCAATACTAAGTAATTGAAACTAATATATAAGTACTCTAGTAAGATGCAAGATATTGATCATGACATCAAAAAACTAGGGAGATAAATTATATTTATCTTGCCTTTGGAAACTAAGAAAATAATAATAATAAATAAGAGTCATGTCCATGACACATAAATAAATAACAACATAAAAACACATAAAACATAGAAGAAGGCCAAGGGGTTGTATACAATGGACATGTTCAAATATCACTCACACACATATATAAACACACAATAAGTATTAGATCTAAAAATAGGGACATGTTCAAATTATTGTGCCTCAACACATCCCCATTTTCAAAATTCAAATAGGGACCCACTATTATTATAAAGTCTTCAATTTATGGTCTAGATGAATTTTATAATTCTAAACATTGAATTAATCTATACATCCTAAGGTTATTTTGGGTTTAATTTTACATTTAAAAATAAAACTTCAAATCTTGGGCATGGTGTAATATGGTTTCATTTATCAACTTTAATTTTATCTCAAGTGTTTATTCTGAGTTAAATTATCTAGATTTATTTTTTGAAAGGAGATAATGAGATGACATTCTAGTACAACTTAGCTTTCATATATGTCTAAGATTTATTTAGACTTATAATTATTCCAACTTGGATAAATTTATTGGCTACATGTTTACATTACATTTATTCTAAGTTCATTAGGGCATAGTTTATTAAATATCTCAAGAACCCCAAGAATCATCTATGTGTCAACATCATAGAGCATGTAGTTTAGGGGCCTATTTTCTCTACATATTTTGTAATTTCCTAATATAATTTGACAGGGAATAATCATGTCAACTAGGAAGCTCATAAACTAATCAAAATAAGTTACATTGTCAAATTTTAAAATAACACCAGAGCCCCGAGATCATTCCACATGGCATAAACCCTTTCACTCAAAATGAAGTAGACCATGGTACATAAAATTATCTCTAAAGTTATCTGGATTAATTTAGACTATACACATTTTAGAATTTTGGAATATCTAAACATTTTAGTCAAAGGTACATCATCAATATTGTATTTTCTCTAGAACATTGAGAATTGTCCATATGTCATCATCTCAAAAATCCAGACCTTACCAAAAAAGGGTACAATGTTAAAGTTATAAGTTACTTGGATTAATAAGATCCATCCAGATAATATCATTAACTCATTTCCTATAAATTTATGGTGCATCACTGATATTATATTTTTTTTAGAAATCTGAGAGTCGTCCACATATCATCATTTCAAAAACTTAGAACTTGCTATAAAAGAGCACATTTAAAGATTTCTAAGTTCCCAAGATTAATGAGAGCCATACATGTGACATAATATCATAAAATTTGAGCCTTTAAATATAAGGTACAGTATAAATTTTATATTTTATTTATAACTCTAAGAGTCATCCATGTGTCAACATCTCAAAAGCCTAAAACTTACTAGAATAAGGTACAATAGTGAAATAAAGAAGAACCTCTAGATCCCCGAGAGTTATTGACATGTAATCATCACAAAAATCCAAAGCTCACTAAAAACATTATGTAGTCAATTTTAAAATATCTTATAGAACCCATATATCACACAATATATGGTAGGATTAGAATCACTTGGTGCCTATCGAGAAGATACACACAGTTAATATTAGAATGAACCCATATTCTTGAGATTATTCCAATGGTATAATCTTATTGATCCATGGATTATAAGGGGTATGAATAAATATTATAAAATAAAAATCCTAGGTAAGAGAGATTGTGACAAGTTTCAAAATTATAGATATACATAGGAAAAATGCAAATGTAAAATATGATAGTTATCCTAAAGGTTGTTGCACAAGAAATAGACACATGTGTTAAGGTAATGACTAAGTACTCATGGCGAACAAAAATATACCACATAGAAAAAGATAACTACCAAAATTTACTATAAAATTCATTTTTAAATGAGAAACAAAATTAAAATATGTTGTTGTATTAACTCTGCACAAACTAACCATTAAAGTCTTAAGTTTTAACAATATGTGTAAAGTCTCAAATGATATCAAGTTACCATTTCCATAAATTTAATAGGAGTAAATTTAAAATTTGAAATATCATGTTAGCAAAATCCCTAAATTTTGTACTATAAAATATATGATCACTTTCAATTATCTTAACATAATGTTTACAGAGCTTTATATTATATAAATGGCTTCTTAATCATAAGTAGTTCAACCTCATTCCCCATACATCATCACAAATATACCTGAAGATCTATATATAGTATTTATAAGGGAGAATTATAATTCTAATTCACTCATTAATCAACTATTTTTGATGAGTTTCATAATGCATAACCATACTCATCACAATATTGGCTATTTGAATATGAATTAAAGTACAATGATGACTTTATACCAATCAAATCCAATGCATTTCAAAACATAATTATAAAATCTTAGGTAATTCCTTGTATCAATATACTTCATGATAGTTATTCCATGGTGATATTAATAGGAACTCCTTGTACTTCATACATCATATAAATTCAATAGCATACATTTTTGGGGAGGCATTTGAGAATTATTTATAACCCCTAATTCCATAAGTGAAATATGATCATTTTCTACCAATGCTTGGTTAGAGCACAGCATAGTGGAGGGGAAACTAAAACAATGGATTAAGAATGGATAGAAATTGAATATCTATGGTGTTATTTACCCAATCCCCATTGTTAAATTTAGGCTAGGAATTATAGTATCCATGGCATTGATAAATAAAATTTATAATTTTCCTAGCACCACTTACATGCACAGAGAATGGGTGACCTTGTTAGATATTATTTTGACTATTGATAAATTTTTTCCACTTGACTAAGTTATTAGTGTGAACCTAAGGGAAAAAATGTTTTAAATTTATTAAAGGCTCTCTGATTTAAATTTATATATGATGTCCTATGTAATGGATGTAATCATGTGAATAATCTATAATACTAATGGGAAACCCCAAGAACCATTTACTAAATGCATAAAGAATAGGGTTTGTGATTATTACTCCATATTTCATGTTTATAGTTTTAGAGGTGAAATTAAAATGATTTCAAAAGACATTTATCAATAGGCCTACCAAACCAACTATGGGTATTAAATGCCTATGATTTCTAATAATATGAGGATTATAGATAAAAGAGGGGATTATTGGTACTATCTTGATTGTACCTAGTATGACATGAGATTACACCCTTGTGGAAGATTTATTTATGCTCCTTCACTCCTAGTAATAATATGGGAACAACCCCAAGTTGTGGGTATCCTATAATAGGGTTAAACCTCTAAAAAAGGTTTATTTCCTCTTGATGGATCACCTAAACTAATGATTATACAAGGAAAAGGGTTAGAAAGGGGGAAAGGGATCCTAATAAATTTAACTAGGTGATGCACCAAATAAAATTTGAAGACTTCCATGAGATTGAACCCACACTAGATCAACACAAGACAATGATAACTCATACAATCTCAGAGACCAGATTATTGCATAAGTGTTTCATGGACTAGGTTTAGGTAGAACATTAATCTAGACCTATAATAACTTGAAAACACCCTAAAGGAGTTCAGAAAGGAGGACAATGGATGTGGAATATTCTCCTTAACAATGCCATCATTCACAACTCACTCAATATAGATCCAAGGCAAGAGATAGGCAAAGAAAGTCTTTTATTGCATTAATATGTAGTTCTTAAAAATTCTTGATAGAGTTTAGCCTCATCAAGATGAGCATATTTTGAAATATCTTAGTGAGTCCCCTTCTCTTCAAAATCAAAGAGTCCTTGTGAGAATCTAAAATTAGAGAGAGAGAGAGAGGGAGTTATAATGAGAAAGAAAATGGAAGAAATAAAGAAGTGGTGGAGAGAGAGGGAGCATTCCATTTGAGAGCATTCAATGAGATAACACCATATTTCAATGATTTTTCCACCACCTTTAATCCAATCAATTTTAATACATCACATACAAGATAGCTTTTATTTATCTAAATTGCCTAGTATCTTCTCATTGGCTAAGAAAATGCACTAAAAGACAATAGTTTTCCAAGGATGATGATGCATGAACTTATTAAAAATGAAAACCCTTTGGCACATTTAAAATATATTAAATGATCTAGTTACTTTCTCTAACCACCAAATATCCATCTTGGGACTCTATGCCATCTTCCACTTGACTTCATTATGAAGACAAAATCTTCATATCTATAGATCTGATAAATCCATGACTATGTCTGCTTTGGGTAGCCATAGGTACTTATTTGTCAAAGATATGACTATATCAAAGGATGAAACAATCCAAAATATCTCATTTATGTCACATATACTCTAACCTAAATATGGATATTTGATATATATTAAAAACCAATCCAATATATTTGTTTTTGTATAGTCATTATATCGATGAAGATTTATAGATTGCATAGCCTTATTCCTAGAATATATTAGGTTCAAAAAAACCTCATCATTCTTGTAAACTTTAATGGAAATATAAATTCACCATTAACAACCTTAATTTTAAAACTATGTCTACTTAATGTTGTTCAACTGAGTTTGAATGGTGGTACACACCCTTTGAAACATTTACTCTTGGTTCAACTAGAACCATGTTTGACCTCTATTTGAAAGCTCAAGCTTTGAATTTTAATCTTGGCCACTAATATTGATCTAGGATTCTCATATTGAGCCAATTATAAATTATGTGTCCCTTCTCAAGACCCTACTATCAATCTATCTACTTCCATTCTTGTGTCACATGGCATCATCACATTCATCCTAAGCTTGGTTGACCCTTTGACCTTACATGTACTATCAATCTTATTTATCATAGTTTGAACATGTACCATTTATTTAGCTAGTAGTTACCATGGTTGTGACACTTTTAAATTATTTATTTATCTTTAGGTTTTGCTGACTTATTGACCTTTCATTTAGTGTTGTTCTACCTTTGCATAATAGATCATGTACCATTAATCAGCTTGGACCCACTTTCTTCTTTAGTAACTATGCACTATTAGATATCCATTCAGGTACCTAAGATATTGACACTTATCTTGAGGAACATTTGAATTTAAATGGCTATTTTATGAGGCCAAAATTTTATGTTTGTGTACACCTCTCATTCTACTTTATAACTTTAAACACTTGTAACTTAAGATAGATAACTCATCAAGTCACAAAATTTGTAGATAATGTTCAAGGCATGAAAAAATACATGTTTAGGCAATCCTTTGGCTATAAAAGGCCTCCTAAGTGAACTTATTAAGTGTGTAACTAGACTAACCTATTCATTTTTACATGACATTTGATGATGATTTGGTCCATGTTTTTCACTTGCTCAAGTCATTTGATTATTTAGTCAACTAAGAACTCTAATCAACTAATTTATTCAGGTAGAAGTTTTGTATGTGGGCCAAATTTGTAAAACATCTTTAGTGAATCTTAGGGAAGCATGCTTATTATGCTTTATAACCTAAACTCTAATCCATTGGGCATGGAGTCACAAGTTGATCTAAATTTAGTAAGGCTATCCCTTTCTTGAAAACCCTCTCTTGAAGCAACAAGGAGCAAAATAAAAATAAAAAAATAGAGTGCCCAAGGCACTTTAGAAAAGGAAACACACAATAGGAAAGGAAACTAACCTAAACAAAGCAAGGGAAATTAACCTACTAAATAAATGTGCACACATATACTTAGAGAAAAAAATGAAATCTACTCTAATATATACAATATTATAAAAAAAATACAAGCACCTCCCTTCTGGGTCAAGTGGAAAAATTTGAGTATCATTCCCTTGTTATAAACCAAGATGAAAAATACCCTACTTTGGAGGTACCAAAATTGGTGAACCAAGCTGCTTGATGGCCAATATTTTTGTTGTGCTCTCTAATGGATAACAAGGATTAAACACGCCTCCAATGTAGACATATCGGTTCAAGTCTTCCAATTTTGGTTCAATTTGGACTGCAAGAGCATTTTTTTTATGTTTCTCATCACCCTTAAGAAATCCTTACATGAAGACTTCATTTATGCTCTTGAGAGTAACTTCACTTAGTTCACTTAGTGGTTCAAAAAGACCATATCCTTCCCTCTTGTACTTTTGAAAACTAGGATTGATCATGCTTATATTAGCATGCTCATAGGTTCTTGGAAGAAGGACATGTCCCTTAATCTCTTCTAAATCTTTGGTTATGGAATTTAATCACTACCATAACCCTTTAAATTTGTTTATTGGTATGTTCATAAAACTACATCTCTTGAGAATTTGAGATGTCTCTTTCATCAACCTCACTCAAGATTTCATCTTGATCTTCAAATGCAAATTAGGGTTAACTTAACCATCTAAGGTCTGAAATATCATACCTATCTTGTTAGAGCTCTGATCTACTTTCCTCTTGCTCTAACATATCAGGGTTATCCTTAACTAACACCTCATATTGAAGTGAACCAACCTTAGGCACCTGGTTCTAATCCTCTTCTTGATATATGTAGAATGTAACTTTATTAGTCCATTTAAAGTATACTTTATTTTAAACTTGAGGATTATACTCTTCAGGATTTGGTTCATTAGTGTTAAATCCATGCCAAGAAGGTTGGTCCAAACCTAATTCTTCCCCTTCTAAATGAAGTGGGTTGCTTATTATGATCTCCTCATAATATACAATTGAATTATCCTCTTCAAGTTTACTTATGACTACAAGATCTTCCCCTATCCTTTGTAAAACAAGTTATTTATCCAAGAGGGAGATGGTAGGAGGGTGAAATAGTTCACCTTCCTTGCATCTTTGGAGAGTGTCATTCTAGCTAGGGATTTTGATTGGCTTCTTTGGTGGTTTTTGAACTAGTGCTTGGACCTCCACAATAAACACCTCCTCCTTAATATTTATACCCTTATAAACTAGTTTTCATGCTGGAAATAAGTATAGACAAAACACTTTTTCTTCTTTTTGAATGGTTATAAGATATGGTTGCCTCACAAGTGAGGGCATCACATAGTCAAGGTCAAATGTGTTGGAAAAAATCCATGATGGAATGGATTCATACTCTTGAGTGTGAATGGGTGTAGGGATAGGAGAGGGAAAACTTATTGGCTCAAATTTGACATACTCTTTCTTCCACTACTCAAAACACTTTTTCAATGGATAATACCCACCCTTTCAATTCTTGCTTCTCAACTTGTGGATAATTAGCTTGCTTAATTAGTACCCACACATTCCAAAACTCTTGAAAGAATATTCCTATCCCCTCCATGGCATGAATGGGTAATTTTTGTTTAAGCTTAACCCCCTTATTAATTTTCATTATCATTTTACCTTGGTCTAGTATTACCTCTATGAGTTTTGACAAGGTTGACTAGGGGGCTGATCAAGAACTCTTGAAGGTTGAGCTTGAGGCTCTTAAATGGGAGAGGACACATAATTTTGACTCGAATCAGCATATTGAGCTTTATAAGATATCAACAAATTATCTATGTTCTAGATCATGCTTCTCATCATTACTATGTCCTCATTATTATAACATGACCATTATTCACCCTCACAAACTAACCATCTATTCTTGACCAATGAAAGATAACTCCTTGCCTCTTGTATAACATGGATAGGAATGACTATGAAAAACTCCAAAACCCCACCAATCTCCCTTATCAACTCAATATAAACTAATAATGCTTGCTTAACTCCTGACAAGGATGTAATATGATAAGCTTGGTCTTGACAAGGGGAATTAGAAGACTAATTTGAATGCAAATGAGACTGACCTTGGTCATATGAAGGGGTGGGAGGAGGGTAAATGCCATGATATGGATGATAGGTTGTTTGAGATCTACTTGGGGAGAACACATAAACATTATTGGCTTGATAAGTGTGATGTTGAGGCAGAGATTAAGCATATTGATCAAAATATGGTTGATTATACATACCATATTATGATGATTAGGCACTTAGTTAGGCTACTTAAACTAGCTGATAGATGATTAGAGTCACTATTGATGTTTGAACACTTGCCTCCAAATATTGATTGGATGAAGAGAACATCAAAATTCTTCACAAGTTAATAGTGTATTAAGTCCCACCAAGTAAACCAAAAACTATTATGACATGAGATTTCACCCTTGTGGAAGGGTTATTTAGGCTCTTCCACTCCCAATAAAAATAAGGGAACAACCCCAGGCTATGGGTATCTTATAATAGGGGTTAAACCTATATATAAGGTTAGCTTCCTCTTAATGGATCACCTAAACTAGTGATTATACTTAGAAAATGGTTAAAAAGGGGGAAAGTGCTGCCAAGAAAGTTAACTAGGTGATACATCAAATAAAAATGGAATATTGCCATAAGCTTGAACCCACACTAAATCATCACAAGATAATGATAGCTCACATAAACTCATAGACCAGCTAATTGCATAAGTGTTTCATGGACTAAATTCAAGAAAAATGCTAATCTATACTTGCAATAACTTGGAAACACCCTAAAGGAGGTCATAAAGGAGGATAATAGATGAGGAAGATTATCCTTCATAATGTCATCATGCACAACTCACTCAACATATATCCAAGGGAAGAGATTAAATAAAATATTTTATTGTATCAAGAAGTAGTTCTTACAAATTTTTGACAACATTTACCTCATCAAGATGAGCATATTTTTCAATATCTTAGAGAGTCCCCTAATCTTCAAAATCAAAGATTCCTTGTGAGAATATAAAATTAGAGAGAGAGAGAGAGAGAGAGAGAGAGAGAGAGAGTTACAATGTGAAAGAAAATGGAATAAATAGAGAAGGGGTGGAGAGAGAGGGAACACTCCATCTGAGATCATTAAATGAGTTATCATCATCATTCAATGAATTCTCCACCACCTTTGATCTAATCAAGGTTAATACATCATAGATAAGATATCTTCCATTTGTCCCAATAGCCCCTAAATCTTCTCATCATTTGATAAAATGTACTAGAAGACAATAGTTTTCCAAAGATGATGAGTCATGATCTTGTTATGAAGAAAAACCCTTAGGTACCCAAAAAATCTATTAAATGCTAAAACTACTTTCTCTAACCACCAGATCTCTATCTTGGGACTCTACACCATCTTCCACTTGACTTTATTGTCAAGATAAAATCTTCATAGCTATAGATTTGATAGAGCCATGACTATGTCTACTTTGGGTAGTTATAGGTACTTGTTTGTCAAAGATATGACTATGTCAAAGGATGAAACATTCCAATATTTCTCATTTATGTATGCATTAGTTCCAACCTAAATATGGATTTTTACTATAGCTTAAAAACCAATCATATAAATTCATTTTCATATAACCATTATATCAATGAAGATCTATAAATTGCATAGCTTTATTCCTAAGATATATTAGGTTCAATCAAAGCTCATCATGGTTCTAAACTTTAATGGTAATAGAAATTCACCATGAATAACCTTGATTATATAAATATGTTTACTTAATGGTGTTCAACTGAGTTCTAATGGTGGTACATAAAATTTGAAACATTTTATCTTAGTTTGCCTTGAACTATATTTGACCTCTACTTGAAATCTCTTAACTTTGACTTTTAATCTTGGCCATTAATCTTGATTTGGGATTCTCATATTGAGCCAACTATCAGTGATGTGTCCCTTCTTAGGATCTTATTATTAGTCTATCTAATTCCACATTTGCATCATGTGGCAGCCTAACATTCATATTGAGCTCAATTGATCCTTTAACCTTACATGCACCATCAATCTTCTATATCATGGTTAGAATGCATACCACTAATTTAATTGGTAGTTATCATAGTGTTAATACTTGGAAACTATGCATTTGTATTCAAGATTCACTGAATTATTGACCTTTTCACTCATCATTGATCTACCTTTGCATGATGGATTGTACACCATTGATCAACTTGGACCCGATTTAATCATTAGTCTCCATGTGTCATTAGATCTCCATTTAGGTACTTGAGATCTTTACACTTGTCAACCTTGCACTTATCCTTAGTGACATTTAAATTAAAAAAACTATTTTATGAGGCCCAAATTTGGTGTTTGTATGCACATCTCATTCTTCTTATTTAACTTTAAATTCTTGTAAATTGAGATAGATAGCTCATCAAGTCATGAAATTTGTAGATAATGTTCAAGGCATGATAAAAATAATGTTTATGCAATCCTTTGGATCTAAGAGGCCTCTTAATTAAACTTATGAAGTGGAAAATAGACTAACCTATTCATTTTTTCATGATGTTTGATGATGGTCTAGTTTATCTTCTTTACTTTATCAAGTCATTTGATCATTTAGTCAATCAGGAACTCTACTTAGATGATCTATCTAGGTAGAAGATTTGTATGTGGGCCAAATTTGGCCAATAGTACCATAATTAGGATATAGGGAACTAGGCCATCTCCCTTATACTTGCCTCTTTATGTACTTAATAATGTGGTAGATAAATAATTGTGCATCAAATATGTAATAATGTATATAAACACTTTGGTGTTAAACACCAAGGGAATTACCACCAAACCCATATGAGCATAGGCAAAATTTAGTATTTAGTAATGAACTACCTCAATGCAGTTGGTAAAGTTAGGGCCCATTTTATCTTAGAAGAAGAATAATATTGAGATTAGGATCATATGGGGAGATTAAAAAATAACTTAAATGACCTCGAAAAGAATTAATTTTAAATTCCTTATCACCACAAAAGTTTGGATCATGAAGAAATCTTCATCAATGCTCAAGATGACTTTCAAGTTTATATTTAGATGAAGAAACATAACATACTAATGGTGGTGGGAAAAAAAATTTAGTATGATCCTTCAAATACTATAGAGTAATATATAAAAATTATATAAGAGGTGAATAAAGATACAAATTATCAATGGCCTCAACCATAGGCACAATCATCCCCAAAATAAGACCTTTCTCCCTCTTCTCAATAAAACAAACTTGGCCTAGTCAGATAATATGCCACTAAAATGGATATGGATCCAAAATTTAGGAACACCATTCTTAAGGGACTTATTAGGCCTTAACCAATTTATGATTTGTAACCCTATATAGTAACTACAAGTGAATCACCTCATACATGTGGGCAAATAGGAACAATATCTTTGGAACCTTTGCCTCCTCAGACTTCAATTTAACAAGTAAGTCTTCCTAGATTTTTTTGAAGTTATTTTATATCAATTCCATCCCCATAATAACATCCCCATCACCTCAAATATCCCCAATAGTGGAACCTATAGTTTCAATGACATCACCTTCAACACCTCTACTAGTGGCACCTATAGTTTAAGTGCCATCACCTCTATCTATTTTATATCTCCCTTATATTTCACCTTATACCACCTCTTCAATTTCCACTTCACCTCCACCTATGATATATGATTCACTTCCATCCACTTTATCTCCAACCCCCATTTCTACATATCTACCCATTGTTACTTACCAAAGGAAGCCCATAACTCTCCCAATATCTCCTAAGATTTTCCAAGTAGAAGAAAGACCTATAGAGGGTATATTTTTTCATAAAGTTCTTTTTTGTGAGGAATAAAAATAAGAAAAATAAGATGTAGTCTCATTAGTATATTACACCAATGATGATGAAGAGGAGGAACTAGAGACTATGGATGAATATGAACAAAAGGTTAAAACTGAAATAATTTATATAACATAGGATGCAAATCTTGAATAAATTAGACAAAGGGAAGATAAATCAAGAGACATAATGATGTTGGATAAAGAATATAGGATATCCTCTACAGAATTTGAAATTTTTCTTACTGAATAATAAAATTAGGCCCTTAATAAGCTAGTATCTTCTTTCACCTCCTCCCTTACAATTGTAAATAATAGTGTTTTCAATTTTCCATCTACTAGTCTAGTTGCTACACCCCTCTCTCCATATGAGTCATTCCAATAATATTGTTAAAAAGTTTAGACATTATATGACCATGCAAATATTTAATACATTTGTAAATAAACTTATCATTCCTATAATTATTTAATTATTTAAACCACAACTTCAATAATGACCAAATCCAAATCCCCTAGAAGTAGAATTAATTTTGAAAGCTTGTTTACTATTTCCATTTTTGATACCTAACCACCACCTACACTCTAAATGCCATCATCATAATTTTACTTGTCCATTACTTAATCCACTTAGGATGATTCTTCCATTATGCCCATCTCAAATACTCTAGGATGGATAAGGTATGTCATAGAGACTACACCTAAGAGAGATATCTCAAGATAGATTAGGGTCAATTAACCACCTCTTTAACTACCTATCCAAATAAGTGATTCAATGATTCCACTAGGATCTATCCCACCTTCCACCTTTTTAGAGACTAATCAGCCTAAATAATAATAACTCATTATCCCTTCTCTGATCAAATATCTCTAAGAGAAAAATAAGGATAGAATGGCCTTAGTCCTCACAAAGTTGCCAAAAATAGGCACATGATTTGATAAGAAAAATATAACTATTCAAAGGGTTATGTAAAGGAAGAAAGTAGATAGGAGAGGGGAGGAACTAATATTTGAGTAAAGGAATAACTTTTTCCCTTTGGAAAAGAAATAAAAAAGAAACACCAATGATCCTGATGAATATGAAGAGGATATTTGTGCTTTTGTGGACTCAACTAGGGAGGCCATGAAATAAATGTAGAAGAGCCAAGATCAAGTTAGACAAAGGTTTTTTTAGAGGTATATTATTCAATATTTGAGTGAAATAGTGGAGAATGTTTAGATTATAAAAAATAAATTATTTCATATCTCGAACACAATATAAACTTTAATGGGTGAGTCCTAGCCTCATTGGTGAAAGGTGTTAACCTTATGAAACCAATTGAAAGAATTAGAAAATAATTTTAAATTTTTGGTATCCTATGAGATAAATAGTTCCTATAATCATTTAAATATAATCACCATCTAGGAATATATGTGAGCCTTAAATTATGTTATTTTTAAAAGAGATGGCGTGTTTAACTGACACTAGCAGATAAAGTCCTTGATATACTAGTTTATGAGTTGAGAAAGAGAGGCCATAGATACTTTGAAGGATATGAAGGTTACAAGTTAGATTACCTCTACATGGAAATTGGTAAATAGGCCCAATTTTTAAATATTACTCAAAATTGTTTCTAAAATATTCAAGGATGAGGTATAAGGCATGGAATATAATACTAGTGAATAAATTTTATAGTTAGTTAATTTTTTAAAAGATAATGTTACTAGGGTAGAGGCCCTCAGATCTGAATTCAAAGCCTCAAAATATAAACACAAAAGGTTAATGGATTGAATCATGTGAATATTTAACCATCCACACTTAATTTTGGTATCATCAAAGTTGAATTTGACACTTCCTATGAATTATACTAATGACTTAAATGTTGTAAGGAGGCTACTACTATATCATAGAGTACATTACCAATAGCTCTTTCAGGTACTTGGCCTTAAGTGTTATTTTATTATTTGGTGAATATTATTACTATTCCCACTTTGATTAACTCTTCAAATGCAAAATATCAATTTATATTTTTACAACTACACCAAGCATGTAGTCATCATCCTCTTCTAATAGTGCCAAGTTGGAACCATTGATAGATATATATGTATATTTTCATGTATTATAATATAACAAGACTTGGTTCTCTATTCTATTTTTAGACATATACACATATTTAAATTTTTATCATGTAATTTTGGCCAACTTTCTTATGAATATCATGTACCTACATACTCTCCATGAATTATAACTCTAGAGTCTATAAGTGGAAATGTAAAATTATACATTACTTGGAGGATAAGGCAACCCCTCACAAATCCTATATATATTTTTAACCTCTCCATTCCAAAAGGAGGAGAATTTTGGAAATTAAAGTGAATAAGAAATTATATAGATTGTTCTACAAGTTCATCTTTATGTGCATTATCTATTACTCTCCAAAACTTATGATTCATTGAATAATTTCCATTATTATGGTATTTTAGTCTTTGGGTTGAGTAGATGTGTTTATTAATATAGTTATTAATATTTTGAAGTAGCTAATTTGAATTATTTTGTGTTCAATAATCATATTATCCATTTGAATATGTGCAATTGTAATCATACATTAGTAAAAATATTTGATTATGAGCATTAAAGTTTAATGTACTTATTTCATTGTACTCCTAACTATGTTTTTGTGTTTAGATAAACTTTCATCAAGAATTATTTACCTATAACTTATCCAACCCATAGTTTAGGGTCTAGTTTGGAAGGGTTTCATCTATATTTGGTTCACAAACCTTGGTTTTTTCCCTACACTTCCCACTTTTTTGAGTTTCTTTTAATATTTCCCACCTTAGTTTATAAAACCTAGCCTCCTCAAATAGAATATGGTTTATTTTAGATTACATAAATCCAAACCATATGATTTAAATAACTTATTATTCATTGTTATTCTACCACCAAGTTATTTACAAAAAATAATACAACATAACTTCTATCTTGGAGTGAATATTTTCACCAATACTAAAACATTAGAGGCTACCTTGTAAGATTTCTTGGTGTGTATAAAACCCACATCAATAGGAGTTTATCTATTACTAGAAGGAGGTCTTAAATTTTTATTTATTAAAAATATCACTTAAGTTGCACTATATATACCTATAGGACTAAAAAGTTCCACCTTAGACACTGGCCTACTATTCCCACCCATACAACTCCATAAAAAAATTAGGTCATATAGAGGCACTTTAAGGGGACCCTAGTCCCAATCTTAATACCCAATCAAAAGAGGTTGTCTTCTTTTAAGTATTATTCCCTTATCTTGGTTAGCTAGTTTTTTTATCATTATGTTTGGATATGTGTATTATTTTCTTAGAAACTCAAAAAATTATCTTCCTTATTTTTCTCCCTTATGAGGTAGGACTATTGAAGAAAACATAAAGGATTTCAATACTACCTTGAGGATACTAAACATAACCCATGAATATGTGTCATGTAGGTTTTTCAATTACACATTACAAGATGTTTCTTATGATTGTTTCCTCAATTTCATAGAATATTCAATTACCTCATGGAACTAGTGTTAAGATAAATTTTTGGCATAATTTAGACAAGTCACTAGCCCAAGTGTCATATACGATCCTTTTATAATCATGATAAGGGATACTAATGAGCCAATTAGAGCCTTTAATGCAAGATTCCAAAATATGTATAGGTAAGTTAACAAATATTATAGACCTAATGTTGTGTTAGACCTAGAGATGTAAAAGGATATGTTGGGATCTATGATAGTTGTCTTCTTATACAGAGTAACTAATATTCCTTCATTGTCAGTAGACTAAGATAAATCTATTAATATTTATAGGTAGTTTAATGCCCAATTGTAATATTTAGTCATACCCAACATAAGTCCTAAATTTTCATCCCTTAATCTAATCCCAAATGTTAATCAAAATGTTTTAGATCACAATTAGAACCAATTATATACACAATTGCCTCTAGACCATGCTCCACCTAACTAGCACTATAGATTTTTGAATAATCATGTGTCTTCACTTAATCATCAAAATTAGAACCAATCCCTAATACCAATTAATTCTACTACCACATAAGGTACTACTTCCAATTCTAAAAAAATAGAATTTGATTCCATCCAATGGATGGTACAAAAGCTAAACAATGATTTACTAATCATATAGAAGCAAATGGGAAACACATTCGGATAAAATAATAATTAAAACTTTGCATTCTATAGGCATAGTAGGAATTTTGACATATCTAAGAACAACATACAATAACAGCCTAGTACTTTTCCTAAAACAAATAGCTTGGAAGTAACATTGTGTTATTGGTGTTAAGTTCACAATACAACACAACATGGTAAGTTGGATTATATAGATTTATATACTACTTTTGATATCTTTCAAAATTAAATGGATAGGTATGAAACTATTCTAAATCAATGTGATCTATTTATGGTTTATTTGGCACAATAAACCAACTCTAAGAGGAAAAAAGTATAGGAAAAACTTAACTAGTGAGGACTCCCCTCTTCCATTTAGCCTCTCCTAATAGGATTAAGGATGATCAGTAAATTACCCAAGGTCTTTGTCTACCAAGTGATGGCAAAGCAAACACCTAAGTTGGCTAAGCAAGTTCTTTCATAAAAAGTGCCTAATTAGAGTACACTCTAATAATTTTGAAATAGATTTTAGTCTCTCTTATGTCCATAAGAACTACCTTGTTCAAATTTATCATTGAACTCACTTTTAGTTAGAACTTATCTTATTATACTAGTTTCAAAAATGCATATAATAAGACAACTAAAAGGATGAACATGTAGTCTAGATAAAACTTGAACAACTGACTACAATTCAGACTATTTTAAAGCTAAACTAACATAGATATAAAAAATATTAAAAGAGAGAGATGGTAAGCTGAAATGAAATATGATATTTCTTTCTAATGAGGATAGTTATATCTTTATTGAACAAACAAATATTTTGAGAAACTAGTCTTTATTTAGCTAGCATATCACAACTAGAAAATAGAGATGGTATAGGAATCTAGGGGTAAATTATACATACATACATACATATGTGTGTGTGTATACATACAAATATATATATATATATATGTGTGTGTGTGTGTGTGTATATACATATATATATGTATACACACACACACACACACACACACACACACATATATATATATATGTATATACATATATATATATATATATACATATATATATATGTATGTATATATATGTATATATATACATACATATATGTATATATATATACATATATATATGTATACATACATATATATATATATATATATATGTATAAATATATATATATATATATGTATATATGTATACATATATATATATGTATATATATGTATGTATACATATATATATATATACATATACACACACACACACACACACACACACATATATATATATGTATACATATATATATATATATACATATATATATATATACATACATACATATATATGTATGTATATATATATATGTATATATATATATATGTATGTATATATAGATATATACATATATATGTATGTATGTATGTATATGTATATATATATATATATATATATATATATATATATATATATATATATATATATATATATATAAAAGAGGGAAGCAAAGTCACCATAGACATGTGCATATAATGAATATCATTCACAAATATTTCATATTAAAGATAATTCATGAAAACAAATATAAGATTCATCAATATTCAGATGAGTTATAGAAAATGTCTTGAAACAATTTTAACTCATGAAAAATTAAAAGATAAAATAAGAAAGCATGAATTAAAAAAAATGGCATAGCCCAATTATCCTAGCTTTAATTTTAATTAGACCAACCCTTATTAATCTAGAGAACTAGTCTTTTATAGGGAAGGCAAACCTATGGAATCATTAATCAACCCACTATGGGGTGGTTACAATAATTGAATGGGATGTGCCCACTTGAGACCAAATAAAAATTAAAGTGTAACTAATACCAATAAAATCAATAATATAACCATGAAAATTAATCTATAATTCAATTATGGGTGGTTTAATGTTGAGGAAATATCCTTGGGATAGTCCCTATATTGTGCTCTATGTAAAGGTACCAATGTTATATTGAGACAAATTATTATTTATATTTGGCCTTTACCTACCTTATCCTAATGTGTATGTAATTTAAAAACTCATTCCACTATTTAATTTACCGTGGAATATATTTCCATGATCCTTTTACACTAGGTGATCAAATATTCAATGATTACTTAATCTGATTAGAATCACAATCTAATTTTTTGATCTTGACAACCTAGACAAGTAAAATGCATGTCAAGTTAGGTTATAATTATTTTTTGGAGGTGTACATATATTATTTTTGCTTTGGTAATTATATTTTTTACATGATATTCTAAATTCCTTCTATGCGTAAAAAATAAACTTGTAGTGTGCTAAGGGTCCATATTGACTTAATTTTTCCTTAAACTATGTGTAGTGATATATTGACAAGTTGTAATATCTTGTTCACCTATATCTTAAAAGTCCTTTCCAATTTATAAATATATTTACTAAAATATATTCCTAATATTATTCCATATGGCATCATCCTATGAATTCACTTTATCTATACTTTGTATTACTACTCATGTTTGATCTAGAGATGAAGAGAAATGGGATGATGCTATGTGGCATCATTTTGTTTACCTAGAATATTTATTTCCTACCCACTATGTATTGATCATCCTAAGTGTTTTAATAATTTATATTTCACTACATGGTGTCATGTTAGGTACTCAAATATTTGAAAGGTGAGCTCTTTGTCCACATTTTTCTAGAGAAGTAAAACTCTGAGATCTTGATAGGTGGCAACTTATCGGTGAATTGAAACATGTAAGATATAAAATTAGATAAGAGACTTTGAAAAATAATAGTTTTTAGACTTTGTATTTTTCAGTTTTAACTTTAAATGGCTAAGGAAAAACATGAAAGAAGAGATGAAAATCCCCAAATTTTAACAAGTGAAAAAAAACTTTTTGTTAAAGGTATAATTAATCTATTTAACAAATGATTTATTAGATACTTTTATCAAAACATAATAAATTTTAGGCCTTTTAAATGAGGAATGAAATGAAATAATTTAATAAAATACTCAAGACAAAACAATCCTTGGAAACAAAATCTGTAATTAAATCATTCTAAAATACCACAAATGTTGACATGGGGCTGCCCTATTAATATTGTCAAAATATCTAATCCTTTCTTGATGCTATCTTTTTATACTATAGATCTTGATCATGAAACATGTTTTTATATTTAAACTTGCTTCCCCAAATAAGTCAATGAATTTTTATACCCTTAAGTTGTCTATAATGGATAAAAAATATGAATACTTAACCCAAATATAAATAGTTCAATCTGAATGGAAAACATTCTAGTTCTATGATAGTCTTCATGGGTCAGACAATCATCAAATTTAAGCTGGTGAAATGTTTGTGTATATGCTAACATATTGTCTAGTTAGTATTTCATGCCATGCAACATCATTTGCTCATCTAGGACCTAATTTTATGTCCATATAGGTTAATGACCTATACTCTTGGTGAAATAAGATCTTGATACTTATTTATATCTCATTCATCTGGCATATAATGAGAGTCTTACAAACATAAAGACCACACTAGGGACCTAGATAAATAGGATCATGCCACAACATAGGATGATGATCTCTATATTATTTGTGAAATGTGATCTTGACACTTTTCCATATCTCATTTATTCATGGACTAATGTGATGAATAAAAAATAGGCCAACCTTCTGGAGGCCATAAATTTTGACTTGTCACTCTTTTTGAGCTCTTCCACACACCAAAACAACTATATAAAAAAGTTTTTTTCTTCCCTAAGCCTCTCTATCTACTTAGATTTGATTTTGATATTTTTGGAGGATAAACATGGTTATCTGAGGGTCTAAAATTATGATTTAATTATTTTTTTGAGTTTTTTCTATTTTTAGACATTGTATAATTTTAGAACCAAACATAAACTTTAATTGAATTTTGTCTTGTAGTATAATTATAGTATTTAGGATATTTCAGGAGATTTTTGGGATATTTTAGGAGTTTTTAAAAATAGGCATTTTTTTAGATTTTAGTGTTTTTTGAATTTTGCATGTAAACTTTAATTTCTAAGTTGAGGCTTATTTAAGCATGGTGTGGGTTTGTAATTATTTTAAATGATCAATATGAATCAATTCTAAGTATTATTTCATAATCTTTGCTTACTGGTAATTTTATTGTTCTTAATAGTATTCAAGTTCATTATATGGTATCAGAATAATTTTGAATCTTGGAGGAGTAAAGAGTGGTGAGAGGATGAGGAGGTGTTCTAGAGATGAACCAAACTATACAAAATTTATAGAGGAAAGTTCAAAAATTAACAGAGGTCACCAATCAACAGAGAAGATAAGGTGTTGATGAGGAAGACACTGATCATGATGAAGAAGTTCAATAAGAAGAATAACAAGATCAACCACCATCAATGGAAGAGAGGATTGTTTAGGCTTTAGAAGGAAAAAATGAATGAGTCAAGGTTGATGTTATAGATTATGGAGGTAGTTTAATACTAGAGGAGTTGATGGATTATATGAATAGCATGGAGAAGTTCTTCAAGTGGAAGACTATGAGAGAGGACAAGAAGGTAAAGTTTGCATGCATGAAATTGAAAGGTCATGCAAGGATTTGGTGGTATCACTTGTAGAAAGAGAGATAGAGAAAAGGTAAAGAGAAGATTAAATCATGAAAAATATGGAGAAGAATCTGAGGGAGAAATTTATTCCTATGGATTATGTATCAACCCTATATAGAAGATTTTAGAATTTGAGGCAAAAGTATCATAGTATACAAGAGTATATAGATGGATTTTATAAGATTTGCTTACAAGTGGAGCATGATGAAATAGAAGAGTAGATGGATTCATATGTAAATAGTTTTAAATTTTCTATTCAAGATGAATTAAACATACATAAAATACTTAACATGGAGGAGGCTTATCAATTATCTTTCAAGTTAGAAGAAAAACAAAATAGACATAATTTTAAAAGGACATTTATTGATCCACAAAAAGTTAGATCCCCTCAAATAAGGGGATGTGGTGGGTTTCACACCATTAGAGGTGGATTTAATTCCAATAAAAGTGAATCATCGTGTATTTTATAAAGGCAATATGATAATAGGCAAGGGTTTCAATAAAAATAAAGAGGAAGAGGATTTCAGAGAGGATGAGGTTATAGTGGTGATAGAGGATGGTTTCTAAATCAACATAGATATTGTGTTTGTTATAGATGTGGTGAAGAACGGCACATAGTGTTTGAGTGTCTACACTATCAAGATCAAGAAAAGTGGTAAGAAAATTACCCAAGAATAAATCTATTTGAGGCTAAAATAGAAGAGTATAATACTGAAGTTGTAGCAGTTGATGTTGGAGAGAATATCATGATGAGAAGAATCATGATTTCTCCAAGGATCAAGTATAGAATAAAGAAGGTGGTGATGCATGGCTATGATCAAATATTTTTTGAACAAGATACACTTTAGGTAGAAAGGTATGTAAAGTAATTATAGATAGTGGTAGTTGTGATAATATGATTTCTAAAAAAATGATTGGGAAACTAAATCTGCAATGTGAAAAACAACCTAACTCTTATCAGATTTCATGGTTTAAAAAATGGAATGAGGTTAAAGTAGATAAAATGTGATTAATCAATTTTTCTATAGGAAAAACTTAAATGATGAAATATGGTATGATGTTATTCTGATGGAGGCATGCCATGTGTTATTGGAGAGATCGTGGTTATTTGACAAGAAAGTAGTTCATGATGTAAAAAATAACACATACACTTTTTGGAAAGGTGGTACAAAGGTATTTTTTTTACCTCTTAAAGAGGAAGATAAGATAGAAATTATGCTCTTTATTAAATAATTTATCTAAGATATGAAGGTAATAGGTTGTTGTTATGCACTAGTAGTAAAGAATGAAGAAACAAAAATGGTGCCAATACCAATAGAAGCATCAAGACTGTTGAAAGAATATGCAGATGTTATGTCTGATGAGTTATTAGATGGTTTACCACCAAAGAGATATATTTAGTATCACATTTATTTGATTCTAGGATCAGCTCAACCTAATCAAGAAGCTTATAGGATGAGTCCAATAAAACATGTAGAATTAAATAAATAGGTTAATGAATTGCTAAAGAAGAAAGTGATAAGGTAGAGTATGAGTCCATATGAAACACCAACATTGCTAACTCCAAACAAAGATGGAGGATGGAGAATGTGTGTGTATATTAGAGTAATTAATAAAATTAAAATAAATTATAGGTTTCCTATACCTCATTTAGATGATATTATGGATGTGCCTATAGGAGCAAAATAATTTACTAAGATTGATCTAAGGAGTGGCTATTATCGTATTCAAATTCATGAAGGAGATGAGTGGAAAATTACATTAAAGACTAGGGATGCTTTATATGAGTGGATGGTGATGCCATTTAGATTATCTAATGCACCTAACACATATATGAGGGTGATAACTAAAATTCTATGAGAATATATTGGTAAGTTTATGGTTGTTTATTTTGATGATATTTTTATATTTAGTAAGACTAAAGAAGAACACTTACAACATTTGAGAATGGTAATGGATTTGGTAGGAAAGGATAAGTTGTATGTAAATTTGAAGAAGTGTAGGTTTATGTAGAATAGTTTGGTATTTTTGGGATTTGTAGTTTTAATAGATGGTGTGAAAATGAATGAAGAAAGGATAAATGCAATTGTTGAGTGGCCTATTACAAAAAGCATTACAAAGGTAAGAATTTTTCATGGTTTAGTAACATTTTACAGAAAGTTTATTAAAAATTTTAGTAGTGTTGTGTTACCAATAATAGATTGCATGAGAGGGAAAGAATTTTCATGGACTAGAGAACCCAAAGAAAACTTTGAATTTTTGAAGAAGATTATAGAAAGACCAATTTTAGCATTACTAGATTTTAACAAAGTGTTTGAGGTTGATTGTGATTCTTCATTTGTGGGAATTGGTGTTGTGTTAGGTCAAGAAGAAAAGCCAATAACATATTTCAGTGAGAAATTGAATGAGGTAAGGACAAAGTATTTTACTTATAATATTAAAATTTATGCAAATGTAGAAGAATTAAGACAGTGGAGGCATTACCAAGTGCCTAAGGTGTTTATCCTATTTATAGATCATGAGGCTTTGAAGTATGTTAATACACAAAATAAGTTGAATAGTAGGCATGTAAAGTGGGTTTCTTTCTTATATGGGTATACTTTTGTGTTGAAGTATAATTTAGGAAACTAGAATCAGGTAGCTGATGCATTGAGTAGGTGGGCAGCATTATTAACTAATATGGTGTGTGAATTAGTTAGATTTGAAGCTATTAAAGAATTATATGATATTGATCCATATTTTAGAAAGGTAGTTGAGTAGTGAAATAATCCATTAATAAGTGAGATAGATGTTATTCACAATGAGTATCTTATACAAGAATGTTATCTCTTCAAAGGGAAACAATTATTATTTCTAGTTGGGTCTCTACGAGACAATATAATAAGAGAATTACATAGTGGTGGTTTGGTTGGACATTTTGGTAAGACATAGATAATAGCTTTAGTGGAGGAAAAGTATTTTTTGCCAAATATGAAGAGAGATGTGACAAGGTATGTTTCAATGTGTAGAATATGTCAGGTGGCTAAATGAAATGCACAAAATATTGGATTATATATGCCATCACCAGTTCCAAGAGGACCATGGATAGATTTGAGTATGGACTTTGTGTTGGGATTGCCAAACACACAGAGAGGTAATGATTCAATTTTTGTTGCTATAGATAGATTTTATAAAATGGTTAATTTTATTTCATGAAGAAAACCAATGATGCCACTAGAGTTGAAAAATTATTTTTTATGGATATTGTGAGATTGCATGGTGTTCCAAAAACTATTACTTCAGATAGGGACATAAAATTTCTAGGTCATATTTGGAGGACTTTATGGAAGAATATGGGTACTAAGATATAATTTAGTAGTGCATATCACCCACAAAAATATGGACAAACATAAGTTGTGAATAGGAGCTTAGGAAATTTATTGAGATGCATAGTGGGAGAGAAGCCAAAGCAATGGGACTTGGATTTACCACAAGCTGATTTTGCATATAATAGTTTAGTGAATAGGTCAATAGGAAAGTCACATTTTCAAATTATTTATGGGATAAATCCTATGGTTATTTTAGATTTGGTAAAATTTCTAATTTTAGATCAAATTAGTGATGATGTAGAAGCAGTTATAGAGCATATGCAATAGTTACAAGGAGTAAGAAGAAAGTTGTAGGAAAGTAATGAGAAATATAAAGTAGAAATTGATGTTAGAAGAAGATACAAGGTATTTAAAGGAGAGTTGGTAATGTTTTACTTGAGGAAAGAGATATTTCAAAAAGGCACATATAATAAGTTGAAGTATAAGAAAATTGGACCATCAAGAATTGTGAACAAAATCAATGATAATGATTATGAGGTAAGTTTACCATATAATTTTTATATATATCCAGTATTTAATTTTTAATATTTATATGAATTCCATGGATAAGATGGTGAATATTATGAAGATGAAGAAGTAAATTGGGAGCAATAAGCTCCAAAGAAGAAGAAAGAAAAAATAGTGAAAGTTTTGGATATGAAGATAGTGAGCACAAGGCAAGGGAATTATAACATGTATTTGGTACAGTGAGAAGGATTGAAACAAGAAGACAACATTTGGATTATATAATGATAGCTAAAGAAAATTGACAAGGAAAAATGGTAGTAGTACAATCAGGGAAACTCACAGGAGCTGAGTTGTTTTCAACCAGAGGAGGATGATGTAAACAAAATAGGCCAACCTTCTGGATGCCATAAATTTTTATTCATAACTCCATTTGAGCTCTTCCACATGCAAAAACAATCATATCAAAAATTTTGATTCTTCCTTAAGCCACTCTATCCACTTAGATTTGATTTCAATATATTTTGAAGGCCAAATGTGATCATCTAATGTTTTGAAATTGTGATTTAATTATTTTTTTTGGGTTTTTTCTATTTTTAGATATTGTATATTTTTAGAACCAAAAATCAACTTTAGTTGAGTTTCATCCCATAGTATAATTATAGTGTTTAGGAAATTTTAGGAGATGTTTTGGATATTTCAAGATTTTTTTAAAAATAGGCATTTTTTTAGATTTTAGTTTTTTTTGGATTTTGTATGTAAACTCTAATTTTTGAGTTGAGGCTTATTTAATCATGGTGTGGGGTTTTAATTATTTCAATCAATCAATGAAAATAAATTTTGAGTATTGTCTCAATATATTATCCTATTGGTAATTTTATTGTTCTTGATAGTTTTTAGGTTCATTATAATGGGATACTTTAAAACATATGAACCATAATAAGAGTCCTATAAAAATAATATCATGCCATGTGGCATGATATTGGGTATCTATGAGGTCTACTGTTAGAAATATAAAAAGAATCTCAAGGTCACGATGAAGCAAGACCACACCATGTGACATGATCTCAGTAATATATAAGGTCTAAGGCCCAAGCTTATAGATATAAAAGCCATAATGAAGTGAGTAAATAAGATCATGACACTTGTTAGAATCTAAATTAATTAGGAGGTCTATGGTCAATCAAATAAGATTAAAATGGATGAAAGAAGTAGGGATGTGGGATTTTTACATGTGGCATGATCCCACTTACTCAAAATATCCATGAAAAATGACTAAGGAAAAAAGAGACAAAATAAAGTAATAAAATGACAAGTTTGTTGAGAATTATCATTGATGTCAAAGGTGCATCTTGTGAAGGTTGATATCAAAATATGACTAAGCATAGTTGGCAGTGTGTGATGTGGCAAGGTGAATTGAGAGAGTGTTTTCATGAGATATTGATGTCATGAGAGAAAGATAAAGAGATAATTAAAGGAAACTAATGTCTTATGGTTTTATGAAGGTTCATGTCATTGATGTCAAAGTGCATAGGAAGCCTAGTCATGACATGAAGAGGTATGTGCATGAAAATGAATGACCATATGCATATGAAGGTTATATAGAATTATTTAATCATGTATGTAAGGAATTGAATAATTCATGAGAGTTTCAAGGTGATCTATAGGGTTAGGAACTTTAGACTAAGCCTACACCTAGACCTCTCTTAGACCCTGCCTAGCCTAATGAGGTAAGAAGATAACATTTAAAGGAAAGTATGTATATGTGAGAATGAAAAGAGGTTATATAATTTTTTTTATGAATATTCAAAAAAATTGAGGTCATGGTTTGAAGTAAATTACATGAATCAATGTTTTAGGCCTTCTCAAGTTCATAGAATGAGGTCTCAAAACCTAAGAAGCACTTTCAAACATTCATTGGCACATGTAACCTATGCATGGGAATATGATATATTAAGGAGAGATGGGTAAGGGTCCTAGATAATATCTCTAATAATTAGTTTTAGATTCACCAAAACTATGTTAAACCTCCCTAAAACCCTAATAAGTAACCAATGTTAAGGATATTATTCAAATTAGATAATAATGGATTCAAATTACTATAAAATATACTGTATAATGTATTCAACTCTCCCATGTACCTCTAGGTGGTGGTGTTCAGTCATATGAGAGAGAGAATACATAGATACAGGCTTATTTATTAAGAAATTATTGTACCTCCCAAAAGTTGCATTGCGAAAGAAAATAAAATGGATGGTAGAAGAATATAGAGACTCATTTTACATATAAATTATTATTTAAGGATAGGTTATATCTTTCAAATTTTCTAATTTGGTCATCCAAGTTAGCCATTCGTAGATAGACCTAATGGTGCAAATAGTGCAAAGTCTAGGCAAATATGAAAAGATAGATTTGAGGGGTTATGCATGATAGATTGATGTAAAAAATTTCATGAAAGAGTTATGTATGAATTTAATTAATGTTAATTTTTTGAATAATTTTTTTAGGTTTGTATATATGGTGAAACATTTGCTTATAAAAAGGCATATCTAGTTGAGATAAGACTATGAAATATAGGGTCAAGAAATTGCTCTACAAGACCAATATTTAGCATTAGACCATATGAGATTTATATTTGAGTATGGTATATAGATATAATAAAACCATTTTTATGTATTAAGATTCATAACATGTGTCTATAAAGGTGTTGGAGGTCTAATTCATCATGATTAGTTTTTGAGGTAAATTGACAATTTTGAGTGATGAGTTGCAGAGATATTCTTGAGCCTTTATCTCTAGAGTGAAAGTGTTAAAATAATTTTGTTGTGACCATGAGGTCATGTATTATATATATATATATATATATATATATATATATATATATATATATATATATATATATATATATATATATGTTTCATTTTTAATATTTTAGTATATTAAGGGTCTTTAAGCATTATTTTTTCAAGATAGACTTTTAAGGTACACAGGCCTAATATGATAGTTTATCCTAAAGGAGCTTTCATGGTATGAACGAAGGATACATGTCTAATAAAAAATGAAGGAGGTAATTATAATTAATTTTATAAGTGATTCAAGGGTTTTTTATTGTTTTATAATTCCATCTATGCCCAAGAGGATCAATTTTTGGCACTGGAAGGATAGACTTAATGCAATTAGGTCTCCATGAGACATAAAAGAGATATGAGGCCTAATTAAGTTATTTCAGACCAAAAAGGGTTAAAATTACATTTTAATCGTATTTATAAGTGTTATAAGATCAATTTTATTCCTAAACTAAGAGGTTTAAGGTTTTTGTCTAACCAAGTGGTGTGTGACCATGTGTCCAGTATATATACAAGACATTTTAGGCCTATTTGAAAAAAATGAAACCTAATAGAAAAATATTTCTTGGTAGAGTATAATGAGGTATTGAAATGAGATAAAAATATAAGATTAAATGTTTTGTGATCAAAATTCATTAGGTGGCTAAGTTACTACTAAGTAAATTATGGATTTGGTTCTTCCTTGCAAGTAGGTGCTTGTTAAAGCCTAATCAAGTGGGTGCTTGACTTTATTGGGGTTTGTGATCCAATTTAAGTTGGTGATAAATATAATTTGGTATTTTTTTTAATATTTTATTCTATTTACATATATCACAATGTTATTTCTTCCCCTTGAGGGTTTCCCACTCATATATGTGTTTTCTTATGTCTTTGCTTATGTGAATGGTTCTTTATGAATTGTTATATCATTGTATTGATTTCATGATTCAAGGATTGTTAAATTATAATTTAAATAAAGTTTTTAAACACTAATTAAACCTTATATCAATGATTTTTCTATTAATAATTGGGATTAGATAATTTTCCTTTAAAGCAAGCCTAACAGATTAAAGGAGATCCTAGAAGAATACACATGTCTAGTCATCAAGTACAAGGAGGTTTCTCAACCAATAAGGCTCCTCTCTTTAGTGGGAATATGTATGAATTTTTTAGAATTAAAATTAATATCTATTTAATGTCCTTGGGATATGATATATGGTAGTTTATTATTGATGGATTCACTCCACCTTCTACACCATCAACTAAAGTAGTAAGAAATAAGGCAAGTAAGAACAACTCTAAGGTAATTAATGCCATCCTATTTAGTATTTTAGAGGTATAGTTTTTAAAGGTCATGCATTATGATATAGCCAAATTGATTTGGGAAAATTTTCAAAACATCTATGAAGGAGACACCAAAGTCAATATGGCAAAGTTACAGACTCACCAAAGGTACTTTGAAAGTCTAAGAATGAAGGAGGCTGAAAACATTACAACTTATATTTTAAGAGTAGATGAAGTGGTAAATGTCATTATAGGTATAGGAGATAAGTTGGAATAATAAAAATTACTACAAAAGGTACTAATATCCCTAATATCTAAGTTTGATTCAAAAATGTCTGATGTGGAGGAGATTAAAGATCTTAACATACTATAGATAGATGATCTCTATGGAATCTTGGCTAGCTATAAAATGAGAAAAAGTGATGGAAGACCTTCCAATAAGGAAGATTAATTCAAAGTTGAGAAAAAACACAAGGTAAAAAGGTCAAATATTAATTTGATATAGACATTGATGATGACAATATAGAATCCATGTTTATTAGAAAACTAAGGAAAAGATCAGGTAAGTATAAGGGAAAGTTGCCATTCATGTGCTTTAACTATGTTAATATCGATCATTCACATCTAAATGTCTTAGTAAGGATAAGAATGATCATGATGGAGAACATTATGAACATCATGGTGATGATAAGAAGTTTTATAAGCTTGATAAAGATAGAAAGAATTTTAGGAAGTATGAAGGAAAAAAGGGCAATTCAAGAACAAGAGAGGTTTCTATATAAAATAAGATAGTAGATCATCTAAATTAAGTGACACAAGTACATCTAATAGTGATGATGATAATAATGATCATGATAGTAATGAAACTTTATTCATGGCTATAGAAATATATAAGTGTTGTTAAAAATGAAAAAGTCTTATGGATGATGAATAATTAGATGAAGAAGAGGCTAAAGTGAACCTTGAGGCAAAATTGATGAATTATCTAGAGGATTTGAATTTTAAAATAAGGAGAAATTGAGATCATTGGTTAAGATTTTTGAAGAACAGATCAATCTCTTTGAAGAGACACTAAATGAAAACACCAATTAACATGAGATCATCAAATAGTTAGAAAATCATATTGATATTGTCACTGCAAGTATTAAGACCAAGGAGGAATAATTCATCAAGTTTAGAATAGAAACATAGCCCTTAAAGGTAAAATTGGATTAGGTAATAATCAAATTGAGGACATTTTTTTAAAAGAGCACTAAAGGCATTAGTGATATTTTTAATATTTGGAGGTCTCTACATGATAAGATAGGTCTTAGATTTAAATAATAACAAAATGAAAAAAAGGAGAGTCAAAACTAAAAGTATAATAGGCTATAAAGAAGTGATGGTATGGATAGAGTAAAGATATATGCAAAAACTCTCAAATCTAAGACTAAAATTGGTCATCAACAAGTAAAGAACAATGTGACTCCTTTAAAAGACAACAAAGGTAAAGGTGCATCATTCAACATCAAACATACAATGTATGTGAATCTTTTCAATGGTTACTATTTATCATATAATCAATATGGACATAGAGCTATGGATTGTAGACATCATACTATAATCACTTCATCATGGTGGAATATGGTGAATGTCCATTTCATTAGTAGAAGTATAATTTTGTGTTAAAATTGTTATCAAAGAGGACATATCTCAATGGATTACAAGATGAATAATATGAGGAAGATTAGTAAAGACAAAAGGGTATACAATAATACCACTAAGAATTAGTTCAAGAAGTTAGACCTTGTGGACAAGGTGAAGGAGGAACAAAACACTAATGGAGAATAATCTATGTTAGCTCAAACTACCTTTAGAACTCATGATGAATGCATGAAATGGTAGATAAATAATGGTTTCTCAAGCCACATGACAAGGGACAAGATAAATTTCATCTCATTGAAGAATAATGTTATAGGAATAGTGAGATTTGGAGATAACACAACTGCCAATATAGTTGGCAAGGCTATCTTGAGTTTGGATAATGGGAAGACCAAAATAAAGAATGTGTTGTATGTATAAGGTTTTTAACATAATATAATTAGTTTAATTAAAATGTGAAACTAAGGATACACACTAACCTTTCATGATAGAGGGTGTGATATAAGGAGAGCTAAAATAGGAATACTAATTGCCAATGCTAAGAGGATTGAGAATAATCTATATATCTTGAATGAGATCAATAAGAGATGTTTTATGAGCAAGATGGATGAATGTTGAATATGAAATATAAGGTTGGGCCACCTAAGATTTTATAATATGGTAAAGATAATATTTAAGACATTTATGTAGAACATGTCTAAAATCACAAAACCTACAAACACAGTTTGTAAGGCATGTCAACATGGTAAAAAAACTAGAACAAGGTTAAATTCCAAGGAATATTCTATTACAAGACCTTTGGATTTAATACACATTGATCTCCATGGGTCTAAAATAATCCAAATTATTCAAGGAGATAGATACTTCATGTTACTCATAGATGACTGCACAAGAATGACTTGGGTGGCATTCTTGAAAAAAAGTCAAAAGCTCTTGATAAGTTTAAGGCATTCAAGGCTCTTGTCAAAAATGAGAAGAATGGAAAGATCAAATACGTAAGATCTAATATAAGATGATATTTTTGTTACAATGAATTTGATGACTTATATGAGGTCCACAAGATAAGGATACAGGTCTTGGTAGCTAGGACACTTTAGTAGAATGTGGTAGTGGAAAGAAAGAATATGATAGTTCAATAGATGGAAAGAACTATGCTAAATGAGTCAAGGTTAGCTGATAGATAATGTAAAGAGGTAGTGAGTACTATATTCTATATTTTTAATAGGGTATAGATAAGGACTAATGGTAATAAAACTCCTTATAAATTGTGTAAAGTTAGACCTACTAATGTGGAACACTTTATAGTGTGTGGAAGCAAAAGATTCATCAAAAGAGATGAGGAAGACTTAGGTGAGTTTGATTCTAGGTTTGATAAAGATATATTATCGGGATACTCATTCATGAGCTCAGCCTAAAATTGTATAATAAGAGGTTGTAAAAGATAGTGGAAAGCACCAATATGAAGATTGATAAGTTCTAACAAGTTAGACTCACAGTCAAAGGATACATCAAAAAATCTAGACTTCAAGAATGAATAGGAAACAATAGAGATTGATGAGGAATAAGAAGTTAAGGAAAGACAAGATTTAATGGGTCCTTCAAGATAAATTCAAAGAGACCATCCTAAATCATAAATAATTGGAAATAAGGATGTAGGTATGCAAAAAAGGAGAAGACTGGTAAGTAACCTAAATCTAGAGAATGTTTCTATATTGTCTAAGATTAAACCTAAGAACATTTTATAATCAAGAAAACACAAGATTTGGATAGGTTCTATGAATGAGGAGTTAGAACAAAAATAAAATAATGAGACTCGAGAACTAATTCCTAGGCCTAAAGATAAGAATCTCATTAGCACAAAACGGGTGTTTAGAAATAAGTTGAAGGAAGATAGATAGTGACTAGGAACAAGGATAGATTGCTATATAAGGGGTATGTACAAGTTCAAGGGGTAGGTTTTTATGAGACCTTTGCTCCAATTGTAAGATTAGAGGCTATCAGACTATTTATAGTATAAGGACTCAAAGGGTTTAAGGTGTATCAGATGGATGCCAAGTTATATTTTTTAAATGAAAACTTGGAAGAGGAGGTGTATATAGAGAAACCCAAGGATTTATCACTATCATATAACAAAGATTTAAAAAGGATCTTTTGGTCTAAATCAAGATCTTATATCTTAGTATGCTGATTGGATAGGTATCTATAGGACTAAGGATTCAAAAGAGGAGTTATAGATAGTATTTGTACATAAAAATAGAATATACCCATTAATTGATAGTATTAATCTATGTGGATGACATCATATTTGGTATAAATAGTGCTAATATGACTAAGGCCTTTGTATATGTGATGAAGAAGGATTTTGAGATGTCCATGATGGGAGAACTATCATTATTTCTTGGGATATAAATCAATTAATCATAAATAATATTTATTTCACAATCTAAGTACATAAGAGAGATTTTGAAAAAAATTGAGATGGAAGATTTCAAGGTAGTTATCACACCTATGATAATAAGATGTAAGTTAAGCAAGGAGGAAGGGTCTCTAAAATTCAAATAGACATCATATAGGTCAATGATTGGAAGTTTTCTACACACTACTTATTCTAGACTTGACATCATGAAAGCACTTTGCATTATGAGAAGATTTCAAGAAGACCTAAAAGAAAACCATTTTCAAGTAGTAAAAAGGATAATTAGGTATCTCAATGGAACCATTAAGTTTGGGTTGTGGTAACCAAGGAGCAAAGATTTTAATTTGATAGCCTATATAGATGTAGACTAGGTAGGGAGTCTAGATGATACGAATAAAACTAGTGGAGGATCCTTCTAAGTAGAGTGCTTAGTATCATGGATAAGTAATAAGAAACCACTGGTAATATTGTCTACTTTTGAGGAAGAATACATTGAATTATCTTCATATTTCACTCAAGTATTATGGATGAGGTATACCTTAAAATACTAAAAATTTGAGTATGATAGTCCTAACCCTATCTATTGTGATAATATATGTAATATAAGCATCTCAAAGAATATTATCATGCACCCAAGGACTAAGCACATTACCATCAAGTGTTATTTCCTAAGAGATAAGGTAAGTGAACAAATTGTTAAACTTGAATATGTTTATACAAAGGATTAAATTGTAGACATTTTGACCAAGCCACTTCCAAAGGCAACATTTGAACATTTAAGATAGGAATTGGGTGTAGTTCCTACCCCTAAAAGTTATTAAGGAATTTAAGTGCTTAGTGGGAGATAATCAAGTGGTTCAAAGAAGGTGAGTAGTGTTGATAAGTTATGCATGGAGATAGGGGATCATATTTATATGGTGCTTCATAAACTCATTATCCTATGTGTTGAGTGTTTTTTGTTTCAAAAGGTGTGATTCAAGAAGTTATAGGCATCTCTTTGTCATTTATATTAAATCAAGAGAAAGTTTAGAATGAGGATGAAATAGTCTATTGAGAGAATTTTTTGGTGGTTTCCGTCAATGACAAAGGGATAAATTGTTGAGTATTGTCATTAATGTCAAAGGTGCATATTATGAAGGTTAATGTCAAAAGATGAATAACCCTAATTGATAGTGTGCAATGTGACAAGGTTAATTAAGAGAGTGATGTCATGATAGAAAGATAAATAAAGAATTGAAGGTAATTAATGTCTTATGGTTTCATAAAGGTACATGTCATTGATGTCAAAGTACATAAGAAGCCTTGTAATGAGCCTAGTCATGACATGAAGAGGTATGTGCATGAAAATTTATAAATATAGACATGTGAATGTTTTATGGCACTATTTAATCATGTATGTGAGGCATTGAATCATTCATGAGAGTTTTATGGTGAGACTATAGGGGTAGGACCATCAGACTAAGCTTACACCTAGACCTCTCTTAGATCTTGCCTGGCCTAATAAGGTATGAATATCATATTTCAATCCAAGTATGAATATTTTATCATGGAAAGAGGTGAGATAATGTTTTTAAGCATGTTCACAAAGCTTTAGGTCATGGTTTGAAGTAAATTGCATGAATAAGTGTTTTAGTCCTCGAGTTCATAGAATGAGGTCTCAAGACCTAAGAAGCACTTTCAAATGTTTGTTGGCATATGTAACCTCTACATGGGATAATGATTTGTTAAAGAGAGATCGGTAAGGGTCTTATATAAAATATCTATGCATTAGTTTTGGATTCAAAGGGAAGTCATTTATGAATAATTTAAACCCTTATTAAACCTTTGTAAGACCTTAATAAGGCCCTGATGTGAAATATCTTTTTCAAAAAAGATCAAAATGGATTAAAATGACTATTAAAACTATTTTATCATGTATTAAACTCTCCTAGGTACCTCAATGTTGTGGTGGTTAGTTAGATGAGAGAGAAAACACATAGATACAAGCTTATTTTTCAAGAAGTTGTAGTTCTCAAAAGTTACATCAAACAAGAAAAGAAAATGGATGGTATAAGAAGCTAGAGACTAATTTTATATGTCCTTTATGATTTATGGATAGGTTATAGCCTTAAAAATGTTTATTTTTTTCATCCAAGTTAGCCAGTCATAGTTAGAACTAATGGAGTAAAAAGTGCAAAATCTAGGCATAGATGAAAAGATAGATTTGAGGGTCTATGCATGATATATTGATGAAATAAAGTACATAAGGGATTTGTTTATGAATTTTAATTCATGTTCATTATTTTAATAATTTTTTGAGGTCATTGTATATGGTGACAAATTTTCTCATAAAATGGCTTATTTGGTTCAGATAATATTGTGAAACATAGGGTCCAAAAATTGGGCTACAAGACCAATATTTGGCATAGACCATATGACTTTTTTATTTTATAATTTTCATGAGATATCATATAAAAAAATTTATGAATTAGGATTCATGATATGTGTCTATACAGGTGTTGGAGGTCTAATCCATCATGAATGGTTTTTAGGGTAAATCGATAGTTTTGAGTGAGTGAGGTACATAAATTTTCTTTAGCCTTTTTATCCTAAGTGAAAGTTTTCAAAGAATTTGGTGATGACCTTGAGGTCATGTAAAATATATATAAATTTTTCATTTTTAATATTTTATTATATTAAGGGTTTTTAAGCTTCATTTTTACAAGATAGACTTTTGAGGTACGTAGGCCTAATAGGGAAGTTTGTCCTAAAGGAGCTTTCATGGTATGAATGAAGGATAAAGTTCTAATAAATCATAAAAGGGGTTAGGATATTTAGTTATATAAGTTAATGAATGGTTTTTTATTCTTGTATAAGGTCATCTAGGCCCAAGAGGATCAAGTTTTAGGGCCAAGAGGATATATTTAATGCAATTAGGTCTCCATGACACCTAAAAGAGAGAAAGGGCCTAATTAAGTTGTTGCAAAATAAAAATGGGTTAAAATTAAATTTTAATCATGTTTATATTATGTTCTAAGATCTATTTCATGTTTGAACTAATAGTTTAAAGGTGTGTGGCTAAACAAGTGATGTGTGACCATGTGTCTAGTATATATACAAGGCAATTTAGGTCTATTTGAAAAAAATGAAACACAAGAAAATAGAATATTGCTTGGTAGAGAATAAGGAGGTCTTGAAATGATACCATAATATAATATTAGAGGTGTGGTAATAAAAATTCATGAGTTGGTGCTGAGTCACTTATGGATTTGGTGCTTCCTTTTAAGTAGATGCTTGTTAAAGCCTAGTTAAGTGGGTTCTTAACTTCATTGGGGTTGGTGATCAATAAAATTTGGTATTTTTTTTTTTATAGTATGGTAGTCTATCTGCATATATCATAGTGGGTTTTATTAACTTTGAGTTTTTCTCACTCATATATGTGTTTTCTTATGTTTTTGATCATGTGAATCATTCTTTATGCATTGTTATATCACTATATTACTTTCATGATTTAAGGACTATTAAAGTATAGTTGAAATAAAGTTTTAAACATTGATTCACCCATCCTACCTCTTAGTGATTATGATTCCAATAATGTGGATGCTCCTCGCTTGCCTATGGACTCACAGGAAAGTTAGGTGACCATTGGTTCATGGGGAAATAATATAACAATTAGACTTAAAATATGAAATTTAAAATAAAATACTGAGTCTAAAATAAATAAAAGTGACTAAGTCCCAAATAAATATTTACAAAGACTTGGTCATTTGATCAATCCTAAAGGCAATCAATCTCATTCTATGAAAAATGATTAAGTAAAGGAATACATTTACATGATTGCCTAGTCATTTTAAATTGAAATAAAGCATAAAAGGATCAATTTTTTTAGGAAAAGATGTACAAAAACTCTAAAATAGTTATGTAATATATAAAAATTTGAGGTGAAATGGTCTAAAAATAGGAACTTTAATGTATTTCAAAAACATGATCTCAACTAACCTAAGACTTATTAGATTGGTCATAAATTCAGATACTTATACCAATACAAACCTAATTACCAATACATATCTAATTGTCAATAGATATATAATTTCCAAAATATTCTAGACTAAATGAATACAATGGGCACTTTAAATTCAGACTTAGTTCAAAGAGTAAATCCAATACCATAATCAAAGTTTAAACTTATCAATAACCGTTTCCAATTAAATAATGAATAAAAAGATATCCACTTTTGATTAGACTCTATAGAAAAAAGAGGTTGCATTATTTTAGTGATGAAATTAGCGCATGTTGTGTAAGTAAAAACAAATGGTAAATCTACTTTAAGATACTCTTGAGTATTTTGAATAAAATAAAAAATCAAAGAACCTATAATCTTTGTTTAAAATATTATATTAAACATGAAAAAATCCAATAACAGATAATATGGGAGCAACTAAATGACTAGAATCAATATCCTTATTTACCCATTATGTGTAAAAATGATTTCATTTAACATTTCATAGGATCTACAAGGGTTAATTTTTATATTTCCAACCTTGAAGATAATGAGTCCTACCTTGAATACATTTTCTTGAACATTTCTCTATTATCATTTAGGCATCCATATCCTTCATGGAGTTTTCTATGATCTCACTGAAGGAATTTCTCTACCACTATATATGTGTCCATAGCCCTGATAAAGATTGCCTAAGTCACTCAGGACTAAGTTTTTATAAAATTTATTTTCTTGTCTTTGTCTTTTTCTCCTTTTTATACCTCAATTCATGTTTGGGGACCACCCAAAAAATCAGAGGAAAAATTATAGATTTTTCACCCTATATCTTCATCATAGAAGGTTCATCAAAGCATATTTATAAACCTTATAAGATGTGAAATTTGTGTTTGGTTTCAAGAGGATACCTTCAGTAACCAACTAGTTTTACCCAAACATACCTAAAAAAGAACAAGTCTAGTAGACTTACAATAGTCTCAACCTTAAAAACTAACCCAATGACAAGATATTAGGCTATAAAATAACTCAAGAAGCACCATCCACATAAAATTTCATTTATGTTACCTACTTGAAAGATTTTCATTGACTGATGTGGATCCATAGGTAAAATAAAAAACATAAGCTAAACTAAAAAATAGAAAACCAAAACAATCAAGGAAATAAAAGTAAAAGAAAATAAAATTAAAATATTTATAGGATCATTCCAATCTATCTCAAACATGGAATTAGGGATTTAGGATATGTTTTTCAACAAGAAACAAGATCTCCTTACTAGTTAAACGCTTGAAATGGAACATAGTCATGTTAAGGATTTTGAGAAGGTTGGTAGGAATCCTACCAAGAGAAGAAATGTACTTACATATAATTTGTCATTTATGTTTAAAAAAACTATCCCAAAGATCCTTATTAACAATTTTTTCATGTAAGTTAATCATATTTATGTTATAGAACTTAGATATGTAATTACATTTAATTAAAAAGCACATAGGATCGAGTTTAGGAAATACCTCTACCCAAACATTAAAATGTGGTGAGGGATGAGGGTGGGCACCAATAAATACTAGAGTAACTTGTATACTGAACGTTATAGAGAAAATTTATCTATGATATCCTAGTGGTGAATCCATTATTATTTTTTAATTAAATTAACATGTGCTCTTTGTTAATGTATATATTATCATTTTTATCATATAGAAGATGTATAATTGGTTCTTCCCAAGTTAATGAAATTATATCTTTATCATCAATGGTTTAAGTATGTGGATAGTTGTACTGGATCATGTCATTTTTATATTAAACTCTCATTGTTTTCATTCCATCATTTAGGCCATTGTGATCATGTTTTCTTATGTTAGAATTGATTGTGCTTGCTACTATGGGGATATCGTGGTTATTGTGATCAAATTGTATATGTTACTTCAAATATTCTAAGTCTTAAAATTCAAGTAAAACCATTTGAATATTTTCTACTTCCTCCATCTCTAATGAAAGGATGGGGTTCCATTTTATACCACCAAGTTATTTGTAATATCCCCTTCAAATAGGGAATATATAAAGACAAAAACTCTGAATTGCTTTTTTGAGTATTCTGATTTTTGTATGAAATAAGAACAAATTGTGATTTTTGCAAGATAAATTCAAATAGACAAATAAATCACTGTATAATCTCTTATTTATTCACTCAGAATATTATAATAGATGTCCTCTATCATGCATATAAAAGAATATTCAAATACAGTCTTAAAAACCTGGGCTTTTGCAAATCTGGAAATAAACCCTAAATCTAGAACTGCTTGGGTCACTGTGTCAACACACAGTCACCGATGTCGATTATTATGCCATCATCAATTGATATGTTGCTGACACCGGTCGATGTCGATCAGCTATTCTATTGACGTCGGTCTATAGTTAGCTGATGTCGGTCTTTGTTAGCCTCTGTTTGTCGATGTCAGTCTCTACGCAGATCTGTATAGATCTATACAGACTTTGTATGCCCACCAATAAAACACACCCTATTTTTTGGACCCCTGATCTAATGATATATGGCTCTAATACAGAAAAGCTCTATCTGTATAATTTATTGAATCAAAACATAAAGAAATAAATACCTGAAATCCCTGTGATAACTTCTGTGTGAAATTATCTCCCAAACCTGTAAACCTCTATGATAACTTCTACATGAAGCTATCTCTCAAATTGGAAATAGATCAGCTAATATTTCACAGCCTCTAAATCATACACACTAAAGAGTGGACTTTCTCCAATGCAAATGGAATCCTAGAACCCTTGGCTTAGTCTTCACAGAAGAATTCTTCAATACCAAAATCAATAATTATTCATAATAATCAATCTCAACTCTCATGAGAAACCCTTATACCCTCCAAAAGATATGCTTGCCCTAATTAGGTTTTTCTTAAATTAGAATTAGGGTTTCTAATTAAAATTAGACTAAATAATTAATATTTGATTAAATCAATCAAATATTAATATCTCCCTCAATACATGTTGGATCCTCGAACTGTCTGAAGCTGGTGAATCAAGGAGTGATTCTGCACATGACCATACCAAAATAAGGGTGTTTTGCTACATGCCAAAAGTCCCTAAATAATAGGAGCTCAGGTAAAATGTGTCCAAAAGAGCCTGAATGAAAGCCAACTATAGGAATTCTGCTAATCAAAGCCAAGCCAATCTCCATCATGACCCCCTATCCATCCTCTCAGCCTATGAGGGTCACATAATAGGCTAATCATCAAATCTATTGATGTCCACTAAAAAAGGGGACATGGCAATCTGCCCATCCTGAAATTGCTTGTCCCCAAGCAATCTCAGAATAATGAACCACTCGATCCACTTGGATCCCAAATGTAGTCATGATATACATTGATGACAAGCAACACAAGCTCCCACAATATCCTTTGAAGTATGACCAAGAGGAATTGATAATCAAACTGGCAAATGAAACTCAACCCAACTCCAAGATTATAAATACCATGTACACATTCCACCATGCTATGCGGAAGGCACACTCCAACTCTACAACAAATCCCAAATGGGACTATGCCAAGTGTGGAAAATCCACACACTGAACCTCTACAATGATCAACATATCTCATTAACTCCTGCTCTAAGTCATGCACCACCAAATTGTCAATCACAACACCTATCACCATATCAGGCTGACTACTATGCTCAACTGTAACACCCAACTCAACTAAATTTAACATCAGTAGAAATGAATCAATACTAGCATCGAGGATAGATATATGCTCATCCCCACTATCTCTAACAATCTCAACCATGGGCACCCTCGTGTCCCCAAATACCACAACTTGTGACTGTACCAACTTTGATAAACATTAAAGTCAATCTAACTCCATGGTCACCTTAGCCAAATGAAACTGTGACTCCTTGAAAGCCAATTGCGTACTCTCAAGAATCTTATAAGTCACCTTGAGCTGCTGAGTAAGCTCACTGACCTTATCTTCCTTGACCAATAATGCATCATACGCTATGCTTCCCCACTCCATAAGATAATCTCTATTAGCTACCAACTGCATATAATCATGTCTCAGAATCTGGATAGCCTCCCATAAAGAGTGGATCTCTGTCAAAGAAAGATAACTGCCTCCCTTCTCAATGCTAGTAGGAGAACCCCATCCATAAATTGCTAACAACTGACGAGTAGCATCAAAATGCTTGCAAGTGGTAGCAATATCTTGCTCACTAAATCTTAGTTAACTAGACACATGGTGGCACTAGCTAGATTGTCTCCTACAATCCTCCTCTGATGCACGGTCCAAAAGAGTAGACTCAAAATCATTGATCTCTAGCGTACTACCATCCATACTCTGTGAATCAACTCCATAGCTCATATCAACATATAGAGTATAACAACTATAGCATTGCTGTCCAACTCCTCCATACTGAAAGAAACTACCAAGGAAACTAAGTCCTCAAAACTATCCACTGCATCCTCTTGTCTGTCATCTACAATAATCAGATCCTGGGACTCTTCTACAATCTCTACCATAGCTGATAGATCATCAACCCTTAGTGCACTAACATCTGAGCACACCTCCCCACTCTGAGTGCAAGCATCAAACTCATCCTCATCTTCACTATCTCTTATCTCATAATAATCATGGGAGATGCTACTATCTTGTCTAACTGATCTGTAGTGCTCTCTCCTTAGCTTAACAAAGTGATCAAAAGATAACCTCTCCCAAACTTGAGGATTTAATAAGTCCCACTCCTCATTCATTCTCATAAGAGTGTCCCACTATTTTTGAATACTTGAAATGCCCATGATTACTTCGCTTATTCAATGACCAATCTACCCAAACTACCCAACAGGTTGGCAGGAATTTGGCTCTGATCTACCTAATAAGATGGCAGGAATTTGGCTCTGATACCACTATATCAGAGCTATCACTGTACAGATCAATCTACCCAATAGGATGGTAAGAATTTGGCTCTGATACCCTTGTAATATCCCCTTCAAATAGGGAATATATAAAAACAAAAACTCTGAATTGCTTTTTTGAGTATTCTGATTTTTGTATGAAATAAGAACAAATTGTGATTTTTGAAAGATAAATTCAAAGAAACAAATAAATCACAGTATAATATCTTATTTATTCACTCAAACTATTACAATAGACGTCCTCTGTCATGCATATAAAAGAATATTCAAATATGGTCTTAAAAACTTGGGCTTTTACAAATCTAGAAATAAACCCTGAATCTGGAATTGCTTGAGTCACTGTGTCAACAGATAGTCACTGACATCAGTTATTATGCCATCATCGGTCAATATGCTACCGATGCCTATTGATGTCAGTTGGCTATTCTATCGACATTGGTCTATAATTGGCTGATGTCGGTCTCTACGTAGATCTGTACGGACTTCGTACAGCCGCCAATAAAGCACACCCTATTTGTTGGACCCCTGATCTAAAGATATATGGCTCTAATATAGAAAATCTCTATCTATATAATTTATTAAATCAAAACATAAAGAAATAAATAACTAAAATCCCTATGATAACTTCTGTGTGAAGTTATCTCCCAAACCTGTAAACCTCTGTGATAACTTTTGTATGAAGCTATCTCTCAAATCAGCAATAGATCAGCTGATATTTCACAGCCTCTGAATCACACACACTGAAGAGTGAATGTTCTCCAATGCAAATGGAATCCTAAAACCCTTGGCTCAGTCTTCACAGAAGAATTCTTTAATATCAAAATCAATAATCATTCATAATAATCAATCTCAACTCTCATGAGAAACCCTTATACCCTCCAAAAGATATGCTTGCCCTTATTAGGTTTTTCTTAAATTAGAATTAGGGTTTCTAATTAAAATTAGACCAAATAATTAATATTTGATTAAATCAATCAAATATTAATATCCCCCTCAATACATGTTGGAACCTTGAACCGTCTGAAGCTGGTGAATCAGGGAGTGATTCTGCACATGGCCATACCAAAATAAGGGTGCTCTGTTGTGTGTTAGAAGTCCCTAAATAATAGGAGCTCAAGCAAAACATGTCTGAAAGAGCCCAAATGAAAGCCAACTGTAGGAATTCTACTAATTGAAGCCAAGCCAATCTCCATCATGACCCCCTATCCATCCTCTCAGCCTACGAGGGTCGCATAATAGGCTAATCATTAAATCTGTCGATGTCCACTAAAAAAGGGGACATGACATTATTGATCTTCTAAAGACAACTTTCCAAATATAAGAGCAACAACATATGATATGGGTGTTTTAGATGTGTAACATACATATTATTCATTTATCTACATTAACTCTTATATTTTATCTTTAGGTTTATTGTAGGAATAATTTAATTCTTCGTCTTCTACACATAGTTCTTTTATACTTTAATCTTCATGTAGGAATTAATTGCATATGATTTTTATCTCTTAATCATTAGAATCATCATCATCACTACTCTTAAGAACTCAATATTGTATATTGAATGGGACATTCTTAGTTAATATGACTACTTCAACATCCATACCATTTTTACATCCATAGATTCCAAGTTGTGAACTTGGAAATTTAGTCTCATAAGTTATCCTCTATATTATTGGTTGAATACCTCCTCTAATAAATGAAATTTGATCATTAAAATAATCAAAAGACACTTGATTATTAGAGTAAGAAAAAATAAAATACTGATTTAGAGTTGAATAATCATGATCACTTACATAAAATTCATAACATGGTTATCTTTTATGATAGGGAGATCAGATTAGTTGTAATCTTATGGAAAGGCTATGTTATAAGGCACACATTGGTTAACCCCATAACCATGTGGCATTTCATGTTGTTTAATTATGAATACTTCTTCATCATAAGTGGATTCTAAGGATGTGAGTGCAAATGGGGTCCTCCAAATAGCATAGTAGTTAATGGATCTAATGTTCTCATATGAAATTAAATATCCACCACCTTTTTTTACATAAATGGGTATTTAAATATCCTATATAATAGGTGAAAATTACTATTGAATGAACTTATGGGTTCATTAGGATCCCTATAAGATGTATCAAAATAGTAGTATAAGGTAGCATGATCAATAAACATACTAAAATAGTTGACAAATAGATTTTAAAAATTAACTCATGAAGTAATGCATCCATTTAGAAGACCTATGTACCAATGGTAATCATCTTCATTTAGGAAAAAGGGAAATGTGGCAAACCACATCCTCATGTTATATCTATGTTTATAAAATGTAATATTTAAATGCCCAAATGTGATGCTCAATAGTTTGAATCTTACCATAGGTATACTTTGAACAAAAAAAATTAGGATTTTTATGAAATACATGATCAATCCCTAGAATATTCATAGCTTATAAACTTCCACCCAGCCAAGATAAGGCCATAAGTGGGTTCAAAGGTAATAAATAAGATCAAAATCAAACATAAGAATTGGATAGTATCTTATTTAGATTTCCTTATTTTACCAAGTTTTTGGTGTATTATTTACACACACAATATGGTATGGAAAACATAACCATAAGATAAAAATAATCTTAAATCTAAATAGATATTTTATAACATGCCCTCCTTCTATCACCAATATATTCATGGTTAGTTTGGCACAACATACCAACTCTAGGAGAAAAAGTGGAGAGGAAAATATTAATTAGTGACGACCCCCCCTCTTCCCTTCTATTGGAACCAACATACCGCACCTTTAATTTAAAATTGGGAACCCTTGAGAAGTCTTTGTACCCAAGTTTTGAAGCATCTAAACATTAAAGTCTTTAATAGAATTTAAATATCATCTAATCTATTAAGGAACATGCTGGTGTGGTTTAATCCTCTTGTTTCAAACTAACCCTAATAACAAGGTTATGTGAGTCATTTTATAGCTTCCATAGAAGATTTAGGGTTCTATGTTCAGAAACCTTGGGTGGTCCTTGATTCAAATTCAAATATTAGAGGGAGCCAAGTTAGCAAGAATCAATTAAAAAGAAGCTATAAACAAGGGGTTTACATGGTTTTAGGTCATGTTTTCATAGCATAACTCAAACTTTTATTTCTTTCTTTCCCCTTTCTTTTCATAATTTCCTCAAGTCTAATTTGGTATAATTCTATGAGGTCCATTTCTACATTACCTAACTTAGCCTAGATCAATAATACCAAGGTCTTGATAATTATATTGACCTTAACATTAATAAACTTTTCTAAGTTCTTTTATTTATGTCCTTGGGTCTAATATTTATCATTCTCACTCTTTTCAAGATCCTATGATTGATGCTTGCTCACTAGATTTGATCGAATAGAGTGTCCTAACCGAAAGGATTTAGCTTAAACAATGTGCACCATGATAGATCAATGACAATGGATTGTTCACTACATTTGATCTAATGGTGTGAGGAATATGAGGAAAATTTAAAAGGAACATAAGGCCTTGATCACCAAACATGTGGTGACTTAATAATCAAAAGGTAGAAATAAAGGGCCCCACCTAATAAAGACATATAATTAATGACTAGACCCCCCATATGGATCAATGAAATCACTTGCTTTCTATATTTAATCCAATGACATGAGGCCAAGGTATAATTTTCAAAGACATCTTAGGTTCTTGATAATGATGTGTGTCACATTTTCATTTGAGTCATGACTAGCTAGTAAATCAATGGCAATCACTTGCTCACTAGATTTGATCCAATAGTGTGAAAGGCCCAATGACTTTTAAAATATCCACAAGATTGACACATGGTCAGTAATCAACCAAGGTGAAAAATGACAAGAGATACATAGCATAGGAAAAATCTATGAGGGTGCCAAGTGTCATGACCACAAGCCTAGAGATCACTAAGCTAATAAAATCCAAGAACTCAGATTTAGATCGACATATCATGATTTCTCATTGGATTTGATCTAATGATGTGAATTAAAAACAATATTTTAAAAGATAATGGATAGTATCTAGATGAAACTTATGGAAATTGGTATGAAAATCCTAAAATGATGCCACATGGACTCCATATAAGCATAAAAGGTCAAAATCAAACATCTTATGAACTCAAAAATGCAAGGGTATAAAGCAAAGGGTCTCTATCAAATCCAAAAAATGTATGAAATTAAATTATGAATATCTCTTGCCATTAAATCTCTAAACCTTAAACCCTCTATAAAAAAGACCTAACTTAATTTAGTTGGTTATAGTTCAATCAAGATAGTGTAATTGTGCTCTTAAGAACAAGTGTTATAGTAATAAACCTTGACAATATAGTGTAGGAAATTGAATTACATCAAAAATGGTCGCTATTAAGCAATAATTGAAGATAAAATCCAAACATTATTAGACCTCTAATAATGAAGGAAGGATTTTCAAGGATATAGAGTTGGATCTAGTGGCCCTGAACATCCATGGAGTAAGGAATTGGTCCAAATTATTCTTCTTGATAGATGTGTTGAAACCTATCTCCTAGGAGGAAAAGAAGAACACCATAATAAATCAAAGGTACAATGACCTAGTTTTAATTCAAATGGTTAACTTCCACTATGTTAAGGTGAAACTAGAGGTAATTTATTGTATTAATGTCCTTGCACCCATCTATATTGATTTTAGGATAGATGGGGAATGGATCATTCAAGAGGGTAGTTATAAAAATGTGGAATATATATCTCTTATGGCCTTTGAAATCTATTACAATCTCCCTTTACCCCATCTCAACCTTGCTAACATAAATAATTGGGCTAACACCTAAGACTGTGATTCAGTCCTCACACCCTAGTTAATCCAAGGACCCCATGTCTTCTTAACCCTAGATGGCATGATCCCCATTGTCTAATTTAGGTAATGAATTAGAGTATCCATGACCCTACTAAATTGAGCCTTTGGTTCCCCTTCCACCACATATGTAAGCAAATTTTTGGTGTCTTATGTCTACTACATGATAGAAGAGAAATTAACCCCTCTAGTAGGAGACCTAATTAGCTTCTTCTTGGCTAACTAATTCATATCCATCAAAATATGGACCTATAAACAATTATATATGATTTCTTATCTATTGGATTCCATTTTGGCCTCTATATCCTTCCTTGGCATTAGGAACCGGTCCGTTGATGGTAGAACCACAATTTCTCACCACTATTCTAAATTGTAAAAAATCAAGTACAAGAACCACATGTAATTTATTTGTGATTATGTTTTCCCAACCATATATGAATCCATCATAGGAATTCCTATTTTGAGATTGCATCCCATTATAAAGAGAAAAATAGAAACCATGGGGGCTGTATGGTATTATCCAGACTGCACTATCATTAGGATAGAGGGAATCCTAACCCAACCTTACAGGCCACTAGTCCATGTCCTCAAAAAGCTTTTCATTCAAAATATTCCCTCCAAAATAACCTAAGGTGTAGACAAGGTATGTAAAGAAAAGAGGAAAGGCCAAATCCACCCCCTCTCATTGGATATTGGGAATATTATAATCAAAGATTAGAAGTAGTTGAAAATCATGGTAATGCATAGGAATTATTTTGATTTCCAATTATATGACCTTAATATGTGGGACCCTAGGGGTAGGTTAGTTAACCACATTAAGGATAGAAAGGTCCCTAAGATTTAATATAAATAAAATATAAATTTTGGTGATGAGATATATATTAGAGCAAAGAATTTTGAATAAGTGTTCTCTAGAATCAAAAGCTACAATATCAAGTTGGAACGTAGATTAATCAAGGACAAAAATCCTATAGGGGAGATATGGTATTTATATCCCTTTAAATATAATTTGTTTCCAAGACCATCTAGGACCACTCATAAGGAGCCATCTAATCATGGGTAGCCATCTAAACCTCAACCCCACTAGTAGGAGCCTCAAGCTAAACAACCTTAGGTTGAGCAATCTCAAGATGGAAAAGATAAAGGCAAGGAGAAATTTGAATAACTAAGATTGGAACATATAATCGAGGAAGGTACCTCACCTATATAACTCCCATAAAGGCCATATTCTCTCATGGAATTTGTTGACAAGATAGCTCTTGAACCAGAAGAGACATTGGAGGGGGATCTCATTGATATAGAAGTAACATATGGATAAAATAGATAAGGGGATCCCTCTAAAGAAGTAGGAAAGGAGATATTTCCTTTAGAAAAAGAGAAAAGGAAAGTAGAGCTGGCCTTGGTTCCTATGACTCCAAGGAAGAAGCCTAGGTTGACCTTTACTCACCCTACTAGTGAAGTCAACCTCTTCAGTGATGAGAATCCAATCCATGGACCACTCATCCCTAACTAGTTCATCTATGAGAATTTGTAGAAGACCCCATCCCTTTCTCCTTCATAGGCCTTGACATAGGTTAGCTTGACTGAGCATGATAACATCAAACCATGGATTTAGTACATAGTTTAAAATCAATAAGAGAGAAGAATACAAGTTTAACATATTTAGGGAGAACAAAAAATTGACACCCTATGTACCTTTGGTAGTGTAGTTATGGAGGTGTCTGATCCTCTAAATTTTAATGAACTAGAGGTTTAATTCAAATTCAACCTAGACATAGTATGATTGGAAAGAATCACCACAAGGATGACCATGGTTGGTGAAGAAGAATTCACCTTTCAAAAGGTGGAACCATTCACAAGGTTGACCCCTGTAGGAGGACAACTTGTAAAGGTTCTCATCCATGAAGAAGATGTGGAAATTTTAATTGAGGCTCAATCTCAAGAGGCTAGATTAGGTGTCTAAGGATTAATACAAAGAATTAAGAACCTTAATAAGGAAAAAGAGAATTTGAAAACTTAAGCAATTCTCTCAGTCCTAGATTCATTGATAAATATTCTTGAGGAGTCATTCCATGACATGTTCAGATCACTAAAGTCTATGAAATTAAGGTAGGATGCCCTAGAAAAATAGGCCACCTTAGCCAATGAGATAGTTACTCAATGGCAAACTTTTGTAGATAAGGTTTCCTAACTTCTTAATATTTAGGTTAAGAAGCAAATACCAAATTTTAAAGCCATCAGCATGGGGCACTTAAGTACCATTTTGGGAATTGTTATAAACAAGTTCCAAGCCTTGAGTGCTTGGCATACCAAAGTAGAGGAATATATTAAAGAGGAGAAAGAGCTCATGGGAATAATTTAGAATCTCCTAGAAACTATGCTCAAGGATCTTATATAGCCCACTGCCCTAGGGATTATTAGTGATGAAGAATTATAACATAGAGCCACTTTGGTGACTCAAGGAATCAAGGGTAAAATTCAATGACATCAAGGAAAGACAATAAAAAAATATTAGACATGATATTCATTACAAGGGAGAGGATCAATTAAGCTAGAAATATTAATGAAGCTTTGGCTAGTAATGACAAGGATTTTGATGAGCTAGCTGATCAAGAAGAGGAGTGTATCACAAGAACTATCGTAGACTTGGGATTACTGGATAAACAACAAGAATGAGCTATGAGCATCCTTTAGTAGTGAAGGGACCCACCTCTAATGTTCTAGCTATGGTTTACCTAAGAGATGGCATATTCTTTTTTAAAGGCACACACTAGTTTTTTAGTATGATTACCTCTAGGTCAACATATTTGTAAAAGACACGTATATCATAGTTTGTTATAAAGATAACTATCTTTATCTTTTTACACCTATATTTTAGACTGACCAGTATATTGCCTAGTTTTTATATAAAGTCATGTATTACCATTTGTAAAAAGAGAGACATTGAGCTATTTTTGTACCACTTCTTAGCAATTAATATAAAAGATCAAGGAATTTAGCATGAATTATCTAGGTTAATGTGTTTGAATTGCTAAGTTTCTCAATTGCTTGTCTAAGTTTTAATATGAATAGTTTTTAGAAATACTAAGTTAAATCATTAATTACAAGGTTTATAACTTGTGTAATGCTAGGTTAGTTGAATGAAATTAAATTTAATCTATTTTATTTGCTCCACAACAAAGATGTGCATTATCTATCTAGATGTGGCATAAAAATTAAAAAATAAATCCAATTCTTACTTGTATTATCATCTTATCTTCAAATTTAGGCCTGGTTTCGAGTGAAATGTGAGATTAGGCTACTTTACACTATATGTTGGTTAAGATCATGCTTGGTAATTCTTGAAACTTTGTCAATATGTTCACAATCAAGGATCAATGATCACCATTTCTTTCTTACTCTACCCTTTCCTTTTGATCTTTATGTAAATAATTCACTTTCGTTTAAAACATTGTTCACAACCATTTAGTTTATTCATAGTTCAAATTTGGACTAATTTGTCCAAATTATCATCAATAAGTCACAAAAATGGCTCCCAACCATCAAATTTTATAAATATTGTGGAATAGACTATGCTTATTTATTGTTATTTCACCACAAGAATCCTAATTTACAAATACCTTTAACTCATGCCCTAAATCCAAAGGATCCTAAAATGAGAAGTGTTCTTTAAACACTAAGAGCACCTATGGTACATTTAGAAGCATAAATAGGAGAATCTCCACTGGTGCTAAAAGGAGGGCTATTGATGCTAATTAGCCCATGGTTTGGGACATCTTTTCATCTTTGGGTAGATCTTTGATCCCAAGTGTAAAATTTGGAGGTCTTGGTGGTTCCTAACACATATTTGTGCTTTGTTGAGGAAAATATCATAGTTATTTGATAAATGATTGCTTTTTTTGGTAAATATAACATTGAATATGAGGATGTATAGTATTTGAAAGTGGAACAACTTATTTTGATCTTGTAAATTAAAATACATTCTTGAATTCAAATTTTCAATGACCAATTATCTTTGCATAATAGGATACATCCTTGAGGTACCTTTGTGTAAATTTGATGTCCTTTGTCACTTGTTACACAAACATTTATATAATTAGCCTAAGATGCATGTTTGGTCCTTTCTTCTTGTAAAAATGAACTTGATGTACCATGTTTTAAATAGGTTTTCACATATTCAAGCTAGAATTGCCTATGATTCACACCAAATCATGCTCATAAACAAGAGAGCCTTTACTAGAGATACAAAGTCATCGAAGAACTAGGTGTGACAAAGGTAGATGAATAATTTCAAAGTCTATACCCACTTCTCCTATTCAAGGGACCTTTGCATTCAAATCACATCTAGGTATGGCTTAGCTAGGGAGTTTACCCATTTATATACAAGGAGTAGTCCATGATTTACCACATAATCCTAAAAAATATTTTCCCTTATTTAGTCCTACTAGTTTGGTAATTGTATAAGAACATGTAAGTATTTTAAATATTCTTTGAGGTTATTAAATGTCATACATGAGAATGTAGCATGTAGACTATTTCCCTTTAATTTCAAAGATGCAACATATGAATGGTTCCTCAATTTGCTTGATGACTGCATTAATGGTTGGAATGATTTCAACACCATTTTTATTGATCAATTTGTGAAGATTATCAGTCCTTGTGTCATTAATCATCAATTTACAACCATCAAAAGATATTCTAGTAAACTTATAAGGTCTTTCAATGCCATATTCTAAAAAATGTATAGTAGGACTATGGAACCTTACAAACCTAATGACATTCTATCCCTATAGATCTACAAAGATGTAGTATATCCAAGGACTTCTATATTTCTAAAGAGATCTATCCTGATTATAGCTTTATTAGCCCAAATTTATTCTATGGTAGTGGTTATCAATGATCAGATGCAACCACAAGGCCACATGGCATACTCCATCCCTAATGTTAACCCACAAATACTTGCTCTAAACCTTTTTCTAAATAATAACCAAAATACCCTAGTTCTTAATCAATTCCCAAGCCTGAACATCTTGCTTACTAGTTATGTTGCTCTTAATCAAAATATGGGGTTCCTGAGTCACCTAGATACTAATGGATCTTCTAATAATGATCAAAAGGCCTTAATACCTTCTCTTAGTTTAAATAATAATTATGTCCATAATTTTTAGACCCTAAAAGTGAGAATGAGTCTATATTAAAGATGGTTCAAAAACTTAGCACTGATTTTCTCCAATTGTAAAAGCAATTTAGAAACATTGGTGAAAAGTTTGAAAGGAAATTTACTTTCAAAAAGTTCAATAAACCAAGAAATAGGTTTCATAATGATAGCTTATACAATATCAACAAGACCAATGAACCCTCTACTAGTAACAAAACCATGGACATTAATCTCATAGACATTGCTTTGGCTAACTATTGTAGAGTGCATGCTACTACTAAACATGGTGAGATTGATTACATTGAGTTTTTCAAGGCCTTTGAATCTTTTCAAGAAGAATTAGTCCTTAGTAAGGACAAAAATTTAAATACATATATCCTTAAGACTTTTGACTAGATCCACATAGTAGAAACCTTTGATTTCCCCTTTCAAGAGTAAAATGAAGCAGATGAGATTTGTGAGGAAATATATGCATTTCAATAGTTCTTGAAAAAGACTTACCCATTAAGGAATAGAGAGCAGACAAAAACTTTGAACACTTTAACTCCTCTTAATAACTATGGAATCCCTCCTGACACTACTTCAAGAAATGACCCTGAGCCACCCAAAAGAAGTTCATCCAAGCCTAGTGATAATTTACCAAGCACGATTGGATATAATATTATTGAAGACATGAATAAAATCAAGGCTAACATCACCTTGCATGATTTAACATAGATCACAAAAAAAAGAGATTTATTTTTAGAGTCATTTAAATTTAGTAAAACTCCTAAGATTGATCATGCTAATGTAACGGTACATAAGGCTAAAGCTAAATCCCCCTTTATTGCTCAAAGTTAAGATGTTTGGTAAGAACTTGCATAATTAATTGTTAGACACATGTGCCTCTATAAATACCATATATGCTAGTAGATGTAAACAACTTGGCTTAACCCCCATTAAGTATGATAGGATTGTCACCTAGTTAGACTAGTCAAGGGTTAAGGTAATCAGATAACTTCTAAATGTTCACATACAGATAGCTTCTAAACCTAGAATTCTATAATTCATTAACATTCAAGTAGTTGACATGCCAAATGCCTTTGGGATCTTATTGAGTAGGGAATGGAAAAAGGCCTTAAATGGGTATATGTCCATTGACTACTCCCACTTATGGTTACCTTGGAAAGGAGTCCCAAACCAAATTAAAGTTGAGAGGGAACCAAGAATTAAACATGTGATAATGGAGTATAATTATGTAAATGAAAATTTCAACATAATTGACTTAGACTTAGGGGTTTTCACCCTAGAAGATGATAGGATAGATGATCTGAAGGCTAGGGAACCTTCTCTCAAGCTATGTAAATTACATTTTGATAGTGTTATATGCAAGGCTAGATCAGGTGTTGGCATTGTCTTAACCAATCCTACTAACAAAAGGTACCATGCCTCTTACAGATTCCAACTCCCCTATACTAATAATCTTGTTGAATATGAAGCTATCATCCTTGGTTTGTAATTTTATATAAATAATAAAGCTAAAGAGTTACTAGTTTTTTGGGATTCAAAATTAGTAGTCAACTAGGTCAAGAGCAAGTACTAATGTAAACTCTCATACCTCAAGATGTACAAGTTTAGAGTCTAGGACCTGATTGAATCTTTTGATGATTTTAATTTCACCTCCATCCCAAGGGAAGAAAACCAAGATGTAGATGAGTTGGCATCTAGTACAATAAATCTCATGCCTAATCTAGACTCCCCTGACTTTAGTATTGACTTAGTCCCATGTCCATCAGTGCCTGATAATGTTATCCATTTCCAAGTAGTTAATGATGACCAATAGATATTGGATTTCTTAACCAATTCTAGGGAATTTTAAACCCATGTCATTGATGAAGTTGATTAAAATTCAATTTAAGGGAACAAGTTTGATATAAAGGTCAATCAACTAAATGACAAAAAAATCCTTAAATGGATTATTGCTCTAGAAAGACTGTTTGATCAAGAAAAACTAGTTGAGGTGTTTAAAATCCCTAAGGTGAGTGGAAATTACTACAATACTATGAATCTTGGCCTTTAAGAGAAACCCCAACTAATGAATATTGGATAGTCTTGTACAAATTTTGAAAATAAAAAATCTAAATAACTCCTTACTAATTAAAAGGATGTTATAGCATGGTCTTATGATGACCTAAAGATCTTTGATCAAAGGGTCATTACCCATACCATACCCCTTAAAGAAATTCATAAACCTTTTAGCAAAAATAAAGACTAGTAAACCCCATGTTATAACCTATGATCTTCAAGGAGGTCAAAAGATTCTTGGATGCTAGGATAGTTTTTCCTATCAAACATTCAACTTAGGTGGCCAATTTAGTGCCAATTTGGAAGAAGAATGGTGAGATTAGGCTCTACATTAATTATATAAATTTTAATAGAGCATCAAAGAAGGACAATTATCCCCTCCCTTCTCTTGATCAGGTAATTCAAACTATTTTAGGTTTAGCTATGATGTCCTTCCTAGATGGCTTTTCAGGCTATAACCAAGTATTGGTTGACAAAAAAGATAGGATGAAGATAACCTTCACAACAAAGTGGTGAGCCTTTGCATACAAAAGGATACCCTTTGGATTGATCAACATAGGATATACCTTCCAAAGAGCCATGGACCATGCCTTCCAAGGTCTAATTGGTAAGTGCATCATCATTTATATGGATGATCTAATAGTTTTCTCTAAAAATAGGGAAGATCATTTCATGCATCTACAACAAGTTTTTGAATGATGTGGAAGGTATGGCATTTCCTTTAACCCTAAGAAAATCATATTTTGTGTAACTAAAGGAAAACTATTAGTACACGTTATAACCAAAGATGGCATGTTCATAAACCCTGAAAGAGTGTAGGCCATATCGAGAATTGAGCTCCCTAATAGTAAGAGCTAAAGTCATTCTTTGGCAAAATAAATTTTGTAAGGAAGTTTATTTTGGGTTTTACAATAATTTTCAAGCCATTAAATTACAAGCTCAAGAAAGATGCCAAGGTAATTTGGTATGAATAATCCAAGAAGACATTCAGTGACATCAAAGAATCCATTGGCTAAGCCCTAGTGCTTACAAGTCTAGATTTCTCAAAAGATTTCTACCTTTACTCTTTTGCATCTGACCATACTATGGTTACAGTATTGACTCAAAAATTTGAAGGGTGTGACCACTCAATAGTCTTCATGAGTACTAATTTTGATAATTTTTAACTAAACTATTCCATGATTTATAAGCTGACATATGCACTAGTAAATGCAATAAAGAAGTTTAGGCACTACATCCTCAAACGCAAATGCATGTTATTCTATTTGACCCTACCACTATGCTTATGTTGAGTCAAAATGAGATAGGGGAACATAGAGGTAATTAGATGTTATTTTTTTAGGAATATGAATTGGAGATGAAGGTATCAAAGATGGTAAGGTGCCAAGGTTTGATTTAGATGATTTCTAATACTAGCCCTAGACTAAGCATCATGCAAGCAGGCTAACATAGTTTTCAAAATAATGAATGGTATGATTCAATAATACATTTGCTAATCAATGGTGTAGGTTTATCTAGGGAGAAAAAGAGAGACTTGAGGCTTAGGGCAACCCACTACCTAATCAAGGATGGAATCTTGTATAAAATGAACTTTGAAGGAATCTACCTAAGATATGTTTCACAAGAAGAAACTTCACAAATTATGGTCACATTTTATGAAAATATGGGTAGTGGACATCCCTTTGGAAGAAAAATAGCTCACAAAATCCTAATGGATGGTTACTATTGGCCTACTATCTTTATGAATGCTCAAAATCATATGAGAGAATGCCATTCATGTCAAATACTCAACACCAAAGAGTTAAAAGTAGCTATGCCTCTACAACTATTTATGATTGACAAACCATTTGCACAATGGTGTTTGGAATTTGTTGGAGTGATCCCAATGCATTTGAAGGTCATAAATACATCTTGACTACCACATATTATTTCACTAGATGGACTAAGGTAGTGGCCATCAAACAATGTAAGATGGATGAAGTGATCAGTTTCTTGGAGGATAATATATGTACTAGATTTTAGACCCTAGTTTCTCTGGTATGTGATAAAGGGTCTACATTCATCTCAATTGAGATGACTGAATGGGATTATGAAAATGGTATTACACTTAAGTTTTCATTCAATCACTATCCCTAAGGGAATGGTGTTTTTGAATCTAAAAATAAAAATCTAATGAAGGCAATCAATAAGTCTATAGAAGAAAAACCTAGAACCTAGCACAAACTACTCAAATTTTCACTTTGGGCTGATAGAACAAGGATCAAGTAAGCCTTGAAGGCTTCACCTTTTCTGATGGTGTATGGGAAAGAGCCTATCTTTCCCATCACTTTCAAATTATCTACATATAAATTTATGCAAAAATACATGGATGAAAGCTAAGAACATGCCACTTTTAGGCTATTAGACATCATTCAGATCAAAGATGATGGATAAAAATATTTTGTTGAATTTAGGTAACACCAGGACATGGTTAAAATATGTTTTGAGAAGAGGTCTAAAGTCAAAGTGTTTAGGTAGGGAGACTTATTCCTCCTTTGGGATGAAACATCCAAACCCAAAGGTAAGCATGGAAAATTCACACCCCTATGGATTGGCCCATACCAAACTATAGAGACAATAGGGAACAATACCTTCAAACTCAAGGATTTACAAGGGGTAGAGTTCATATTGCCTACTAATGGGAAATACATCAAGCACTACTTCTCTACCATCCCTCTTGGAGTCTTCATGGAGTAAGGTGTAAGGTGATTATATTAGAGTAGGTAGGTTAGTTGGTTTGATTTCAACATCTTTCCTTTCTTAGCCCTAGTTTTTATATATGTTTGTTCATATTTGTTTGGTTTCCTTGTCTTCCTTTCTTCCTTTTATTGTGTGTTTCTTGCTTGTTGTTTTCTTTAATTTCAGGATGTCTTTAGACACATCCTTGAGCCTAAAAGTTATGAAATGTGCTCAATATGTACCCCAATTATAAAATAAGGTATGGAATCCACATAAAGGAAACCATGGTCCTTGAACCTCACATTATGATATAGCTTAGAGAAACCAAGTATAGATAGGTGGAGAGAAAATCATTCCATGAGACTTAAGTCATGACCTTGGATCCACACTGGTCTTACAAATATTTTCACTCAAGGATTGGAGACTTAAATTATCCAGAGTATGCCATTAGCTAGTACTTAATCAACATTATTGCCTAAGACTAGAGTTGTAGACCTGAGTGATCCTCCCAAAATCAAATATTTGACCAAATCCTAAACTTGGATATCTTGGTTACCAAACTTATTGGAAGCATAAATATCTAAAAATACAAATAAATAGAATAGGAATACAAATAAAAAGTGAATATTTCATACAAATGTGATTCAAGGAAATTCCATCAGGGTTATGGATGCCTGGATGGCAATGGAGCAAGGCTATGAGTGGAGCCAAAGGTATCTCTATTAGGGTTATGGATGCCTGGATGGTGTTAGAGCAATGCCCAAGCCCTCCCTAAGCAAAATCATGATTCATAATGAATGTTTAGTGTACCCTATGTTAGTATAATTGATTAAATGCAAGAATCTAAGGACTACTTCTTGAATCCTATGAAAAATACTAATTGGAATCAAAGCACAAACATAGCTCCAGTATGTCTTAATGTTTGACCTTAAATCCACAAGTGCAAGGTTTGTTTCAACCCCAATTAGATCTAGAGGTTAGTTTCTTTGATCAAGTGGAATGACGACCTCAATGTCTTTTTGAACTTAGAGTCTAGAAGTTCTAATATATTTTTATGTTTCCCCCTAGAAGTTCCCATTTATTGGGACCAACATACCCACCCTTTTATTTAAAATTGGGGACCCTTGAAAAGACTTTATTCCCAAGTTTTGAAGCATTTGAACATTGAAGTCTTTGATATAATTTGAAGATCATCCACTCTATTAAGGAACTAATTGTGTGATTTAATCCTCTTATTTTAGATTAACCCTACTAAGAAGGATACGTGAGTCATTTTGTAGACTCTATGGAAGATTTAGGGTTTTGTGTTTAGAAACCCTAGGTGGCCCTTGATTCAATTTCAAATATTAGAGGGAGCCAAGTTGGTGAGAAATAATTAAAAATAAGCTATAAATAAAGGGTTTACATGGGTTTCATTCATGTTTTCATAACATAACTCTAACTCTTACATGTTTCTTTCCCCTTTCTTTTCCTAATTTCCTCAAGTCTAATCTGGTATAATTCTATGAGGTCCCTTTTTACATTACCTAAATTATCATAGGTCATTAATACTAAGGTATTTATAATTATCTTGAGCTTAGCATAAATACCCTATGATAATTTCTTTTATTTATATCATCAGGTCTAATAGTTATCTCCCTCATTCTTTGTAAGATCTTATGATTGACACTTGCTCATTAGATTTAATCAAATGGAGAGTCCTAACTAAAAAGCTTTGCCTTCAATAATGTGCAACATGATAGATCAATGACAATCACTCTATTGATGGATTTAAACCTTTTGGTGTGAGGCATAGGAGGAAAATTTAAAAGGAATATATGGCCTTGAGCATTGGATTCGTGACAACTTAATAATCAAAAGGTAGAAATAAAAGGGCCCACCTAATAAAGATAGCTAATTAATGATGGGACCTCCCTATGTGGATCAACTACAATTACTTGCTCACTATATTTGATATAATGGTGTGAGGCCCAAATGGACTTTTTAAAGGCATCCCAAGCTCTTAGGAATGATGCATGTCACATTTTCATTTGATCCATGACTAGCTAGGAAATCAATGGTAATCACTCACTCATTGGATTTGATCCAATGGTGCAAAAGGCCTAACAAATTTTTAAAACTTTGTGATCTCAACACCTAGCTATTTCTTGACCAAGGTGAAAACTAACAAGAGATACATAACATGGGAATGATTTGTGAGATTTCCAAGTGTCATGACTACAAGCCTAGAGACCATTGGGCCAATAAAAGTTGAGGGCTCAAATTTAGATCGATGAATCGTGATTTCTCACTACATTTGATCCAATGACATGAATTAAAAGTAAACTTTCAAAATCCAATGGCTATTACCCAAATGACACTTATGAAAATTGCCATGAAAAGCCTAAAATGATGCCACATGGACTCTACATAAGCATAAATGGTAAAAATCAAAGATCTTCTAAACTCAAAAATACAAGGGTATAAATTAGAGGGTCTCCATCAAATATAAAACAAATATGAAGTTAAAGTCTAAATATATCCTACCATTAAAGATCAAAACCCTAAACCCTCTATAAAAAAGACCTAACTCAGTTGAGTCAATTATAGTTCAATCAAGATAGTGTAATTGTGCTCTTGAGAACAAGTGTTATAGAAAGAAACCTTGGAAATCTATAGTAGGGAATTTAATAACATCAGAAATAGTATCTTTCAAGCAATAACTGAAAATAGAAGATGATCTTTATCTAACCTCTAATAATGAAGGAATGATTTTAAAGGATACATAGCTAGACCTAGCAGCCCTAAACATCTATGGAGTGAGGAATTGGTCTAAATTATTCTTCTTAATAAATGAGTTCTATTCTATCTCCTAGGAGGAAAAGAGGAACACCATTATGATGACCTAGCTATAATTCAAATGGTTGGTCTCCATCATGCCATGGCAAAACCAAAGGTAATGCACTGTATTGATGTCCTTATACCAATATTTATTGATTATAAGATAAATGGGGAATAGATAATTTAGGATGGTAGTTCCAAAAGGGTGGAATACATATCTCTTATGGACTTTAAAACTTATTACAAGCTCACTTTATCCCATCTCAACCTCCCTAATATGAGGAATTTGATTAACACCCAAGACCTTGATTTAGTCCTTATACCTTGGTTAATCCAAGTATGCCATGTCTTCAGAACCCTAGATGGCATGATCCCCATTATCCAATTCAAGGAAGGCAATAGAGTAAACATGACCTTACTAAATGTATCCTTTGGTGCCCCTTCCACTACATATGTAAATAAAGTCTAGGTGTCCTTTATCCACTTTATGATAGAAGAGAAATTGACTCCTCCAATATGAGACCTAATTAGCTTCTTATTGGATAATAAATTCATAGCCATCAAAAGGAAGACCTCTAAACAATTCCATATGATGTCTTATCTATTGGATTCCTTTCTTGCATTTATATCCTTCCATAGCATTAGGAATTGGTCCCCTGATGGTAGAACCACAATTTCTCACCACTATTCTAAATTATAAATATTCAAGTACATGAACCACATGAAATTATCTTTGATTATGTTTTCCAAACCATATATGAAGCTATCACAAGGATTACTATGCCAAGATTAAATCCCTTTATCAAGAGATAGATAGAAACCATGGGGAATGTATGGTATTATCCAGGCTGTACTATCATTAGTTAGAGGGAATCCTAACCCAACATTATAAGATACAAGTCGATGTCCCCAACAAGCTTTCTGAGCAAGAGATTGCCTCTAAAATTACCTAAGGTGTGGACAATATATGCAAAGAAAATAAAAAAAGGCCAAATTAAACACCTCCCATTGGATATTGGGAAGATTATAACCAAAGATTGGAAGTAGTTGGAAATCATGGTAACATATAGGAAATATTTTGATTTATAATTAGATGACATTAAAATTTGGGACCTTAGGGGTTAGGTGGTTAACCAAATTAAGGATAGAAAGGTCCCTAAGATTGAATATGAACATAAGATAGGTGCTAGTGATGACATTTATATTAGAGAAAAGAATTTTGAAGAACTACTCTCCAAAATCAAAAGATATAATATCAAGTTGGAACACAAATTGATAAAGGACAATAATCCTACAAGGGAGATATGATAGTTTCATCCCTTACAATATAATTTGTTATCAGGACCATCTAGGACCACTCATGAAGAGCCATCTGATCAAGGGTAGCCATATAAACCTCAACCCCACTGGTAGGATCCTCAAGCTAAACAACCTCAGGGTATGTAATCTTAAGATGGAAAAGGTAAAGGTAAGGAGAAATTTAGAGAACTTAGATTTTAACATTGACTTGGGGAAGGTCACTCACCTAAAAAACTCCCATAAAGGCCATCTCCTATGTAATGTTTTTACATGATAGCTCTTGAGCTAGAAGAGACATTGGAGGGTGCTCTTGTTGATATAGTAGTAGCATATGGATTATATAGAGAATAGGATCCCTCTGAATAAGTAAGAAAGGAGATATTTACTTTAGAAAAGGAGAAAAACAAACTAGAGCTATCCTTTGTTCCTATGACTCCAAGGAAGAATCCTAAGTTGACATTTACTCACCCTACTAGTGAAGTCACCCTCTTTAATGATGACAATCCAATCCATGAACCACTCATCCCTGACCGGTTCATCTATGGGAAGTTGTAGAAGATCCTATCCCTCTCTCATTCATGGGCCTTGACATAGGTTATCTTGACTAAGCATGATAACATCAAACCATGGATCAAGGACATAATAAAAAATCAAGAAGAGAGAAGAATACAAGCTCATCATATTTAGGGAGGATAGAAAATTGACACCCCAAGTGCCTCTGGTAGTGTAACTATGGAGGTGACTAAGACTCCAAAGTTTAAGGAATTAGAGATTAAAGTTCAATTCAACCCAGACACAGTAGGAGTGGAAAGGATCACCACAAGGATGGCCATGTTTGGTCAAGAAGAATTAACCTTTCAAAAGGTGAAACCATTCATAGGGCTGACCTTTATTGGAAGATAATAACTTGGAAAGGTTCCCATCTATAAAGAAGATCTAGAAATTTTAATTGAGTCTCAATCTCAATATCCTAGAGTCAAAATCTAGGGATTAGTAAAAATAATTAAGAACCTTAAGAAGTAAAAAGATAATTTGCAAACTCAAGAAATTCTCTCAGTGCTAGATTCCATGATAAAGATGTTTGAGGAGTCATTTCATGACATGTTCAGAGCACTAAAGTCTATGAAATTAAGGTAGGATGCACTAGAAAACTAGGCCACCATAGCCAAGGAGCTAGTTACTCAATGACAAACTTATGAAGATTAGATTTCCCAACTTCTTAATATTCAAGTTAAGAAGTAAATACCAAATTTTAAAGCCATCAGCATGGGGAACCTAAGTGACATTTTAGGAATTGTTATAGACAAGATCCAATCCTTGCATGCTTGGCATACCAAAGTGGAATAATTTATTGAAGAGGAGAAAGATCTCATGGTTATAATTGAGAAGCTCCTAGGAACTATTCTTGAGGATCCTACATAGCCCACTACCTTGGGGATTAACAGTGATGAAGAATTTAAGTACAAATCCACTTTAGTGACTTAAGGAATCAAGGTTAAAAGTCAAGGACAATTATGGAAAGATAATAATATAATATCAAACATGATATTCAATGTAGGGGAGAGGATCAATGAAGCCAAAAGTATTAAGGAAGCTTTGGCTAGGAATGACAAGGATTTTGATGAGTTGGATGATCAAAAAGAGGAGCGTATCATAAGACCTACCATATAATTAGGATTAGTGGATGAACAACATGAATGATCTATGAACATCCTTTAGTAGTAAAGGATCCCACCTCCATTTTCCTAATAATGGTTTATCTGAGAGATGCCATATTCTTTTGTAAAGGTACATAATAGTTTATTAGCATAATTTCCTCTAGGTCATCATATTTGTAAAAGACACATATATCATAGTTTTTTACAAAGACAACTATCTTTATCTTTGTAAACTTGTATTTTAGACTGACTAAAATATTTCCTAGATTTTCTATAAAGGCATGTATTACCATTTGTAAAAATAGATACTTCATGTTATTTTTGTACCACTTCCAAGAAATTAATACAAAAGATCAAGGAATTCATTAGGAATTATCTGGGTTGATGTGTTTGAATTGCTAAATTTCTTAATTTCTTGTCTAAGTTTAAATATGAATAGTTTCTAGAAATACTGAGTTGGATCATTAATTATAGGGTTGATAACTTATGTAATTATAGGTTAGTTGAATGAAATTGATTTTAATTTGTTTTATTTTATTTGAAACAATGATGTGGATTAGCTATCTAGATGTGGTGTATAACTTTAAAATTAAATCCAGTTCTTACTTGTATTGTCATCTTATCTTCAAAATTAGGCCTAGTTTGTAGTGAAATGTGAGCTTAGGCTAATTTAAACTATATTTTGGTTAAGATAATGATTGGTAATTCTTGAAACTCTATCAATATGTTCACAATCAAGGATCAAAAATCACCATTTCTTTCTTACTCTACCCTTTCCTTTTTCTCTTTCTTTAAACAATTCACTTTAGTTTAAAACATTATTCATAACCATTTAGTTTATTCATAGTTTAGATCTATACATATTTGTCAAAATTAGCATCAAGAAGGCACCAAGATGGCTCCCAACCATAAAAATTTATAAATATTGTGAAACAGTCTGCATTGCTTTGCTTCTATTTCACCACATGTATCCTAATTACCAAATACCTACAACTCATTCCCTGAATCCAAAGGATCCTAAAATGAGAAGTGTTGTTTAAACACTAAGAGAACCTATGGTATATTTATAAGCATACAAAAATTCAAACTATTTTAAAATGAATTTGTCTAAGAATCAAATTACCAAAGGTCTTTATCTACAAGGTCACGGTGAACTAGACACCTTAATTGGTTAATGTAAGTTTTTTTATAAAATAAACATGTTTGGAGTATACTCTAAGAGTTATGAAATAAATTTTAGTCTCTCTTGTGCTTATAAGAACTTGTTTGTTCATATTCATCAATTAAATAATTATTTTTTGGCACTCTTCTTTATTCCACCAATTTTAACAATGCATAAAAGAGGAAAAGTGAAAATATAAACATGCAATATAGATAAAAATTGAAAAAATAAATTCAATTCAAACATAAAAAAAATAAAAAGAGAGATATGGTATGGATAAAGGAAATATGAGCTCAATTTATAATTAGGATATATTTATTTCTATTTGATAGACAAATATCTTAAAAAACCAATCTATGTTTGACCAAGATATCACAACTAGAAGGAAAATATGGTGCAGGAGTATGAGGGCACCATAACTATGTAGAAGAGGGAATAGAAGTAACCATATACATGTTGATTTATGTTCTTATTTTTGGTATTGATGCATTATTATTCTCATTCATGTCAAATTCAAGATAGATGTCATTAATGTCAAGGTCAAAATTGAGGCCATGTATTGTGAGATGATATGTGACAAAAAAGTCTCATGCCAAAAGAAAATTTGAAGGCAACCTTTTTAAACATTTTGTATCTATATTAATAGAAAATTTAAATTAAAACTAGTAAATATTGTATGTTTCATGAAATTTTAAATTCAAGATCATGATACAAGGTAGGCTATTGTTGTGTACTAGGTATCTTGAGAAGCCTAGTCTAGTCCTGAGAGAAGTTATATGCATGAATCATAGTGAAGCTTGGTGATTTATTTTATTAAAAGAATTATTTAGTGCATGAATATTTTTAAACATAATCAAGAGGAAAATAATCCTTCAGATTAATTTGAAGGTCAAGTTTGAAGCTTTTTCCTTGCATGAAGAGACCTAGTGAGAAGGCACAAGCTTGGTACCATGATAAGGTGAGCAGTATAAGAATTATGTGAAGAATTTTGGAAGAATTTAAACATGGTATGAGGTAATTTTAAATTATAATGACATTTTTATAATATTAAAAGAGGTTTCAAGGTATCATCAAGGTTTAAGTCTGACTAGTAATCCAAGAACTAATATGCAAAGAGACCTAGTGTGGCCTAATGTTGGGTAAAGATAATTTACCAAGGTGTCATAAATATTTATAGAATTTATAGAGGTATGATATGTTGTGTTAAAAAAATTTAGCATGTTATAGATCATATCCTTAAGGAAAAGGCATGAAAAGTGGTGTTGAGATCTTTTATGTGCACAGATAGGGTTTTATAGACTCGAGAAAGATTACCTTATACTCATTGACACAAGAAATTTTTTTATGATATATAAATAATTTAATGGAATTTATAAAAGTTTTATATTTTAAATTTCCTATAATTAGTTTTGGATTTGAGGGAAAATCCTTTATGAATGATTGCTAAGAAGGGAAACTAGTCAAAACCCTCATAATGACCAACTAGGAAAAATCTTGTCGGTTATGGCTCAAAATGGTTTTATTAACCTTTTTTTATTTTTTTAACATGTAAATTACTCTTCAAAGTTTTTATATGTGGCTTTGGTTTGTCATAAGAGTGAGTAGAAACTACAAGAAACCCCTTGTTTCTTTGAATGTTGATGTAGCAAGAATGTTAAATAAGTCAAATCATGAAAATGGATCAAGGATGATGTGTGATAATTTTATTTTTTTCACATATATGTTTTTAAGAAGGTTTTAAACAAGAAATATGACAAACTAGTCATGGAAAGTTGGCCTATTGGTAAAAGGGTCTAATGAATAGGATAGTGAGAAAATTAGGCAGTAGTGAGAAAGAGATTGGGGATTGGTTGTAAAGTATTAAGGATCGATACAAATGCATGGGGTAATTTTTAAAGACATCTAAATCATATATCCTTTAATTATAATTTCTATTAATGCACACAAACAAGTTGAAAAATTATTCTCAAAGTGATATGTCTAACACATTAAAGTCTGTGTAGAGTGAAGATGTGAGATTGGTCGGTAAGAATATTGATATTAAACCTTATAATATATCTATTAAAATATTTTATAATTATGATGAAGGATAATGAAAACCAAATGAAATTTCATAAAAGTTTTCACATAGGTGTTTTAAAGCTTGATCTTCATGACTGTGTTTTTAGAGCTACAAGTTGTTTTCTGTGTATGGGTGAGAATGTTGTTCCTGAGTCTTTTTGCATATATTTGATGAATTAAATTCACATTAAGTTGTTATTGAGATATCATAGGCTAATTTTAACACATTTTTATGCATGATAAACTCCCATGAAGGTGTGAAAATTCAAATGATTTTGATTGGGTTCTTAAGGCCTATGTGTAATTTTGAGTGAGAATATGCAGTTGATCAATTAGAGGTATTTTCCCCATTTTGTGAATTATAATGGACATGATGTTTAATATAAAGTCATGGAGATCCTATAAATTTTATTTTGTTTGGTTTATGTATCAAAGATGATTGTATGCATCATATTTACAAGAAAAACTTCCTGGTAGTGAGAAGGTGATGCAGAGCTAATTCAACTTATTTGCCAAACTTTGCCTTTTCCTTCCATTCACTCTTTAATTTCTAGTAATTTTAGACAATAATGATTATATATATATATATATACATAAAATTATTCATGGGATCATATACACTAATTCAATGATCTTTCTATTATCATTTAAACCATTCAATCACTTTCACTAACTTGAAACAATCCTTGTTCATGAACACATCTTTACCTCCATGGTGCAATCTTCATTGGTCAATGATAATATGGTCTCCCAATAGTTAATTAAAACATCATGATGATCAAATTAATAATTTATCTTTAACACTCTCTCCTATCCCTACTCAAACCATTAAATCCAATTGTTAGTTCATTTTACTTCAATCAAGAACATTTCCTAGCTTTACCTTCTACTAGCCCTATTTATGGGTAAAGCTGCTTTTTGGGAGAACTTATAAATCCTCCAAAATAAAATGAATATATATTAAAGGATCCATTTTTTCCATACAACTCCCATAAAAATATTTTGGCACAACTCTCAAATCAACCTATACTTGTTTCTTTAAGCGTCTCACTAATTATCCCTGCATGTGATCAAATCTCCATAACATGTACTATGTACAAAATTTATATATAAAACAATCACTTTTATAGATACATTTTTGTCTCATTTATCTTAATCAATCATTTTTTAACCTCTTTCTTTGGACAAATTCTCTTTTCCTAATACCATACTTATTCCTTTACTCTCATAGGTCTACCACTAGAACACAACCTCGTTTCCATACTTGTACATACCTGAAAACTCTAAAACCACTATAAATAGTGAGATAACATAAATTAGGGTAATATTTCAAGGTTTATTGTGTTTTTAATGGTTAAATCTCCTCCCATGGATAAAACCCTACAAACAAGGGTTTCCTTCAACTCTCAACACTAAGAGGGTAAATAAATGCATATATTTATTTAGAAACCATTTCAAAACAAATAAATGGTGGGAATGGGTCTGATTGGAACTCTTACCACTTTATTATTTGATGATCAAGTCATTATAACCCTTCACTCAATTGTAACAAGGTAATCTCAATCCATTTTGACTATGTATTATGAATAAGAATAGGGTATGCTAAGTTTCATTCTAACTCTCAATGCCAATAGACCTTATAACCTATTATAAGTCTATCCATAATTTTATATGATCACTTTAACCCTTCCCAAAGTTCATTTTGGGATCAAGAACATGTTACTACACCTAAACAAATAAAGTGCTAAAAAATCCTATCTTCATTAACTATATTTTATGAACAAGGATAGTGTATAGATAGGTTTTATCTATGTCTCAACTTATAAATATTTAAAACCTTCACCAAGGTCATTAAAAAATTATACAACTATCTCAAACTTCTTCCAATATTTTTTGAATACAAACAAGAATCAATACGACCCAACTCAGTCTCCAAACAAAGTTGTTAATTTATTACATAAATAGGGTACATAGGGTATATACAATTTCTATTATTATTCATCTCTAAAATAATAAAAATCCTATACTCTTACTACCTTTAATGACCAAACTCACTCCTCTCCATCCCCTTTTGGTTCATAATTTACAACATCATTGCTCTAATACATTCATTTTATATTTCATTATTTACATGTCCATTCATCAACCTTGATTGAAATGATATGCCATCCTCTCTAGGATTACATTTAACACACTAAATAAAACTCCTATTTAAAATAAATACTCTCAAAATAATATTCATAACTGAATCATGATCAAGATTTACAAACAACCTCCTAAACCTACGTGCGGTGGTGGACTACCACCTCACACAAACATGACTTATGCATTTATTTTCACTCTTGGACATTTATTATTACCATAAAGGTATATTAAACCATTTTAAAATAATTAAATGTTTTCCATATTCACTTAGGCACACTAAGACATTATAAAAATTTGAAATTCTCTTTTGGAGGGAAAACAAGTTTAAACTTAAATTCAAATTTGCTCCTTGAGACATCTTCTAGACCTTATATGAGTATTCCAAGTTGCCCCTTCATCATACTCCCAAGGGGATAAAAATATTTCCACCCATGTTCTTCCTTTAAATACTCATAGAGGTGTGTGTGATCTTAACTTCCATACTTGTACTTTATTTTGCATCTTGCCATCTTTCTCCATGTTAAACCTACAAAATACAATATATCATTAATGAAAATTTATTCTTTATTATTCCCTTGAGGCATTATACATCTTCCCTCTTTTCTTGATTATTTATCTTGCTTATAATCACCTTCATGTGTTTTTTGTTACTTAATTCTTCCTCTTTGTATCAGCTATTAATGCATCTTGCTTCTCTCCTTACATGACTTCTCCTTCATCTTCCACCTATACCTTAACCTCAATAGCTGTAACTTCACCTTGGTGAGTACCTTAAAATTATTGAATCATCCTTAAATTCATTAATGCCTTCATCTTGGATAATAATATTACATTCCACATGTCTATATTCTCCTTGGTAACCTCCTTAACCATTTATCTATATGTTTGATGAGGATTAAATTGAAACTCTTGCTTTAACGACTCATATAAAATTGAATATACCTCATACCTCTCCTTATGATATTGTCTCATTTCATCTTTGATTTCAATTTCATCCTCTTTAATGAGTATCTCCTCATTCTTCATGTTATCTTGCCTCCAACATGCAGATCTATTTGTTCTTGTTCTATCAACATGACTCTACATGGATTCTCTTCTTCATATTGACTTCTTTTTTTCACCACTTGGTCATATGCCTCTTCCTCTTGTCACTTGAGCCTATGAATGGGCTCAACTATATCATCCTTATTTTCATCTATTAAAATTTCATTCACACATATCAAAGTAACATTAGATTTCAAATCATGAGGCTTGATTGCCTCCTTATCCTTCCTCTTTTGTCTTCTTTTCCTTTTCACTATTTGCTTGATTGGCCATTTGATTGGATTTATTTTCATGACCCATCAAAAATTTGGGTTAAAAAACCCTTTCATCTACTCAATATTGATCAGTGTCTCATTCATTTGCTGCCTCATCTCTAAAATATCTCTCTCCATTTCAATATTATTCTTTGTGTCTTCATACACCATCTTTTCATCATGGCTTTCATGCTTAACCCTATCTTTCATTTTCCTCTCTACCTCTTCTCTCATCCTCATCTTGAGTGCCTCACTTGAGCACATTATTCTCATTTTTTTGGTCTCATTTGGACCATTCCCTTTGGTTCACACTTAGAACCTTATATTTTTTTACCATACTTGGGCCTTTCAACTTCCTGTCCTTTGCATTTGGACTATCTTCTCCTTCTCAAGATCTCTTTATGAGATTGTTTCTCTCTCTATATCTCTCTCTTGATCTTGTTAATATCTCTTATATTTCAAGGATTATACCACAATACTTACTATTTTATATCAATCATATATCTAAATCAATAAATCAATCATACCTTTCTCAAAATGCCTTCCTTCTCTATCCTCTAATTATTGATTTTTTGAAAATTCTTGGTTAATCATGAAACATGAAATATAATCACAATTTATATACTTATATTTACCTTCCCAAAGCATCTATATGGCTTTGATAATAAATTATTTATAGATAATCCAACTTCATTGCCAAACTCTACCTTTTCCTTCCATTCACTCTTTCATGTCTAGTCATTTTGGACAATCATGCTACAATAGATATATTGTTCCATAAAATGATTCATAGGCTCATATCCACTGATTAAATTATCTTTATATTATCATTTAAACTATTCAATCACTTTCACTAGCCTACAACCATCCTTGTTCATGAACACACCTTTACCTCCATGATGCACTCTTCATGGGTCAATGACAATATGGTCTCTCAATAGTTAATTAAATATTCATGATGATCAAACTCATCCTTCCTCTTTAAAACTCTTTAATATCCCTACTCAAACCATCAAATCCAACTTTCAGTTCATTTTACTTCAATCAAGCATCTTTCCTAGCTTTACCTTCTACTAGTCATATTTATGGGTAAAGCTCCTTGTTGGGAGCACATAAAAACCTCCAAAATAAAATTAATATATATTAAAGGACCCATTTTGGCCATAAAACTCCCACAAAAATATTTTTGTATAACTCTCAAAGTAACCTATACTTACTTCTTTAAGCTTCTCACCAATTTACCCTCCATATGATCAAGCCTCCACAGCCTTTACTATGTATGGACTTTATCTACAAAAATTTAACTTTTATAGATACCCATTTGGCTCATTTAGTTTAATCAATCATATATTTACCTCCTCCTTTGGAAAAATTCACAATTCCTAATACCATCATTATTCTTTTACTCCTCTAGGTCTAAAACTAGAACACAACCTCATTTCAATACTTTTACATGAAAACTATTTAACCACTTTAAAAAGTTATATAAAATCAATTATGGTAATATTACAAAGTTTCTTGAGATTTCAATGGTTAAATCTCCTCCCATGGGCAAAACCCTACAAACTAGGGTTTCCTTCAACTATCAAGGCTGAGAGGGTAAAGAAATTCATATCTTTATTTATAAACCATTTAAAAATAAAAAATGGTGGGAATGGGTCTGCCTATACCTACTAACACTTTCTTCTTTGATGATCAAGTCACTATACCCCTTTACTCAGTTTTAACAAGGTAATATAAGTCCATTTTGATTGTGTATTATGAATAGGAACAATGTATATTGAGTTTGATTATCAATATCAATGCTAATAGAATGTATAACCTATTCCAAGTCTATCCACAATTTTATATGATAAATTTAACCCTTAAAAAATTTCTTTTTGGGATCAAGAACATGTTATGACACCTAGACAAACATAGTGCTAAAAAATATATCTTCATTAACTGTATTTTATGAACAAAGATAGGGTATAGATAAGGTTTGTCTATGTCTCAGATTAAAAAGATTTAAAAACTTCACCAAGGTAATTAGCACCTTATATAAATATCTTAAATTCATTCCAATCTTATTTGAATACAAACAAGAATCTATACAACCCAACTAAGTCTCCAAACAAGGTTGTCATTGTATTTTATAAATAGGGTACATAGGGCATATAAAGTTTCTATTTTTATTCATATATAAAAGACTCCAAATCCTATAATCTTACTACCTTTAATTACCATACTCACTCCTTTCCATCCCCTTTGGGATCATAATATAAGATATAATGTTAGAACCCATAATGTATAAAATTTAGGGTTTATGGTCTATATATTTTCAATGAGTAAGAATAGAGATCAATGCATACCCATAGACTCTTGACATTATATGTTTTATCTATATATTATAAATTATTAATACACACTCCATTTCTTAATTCCTTCTAATAACTCCAATGATAAAAGGATCAATAATCAAAATATTTACTTGGATCAAACTATGTCATATATTCACTATTTAGCAGATAGAATAGTCTCTACAAAATTAACAACCTTCACTTTAAAACTATCATTCCTAAATTTTGATTAGAAAATATTATATTATATGAATACATAACTATGTTTTTATAGGAGATGATCAAGGTCATTTGACCTGATTCTACCAAGGAAAGGGATAGTTGAGAGATAAGGCTTTATAGGCTATTTAAGAGAGTGAGAATAGAAAAATAAGGTAATCTTAAATTGAGTGAGAAATAGGTGTTAAAAGGTGATCATAGGTTCATGTTATTTTAGTTAGTGCTAAGTTACCTAGGGGGTTGGAGCATCCTTACAAGTTGGTGCTTGCTAAAGGACTAGTTGAGTTGGTGCTTGACTAGTGAGGGGTTGGTGTTTCTTGTGGGGTTGGTACCTCACTAAAAGTTTGATTCATTACTTATTGGACTATATTCAAAGCTATGCATCAATGGGATTTATCCCCCAAGAGGGTTTCCACATATATCTTATGTTCTTATGTTGTTTGCTTCCATAGATGTTTGTGTATGCATTGGTTAATGTATGCATGTAAATGAATTATTTATAGATGTTAATGAAATTAAAGGATTATTTTAAGGTAACTGATTCACCCCATCCCCGCCCCCCCCCCTCCCCGCCCCCCCCCCCCCCACCCCATTAGTATCTATAATTCCAATAAGACATTCTTAGACAATGAATATCATTCATAAAGATTTCATATAAAATATAATTCATGAAAACAAATATAATATTCATCAATATTTAGACGAGTTACAAAAAAGGTTTTCAAACAGCTTCAACTCATGCTAAAATAAAAAGCTAAACTAAGAAATAAATAAATAAATAAAATTTCATAACCCCTTTACTCTATCTCTAATTATAATTGGACCAACCTTTATTAATCTATAAAATTATCATTTTATAGATAATGAAATCTTATGAAATCTTAAATCAACCCACTATGGGGTTGTTACAAGCATTGAATGGGACATGACCAATTGAGGCAAAATCAAAATCAAGTCATGCCTATCCCTATTAAAATTAGGACTAATACCATTCCAATTGATATGTAATTTAACTCTAGGTGGTTAAATTCTAAGGAAATATCCTTGGGATAGTCTTTAGAACATGCTCTATGTAGAGGTACTAAATTTTGATTGAGATAGATTTTTGTCTTTTTGTAGCCTTTGACTTCTTTATATTGATGCACACACCATTATAATTTAACCCACTATATAATTTATCTTGGAATATTCTTCCATTATCCTTTTTCACTAGATGAAAATATTTTCAATGATTACTTAGACTTGATGGGACTCATAGTCTATTTATGGATCTTGATGACCTAAATAGTTAAAATAGGCATCAAGTTTAGGCTTTGATTATTTCATATAGATCCAAATATATTCTTTGTAAATTTCACTCCAAATGTACTATTCTCAACACTTTTATAAATATAGCATGTCCATGATATGTTAAGGTACTGCTATGTGTCAAATTTCTATTAACTCATGGTGTGTTGAGGGTCTAAATTGTCTTGACTTTTCTTAGAATTAGGTGCAATGAGATTTTAAATAGTGGTAATATATCACTCACCAAGAGATCTATGTTTCTTCACTCATTACTTAATTCCTTTAATTCCATAGAGTCCTAATATTATGCCATGTGGCATCATCTCAAGAACTCACTTGATTTATGATTTGTCTTATTATTAATTTATAGGAATGGAGAAGTGGGATGATGACATGTGGAATCATCCCATTTACCTAAAGTATCTACTACATACTCACTATGTCTTAATAATGTTAGGTTCTTGAGGAAATGGGATTGCACCACATGGCATCATATTGGGTACTTGGAGGGTTGAAAGGTGAGCTATTTGTCCAAAGTGTTATATAGAATAGAAGATTTGATATCTTGACAAGTGGTATCTTCTCATTGAATCAAAACTTATAAGATATAAAATTAGTTGTTAGACTTTGAAAAAATAATAGTTGTTACTCTTTGAATTTTTTAGCTTTAGCTAGAAATTGCCAAGGTAAATATTTAAATAAAATATGAAAAATCTCTAAAAAATCAAAAATTAAAAAATTATTTTTATCAAAGGCATAATTGATCTATTTAAAAAATGAATGAATATATATTTAGATCAAAACATAGTTAATTTCATTCCTTTCAAAGGAGGAATGAAATGAAAGATTTTTAATAATGTCCTTGAGATTAAACAATCCATGGAACAAAAATTTACAATGAAATAATTCTAACAACCACAAGTTTTGACAAAGGGTTTCCCTACTAATATTATATAAGTTTATAATCCTTTCTTGATTCTAACTTTTCTATTATAGAACTTGATCATAAAACCTATTGTTTTATTTAACATTGCTTCCCCAAAAAAGGCAATGAATTTGTCTACCCTTAATTTATCTATATTAGACCCAAAACTTGAAGACTTAAACAAATTTAAAAAAAATCCAAAGGGAAAATATTTTAGTTTTGTGATAGTCTTAACGGGTCAGATGACCATCAAAATTAAGCTCATGAAATATTAAAATATATGCCAACATGTTTTCTAATTAGTATTTCATGCCATGTGATATAAATCTGCTCATATATGACCTATGTTGATGTCAATTTAGGTTTATTATCTCTATACTCTTTGTGAGACAATATCCTAAAACTTACCCATATCCCATTCATCTAGGGCCCAGAATGAGACTTGCAAACATACAAACCATATTAAGGGCCTATAGAAACAAGATTGTTCCACATGGCATGATATTAGATATGTAAGAGGTATACTACTAGTTTTAAATAAATGGAGAGTCCAAAGGTCATGATGAATTGGTATCACACCATATGGTGTGATCTTAAACATCTAAAAGGTATAAGGCCTAGGCTTGTAGATCTAGAATCCATAATGAAATAAGTAACTAGGATCATGACACATGATAGTATCATGTTGCTTGGGATGTCTATGGTTAGTTTAAGCTTAAAATGTATTAGGTAAGTGGGTATGTAGGATTGTGCCATGAATCATAATCCTACTTACCTAGAAGATCCATGAAAAATGACTAAGGCAAAAAGAGATGTTGAAAAACAATCAAATGATAAGTGGCCACTCATTACTTACCTAAGTAATCATGGGGAATTTAGGTTATTTTTGGTTTATGGGGAATAACATAAACATTAGTATTAAAATATGAAATTATAAATTAAATATCTAAGTCTAAAATAAATAAAAGTGATTGTGTCCCAAATAAACCTTTGCAAAGATTTGGTCATTTGATCAGTTCTAAAGTCAATCAAGCCCATTTTTATGAATAATTAATAATTAAAGTAATAAATTTACATGATAACCTATTAATTTTAAATTGAAATAAATTATAAAATAATCAAATTATTCAAGAAAAGAAGTATAAAAACTTTGAAATAGTTAGGTAATCTATAAAAGTATGAAGTAAAATGTTCTAGAAATGGAAACTTTAATGCAGTTCAAAAATATGATCCAGATCTAAAAAAGACTTATTATATTGGTGAAAAATTCAAATATCTATTACAATAAACACCTAATTTCAAATACATATCTAATTTTCAATACATATCTAGTTGCTAAAATATTCTAGATTAAATGCATGCAATGAACACATTAAGTTCATATTTAGTTCAAAGAGTAAATCTAATACCATAAACAAATTTTAAAATTAATAATAACCTTTTTATAATTAGATAATTAATCAAAATAGATCCATACTTTATTAGACTATAATACTATACTCTAGATAAAAAAGAGGTTCCATTATTTCAGTGATGAAATTAGGGCATGTTTTGCAAGTAACAATAAGATCCATCTTCTTCTACTACCTCAAATCCATCTAGTATTATAACGATGTTTGAGGCATATGAATTATCATTATTATTTGAATTTGATAATTACTTGGAAGATAATACATATGATATCCATGATTTCTAATAGTACCAAATGAATAATTACAATCTAAGAAATAAAAGTTGACCTCTCACAATTCCCACACCTCCAAATAATAGTGCAGTTATTCCTCCATATCCAAAGGATAATAATAATTTTCCCCTCCAAAGGGAAATGATTAGAAAAAATTTAATAATCCATAAAATAAAAATGGATATAACATAGTTGAGAATATGAATAAAATAAAGACAAACACCACTCTTCGTGAGTTATCCTAGATCATAGAGCAGAGAGAGTTATTATTAAGAACACTAAACAAAAATTCATCTAATAATAAATCCAAGTATAAACATAAAAATGTGGTTATTCATAGATAAAAACCTTAGGTACCACCTTCTCTACTAACTGACATAGTCTTTAGCAAAATTTGCATAATTATTTGTTAGACTTAGGTGCTTCAGCTAATGTTATGCCTACAACTATCTACAACAAGTTAAGTTTGAATCCAAACAAGTCTAAGAAGTAGTGTTAAATGTAGACAAGAATAAAATTATAATAATTGGAGACTTATTGAATGTTCACATGTAGATAGCTTCAAATCCACATTTATGGAAATATATAGATATTTTGGTCGTTCACATCCCTAAGGCCTATAGTTTATTGTTGAGTCAAGATTGGTTAAATACATTGAATGGATATATGGAAAATTAAATATAACACTATGGTTGTTTTGGAAAGGATTATCTACCTAGATTTGTGTTGATTCAAAATCAAATATGAAGTACCTAATTATGTAATATAATTCCAAAAATATAGGGTCAACTTTGCATCCTCATATGTAGGTGTTTATGCATTTACTATAAATCATGAACCTTATGAACAATAATTTGAAGGTCCTTCACAATTATGGACCCTTCATTTTAATAGATCCATATCTAATAAAATATCTAGTGTAGTCATATATTTGATTGATCTAGATGGGATAAAATTTCTTGCTACATATAGGTTGTAGTTTCATTGCACTAGTAATGAAGCTGATTAAGAAGCTTTGATTATGGGCTTATAGTTTGTACTAAAACACAATACAAAGTAATTATTTTTATTTGGTGATCTAGAGTTAGTTTTCAATCACATGAAAAATAAATATCAATTCAATATCTCATACTTAAAAAATTATAATCACATGTCATAGGATTTGGTTGAGTCATTCAAATCATTCAACATCAAGGCTATCCTAAGGGAAGAAAATCAAAAAGTAGATTTGTTATCAAATTCAAATACCAATTTAGAACCAATACAAGAATATAAAATGCATGTTTTATGCAGATTTGGTTCATTATCCATTTTTTTATAGATAATTTGGATAAATTATACATGTTTGATAATGACCATTAGATCATATAGTTTATGAGAAATTCTATAACCTTCAAATCTTAGTTAATATATGAAAAGGATTTTGAGCCTATGAACATAGAAGGCCTAAGATAAGATTGTGTATTAAAACTGAAAGAGAATCATATACCTATGGTAATGGTATCATTGCAGAGATATTTTGACATGGATCAATAATCTCAAAAGTATAAATATTCTAAATTGATTGAATTTTATTTCTCTTAGAAAAATTTGGGAACTAATGAACATCCTCAATACATCAATATTAGCCTAAGTTGTACTAAGAGTGAGAAATAATAATTGAAGGATATACTAATAGATTACAAATATGTGATATATTGGAAAAATGAGGATCTAAAAATCTTTGATCCTAGAGTCATCACACATACTATCCCTTTGAATCCAGAGCATAATCCCTTTAGGTAATAATAGAGGCTAGTGAATCCAATTTTAGATCCCCTCATTTAGACATAAGTTTAGAATATAATGGATGTTAATATTATATTTTCAATCAGATATTCTAATTGGTTTCTAATTTATTTCCTATTATGAAAGAGAAATAATAAATCAAGTTGTGAATTGACTACAAGAACCTCAATAGAGCATCAAAAAATGATAAATATCTTCTAATATCCTTAGATAAGTAATTCAAATGGTTAGTGGGATTGAAATGATATATTTTATATATGATTTTTAGGCTATATTAAAGTGTTGGTAGAAGTATAAAATGGAATAAAGACCACTTTCACTACTAAGTGGGTAACATTTGCATATAAAATTATGCCTTTTGGCCTAATCAATGTACGAATAACCTTATATCATTGATTTAATAATTTTGGGAATACTAGTGTATTATTCTTAATTTATTTAAAGGGTCTAAGTAGTAAAATCATTAAGTAAATATGCAATTATTAAGCTACTAATTTGTGAAATTTTACTGCAATTTGAACTTTTATAAAAATAGTAATAAGGAGAAGAAAATAAGACTTAGTTGGAAACAGATTGATTTGACTAAGATAGAGGCTTTAATTCACTATGAAAGACTGGGACACTATCAAGAAATGAGATCTAAACTTCATTTTATGATTGGACAAGACTGACAAAACTAGACATGAGTGGCATCACTGCTATAGTCTACCTTTGACACTATTATCCTAAGGATCTAAACTCTTTGGGTTTTGCTCGCTATGTCCGTGTGACCTTGTCTATGAAGTTTTAGTAGTTAGAAGTCTATAGAGCTCCTTTTAGAGTATATTTTCTCTTAAAAAAATATTTTCCATTATTCTTTGACCAATTACAAGAAAGAGGGGAGGGAAGTTAGTGTGTGTAAGATCCACTGGATGTGGATCCACACCCATTCTATAGGCATGTTGCCTGCAAGTACTTTAAAAAGGGATCAAGTCATATGTAGTTCTCCCACTTTATGTGATTTATGTAATTATGTGTATGATGATGTATAATGATAAATTATATGTGCTTGAAGTGGCTAGGTATTGGTGTAAGGATTTGACTAAGCTTGTAAGTGTATTGGCTGGTTGTATGTAAAGAATAAGGAGGATTACTTGAGTATTCTTACTTGTATTCTTGCTTACTTAGTGATAATTTCCAACCCTTTCCAAATGATTTTTGAATGGGATTTTACAAGGATTTATTAGTCATGGGTTAAATATACTCATGTTAGGTTGACAAGGAGAAGGATGGGGAACTAGAAGAAATTAATCATTGGGGCTAGAAATGGATTAGGAAAAGAGCATTAAAATGGATAGTAGTGGCATCAGTGTTATAGTCCTAGTGTGGTGCTATTATCATAAGTATACAAGACCTAGGGGGATGGATCTATCATGGAAAGTGGAGTCTGACTCAGCTAAGATCAAGTATAGAAGGCTATGGATGACTGAGAATCTGTGAGAAGATGCCTATGAGGGTCATGAGAGAAAGTAAGAGGGACTTGAGGTTTGGGTGTCATTACCCATACTCAAGTTACCAATTTTTGCATTTTATATGACTACATTTCCCCCCCTTTATTCTAGTGATGTAGTAAAGCAAAATACTAGGACAAAGGAAAAATATAAAGTGTACCTAAAATTACATGAAATAGTGAATCTCATGAAGCTCTGTGATGTTGGGTGTACATAGGGAGAGCATGCTATAAAGTGAAAATATATAAGAAAAACAATGAGTAGATCATCTCTTACTAGATGTGCTATATATAAAATAATAATGTACAAGGTTGAGTAAGAGAGAGAGAGGAAGAGAAATGAATGAATACACCTCACTGGGTACATGGACTAATATAAAACCTATTATGATGCTAAGTGATGTTGAGTAATGTTGGATGATATTATACCAAGAGTAATATTGTGAATGAATTTGAGTGCTCAATTCTCTAAGAGTGGCTTAAGAATGCAAAGGCTATCCCTTTGGCTCCATCATCTCCTACTAAGTGAAGCTAGGTGATCATGCATGTGTTTATTGATGTTTGGACTATGTGTCTGATCCCTCTGAATAGGTGGCTCAAGAATACAAAGGCTAGCTTGTCCTTTAGCTCCATCATTGCCCCATGAAGTGAAGCTGTGAAATGATACTAATATGAAATGTATGTCATATGAGATGGTTATTGAATCCCATGAATGTATTTTAATCTAATAATGTTGGTGTGGATAGCCAAATGTATGCTAGAAACTAGGCCACTCTAAAAGATGGAGATTAGACTTGTATGAAAGCCACTCTAAAACTGGTGCATCAGGCTTATATGAAAGCCACTTGGGAACTTGGGAACTCAAGAGTGTGGAAGCTAGGCTTGTATGAAATCCATTCAAAAATGATACCAACCACCTAAAATGGAATAAAGCATGCAACTACTAAGAATGCTTAGGTAATACTGAACTCAAAAAGGAAAATAAAACAAATAGGTCATGTACATTACCCCCAATCATTGGTGTTTGGAACATGGATTTTGATCTAGAAGTTATATCAACTACCATGTCTAAAACTAGAATTTAGAACCATCATGTTGTGCATGATGCCCCCTATATCTAGATTCTTTGAGTAAAAGTGTACTAAAAAATACTAATTCTAAACTTGTCTAGCTGTGCAAAACTATAACAAACCTAATTTTTTGCCTACTTATAGAAAGTTTGGTGTTTTTTGCTATTTGGATAGGAGCATAGAAAGTAAACACTAGTGGCACTAGTGCTATAGTCCAAGTTGGGCACTATTGTCCAATTTGGGTACAATTATCCTACACCAAATTTGATGACTACTCTAACATTATCACTATTTACTTGGTTTATTCTGATGGATTTGATGTCCGGTTCTTATTTTAGCTATTCTAAATGCTACTTTTTTTACCATTAGGAGTTATGATCTCTATGACATAACCCCTATTTTTTACCCCTTCTTTTGAGGGTAGGAATGAAAAACCTATAATGACTGCCCTCAGAAGAAATAACCCTACAAGTGTGTTATGCTATAATGATACATGATATAGCAATGATAATTGAAAAGATATCTCTAGATATAGAAATGTTTGAAATGGAGATTGTTATATCAATAGGGCTATGCCTAGATAGATATAACAATGTAATATCATGTGTAATGTACTAAATTATAACTAGAAGTTTGGTTAGTTATTAGTTATTAGTTGTTAGTTTTTATGGAGGGATGGAGCATGATGTTCATCATGGCATCCAAGAAAGCAAGATAATTCATGATGTGGATCATGACATTGTCAACAATGAGAATTAAACAAGTAAAAAAGCACACAAGGCAAGAAGCAATAAATGTACAAGTGTGGCCAAGGGGCCAAGCAAACAAGGGACATGGGCACATGTCACTCAAACTAGAAGCATGCATACAAGGCATGTTCAAATGACACATACGCATATAATTTAAATAAGCAAGGTTGGTGTGAAATCCTTAATCACATAGAAGAGTGTAGGTAAGGGACATTGGCAAATGTCTAAAGGCACCCACATGAATAAAAACAAATGACATTGACAAATGTCTTAAGGCAAATACAAAAGACAAAATAAATGAGGAATGTAATCAATCTAGCTACATAAAGCAAGAAAGGAAAGTATGTAAAAAATGGAAATACAATCACATCTAACTAATCAAAACAATAATGTGAAATTATGCAATATATATTAGTACATGATTAGGTATATTCTATGAAATACACAAGTGCTATATACTAGTGAAGGTTGATAGAGTAATCTATGTAAGATAGTAAATAATGTACATCATCATGATAAATAGAGTGTGTGGTGTAGAAATGACCTAACATGGATGGTGTAGTGATGTATAAGGTGTCCCCAGTGGGTATATGTATCGATGTCTAGAATGTAGAAGTAAGATGCCCCCTCAATTTGTAGAGTGAATTAATCAAAGAGATGGATGTCACTACACACACTCAAAGGAGATCAAGTGAAGCCTAGTAATGTATATAAATCGACAAACAATAGCATAAAACAAAAAATGTAAGTCTAGTATGATAGTATAAATGTAAAGCATGGATGATGAATACAATCAAAGTATTTTTGGTATTTTTGACATATTTGAATGTTTTTATATTTTTAAATATTTGAATGTTTTTATGTTTTGAAATATTTGAATTTTTTTTATTTTTTAATATTTGAGCTATGTATAATCAATGATGAGAAGACTATGTACAATAAAAACTAAGAAACTATGTACGAGTAAGCAATTATAAATTATGTACAAGTAATTTGAAATAAATTTATATATAAGTGAGGTTGAGGAGAGATGATACTAACTAATGAGTCTCATGGAAGACTCCTTGTCATGGTGTCATATATCAAACAAAGGAGTCATGCATGATTATGAAGCATGAGGGACTGGTTGTGAATATGACTCTAAATATTTGGATTCATTATAGGTGTCTTAAAAATCATAATAACTTGTATTGTTTCACTCATCATTATCATCTTGATCTTGAACAAATGGAAAGCTAGTGTTGACTTTTATTGTATCTAGATATTTTCCTTTGATAAATTATTTATATGAATAATTTGCCTTAGTATGTTCAATAAATACCAAACCTTGGTGATAAAAATTATCAACTACTAGAATAGGATTAGTGATACCTTGAGCCTACTTGCCCAACCCTTGACCTTGATAATAAAATTATTGTAGATATTTTTGACCAAACCCATACTTATTTAAAGTTGAGCCTCATTTTGGAGAGGTATATTTGCATCTTTTTCATGATTTACCTATGTTTGTGGTAGTGTTTATTACTCTAATTTTTCTTTTTGATCCTTTTGTTATTCTAAGTTATGCTTTGGTAACCACTTTTGTATTGTTTTTGAATTTGACCCTTTATGAATGTGTTCCTTGTCACTATGGATTACTTGAGTGATTTACCTTGTATGGGGTCCTCATTAGAAATTATATATTATATATGTTTATTCAATGCTAATAATGAATTTGTGTGATGCCTATGAATTCTATGATATGCACAATAATATTTGGATCTTCTCACTGGATGTAGAGGAGGTAGTTTGATCAAGTTAGATTTAATCATTTCCCTTAGTATCTCACTTGAAATATTATTTTATGATTAAATGCCTTTTGAATCACTAGTTTTAGAGTTAATTTATTGTGATTTCTTATTTTGATATGTAACATTACTTGCAACCAATTGACTAGGTGAAGGTGCATATACATGATTGAAATTAGGGTGCCTTTGAGGCTTTTGTATAATCTAATTTTCCAATGTTTTGATATTTTTATGTAATAACTAATTCAACATTTGTAGATATAAAATTTAATTACTCATATTGGTGATTTGATCCCTTAGAGTCTTACAAGTGCAAACCTTAGTTTCTTTTGATTAAATATGTAAGCACATATGCTAAAGAGGATTTGAAGAAGATATAATATGAATGTATGTATTAGTAATAATAGTATAGTATGCCTCACATTTTTGAGAAGTGATATAATGGACCTAGTTATAGGTAAAGTAACTATCACCCTCTTGGGGGAGAGGAGGAGAAGGAAATTCTTTCTTATACATAAGATATGACATTAAAACTTGACAGGTGGTTGGTAGCTTATGAAATGGATCCTATAAGTATGTAAGGATTTTATTCTTGATTTAATTACACAAAATAGAGAGATAACATTTTAAATAAGTCATTAGAGTTATAAGCTATATAACAATATTATTATACATAAACTTTGGCATTAAAGTTAGAAAGTAAGGGATAGAAACCATGAATTTGTGCATGAATGCATAAGAAACTCTGGCATGTGATATGAAATTTCTACTATGTTTAGCATGATAAAATTGAATTTTTTTCCTTATGAGAGACATAAAGCAAGAGTTAAAACCTTGTATGAAAGACAAGTAAATTTTGCTTTGAAGGAGAGGTATCTTACTATGTTTAACAATAAATTTCTTAATATGATCCCATATTATGAAATGTATGCATGAAAAGCAAAGGATGAATATTTTTAATATCATATGGTAATATTCATCATTCATGTGCATGATAGGAATAAGTATGGTCTCATTATTATTTGCTAAAAATGCAAGAAATATTTGCAAATAAGTGAGATCTAGTTTTGCAATTTTATTATATATGTAAGGTGATATCTCAAAGAAGAAGTGGGACCTAGTATATGTAGCTAGGGTTTGAAATATGATTAATTTGAAAATTACTATGAAATATTGAAATTTAAAGTGAATTTATAAGTTAGGTATGTAAGTAAAAATTTATAAATTTATTGGAAAATTTGTGATTTAAAAAAACCTAGAAGATGCAACTAGGGTTTTGAAAAATAAATGTTTTTGAAAATTACTATTGAATTTTGATATTTGAAGTGAATTTTTTATTTAAATAAGTTAGTTAAAAATTAGAAAATTACTAGGAAAATACTAAGACCGAGTATGGGTCACTAAGGTTTGAAAGAAAATTATTTTAAAATTACTATGAAATTTTAAAATTTAATACTAATTTTTTATTTTATTATGTAGGTGAAAAATCAAAAAAATATAGGAAAAATTAGTAGGAAATTTACCCTAGAGTTTTTAGTTATTTTATGTACAAATGAAGTAAGTCAAGTTCACCAAAGGATTTAACATTTTTGGGAATATTAGTGGATTATTCTTAATTTAGTTAAATGGTCTGAGTAATAAAATAACTAAATAAATATCGAATGATTAAGTTACTAATTTGTGAAATTTGATTACAATTCAAACTTTTCTAAAAATAGTAATAAGGCAAAGAAAATAAGACTTAGTTGGAAATTGATTGATCTAACTGAGTTAGAGGCTGAAATTCACTGTGTAAGACTCAGAAACTATTGTAAACAGAGATCTGAACTTCATTTTATGATTGGATAGGAGTGCCAAAACTAGATATGAGTGGCATCAACACTTTTATCCACCTTTGTCACTATTATCTTGATGATCTAAGCTTTTTAGGATTTGTTCATTATGTTTGTGTGACCTTATTTGTAAAGTTTTGGTAGCTAGAAGTATATAGAGCTCCTTGTAAAGTAGATTTTATCTTCAAACCCTATGTTCCATTGTGATTTTATTAATTTTGATAAATTGGGGGGTTAGTGTGTGTAAGATTCATTGGACATGAATCCAAACCCCTTGTGTGGGCACACTGCCTATATACCAATACTTTGAAGAGAGATCAAGACATATATAGTTCTCCCACTTAATGTGATTTATGTAATTATGAGTATGAATATGTAGAATGATAAAATAGATGTTCTTCAAATGGTTAGGGATTGGTGTAATTATTTGAATAAGCTTATAAGTGTACTGGCTAGTTATATATAGAAAATAGGGAAGATTAGTTGAGTAGTCTTGCTTGTATTCTTTCTTACTTAGTGATAATTGTTAACCCCTTTCAAATAATCTTTGAATGGGTTTTTATAGGTATCTATTGGTCATGGGTTAAATGTACTCACATTAAGACAACAATAAGAAGGATGGGGAACTAGAATAAATTGACCATTGGGGATATAAATGGATTTGGACAAGAGCACCAAAAGTGGATAGGAGTGGCACTAGTGCTATAGTCCTAGTGTGGTGCTATTTTCCTAAGTAGACGGGACTTAGGGGGATGGATCTGTCATGGAGAGAGGAGTTTAGCTCAACTAGGATCAAGTCTAGAGGGCTATAGATGACTAGGAATTAGTGAAAAGATGCCTATGAGGGTTGTGAGAGAAATCAAGAGGGACCCAAGGGTTGGGTATCATTATCCATGCTCAAGTTACCAATTTTAACATTTTATATGACTACAATCATGCATGGAATTTGATTTTTAGGAAATTTTTGATAAATTCATCATAATTTATATGGATGATCTCACAATGTTTTAAGGAGTAGAGTTGATCATGAAAATCATATACAAAGAGTATTTGACATATATAAAATATATGGAGTGTCACTAAACCCAAAGACCATCTTTGGAATTATAAATGGAAAACTATTGGGCCACATCATTATCAACATTGACCTAGAATGAATCTAGGCCATCTAAAAAATAATCCCTCCCAACATCAAAAAAGAATTAAAGTCTTTCTTTGGCAATATAAAATTTGTACATTTTTTTTTCTAGATTTAAAAAGATTCTCAAGCCACTAAAAACCATGTTAAAGTAGGATGCTAAAATAGAATGGATAGTTGAATCCAATAAATAATTTGAAGACATTAACACTACCATTGATCAAGCTCTAGTCTTGATTAGTCTTGATTTTACTAAGGATTTCTTTCTATACTCATTTTATTTAGAGAACACTATAGAAACAGTCTCCACACAAAACGTAAATGATAATGAACATCTAATTTCCTTCATGATTAATTATCTAAAATATATACAACTAAGATATTTGATGATATATAAGAAAATCTATGCCTTGATCAAAGTAGTGAATACATTCAGACATTATATTTTTTGAAATAAGACATACACCATCATTCTAGCTTTAGATTACAAGATCACACTTTGATAAAACAAATTTAATAAGATAAGAGGTAAATGGATGGATAAATTATAAGAGTTTGGTATTAAACTCAGACCCACCAATATGGTTTGAGGGCAAGTAATCACCCATATCATGACTAAAATTGACCCATATATTCACATCAACCATATCATCAAAACATAGGTAGATAGTGGTGACTGGTATTAATTTATAAACTAGGTGGATTTTCCACACAAAGTTTCAACAACATAGATTACATTCTCCTAGCTTAAAAAAAATGGATATGTGGTTGTTTTAGGTTAATAATCTTGAAAAAATAGAGAGAATAAGTGTTGAAAGTGAAATTTAAAACCTAATAAACATAAATATGAATCAAATGAATTCATAAAACACAACACACAACTTAGAATCTATCCTAGAGAAACCCAATGTGTGAAAAACACTAGTGGGTGAGGCAAATCACAATCCCCTTTCACTATGTAAAGTAATAGTTTACAAGGTACTTCTAGGTTGGCATATATGTCTAGAAAATACAATACCATCTTGACCAAAACTCATATACAAACTATGCTCTACACTTTATCAGACAGTTATTTACACTTCCCCATGACTAAACTAATCATCTATAGCTAGGCAATAATGAGATCATAAAAACAAAGATTCAACTTGTTACAAATAATGTGAATCTAACCTCCCTTACTTTTAATTATATTTTTTGATGTCTTATGTCTTCCCTAGACCTATATTTAAGCTTTCCCATTCTTGATATATGACCAATACTTGAAAGTAATAACCAAACATCAAAACATTTCACATTCTTATGCTCTTGGTGAAACTCTAGAGTTTAATAGTTGAAGTTTCAGAGTTCAATAGTTTAAAACTAAATAGTCACTTGAGATATCTCAAAGATTGAATCTACTAACTTGAAATAGTCAACTTTTTCATATGACCTTGAAATCAAGTGCCTTTTTTTTAAAGTTGTCAATTTTTTCAAGAAGAACTCAAATATGAAATTATAATATACTTTTGAATTTAATAAATGATAGTATTTCCACCTAAAATAGAGACTAGTGTTTTTCCTCAAGTTTGAAGCTTGTAACTTCTCATCTCATCATTATGAATATGTCTTGATCACCCTTATACTAATTTTTCATATAATCACATTTGATATGATGTTATGACTGTATGAAATGTCTTAATAACATGAGTTACATCTAATTGGGCATAGTGAAAATATCAAATACACATGACTAGTACATTAGGACCCAAATTTATATCATACCTCCCCAATTTGAGGATTTTAAGCCCCTAAAATTTTTAGGAATATTTTAAGTGAGGAAAATTACTCCCCACATATTCAAAGGATTACTATTTGTCCTTTCCATTTAGTTGACCCTTTAACTGAACCAACCAATTTTATTGCACTCTTATTCACATTATCCTTTCATTTTTCTTAAAAATAACATCCTCTTCCAATGAAAATTGACTATCTATAGAAATTTCCTACAAGGAATGTAGCAACATCCCTTCATATGCATTATCTAAAATATAAGGCTAAAAAATTTATAATTTCTCAACATTAAACTGAATAGATTTTCATATAAGGAGGAAGATCAAGTCTAAAAGAATTCTTACCCACGTATTCAAAAATTTCAAATAGACCATACCTTAGTGGTTTAATCTTCTCAAACAGACCTTGTAGCCTTTATATACTTAATTAAAACCATACATTTTAACCAACAAGGAAACTATGCTTAGCTCTATGCTAATCATGTCTTACTTTTTACTTAGCTTGATACTCCTTCAACCTCTCTTACACCTGGAGGTGAATAATATAAATTTTATCAATGAATTTCTCAACCTTGTGGACCTCAATATACACTTTCCTATTGCCTTTTCATGACTATGTCAACATAATGTCAAATGCACATGGAGGTAAGTATCCAAAGCAATTTTCTAAAAGATATTTACTAGTAGAAGAATGTACATCCATATTATAATAATTTTTAATATACACCAAACTTTCATCCCATGTGTTAGGATTATTCCTATTAAACACTCTCAATAGTTGAACCAATGTTTTTTTCACAACCTTAGTTTGTCAATCAGTTTGTGGATGAAAAGTGGTAGATCCTTTCAACTTAGTGTCCATCTTCTCACACATTGTGTACCAAAACTTCCCAAGAAACCTTGAGTCCTTATTTGAAATAATATAACTAGGTAAACCAAAGTGAACCCACACATTATCTAAAAAACCAACTTAGTTTCATCACTACCTTTGAGGTCTTCTTACAAAGAACAAAATTACACATCTTAATAAACCAGTCCACAACCACAAAGAGATCATCATTCCCCTTCCTTGACATAAGAAACCAACCTAAAAAATCCATGTAAATACTTTCGCATGACCTTGAAGTAACCATTGATAACATATATAAACCCAAATTTTTGTTACTAAGCTTACTTTTACTACATAAAACATAATATCTTATGAACTTGGTAACATCAAATTTTATATTAGGATAATAAACATACATATTTAGATGAGAAATATTATTTATACCAAAAAAATGACCTATAACTTTTAAAGTATGTGCCCCTCTCAGTAACTAAACTCTTTCCTCGTTCGATACATAAATTTTATCTAAATTATAGATCAATCGATATTGAATATAGACATCCTCCTTGGGCTCAAACCTTACATATTATGAATTTTTTTCTTGGATAAATAGGCCCACAAAATATGTATCATGCTTATATCCCTATACATAATATTCATATAGAAAAGGCTAACCCATGGCTATAATTAAATGAGGTTTTGATAACATGTCATCTAGTTTTTTAATCACCCCTTTCATATATATTATAATCAAATGTAATTATTACAATAAACCCATCCATTTATAGTGTCTAACTTGTTAAAGTTTAGTTAGAGCTTACAAATATTGAATAGGCTGGTGATCTATATGGATAATAATCTCCGTACCCATTTGATAATGCTTACATTTTTTAACTTCTTGAACAAGAGCATAAAATTATTTGTAATATGTATAAAAATTCAATATTTCACCATGGAATAAATCAAAATGGTATCATACCAACCTACATCTTTAAATCAAACCATCCCCCATAACATAGTGATTAGTATCCATTTATACTTAAAAAGGTAGCTGCAAGTTAGGCAAATATAAATTGGAGCATGGATAATATTATGTTTGAAAAAATCAAATACCTATTTTTTATTCTTACCCCAAGTAAAATTCCTACCCCCTATTATAATGGTGTGCAAACATGCATCTATGGAAGAGAAGTTCCTGATGAACTTCCTTAAGTATTGGACTACACCTACATATTTTATTGTCTTGATAAAATTATATGGATTTATCTAATCCATGATGGCCTCTACCTTATTTTGATCAATCCTTAAATCCTCATATCCAACCACATGCCCAAGGAAGACTAGTGATTATTGGGTAAACTAACATTTCTTCTCATTTAACACTAACTTGTTATCCTTCAACACTTGTAATTTTTTTTAAAAAGAACAATATGTTCATAAAAAGTTATAATAAATATAAGAATATCAACCAAGTATAAAATCACAAAGTAATAAATAAATGGCCTCATTACCTCATTCATCAACTGCATAAAGGTATTCAGTGTATTGTATAGCCCAAAAGGAAGAACCAACCATTCATACAACCTTTGCCTTGTCTTGAATGATGTTTTTATAAATGTCCTCTTTAATCCACACTTGGTGATACCCATATTTTAAATCAATCTTAATAAAATATTTATCATGATTAATTTGATCAATAATATCATCAATCCATGGAAGAAGGTACCTATTCTTTATGGTTTATATATTTAGTGCTCGATAATCAACACACATTCTTTATGTGCCATCTTTATTAGGTACCAAAATAATAAGAAAAACACATGGAGAATTACTATGATGTATTACACATTGATTAATAAAATACTAGAACTATATTTTTAACTCATTATAATCCTTCAAGGACTACTTATATAACCCAAGATTTACAAGCAAACTATTGGGTAGCAAATGAATTCCATGATCAATGGACCTAGTCGGTGGTAACCCCTTAGGTACCTAAAAATATTCCTTGAAATATTTTTCTCTATATCTATCTCATATGATTATAATATTTTTTATTAAACATGCTACAATAAGTTTTATTTACCATTACTTCCTTATCTTGAATATCTCTCAAAATAATTAAAACAAATTTTCCACTAGCATTAATAAGCTTATTCACTTCGAAGGCACTTGCCAAGGATATATTAGAGTATCCTTCATAGTCTAAAATGATGTATCTCTTACCATAATTTATGAAGTTTTATTATTCATCTCTCTTAATGAATATGGCATCTTAGTTATATAAGTATGCACTGTCAAACACTACATCATACACTTGAAGAGGAACAATATCCACCATAACCTCATCAATGAAATTATCATTAATAGAAAACATTACCTTTCATTCTTTAGTTACCTTATTATCCAAAAATTTATTTACCCAAACCAAATAATATGGTCTTAGATGTTTGTAAGTTTCAAAATCTATATTTTCTACTAGCTCTTTACCTATCAAATTTAGTTTCGAACAAGTATCAAAAAGAGCATCAAATTTTGTTTTCTTCATTTGAATATTAATATGAAAAAGTCTAGAAATATCACTCTATTAATCACCACCACTACCCAAACATACCTCTATATTTACATAATTATAACACAAATTATCATTCACATCATAATTGTAACCAATATTCTCTCCTTGAAGTGAATAAATATCCCTTTTTATTCTTGTTGTTATCAAATAAATGCAATTCCTGATGAAGCTTCTAACACTTATCTTGAGAATGAGTATCAACATTTCATTCACCAAAATTTACTATAGTATCCTTCTTATAAATGGAAGTAGAGTTTTAATTACCTATTCTTTCCCTTACCCTTTTGATTGGATTTGTTTTTTTGCTTGGAGATGTTTTGTTGCTTAGAGCTATTTTGAGAGGTAGATGGATTTTTTTTCTTGTCCATATATAAGTATGGAGTTTGAGAACAAGACTAATATACATCTATATGCTTGGAAAAGAGGATTAGCATCCTCAAATGAATATGGAGTTTACCAATGTATTTTATCAATAGGTCATGTTCTTCAACATATTTTCCCATTTGTATAGGCTTCTTTTAAAACACATTGGTGTACTCTTACACACTTTGGCCTTCCTTTTACCTAAGATATTTCCAACACATGGACCTATTTTACTCATAATAAATAATATAGTTTCTTTGTGATTATCATCTTAAAATTATCCCACTTAGTACTAAGAGGAAAATAATTAACCAATAAATGATGAACATAGCTCTCAAACAAAGTTAAAGCATGATTGGAAAATTTTAACCTTGCAAAATAAATGTATTGAATTTCATTAATTTTATGTAAACTAAAATATACCTCAAGTTGGACTAGCCAATGTTATAGACTCTCTACATTAACATCTCAATCATATGGATGAATTTCAATATTTTCATCAATATTAAATGGTGGTGGAGCTTGGTTAGCATGGGGTTGTTTTTCATGATTGTCATGGTTTTTGGGAGCATCCTCCTTGTTTATTTCAATGTCTCTATGGAAACACCAATATTCTCTATAAGATTCTCCATGATGGAATCTAACTCATCAATATTTTTCATATAAAGAGAGATGTTGGCTACCCCTTCAAGATTGTAAAACCACTCTTATGTTGTTCGATAATCTTCATCATCAGCATGGGGAATAATTTTAGTTACTTTCTTCCACTTATGGAAATAAAGTTTGCTTCAAATGGAACTAGGACACGTCAACCATTAGCACTACTAGATCTAGTGATTGAAATAAAATTATAATGTACACAATACACAACAAAAATTAATTAAAAAATAAACCAACTTTGATACTGATGTAATCTATAAATTAGGTGTATATTCCACTCAAAGTATCATCAACATAGATTTTATTATCCTATTTTGGCAAAACTAGATATATGACTATTCTGGGTTAATAAACTTGAAAAACCAAGGATAAAAAGTTCTAAAAATGAAATATAAAACCTACTAAACTTAAACATGAAGTAAATTTATGAGAAAAACACAACACAATATAGAATTTATTCTAGAGAAACCCAATGTGAGAAAAACTCTAGAAGGTGAGGTAAATCACACTCCCCTTTCACTATGTGATACAATAGTGTATAAGGTACTACTAGAATAGCCTATATAGATAGAAAATAAAATACCATCCTACTAAAAAATCATTTACAAACTATGCTCTATAATTTATCAGACACTTCTTTTCACTTCACCATAACTGAACCAATCATCTATAACTAGGAAATAATGAAATCACAAAAATAAAGACTCAACTTGTTATAAAACAATGTGAATCTAACTTCCTTTCCTTATCACTATGTCTTTTTATGTCTTATGTCTTCCCCAGACTTGACTTTAAGTTTTCCCATCCTTAGAATCTACACAAAACTTTAAAGGAACAACCAAACATCAAAATAGTTCAAATTCTCATTCTCTTAGTGAAGCTCTGGAGTTCAATAGTCAAAGATTTGAACTTCAATGGTCTAAATCTTAATAGTCACTTGAGACATCCTAAAGATTGAGTTTACCAACTTGAAATGGTCATAAATTTTACATACAACCTCACAATCGAGTGCCATTTTTATAACTTGTATATTTTTTTGAAAGGAATTCAAATATAAAATTATAGTATACTTTTGACTTTAATAAATTATAGTTTTTCCACCTTTAATAGAGACTAATGTTTTTTCTTCAAGTTTCAAGAGATTACAACATCTTATCTCATCATTATGAAGATGTATAGATCACCCTCATACTAATTTGCCATAGAAAAACATCTGATCTAATATTTTGAGTATATAAAATGTCTTAATAAAGTGTCTTAAGAATATGAATTACATCTAATGCACATTACTGATACATCAAGACCCAAATTTAGATCAGGTATGCCCATATTATCCACTAACTAGTCATAGGTGCATGTCTCCTTGAGTTGAATAGAGATTAAAGATGAGCCTTCAGGATCAAGTAATCCTATTACATGATCAAAAAGGGAGTTTTATATAGGAATAATTATGAGGGTATCTACTTGAGGTGTTTCTAAAGAGAGATACTGTAGACCTCCTAAATAATTTACATTAGAAGATAAGCAGTAGGCATCCTTCTATAAATTCCATAGTTCACAACACCGTAAGGATGGGATATTATTGGCCTATCATTTTCAAGGATGATCATAATCATGTCATAATATGCAATGAATAACAAGTACTTGGAAAAAGTGAAGTACACCTAACCATGCCACTACATCCTATGATCGATGGATGCCTTTTTTATCAATGTGGCCTTGACTTTGTTGGGTTAATCAATCCAAATTCATCATTAGGACAAATTTATTGTAATAGCTACTAATTATTTCACTAGGTGGATAGATGTCACGGCTATAAATAATTCTATATCCCAAGATGTGATTAAATATAACTAAAGAAGTATACAACTATTATTCACCAATATTTGTTCTTGTAATACTTGTGAGCTCCCAAATCAAGGCATGTGTTATGGATAAAATCAAGTTTTTATTTGAATCGAATAGCTTCACCTAGTGTTTGAAATTTGTTCTGATATACTAGTGAAAATTTTGTAAATACTTTATTTTCAAAGATTGATTGCACTCTTACCTAATAAAACTTGAATGAGATATAATAAACATTGAAATGGGTGTATGTTGATATGGATATATTGATAAAAATAAGTTTTCTTATATGTGCACCTAGATAATGGTAGTTTCCAATCCTTCTTATATCCATGTTCCCCCCCACCAAAAAAAAAGGGAGATCAATTGAGTACATCATTCAAACTAATGGAAAGAGGGTGATTCAAGTAAACTTTATCAAAGTTATGGATGCCTAACTAGAAATAAAACACTAATTAGAGTAGAATCATAGGTGTCTCTATCAAGACTTTGGATGCCTAGCTAGTAACATAACAATGCTTAGGATTTCCCTTATTATTTTTTATAGAATCAAGAAATCAAAATAAAACCTATAGTGTGTTGTTCTCAAAATCTGTCACTTGATTTTGTGGACAACATGTCAACAATTTTGGTCCTGCAGGCCAAAATGGTCTCTTTCTTTCTTTCAAAATGTTTTGAGTAGTTAAGTTTTTCAAATATTCAATATTTTTCATATAAGGAAGTCGTAGGTTCAACAGGTGAGATTTCTCAAAGGGAAGTTCAAAACACTTAAGGCATTTCCTTAGTGTTTTGAGGATGGTTCAACGTCGAGGTTCAATCAAAAGACTTAACATTGGGCTTCAAACAATTAGATTGAACCAATTTGAACCATTGAACCCCACCTTCACAAGGTTCAAAGGTTCAATGAGTTTAATGAGTTTGATGGACTTAGAGAGTAAAAGGATTTAAATAAATAGAATGAACCGTTGAACCATTGAACCTTGAACTAAAATAGTTCAAAGGTTCAAAGGTTAAAAGGGTTTAAAGAGTTCAAAATTCAAGTGGAAGATTTAAGTGAATAGAGAAGTGGAAGATTCTAGAAAGAAGTTCAACCAAATGGTTTAAAGAAATGGTTCAACTGAAGAAGAAAAAGAGAGCGACCGTGACCCTTTACAAAACACTCAATCACCGAACCATTGAAACTTTGAACCATTGAACCTTTGAACCAAAAGAGTTCAAAGTTTAAGGTTTAAAGAGGTTCAAAGCAATTGGTGATGTCCCTATGGATGCCAAATTTAGGGTAATGGAATAACCATTGATTTTTAAAAGACCTGAGAACAAACTCAGTGATTGGCCCAGAAAGGGGTCGAAAGAGCTAGCAAAAAATGAGAAGATAGCCCTGAGAGCTTAGATTACCAAGAAGAGATAAAACGTGGCAAGGAAAGAGAGAAAAACTATAGGAAATATAGAAATATGTATAGGAGAGTTATTCTAGTAGGTGGAATAGTCCACCAGGTGGACATCAGAGAGAGTGAACATTCAAAGGCATGGCATGTTTTTCTACATTGTAAAGGTGAATAGACAGCCGTGTAAGTGTCATAAAGAAGACCAAATAACCCATACATATTTCACATAATATTTAATGCATTCAATGCATCATGGGCCATTTCATGAAAATAAGCACCCAAGTCTTTCTTTGGATGCTATATATTATAATCTCTCATTTGGTAGAAGGGGGATCTCTTGGTTGTTAGAAGTGAAGCTCTACCCAAATTCAAAACATTCCTGAGACTTTGAGCTTAGAATATTAATCATATTTTGTTAAATGAATGAGAAATCAAGCAACCTTTTAGACTTTGTGTTGGAATAAGCTTGTGTCATCTAGGAAATTGTTCTTATGTTTATTTTCTAAATATAGTCTTGTCCATTTAATCAAACAAGTAAAACAAGTAGAAATAAGATGGAAGATGTCCTGAAGCTGACTATGGGAGACTTTGTGTTGCCATAATTGTCTTCAATCTATGTTTTTTGTAAAGGATACTAGAGAGACTTTGAGCTCTCTTTATCCTTCATAATCTTTTTACTCTATTGTAGTTGAAGTGGAGACTTTGAGCTATGCTTCAAACTACTATGTTCCTTTGTCCTAATCAGTGGGAAGAATAATGAAAGACATTGTGCTTTCGTGGGTTTCTTATGGTTTTTTTACTACCCAGGAAGGATCCTGCTATTGGCTAAATATCACTTTTGAAAGAAGAGAAGTGCCTTCAATAATTACATGAGAATTCTCCTCTATTTTGTGAACATCATCTCTAAAAAAAGAGAGATGGATGGTATGATTTCAACCCTGTGTGTATTTTTAGCACATACATACATACATACATACATACATACATACATACATACATATATATATATATATATATATATATATATATATATATATATATATACTATAGTTTATAGGGAACCTCCCCTTGCTAAGAGGAGGGATTTATCTCATTTTGGCTATGGTCACTATGCCCATTTTGCTGCATAAATCTCCTTATGATGTGGTTGATATAACTATTTTTCCATCAGTCAGCTAGTGACAAAATATTCACCCAACAATTTTTGGTAACTCTACTAGGGAAGAACAAATAGTTTGAAGCCTCAAGCTTCAAATTGAAATAGTTCCATTTCTTTTCCTTTTTAATTTTACACTCTGGAAGATCCAATGTACATGTGAATCTAGAGAGCTCAAGGTATTGTTGACCTTGTATTTGAGTTGGTGTAGCTAATTAATTTTGATCTTTTTCCTCCACCATCTCGCCTTTAGTGAACCAACAATTTTCCTCCTACAAACATCAGGTCTTCAATACCAGGCAAAGCTACTCTTTCCTCTACTAATAGAGCTTTGTCCATACATATCCCATAGAGATTTATTATCCCTTATTTCAATAGCCACATCATGGCAGCTCAAGGCCCCTAAAGTAATACTTTTGGTCCTCTGAATCTAACCCCACCTCTAAATAAACTACCCTGTAGTTTAAGAAAGAAATTTTTGAAATTATATGGTGATGGGAAGGTTCATCCTGATGAACATATTACAGCCTTTTTCATATCCTATGGTGTGATAGGTGTTGAATATGAAGACATAACAATCAGACTATTTGTGGAAACATTGCAAGGCACTATTGCAGACTAGTTTTATCATCTGCAAGCACAAATAGTGACTGATTGGACTACTCTCAAGGCCAAATTTTAGGCTAGATTCAAACCTATAAAAGATGCACATGCCCTATTAGCCTAGCTTACACAAATGAAGAAGGAGACTTATGAACCCATGAGAGACTTCATTGCTTAATTTTACAAGTTGAGGAACAAGATTCCCATAGTTTCTCAGTCGACACCTGAGAATCTCAAATACTTCTTCATTAATTCTCAACTTTCTGAAGTGAGTTTCCTGTTGAGGTGGGTTGGCTACATAGATCTTGTTGTAGCTCAGATTTTGGCCACTGAGGTTGAAGATGATCTTATCTTGGTAGAAAAGATAAGAAGAGATCCTAATAGAAGTAAATATTCTTTATCTTCTAAATATTCTTCTATAAGCACCACTGATCCTATGGTGCAAAAGCTAGCAAATGAATTGTTAGCTCTAAAAAAGCAAATGGCACAAGGGATGTCTACTCCTCCTTATTACCAAGATATACCAAGGAGGACATTTCCCAACCAGTCATATTAGGGCAATGCTACCATAAATCAAGGGTAACCAAATTGCCTTCCTCCCCCACTAGGGAATCTTGTCATTAAAGCAACACCAACTAACTCAACAGTTGGTTATCTTAAAACTGAATCTAATTTTTCTTTCCAACCTAAGTTGAACCAAGAAGATGATGTTGATCTCTTTATAGAATGCCAAGAATAATTAGTTGGTGACTCCAACATCAGTTTCTTGAATTACCAAGATGAACCTAGAAGTAAAGGAGAAGCATTTTATGGATCATACATTGTATTTACCAGGTCCTAGAACTAGTTAGCTCAATAAATGGATAAAATAAAAATAGGGGAATAATCTCGACCAATAATTTCAATTTCTAAATGAGGGGTGTCTCTGCCTTTCCAATCAAAGGACCTGGTGATCACTAAAAAAGTAAGTACCTCAAATATTCCTTCACCTTTTGCTTCAAATTTGTAGACTAGTCCTACACCTAGTAAAACCTAGATTGATGAACTACCTTCCTCTATTTCTTGTTCATTTCAGTCATTTGATGTAATTTACCATGTTAAGAAGATGAAAATTCAAATTTTTGAGTTTGAATTCTTGCAATCCAACCCTGAGAAGTTGGATAGGTTAGTTCAATGCATCAAAAATAAAACTATCCTTGTAGGACAAGAAATTTTATAAGTAACTCATATTCCCCCTAAGAACACATCCACCTGAAATAATCTTGTGATTACTCCTTTAGCTACCCTTGGGAAGATAGAACCATTTTATGTTTCCTTGTTGATAAATAATCGTCAATTGAATAATTGCATTATCAACTTAGGAGCTTCTGAAAATGTCATGCCTATCAAGGTGGTGGATTATCTTAGACTCACACTAACTAAAACCTTTTGGAGATGACAAACAAGTACCACTTTTTTGACAAATTAAGGATTCCTAATTTGCATTTGTAGCCTTCCCAGATAAGAGAATTAAAATGACAGTCCTAGTGGCCGACGTCCCAACCTCCTACATCATTTTTCTTGGATGAAATTTTTGCAAGGATGTTGGTGGGGAACTAGGCATGGACATGTCTAAGGTGAGGATCCCTGTCAAGGGAATCATGCAAAGGCTACTTCCTGAGGAGGCAAAATACATTGTCACTCAAACTTCAGCCTTTGAAGCTCAAATTTTGTTTGAGTCTTCAGGCATGGGCAATTACTTTCTATCTACTGAAGATGTTCTTATCTCAGCAGATGAAAGTTCCATAGGTGACAATCCAAAAAATTTAGATAAGACATCAAAATAATTGGTAGGGTGCAACACACATGAAAGAGGATCTTCCCTTTCTGATGAAGAAAAATCTAAAAGAAGATCAAATTTTGATGATGTATGGATTCTAGAATTTAATGGAAACAATTTTTCTACTGGTTCTAGAGTTGGAGTTGTTTTGATATCCCCTCAAGGAGATATTTTTCCCTATGCATATAAGTTGTAGTTTAACAACACTAAAAACACTGATGAGTATGAATTATTGCTGCTCAGATTAAAGGCTACTCAAGATAAAGGTGTTAAAACTCCATGCCAAAGGAGACGCTAAATTGGTGGTTTGTCAGGTGAAGAACCTATATCAAACCAAGAATAAGAGATTGTGACATTATCACAATATGGTGTGGGACTTCATTGAAATCTTTGATGCTTTAAATATTTCTACTATGCCTAAAGAATTCAATAGTCATGTAAATTCATTGGTTGTCTATGTAACTCTCTTAGTCCCTCACCAATATTTCAAAGAAGATAGGTACACTATCACATTGGTATTTCAAACAAGCATACTAGATAATGTCAACCATTTGTAGGTATTTAATGATGACAACTAAATCATTACTTTTTTGGAACAAATGGATAACTTTGAGAAGCTTCATTTTGAAGGTAGTGAATCTCCACTACGAGAATCAACTCTGGAAACAAATTCAAAAGTTGATGAAGAGTTCCTTCAGCTCAAAGGGAATAAAATTCCTAAAAGATTAGTTTCTCTTAAGAAACTTTTTGACAAGCATGATAGGTTTATCAAGGAACAACAAATGGGTTCAAAATCCTCCAAGGATTTTGATCGAATCAATTTGAGTATAGAAGACAATCCAAAAATGGTCAACATTGGGAATTGTTGTACCCCTAATGAAAAACTCAAATTTATCACTCTACTTCACCATTACATTGATGTTTTAGCATACTCTTATGATGATTTAAAATATCTTAGACCTAAAGAAATCTAGCATGAAACTCTTCTCAAGATTGGGTCATTGCCTCACAAGTAGAAACAAAGGTAGTACAACCCCAAGATATTAGGCACTATTCTTTCTAAGATACAAAAAATGTTGAATACAAGAATTATTTTCCCAATCCATCATTCCACCTAGACTGTGAACATAGTCCCTATGAGAAAAAAGAATGGAGAAATTTACCTATGTGTAGATTTCAAAAATTTGAATCAGTCATCTTTAAAAGACAACTATCCCTTGCCAATCATGGATCAGCTGCTGCAGACAGTAACTGGTGTTGAGATGTTATCAGTGCTAGATGGTTTTTGGGATATAATAAAGTGGAAGTTGGTAAATCAAACCAACATAAAATACTTACACAACACCTTGGGGCACCTTTGTATATTGCAAAATGCCTTTTAGCTTGATCAATGTTGGCACCACCTTCCAAAGAGCGATGGATATTGATTGCAAAAGCAAAATGGGGAAATTCATTATGGTATACTTTGATGACTTAATAGTCTTCTATAAACATCATCCTAATCATGTGCATCATCTACAATAAGTGCTAGAGTGATGTCGACAAAATGGTATTTCTCTTAATCCCAAAAAGTCAATTTTTAGTTTTATAAAAGGTAAATTTCTCGATCACACTGTGTCTTGAGAAGGCATAAAGATTGACCCAAAAAGAGTCAAATATATCCAAGAAATTACTCTTCCTATTATTAAGACTATATTTCACTCTTTTTTTGGAAAGGTGAATTTTCTATAAAGGTTCATTCCTAAATTCACAAAGAAGACTTGCCACATTATCAATATGATGAAGGGCAAAGCCACTTTTAGTTGGACTGAAAAAGGCAAGTCGGTATTTCAAGACATCAAGGAAGCTATCACTCATGTCCCAAGTGTAGTTTGTCCTGATTAAACCAAATACTTCATGATTTATATCTATACTTTTGAAGACATGCTTTCAGCCATCTTAGTTTAGCAGAACAAAGAAGGTGTGGAAGCTCCCATATCTTTCATGATTTGTCCTCTCAAAGCTCATGAGCTAAAGTATTCAAATATGGAGAAGTATGCTTATGATGTGGTAAAGGTGGTAAAGTACTTCCATTTTTACATCTTGAACTCACACACTGTTTCTCTAATTCTTGACACAACAGTTAAGTCCATTCTAACTCGACAAGAGTTTGGAACCAAAAGGGGCAATTGGATTACCAAAATCTAAGAGTTTGATCTTGTTATAAAACCTATGAAGCTTGTGTGGGGAAGAGGTCTCTGCCAATTAATTATTGATAACATATCAGAAGAAGTAGGGTATGAAGAAATAGAAGTTGAAGACACATTAACAGTTCTCTTTGTCACCACTATGAATGAGTGGTATTTGAATATTGCTCATTTCTTTACCTATGGTGAGTGTCCTACTCACCTATCTCATAAATAAAAGAGGACTATTAAATTGAACGCTACCAACTTTGTCTTGTGGGACAATGGTCTATACAAAAGGAACCTTGATGGGGTGTTCCTTCATTGCATGGATAAAGCATAGCAGAACAAACTTTTGGAGTCCTTCCACAATTTGGCTTGTGGAGGAAATTTTTCTACACCTGTAACTACCCATAAGATTCTATGAGCCAATTACTATTGGCCTACTCTATTTTGAGATTCATACACTTGGGTATGTAGATGTGAGCTATGTTAATAGGTCATTGGAAAACCTAAGTTGGTTGTGTTACCTCTCAAGCCTATGGTGATAGAAGATCCATTTCAGCAATGGGGAATTGATTTCATTAGTGCTATAAATCCATCCTTGAGTATTGGACATGATAATGTCTTCACAGCCACAGACTAATTTACCAAGTGGGTGGAAGCCATTCTAGTCAAGAATGCTACTTCAAAAGTAGTATGTAATTTCCTCAAGGAAAATATCATTTCTAGGTTTGGGGTCCCAACCAATATTATAATAGACAATGCAGCCTATTTCTCTTCTTAGAGATAACCCAATTTTGTTACTATTATGGGATTATTCTCTCCCACTCTTCTGACTATTACCTGCAAGGAAATGGTCAAGTAGAATCATGCAACAAGAACCTAGTGACCATTATCAGGAAGTTGGTAGATGACAATCAGAGAACCTGGCATAAAGCATTGCTTGACATTTTATGGGAAGACATAATTACATCTAAGAGGGCAATTGGTATGTCCCCATTCCAACTTCTGTATAGTCTAAATGTAGAGATACCAATCACCCTAGAATTACCAACATTAAAGTTATCAAAGGTAGTGGAAGATTCAACTTTTGAAAGTTCCATTGACAAAAGGATCATATGCTTGACTAAGCTAAATGAACAATGAACTATGTTAGTGGATTGAATTGCTGCGCATCAAAGTTTGGTAAAGAGACTCTTTGACAGAAAGTAAGGATTCATGATTTTTAGATTGGAGATCAAGTCTTATTGTGGGACAAGAGGACAAAACCAAAAGGAATGCATGGAAAATTGGATTCATTATGGAGAGGCCCATTTTCCATTCAGCAGTTAAATGGTGAAAATAGTTTCTTGCTGAAATATCAAGATGGAATGCCATTTACTCTGCCTCACAGTGGGCAGCATCTAAAGTACTTCAATCCTTGAAGTATAAGATAAGTTTATTTGTATATATGTATAGTCTTCCTTTATTTTATGTTTTTCATTTATTTTTGGTGCCTTTTTTTTTAGGTAAGCATGACTCTGTAGCCCAATGGCATAAATCAAGGCACTGAGATTTTGGTTTCTACTCCCTTCAATTGTTTCAGTTCTCAATGAATGGAAGTTTCCCAATTGGAGCCAGCTATTGTTCCCAAAATATGTCACTTGCTTTTATGGACAACATGTTGACCATTTTGGTCCTATAGGCCAAAATGGTCTCTTTCTTTCTTTCAAATTGTTCTGAGTAGTTAAGTTTTTCTAATATTCAAGCCTTTTCAGCTAAGGAAGTTGTAGGTTCAATAGGCGGGCTTTCTCAAAGGGAAGTTCAAAAAACTTAAGGCATTTTCTTAGTGTTTGAGGATGGTTCAACACTGAGGTTCAATCAAAATACTTAATGGTGGGCTTCAAAAAATTATATTGAACCACTTTGAACCATTGAACCATTAAACCCCACCTTCACAAGGTTCAAAGGTTCAATGAGCTTAATGAGTTTGATGGACTTAGAGAATAAAAGGATTCAAAGAAATAGAATGAACCATTGAACCTTGAACTAAAATAGTTCAAAGGTTTAAAGGTTCAAAGGGTTCAAAGAGTTAAAAATTCAAGTGGAAGCTTTGAGTGAATGGATGAAGCAGAAGATTCTAGAAATAGGTTCAACCAAAAGGTTCAAATAAATGGTTCAACTGAAGAAGATAAAGAGAGTGAATGCAACCCTTTACAAAACATTCAATCACCGAACCATTGAACCTTTGAACCAAAAGAGTTCAAGATTCAAGGTTCAAAGAGGTTCAAAGCAATCGGTGATGTCCCCATGGATGTCAAATTCAAGGTAATGGAATAATTGTTGAGTTTTAAAATCCCTGAGAACAAACTTAGTGACCAGCCTAAAAAGGAGCTGAAAGAGCTAGCACAAAATGAGAAGATAGTCCCAAGAGCTTAGATTACCAAGAAGAGACAAAACATGGTAAGGAAAGAGAGAACAACTATAAGAAATCCATAAATATGTATAGGAGAGTTATTCCAGTAGGTGGAACAGTCCACCAGGTGGACATCAAAGAGTGCGAACATTCAAAGGCATGGACTATTTTTCTACATTAAGTAAAGGTGAATAGACAGCCGTGTAAGTGTCATAAAGAAGACCAGACAACCCATTCTTAGGAAGAGACATTTGAGATGATTCAAAATGCTAAAGTTAAGGTTGATGACCTGTTCCAACATGGCCCTTTCATAGAATATTTAATGCATTTAATGTAGCATGGGCCATTTCATGAAAACAAGTGCCCAAGTCTTTCTTTGGATGCTATATATTGTAATCTCTCATTTGGTAGAAGGGGGATCTCTTGGTTGTTAGAAGCAAAGCTCTACCCAAATTGAAAGGCATTCCTAAGACTTTGAGCTCAGATTGTTAATCATATTTTTTTAAATGAATGAGAAAGCAAGTGACCTTTTAGACTTTGTGTTGGAATAAGCTTGTGTCATTTAGGAAATTGTTCTTATGTCTGTTTTCTAAATACAATATTGTCCATTTAATCAAACAAGTAGAATAAGTGGAAATGAGCTGGAAGATATCCTGAAGCTGATTGTGGGAGACTTTGTGTTGCCATAATTGTCTTCAGTCTATGTTTTGTGTAAAGGATACTAGAGAGACTTTGATCTCTCTTTATCCTTTATAATCCTTTTACTCTATTGTAGTTGAAGTGGAGACTTTGGGCTATGCTTCAAACTATTATTTTTTTTTGTCCTAATTAGTGGGAGGAATAATGAAAGACTTTATGCTTTCATGGGTTTCTTGTGGTTTTTGTTACTACCTAGGAAGGATCTTGTTGTTGGCTGAATATCACTTCTGAAAGAAGAGAAGTGCCTTTAGTAATTACACTAGAATTATCCTCTATTTTTTGAACATCATCTCTGAAAAAAGAGAGATGGATGGTATGATTTCATCCCTGTGTGTATTTTCAACTTATATATATATATATATATATATATATATATATATATATACACATACATACATACATACATACATATGCATACTATAGTTTATAGGGAACATCCCATTGCTGAGAGGAGAGATTTATCTCATTCTGGCTATGGTCACCGTACCCATTTTGCCGCATAAATCTCCTTATGCTACGGTTGATGTAACTATTTTTCCATCAGTCAACTGATGACAAAATATTCACCCAACATAGTGTCTATCCATATCTTTGTCAAAACTGTGATAATAAGGGGTAATTTAATTCTATATAATCACACATAAATCCTAGAAATTAAAAGTTGTAGTATGTTGATTGAGGGAGTTGGAGTATCTTTCAGTTATTTGGTCTATTTATTATTTTATTATAAAGTATAAAGTTTTATTATAATGTATTAATAATGTATATGGATTCATTAATACTCAGGAGTATTTCCCCACTAAATCATTATTTGATGTGCCCCAACACATTCCCATTATTATCAATAAATATTAATTTTATGGTCTATATGAACCTTAAATTTCTAAATATTTAGTTAATCTATACAACCTAATTTTCTTTCAAGTTTAATTTTACATTTCAAACTAAAATTTCAAATCTTGGGCATGGTATAAATATGGTTCTATTTATCAACTTTGATTTTATTTCAAGTTCTTACTTTGAGTTATTTTTTTTGGATTTATTTGACTAACATATCTAATGAGATGGTGTTATAATATATCTTAACTTTTTTTTATGTGGTGGATTTCTTTCAAAACTTACTTATTCCAAATTTGGTTATTGGATAAATTTATTAACTATGTGTTTACATTACATTGATTTAAATTTAATCATGCTACATTTTATTAGAGATCTCTAGAACCTTAATAACCATCCATCTGTTAACATCATGGTTATCTTCAACATGTAATTTAATAGTTGGGCCTATTTTCTATACATAATTTCTAATTCCTTGAGATCATTTCATGGGAAATCACTGCATCAACTTAAAAGCTTAGAATCCATTCGAAAGAAAGTGCACCGTCAATGTTTCAAATATACCTAGAGACCCAACAATAGTTCACATGGTATAATCAATTTCACTCAGAACATAATAGACCATGATACATATAATTATCTCTAAATCTATCTAGATCAATGTGGACCATCCATGTGTAATCATCATGGAATCCTATAACTTGTAATTTGAAGTAAACTACCAATATTTTATTTTCTCTAGAACCAAAAATCATCCATTTATCATCATCTCAAAAACATGCACCTTTATATAAAATGGTACATTTTTAGAGTTCTAAGTTCCTTGGATTAATAATATTCATCCACATGGAATCATATCATTAAATTAAAGCCTATCAATCAAAGCTAAACATTGATATTATATTTTCTCTAGAGATCTAAGAGCCATCTGTGTGTCCTCATCTTAGAAACTTGGACCTTACCAAAAAGGGTAAATTGTTAGATTTTTAAGCTCCATATATTAATTAGATATATCCATGTGGCATCATCTCATTAAATTAGATCCTATCAATCTAAGGTACATCATCAAGATTATATTTTCTATGAAACTCTAAGAGCCATCCATGAATCATCATATCAAAAACCTAGAACTTGTCGAAATAAGATACACTAGTGAGATAAATAAGAACCTTTGGAGACCCAATATCCATCCAAATTTCATCATTACAATAATATAAATCCTACTAATCAAATTATGTTGTCAATTTTCAAAGAGACTCCATAACCTTGAGACTATAATATGTGGTACGATCATGTTCACTTGGTGCCTATAGAGAAGATATACATAGTTAATATTCAAATTAACCTAAATTATTGATATCATACCAAGTGGTAAAATCTCATTAACTCATAGCTTATATGGGGTATGAAGCAATATTATAAAACTAATCTTGTAGGTAAGTGATATTATGACAAGTTTCATAGGTATAAATATGTATAGCTATAATGCAAATACAAAATTTGACAACTGGACCAAATGCCAATGCACAAAAATGGGCACATGTCTTAAGGTAATGACTAAGCATTCGCATTGAATGAAAAGTTTCCACATAGAAGGATTTACCTACCAATGTTGACTACAAAATTTAAATTGAAATAGGAAACAAAATTAAAAGCCATTAGTGCATTAATACAACATGAATTAAGCATTCAAGTCTTGATATTTTAGAAATATATGTAAATTACCAAATGACATCAAGTCACCATTTCCAATAATTAAATAGGATCTAATTTCAAATTTGATCTATCATGTTATCAAAATCCCTTATTTTTATCCTACTAAATCTATAAGCACTTTTAATTATATTAAGAGAATGTTTACAGAGATTTAAAACATAACAATTGATTCTTCATCATGATCAAGTCAATGTCCTTCCTTATACACCATCATAGCTAGACCTTAATATATGGACACAATAGCTAATAAGGGAGTATTAGAATTTCAATTCTCTCATTACTCAGCCATTTAGGATGAGGTGCATGACACATAATCATATTCATCATATAATTAATTTTATAAGGATGATTGAAGGTAAATTAATTAATTTATACCAATAAAATACCATGGGATTAAACAACTCAACTATAAAATCTAAGGTGATTCCTTTTATTGATCTACTTCATAATTTGTTAATCAATGGTGTTATTACTAGGGACTACCTACACTCTAGAATTCACAAAAAAATAGTATCAAACATTTTTGAGGAGGAATTTTAGAAGAATTTATAACAGCTAATTCCAAAATTGACCTATTATTAGGTTTCTACCAATGATTAGTTATACCACAACATAATTGAGAGGAAACTCAAACAATGGATTATGGAATGAGAGAAATTAAACATTTGAGGTGTTATCTCCTTGATACCCATAGTTAATTTTAAGAAAAAAATTGAATATCGATGTAATTTAATAATAAAATTTATGATTTTCCCAACACCACATATGTGTACAAAGAATGGGTGCCCTTATTAGATATTATTTTGACTACTTAAAAAATTGTTTCACTTTATGAAGTTACTAGTGTGAAGCTAAGGGCACAAATGTTCTGATTTGATCAAAGTACCATATATGGAAATTTATATATGATGTACTATGTAATAGATGAAGTCATGTTAGTAATATAAAATAATCAAGGCAACCCTAAGAACCATCTATTTAATACATAAAGAATAGGGTTTGTGATGATTACTCCATATTGCATGTTTACAGATTTAGATGTGAAATTAAAAGGTTTTCAAAAGACATTTATCTATGGTTATACCAAGCAATCTATGGACATCAAATGCCTAGGATTTATAAAAATATGAAGATCATATATAAAATATGGGATTATTAGTACCATATTTATTGTACCATAATCAAAATAGAGTGAATTAAGGCACCTCCCCTATACTTTCTTCATTGTGTCCTTGATAATGTGGTAGAGCAAGAAAGTGCACATCAAATAGATAATAGTGTGGATGAATGCCTTGGTTCTAAACACCAATAGTATTACCATAAAACACATCTGAGCATATTCTAAATTTAGTATTTAGTAATTAAGTACCTCAATGTAGTTGGAAAATTCAAGGCCCATCATGGCTTAGAAGAAGCACAACATACAAATTGGGACCCCAGGGGAAGAATCAAGAAATATCTTAATGACATTAGGAAGAATGGAGTTAACATTTATTATGGACATAAAATTTTGATCATGATAAAATTTTCACCAATGATTAGGCTAGATTTTATGTTTATATTTAGATGAACAAACATAACATGCCAATGATGGTGGCACAAAATATCTAGGATGATCCTTTAATTATTGGAGAAGAGGTAAGAAATGTTTTAGAGGAGGTGAATAGAGATGGAATTTATCAATGGCCTCAGCCACATGAAAAATCATTCCCATAATCTTCCTTCCTCTCCTCAATAAGAATAAGTTGGCCTAGTGGAAGAATATTCCACTCAAAGGGAGATAGATCCCCAAATCAAGAAGAGCATTCTTATGTTAATTTTAATGCCTTAACTAGTAGCCAAAATGCAACCTTATATAATAATTATAATGTAATCACCTCCTAAAGTTTATCAAGTAGGAGAAATATCTTTGGCACCTTTGACTCCTCTTACTATATTTAAATAAGTCTTCATAATTTTTTTTCAAAGTGTTTTTTAGTAATGCCATCCACATTAGCACCTATATCACCTCCAACATCTTCACTAGTGGTATCATTAGTTTTAGTTTCATCACCTCCATCTATTTTATCTCTCCCATGTATTTCACGTCTACCACCTCTTCCATTTCCACATCACTTTCACCTATGAAATATGATTCATTTCCATCCACTTCAAGGCCAGTCCCCAATTCTGCTCAACCACCCATTACTACTTACCAAAGTAAGCCTAGAACCCTCCTAGTCTCTCCTAATATTTTTTAAGTAAAATAAATAACTATAGAGGGTCTATTTATTATTTAAGATCCTCTTTGTGAGGAATAAAAAGAATAATATGAAGATCTAGTCTTAGTGGTAGATTATGTTGGAAATGAGGAAGAGGAGGAACTATAGACTATGAAAGAAGAGGAACAAAGGGTTAAAAATAAAATAATTATTATAATAGAGTATACAAATCCTAAAAAAATTGGGCAAGGGGAAGATAAATTATTAGACACATGTTTATTAGAGGAAGAAGATATACTAGCCTCTACACAAGGTTCAAAATTTTCTTACTAAAGAATAAAATTAGACCGTTAATAAGGTAGTCTCTTATTTTATCTCCTCCCTTACAATCTTAAATACTAGTGTTGTCAATTTTCTATTTACTAGTCTAGTTTCTACACCCCTCTCTATATATTAGTCATTACATCAATATTATTCAAAAACTAAGACATGGCATGCCTATGCCAATACTAAATAAAATGGGAAACAAACTTTTAGTTCCTATCATTATTTAATTATTTCAACCACATCTTCAATGATGGTCAAACCCAAAGCTCCTAAAATGAGGGTTCATTTTGAAAACTTGGTGACTATTCCCATTTTTAATACCTGAGCACCACTTTCACCCTTAAGGCCATCTACCCAATTCAAATTTTCCATTCCTTAGACCACTTAGATTGATTCTTTCATTATGACCATCTCAAAGACTCTAGGATGGACAAGGTATGTGTTAGAGACTACATCTTATAGATATATCTTAGGATGAAGCAGGGTTGGTCATCCACCTATTCAACTACCTATCAAAATAAGTGCCTAAATGTTTTCACTAGGATTCATCCCACCTTCCACCTCTATATAGACCACTCAACCCAAAGAAAATAAATAAATAATTTTCCCTTCTTCGGTAAAAGAATCCTAAGAGTGAAATAAGAATATAATGGGCTTGGTCTTCATAGAGTTACCAATAATAAGTACATGATTTGATAATCAAACTAGAACTATGCATAGGTTGAGGAAAATAAAGGTAGTAGACTAGAAAGGGGAGAAAATAATACTATTATAAAGGGATAAATTATTCGCCTTAGTAAAGAAACAAAAAGAACCCTAATGAATAGATTAATATGAAGAGGATTTTTGTGATTTTTTGGGATCAATTAGGGAGGCCATGAATTAAATATATAGGAGCCAAGATCAAGATAAGAAAAGGATTCTACAGTGGAATATTTTTTAGTATTTGAAATAAATATTATAGAATATTTATAGTATATTACAAAAATTATATAATATCCAAAACATAATAATGACTTCAAGGGGTGTATCCCAACATCATTAGGGAAAGGTATTAACCTTATAGAACCAACTGATGGAATTAGAAAATAAGCTTAAATTTTTAGCATCCTATGTGATAAATAGTTCCTATAATCAGGTAAATATAATGACCACCCAAGAAGCTATGTTGGCCTTAATTTATGTGATTTCTATAAAAAGTTCCTTTAATTGGCACTAGTAGATAAAGGCCTTGATATCCCAGTTCATGAGCTAAGAAAGAGAGGCCATAATATTTTTGAAGGATATGAGGGTTACAAGTGTGATTACCTCTATAGGTAAATTGGTAAATAGGACTAACAATAAATTATTACTTAGATCCACTACTAAAATATTCAAAGATGAGGTGTAATGTACTATATATAAGATCGGTGAATAGATTTTATAGTTAGTTAATTTTTTAAAAGAGAAGTTTACTAATATAGAGGCTCTTGAAGATGAATTCAGATCCTTAAAATCTAAGCACAAAAGGATAATGGAAGAAATCATGTGAATATTCAAGCTATCCATGCTCAATTTTGGTATCATCAATGTTGAGTCTGACACTACATACACATTATATGAATGACTCAAATACTGAGGATATTAATACTACAACACATGGTACATTACCAATACCTCCTTTAAGAACTAAGGCTTAAGTGATAGTTTGAACTTGTGTACTTATTCCTACTAGAACACGTAGATTAAATCTTCACATGAAAAATCTCATTCTTTAGCTATACTGATCTTGTAACCACCATATTATTTTAGTAATGCCAAGTTGGAACCATAGATAGATATATGTATATTTTCATGTATTGTAATATAATGAGACTCAGGGCTCTATTCTATTTTTAAGTACACAGACACACACACACACACACACACACACACACACACACACACACACACACACACACACACACACATTAATCATTTATTTTTGGCTAATTATCTTTTGAATATCCTATACCTACATATTTTGCATGAATTTTAAATTTGGAGTCTATAATTGGAAATGTAAAATTATAAATTTCTTGGAGGATGAGGCAACCCCTCCCCAATCCTATATACATAATTTTAACCTCTCCATTCCAAAGGATGGATAATTTTAGTAATTAATTTGAATAAGAAATTATACATATTTTTATTCAAGTTAATCTTGATGTGCATTCTCTGTTCTTCTCAAAATCTTATGATTAATTAAAGAAGCTCCATTATTTTGGTAGTTTAGTATTTGTGTTATGTATAAGTGTTTATCAATACATTTATTCATATTGGTTAGTAAATAATTTAAATGTTTTTTTGTTTAATAATCATAATATCCCTTTAAAGATGTACAATTGCAATCATACATCAACATCAACATTTTATTACGAGCATTTAATATTTTTTATATTTTCTTCCTTATACTCTTAACTATGTTTTTGTATCTTTGATTTTGATATAAACTTAGAGAATTAATTATTTACCAATAACTTGTCTACACCATAGTGAAGGATCTATTTGGAAGTGTTTCATCTATCTTTGGCTCATAGATCCTCTTTTCTACCCCACCCTTCCCTCTTTTTTGATAAGATTTTGGTCCTATTCACCTTATGTTATAATACACCCAACCACCTAAATTAGAAGTTGGTTTTTTAATATTTCATATATTTGAACCATCTAAAGTAAATAACTCATTTATCACCATCATTCCACCACTTGGTTATTTGTAAAATTAAATACTCCTCAACTCATGCCTTAGAGTGAATATTTTCACCAATATAAAACATTAGAGACTAACAAATAATATTACATGGTGTGAATAAGACCCACATCAACACAAATGTCAAAAATATAGAGAAAATAATACACACAAAACATGAAATAAAGAAGCAAAAAAAATAAACATGAATGAATAATTGAAATTATCTACATAAGGAATTTGTAAAAGTATTATATTTATAACTTAAGTATCCAATTGTATATCAATGTAAAAGTAAGTGATAAAATATAGTAATATGCACACAATTTATTATACTATAGTAGGATCAAAAGGGATAGTCATAGAGTTAAAAAAATGAGTAAAATATGCCCCCAATGAACTTATTATGATGCATATAAGTTTTAGATGAAATGTGACTATTTTATATTTGAGAAATTAGAGCACGTGTTCACTAGAACAAGTCTATTAGAATCATGAAAGATCACAATGTGTTACTATTTGGGATAGAGTGGTCTTGTATTCATAAATTTAATAGGTATAATATACTATCACCATCTATAACTACATTTGAAAGTGAAAACTTATATGTTTTGAAACTGACTCAAGTACACTTGTAAAGCATATTCAATATTAAACTAGATATATATAAGTATTGTATATAATAAAGTATAAATAAATTAATGTAAATTAACTACATATATCATGCATAGGTCCTAGTTTTTATTTATTTTTTATTTTTAATGGACAAAACATTTTGTAACATCTAGCAACAAATAGAAAGGATATGGATAATTGAATGGTGGATTTGGTGGAAGATTATTAACTTCTATATATTGGATCTTATCAAATTTCCATATATCATCATCATTTTGATCAGCATACCACTCATGATCTATAGTTTTATCCTATCTTTTTCATTACTCTAAATCTTATTAATGTGTATAACACGTTTCTCTATTGTGTAGGAATCCTCATGTGTGATTTTTGTAAAAATAACTTTGATACTTTCTTATCATGTCTAAATATATGGTTTTCATTGATATATCATGAATAATAAAAATCATAGAATTATAAAATTTTAATGTAAGATAATGTTGTATCTTATCAACTATAATTTCCATGTCATGCAACCATTTTTGACCAAATGTATCACTTTTATTATTTCATGTTTACATGATAAAAAATTATGTGTTTACAACTTTGGGACCACATGTAACTTGTATTACAATATATCATATTATATCTTGGTAATATATATCTTTATGCAATTCATCTTGATCATGACCTATGTGCTAAGGAAAAGTAAGTGTATATACATTTGGCTTAGTTTCTTCATCTATTTTCACATGTTTTCTATATTCGTTCTCAACAAAAACTTAAATATTGAAATCTTTCCTTCTTGAATGCTTATAATTTTAGTGTATTTTACCCTTGTTATAATCCCTAGTAGGCATTATAATGGGTTGTATAATCTGAATAGTACCTTTATCCTTTTTTTAAAAAATTCTATTGTAGTGTTAAATAAGTATTAGTAGCATGACCTATTATTTTTTGAAATTGATAAAAGGGTTTTTTTAATTGGTTAGATAATATGTTAGTACATTTATTTCTCATTTTAGGTAAATCCATTAATTCCATGTCAAGTAACATCTATAATATAATGTGTGGTCTATCTTATGCATTGTTATCTTGTATTCTAATAATTAGTTCTATATCCATGACCTCAGCATTATTTACTAAATCTACCAAAGGTAGATATTTATACTTTTAATGCATCAATCTATAAATTGTGCCTCTTGTTCTTTATTAACTATAGATTTGACAAATATTTTAATCCATGGTATATCTAATAAAGTAGTATTTTGTGTAGTATCTATATTTCAACAAATATTCTTTCCTTTATCAATATCTAAAATCACTATTTTTCCATTATGTGTGTTCAATTGAATGATTTCCCTTGAATCATCTATGTATTCACTGAAGCTAACTGGTGTAAAATTCAAATCACATAAATAATCATCAAATTTCATTTGTATTAAATTTGTATAATCATTATAACTAGAATTAGAATTATATTTAGTGTCCTTTTTAGAAATTAAATTTGGATCTTAAAAATTTATTAGTAAATGTAATTCATGTGTATCCTCATTTTTTTTACCCTTTTAAGTGAATGTTGTTGTTTCTATACATATATAGGTTGAAAATTTTGGTCATCTTTATTATATTCACAAAAATCATGTTGAGGTGTTATAAATGATGTCTAAAAGGTGTCAAATAATGTATATGAGGTGTAAAAGAGTGTTCATGAAGTGTCAAGATTGCTATCTAGTCAATGATAAAGTGGGCTTCAATAGTTATGCATGGATCTTCAATGTTTGGTTGGATAGGTAGGTTGATGGATGCATTTGATGATGTGATCATGTTTTAGAGGTCCTATGAGGTGTCAAAATTTCTTAGGTAACTTTTTTAAATCAAATGAATTCATTAGAATAGCCTTGTGATTGTCTAAGTTAGCCTAGTCACCTTCATAGATCTTCTTAAGTAAGCAAATTCATGATGTCATAATTCACGTGTGTGAAGGTGTTATAAGAAAATGGTACATGGGTTTGTTGAGGTTTGTACCTAGTTCATGTGTTTCAAATTTAAATTCTTGACATGAATCATTTAAAAATTTATGGTGGTTCAAAGTTGGCCTCCCAGGCATATTTCTCTATTTTCCATACTTTGCCAAATTTGCATTAAAAAGTGACTGTTGGAATTTAAATATTTGAATTTACAAAGGAAAATTAGTCCTCATTATTTTGGTTGAAACTTTGATAGAGAATGAATTTTATGGTGGTATAAAAATAAAATTTGTAGATAAATTCAAGGGCTATCCATTAAAAATAATTTGGAGGTTTTATTTACAGTACAACTACATTTATTATGGTCAAAAGTTGACTAAGGGTTTGATCTTCTTCTACAAATGACCCAAGAAGGATGTTTGAGTTTTAATTATTGGTTTTTGAATGTTTCAAGGTGAATTATCAATTGGATAGTGCTATATACTCCTTTAGGATCATTTGTATGGATTTTAGAGGTTTTACCAATCCATATTTTGTATGAATAAATGCTTAAAAGATGGTTATTTATTAGTCATGGTGTTTTTATGAGGAAGGAAAATGATTGATAGGTTTTGCATATGCAAATGTGAATAGGGATGAATCTAATAACTTGAGGGTGTCTTATGGGTCATGTGGCAAGGACCTATGGGATTTGATATGGTCTTATGTTCCTTGTTTTGCTTGTTAATGTGCTAAAGGGGTGAATAGGTCTCCATGAGACCTATAAGGGGTATTAAGGCCTAATTAAAAGGTGTATATGCTAAAAGGTGACCCATGGATGATATGGTAGACCTATGAAGGTGGTATTTAGTTATGTCTAAATTGGATTTAAGCCTTAATATTTAAGGAAAAAAATATTTCTGACCAAGAAGGTGATGAACAAGTATACTCTATAAAGAGCTAAATCAAAGGTGATGGTTTATAGAGAAGATATGTGAAGTAATAGTGAAGTTTGAGTGTGATTACTGAATTAATTCAAAAATATATAAGGTTTAGGAATGTTTTCATGACTTATAGGTCATAATTTTGATGTTATAATAGTTAACTTGTAGGTTTGAAGATTGAGGATGAGCTAAAAGGTCTAGAGTGATCCTAAATGGTGTTTTTTGGATGTATTTATTGTGTGTAAAAGCTTGATAGAGTTTTAAGGGTTGAAAATAGGTGTTATACATTTTTTATCCATCATATTAAAATTAAATCATAGCTATGGATCTATTTATTTCAAAGGTGTTATGTGAGTCCTCAACATCTAAAACAAACTATTGCTTGTTCATGCTTAGGGATGGGTGCACCTTGTGAAGTGGGTAATTAACTAAAAGGTATATTGTTTGTGATAATATTATAGGAAAATTAGTAAATATTTTTTAAGGCTTGAGAGTGAGTTTTATTCCCCTTAAGGTTTTCACACATAATTCATGTATTGTGTGCTTGATCTTGCATTATCTTTCTTGTTCATTGTTATAAATGAGTATGTTTTATGAATGATTTTGGTGATTGATTAAGGGTTTGAAAGGATTGTAATTGAATTTTGGGTCATCTTTCATCACTAATTAACCTCCCCTCATCTTAATTATTGTACCTCTAAAAATTGGTATCAGAGCCATACCTTCTTTATAAGTTTAACCACTTGAAGGTGATCATAGGTATAATAGAAGAAAAAGAGGCTAAGAAATATATTCAAGGTGAAATAATATGTTCCTTATAAGTTTCCAAGATTCTATAGGAAGAGAATAAAATATTGAATAACATGATAGGAAGTAAAAATTTAGACCTAACTTCCTCTATATTTGAGATTAATGCAAGCATTGATGACATGAAGACACAAATAGATAGAATAGAAATAAAAATCAAGAATTTGAAGGATATGGTGGATAAAGGCTTGAACCAAAGGATGGATAATTTTTAAGGTAAAGCTATGGCATATATAGTTTTGTTTTTATATAAAGATAAGCAAAATTATATCTCTACCAAAGAATTCGAGGATGAAAAGTCTTGGGTTAATGATGGTGAAGAAAAGGGGATGAATGACATGCATAACTATAGTTCTATCTTCAATGGATATTGTTATACTTGTAATGAATATTGTCATAGATATAGGGATTGTACTTATTCTTCAAGCGGTAGAAATGAGGTTCTATGTTATAACTATAATCAATAGGGACATATAGCAAAGTACTACAAGAGGGAATTTTGGAAAAAATACATTCAAGTCATTGACACCATCAAATTTTTCAAGAAAGACAAATCCAAGATATAAGAAAAGAAAAATTAGGATTTAGATAGTTCACCAAAGGAATAATCAATGTCTATTCAAACTACCTTGATTACTCAAGAGGATGAAAACCAAAAATGGTATATAGTTAGTGGATGCTCAAGGCATATGATAAGAGAAAAGAGCAAGTTTATCTCTATCAAGAAGCACAATTCATGTTTAGTAAGATTTGGAGACAAAAATTCTACTAGCATATTTGGGAAAGGTTCTATAAGTTTGGATAATGGTCACACTAGAAATGAAAATGTTCTATATGTATAAGGTTTGAAACATAATATTATAAGTGTTAGTCATATGTGTAAATATAGAAATACTCTGACTTTTTAGTACAAAGGGTGCGAAGTGAGAAGATCCAAGTCTAGAAAATAAGTTATAAGCATTCACAAGGTAGATAATAACTTGTATGTGTTCCATAAATCCAATAGAGAGGAGTGATTCATGAATCAATTAGAGGAAAGATGGATTTGGCATAAAAAACTTAGACTTTTAAACTTTGACAATTTAATGAGGAATAATTCAAAAGGGATAGTGAGGCACATGCCTAAAATCACTAAGATTCCTCATACTCTTTTCAAGACATATCTTCATAGGAAGAAAACCAAAAGAAGATACAAACCCAAGGAGAATTACACCATAGTTCCATTAGATTTAATCTACACTGACCTATGTGGAACTACAAGGACTCAAGGCATTTAGGGCAACTACTAATGCATGCTATTAATTGATGACTTCAATAGATGGCTTGGATATATTTACTTAAAGAAAAATTTGAAGCATTTTCAAAGTTTAAGGCATTCAAAGATCTTGTTGAAAATGAAAAAGGATCAATAATCAAGTGTGTGAGATCAAATAGAGGAAGATAATTTGGAACTTAAGAGTTTGATAACTTTTATTAAGAACAAGGAATTATAAGACAATATTATTCTACTAGGACACCCCAACAAAATGGGGAGTTGAGAGGAAAAATATAATTGTCCAAGAGATGACTAAAACCATGCTTCAAGATTCCAAACTATCAGATGGTTTTTGGAAAGAGGATACTAATAGATCAATTTACATCTTAAATATATTCCATGTTAGAGTAAATGGTGATAAGCCTCCATATGAGCTATGTAAGAATAGGGAAGATAATGTCAAACACTTTAGAGTGTTTGGGATCAAGTTTTTTATCAAGAGAGATTAATAAATTCTTGGTAAATTTGACTCAAGGTATGATGAAGGCATATTTTTAGGTTATTCCTCCATAATTTATACTTACAGCTATTTCAATAAGTGACTTGACAAAGTTTTTGAAATATCTAATGTAAGAGTTGAAGATGTAGGTGACATGAAAAATCCTAACTTATAGATAAATGACACTATTGAGAATCATATTTAAAATAAGGAAGGCATACCTCATTAATTAGATGATGAAGAGGAAGAGGTAATTTAGGACACTAATGATCCTTCTAGAAGAATATAGAAGGGTCATCTAGTTTTCCATGTTATTGGAGATGTGAATGCTAGTTTCTAGACTAGAAGGAGAATTTTGGTCAATCAAAATCAATAAGACATAGATCTATTATCTAAGGTTGAACTAAACCATTCTTAGAAGATAGAAAATATAAAAATTGGAAATGTGAAATGGATGAGGAACTTGATCAAATATTATAAAATGAAGCATGGGATTTGGTACCTATGCCAAAAGATAAAAATGTGATAGGAACCAAGTGGGTATTTAGAAAATAGATGAATGAGAAAGGAGAGGTCATAATAAATAAGGATAAAATGGTGTGTAAAGGATATGCTCAGTTTGAAGGGATAAATTTTGATGAGACATTTTCTCTTATGGAAAGAATGGAAGCAATTAGACTCTTATCTTATGCAAGCTTCAAAGGTTTCAAATTTTACAAAATGGATGTGAAATATACATTTTTGAATGGAAAATTAGATGAAGTTTACATTGAGATACCTAAAGTTTTTTCCATGACAAGTAATCAAGAATTTTTGTTTAAACTAAAGAAGGATTTATATGGTCTTAAATAAGATCCTAGAGCTTGGTATGATAAATTAGACAAGTATCTATTAAGACAAGGCTTCAAAAGAGGAGTAGTTGATAGTAATCTATAAAATAAGATAGATGGCACTCATCAATTAGTAGTTGTACTATATGTTGATGACATAGTTTTTGGTTCTAAAAATGACAACATGAGTAGAGAGTTTGTAAATTCGATGAAAACTGAGTTTGAAATGTCAATGTTGGGAGAACTTTCCTTATTTTTAGGATTTTAAAATAACCAACTTGATGTAGGGATATTCATTTCATAGGAAAAATACATCAATGATATGCTAAATAATTTTGACATGTTGGATTATAAGCTAATGATTAATCCAATGATCATATGGTATAAGTTAAGTAAACAAGATGACTCACCAAAAGTTAATCAAACTCTGTATAGATCCATGAATGGAAGTCTATTATACTCTATTGCATCTAGGCCTGATATCATGTAAGTAGTAGGCTTTGTAGGAAGGATTAAATTTAATCCTAAAGAGTCTCACTTGAATGTATTCAAAAGTATCTTTATGTATCTTAAGAGCATAATAGAGTATTTTTTATGGTACCCTATGTGCAAATAAATCACTCTAAGGACATACACTAATGTAGATTGGGTAGGGCATGTGGATGATAGGAGGAGTACTAGTGGCGGTGTTCTATTCATGGGTGAATGCTCGATGTTTTGGATAATCAATAAGCAAGCCTCTATATCTTTACCAAATATATAAGTTGAGTATATATCTACTAATTCATGTTATACTCAAGTAATGTGGATGAAACAAACATTGAAAGACTATAAGGTAAGATAAAATGGACCTTATCCTATCTATTGTGATAATAATAGTATAATTAGTAGTTATAAGAATATTTTTATGCACTTAAAAACTAAACACATTCCTATTATATATCATTTCTTGAGATAACAAGTGAGTAATCAAAGTGTTAAGTTGAAGTTTGTGCCTAAAAAAGAATAACTTATAGATATTATGACTAAACCATTGACAAAGGCAACATTTGATTATCTAAGACAAGGATTGGGAGTCATTTCCTTATATATATATATATATACACATATATATATATATATATACATATATATATATATACATATACATATATATATATACATATATATATATATATACATATATATATATATATATATATACATATATATATATATATATATATATATCATTATAAGGTCATTGGCTAAGGGGGATCAAAAATTTCATGAGCTTTCTCTAAAGTTTTGCAATGAAAATTTTCAAGAGTTATGTTCAAGGACATTGGTCCTAAATGCAAATTTTTGTCAATTTTTTATGCTTGGCTTAGAAGGTCAAAACATGGAGAATGCAGGTTGACACAAAGTATGAATAGGATGTGTGTAAGTGTATTAAAAGTATTTTCATGTCATATTTTGGTCAAAGGCATCTGTTATGGCCATTTGTTCCATTTGAACATTTTAGTCAGTGTTCACTACCTAATGAGTGTTAATATTAAAAATTTGATGATTTTGAGGTCTAAGAATATAACCAAGTGTGGAGGATAGTTTAATTGCATGTGTATAGGTGAAATAAGTGATATTAATATGTTATAAGGATACCATGATCAATCTAAGGTGTCTTGGTATAGTGATAGGGGTGTACATAGGGTTTACAAGCATAGAATGATTGGTTCCATTTGATAAAATAAGATTATAAAGAGTTCATGATTATATCTTGGAATATAAAGGTGTGTTTACTCCATTTAGGTATGATATATGTGTTTTTAGGGTTTGAAGGTTCTTTAAGGATAAGATAATGGTTTTTTATGCCTCTCAAATATCACAATTTATGCATAAGAGATAGAAGGCTAGAAATCATTTCATGGTTATATGTGTTACCATATGAGTCTAACCTCAAAAAAGGGTCCAAAAGTTTTTATTGATGACCTCAAGGTGTAAGATAAGTTTTAAAAGCTAGAATTGATCAGAAGGTGGTAAGTTGACCCTGTTTATTCTTGATACCCTAGTTTTTGCACCATGTGAATTGGTGACCTTCCCAATGTATTTGAGACCTAATGATACTTAATCCATTGAAATGGAATAAAGGGTTTTAAAAAAGTGTTTTATAGTCATCTAGATATGTTTAGTTTGTCTTATGGTTAAGGATTTGTGAGAATGGAGCGCTAATTGGTAGGTTAGTTTGTGAAGGAGCTATAGTGAAAATGAATATTTGGTTTATGATTTTGGTAATGCATAAGGGGGTATATTATTTTACTCTATCTATTAAATTTAAATCCATGAAATTGTATACATAGAAATTTATGGGCTCTACAGTGTTTAGGTAGTGCTACTAGATCGCAAGGCAAGACTAGTATAAAAATTAAAAACAAAATTGGTCATTTTATTCAAAATACCAAGGTATGATTATTATATTATGAATTTTTTAGTTTATTTTGAACATATTTAATTTTTTTAGTATGGATTGAAACACCTATTGGTGATCATGGAGTTGGATTATAAGAAAGAACTTGAAGAATAACTATGAGGTTTCATCATGGTTAGAGATGGTCTGAAGTTACTCAAGAGGAGATTAAGGTTAGGAGACTTAGGGTGAATCCATATCAGAACTATTAAGTTTGTATCACTCCCATCATGATAGTGTGTGTTTTTTCTTCATATAATAGGGCATGGTTAAGATGGTGCATTATCAATGAGCAAGACTATGAAGATTTAGTAAGAAATGGTATGCATAGTGATAAGGGGAGTTTATATTATCTATCATAGGATTTCACTTATTTATGTTGGATTTTAATAAATTTTTAAATTTTTTAGGTCCTCAGGATCAATATCTAAGCTCACTTTTTCAATGTGTTAAAGGGGGAGAAAGTGTTTACAGAGAAAGGAGTATGTGCATAGCTTTGTGTTGGTGTTGAAATCAATGACACAGGGGGATATTGTTGATGTGTTATAAATTATGTATCTAAGGTATCAAATAATTTCCATGAGTTATTAAATATTGTTCATGAGGTGTCAAGGTTGTTATCTAGTTAATGACAAAGTGTGTTTCAATATTCATGCATGGATCTTCAGTGTTTGGTTGGATAGGCAAGTTGATGCATGTGTTTTATGATGTTATCATGTTTAATAGGTCCTATGGGGTGTAAAGAGTGATTATGGAACTCTTTTAAGTCAAATTAATTCATTATAATATCCTTGTGAATTTCTAGGTTAGCCTAGTCACCTTGATAGATATTCTTGAATAAGTAGATTGATGATGTCAGCCTTCACACGTGTGAAGGTGTCAGAAAAAATGGTCACATGGGTTTTTTGAGGTTTGTACCTAGTTCATGTGTTTAATATTTAATATATTTAAATTAATCCTATAAAAATTTATGTTGGTTCAAATTTGGCCTCCTAGGTATATTTTTCTACTTTTCATAGCCAAATTTGCATTAAAAAGTGACTGTTGGAATTCAAATATTTTAATTTACAATGGAAACATAGTTCTCACTATTTTGGCCATAGATTTTTATGGAGGATGAATTTAGTGGTTGTATAAAAATTAAATTTTATATAACTTCAATTTATATCAATTAAATTTTTTTTTAGGCTTGACTAATAGTATAACTGTGTTTATTAAGGTCAAAAGTTGACTGAGGGTTTTATCTTCTTCTACAAATGACCTAAGAAGGATATTTAATTTTTTATTGTTGGTATTTGAATGTTACAAGGTGAATTATCACTTGGATAGTGTTTTAAACTCCTTGAGGATCATTTTTATGGATTTTTGAGGTTTGACCAAACCATCTTCTATATGAATAAATGCTCATGAGTTGACTATTATTGATTCATGGTGTTTTTATGAGGAAGGCAAATGATTTATAGGTTTTACATATGCACAGGTGAGTATGGATGAGTGTAAGTACTTTAGGGTGTCTTGGGGGTATTTTTTTGAGTACATATGTGATTTATGTGGTCTCATGTTCTTATTTTTTATTGGTAATGTGCTAAAGGAGTTAATAGGTCTCTATGAGACCTATAAGGGCTACTAAGGCTTAATTGAAAGGTGTAGTTGCTAAACTGTGACCCATGGATGCTATGGTTGACCTATAAATGTGGTATTTAGATATGTATAAATGATATATAATATTTAAGAGTTAATTAAATTATTATTTTTGACCAAGAAGGTGATGAATAAGTATAATCTATAAAGAGTTAAATCAAAGGTGATGGTTTCTAGAGAAGATATGTGAAGTAATAGTGTAGTTTGAGTGTGCATAATGAATGGATTAAAGATAATAGTATGTTGAGGAATGTTTTAATTGCTGATAGGTCATAATTATGATGTTATAATAGTGTACTTATAGGTTTGAAGATTGAGGATGAGTGAAAAGGTTTAGAGTGATCCAAAAGGGTGTTTTTTGGATGCATTACTTGTGTGTACAATCTTGAGAGAGTGTGAAGGTTTAAATAGATCTTTTATAAACTTGTTATCCATAATATTCAAAGGTAATTATAGTTTTGGATATTTTGATTTCATAGGTGTTATTTGAGTGCTCAACATCTAGAACAAGTTGGTGCTTGTTCATGCTTAGGGGTGGGTGCTCCTTGTGAAGTGGGTGATTCACTAAAAGGTCTATTATTTGTGATAATATTATAGGAAAATTAGTCCATGTGTTTTTAGGATTGAGAGTGAGTTTTATTTCCCATGAGTGTTTCCCACATAATTCATGTGTTGTGTGCTTGATCTTGCATTATCTTTCTTGTTCATTGTTGTGAATGACTTGTATATTTTATGAATGCTTATGGTGATTGATTAAGGGTTTTAATGGATTGGAATTGAAGTTTGGATTATCTTAAATCATTGATTCACCCCACCCCCTTAGTGATTGTAACTCTAACACCTCATATGTATGCATTTTTATATAGGTATGATCTTTTTTGTTGTGGCACTATAGTAGTTTGAGGTGCTTTTAACTGTGATTTATTCTCAGTAGCAAATTTTATAACCTTACAATTTTTTAATTGTTGATTATAAAAATAGCATGTATTTAAATATTCATCATGTAAAAATTTAACACAATTATATAAATTAGTAGTTAAAACTTCCATTTTATGTATTTATGTCCTACCTAGTAATAAATTATAGTGCAAATGATTAGGCATTACTTAAAATTGAGTAGATAATATGTTGGGCCCTACCTTGATATCATAAGTGATACAACCCAAATCTTATAAGGTATGTTATAAAACTATTTGATACTATTTTATGTATTTTTAATAGGATACATACTAATACCAATTATTATTAAGAATGTAATATTTAAAATAATCAAACCTAAACCATTATCTATCAAAACCTTTTTGATTTTCATATTTTTATTTTAACTTATCCAAACAAAGGAAGATTATTATTAGTATTAGACTATGTAGGAAAATATTCATATACAAAATATATAACATCCTTAATATCCTTTAAAGTATTTATAAATGATGAAAAATAATAAGGATCTATTTCACAAGCCATATATTTTTGATTCAGTGCTTGATATAAAATATCTTTGAAAATGGTGGATTTCTAAAGAAAATATAACATATAAATCTTAGTTGGTATATTACTTAACTGATAAAAAATATCATAATCGATAGATTGATTATTTGGTCCCATTGGATTTTATTGGCGATAAGGAGGAACTTCTTGAGTCTATTCCTCTTGCCTTACCTAATGGGGCACCCAACCTTATCTAGTGACAATTTATCGAACCATAAAATTTACTATAAACCTAGGGAAAATAGTAGGGGAATTGTATGGGATAGTTTAATTGAGAGGTTTATGGTTAGGAGGAAATAAATGAACCATTTCATCCCTTTAAAATCTAGTAGTAATAGATGACAACTCAAACTGAACCATACAATAATAAGCATCATAGAAATATTCATTATTAAGCTTACAATTGATGTTGAATTTTATCTTTTCCTTTAAATTATGCATGCATGTACTTACATTCAATTGAAATATTTTACATGTTATAGGAAAACAACATGTAATTGAGATAAAAATACTTTGGACCAAGAAATAATAGATAGATTCAATCCTTATGGTCATGATTATTATAAGAATTATAATATTAGGAGTCTAAAATCCTAATCAAAAGTGCTAAAATGATAAAAGATAACCCTAGGAAAAACTAGGGTTTGAAATATTAAAAAATATATGGTTTTATCAATATGCTTATTCAAAATTAGGGATTAATCAATTATTATTATAATTATGAATAACTATTGAGTAAAATCAAAATGTATAATTTATGTAATAAATATACATAATTGATTTGGAACTTATTTTTAGAAATATGCCAAAAGGGGAAAGTACTAAAGACAAATAACTTAATTGGCACTCATATTTTATGGACTACAATAGAGATTGTGTGATCAACTATGGGACTGTGTGAGGTCATTAAAAATTAAGAGTAGGTTTATTTCATTCTTTGACAAGGTTTCACTATTCATACAAGGTTGGCCTACATTACTATTTGTAGGTTGCACTGACATCCTTTAGGATTTTTCCCTCTATGCAAATCTTTACTAGTGTGACTTCATCTATAGGTCATATATATATATATATATATAGGATTACTCAATTTATTACATGATTTTTTGTGTGCCTTATTATTTACCTAAAATCTTAAATCAATGATAATGAGGAATAAATGTAGTAAAATGGGGAAAAAGGGGTTAGGAATTGAGTTATGATTTAATTTAACACCCCTATTTTTATCATTACCTACATACCACTATTCTAAATAGGGATCAAACTCCATGTAGTTCTGTCATGATATGGTGTTGTGTTTGAAATACTAGTGAAATTTTATATGTTGGTGAAATCTTGGTGTAAATGTGCATGAAAATTTAATTGTGACCTTATTAGTGTATTCATACTTAGCTTAGGGATAATTGGACTATATGAACTTAGAATTGGGAAGAATATGTGTTTTCCTCTCAATGTGTAGTTAGAATAATTGTGGTGTTTGTAATATAGAAGTGTTTTTCCAACTAGCAAACAAATGAAGAAAAAATGTTTTTATATAGTGGTATTTTTGGGATTTCATCAAATAGGAATTTTGAATAATGTGGGATGAATTTTTAGGTGAATTTTAATTTTTAAAATTAGTCATTTTTTGGTGGGAGGAGGAAACTAGCCAATAGGATTGCTTATAAGGAGAAATCTTGTCTAAGGAGTAGATACAACTAAAATGGAAGTATGAATAAATATAATAGTGAGTCTAGGACACTTGGAATGAATAAAAGGAATATTTAGTATCATAATTTCCTAATGATAAATAATCATCTACATAGAAGTAGAGGAAGAGTGGTATAGAACTATAGAATTGAGCATAGGTTAAGTGTGTATTTAAGATGTTCACAAGTTCATTTTAGCATTAAATGTTAATATTAGTGACTAAATTATGTTAACTATAGTGTCTCATTAATTTTAGATCATTATTTCTTGTACTTCATATATCTTCAATCATATTCAAATGGATCTAGTTATTAAAATTATCCACCTCTACTAGAACTTTTTGTAAACCCTCAATGGTGATTTTCCAAATTTAAATCATTCCTAGATGTCATAATATATAATTTACATGTCATTTTAATGATAATTCAACCAATTATTCAACTATTTAAATACATTATGACAAAATATATTCCTATCTAGTAAATATTTAACAGTTCTAAGAATACATATATTATACATTTTTATATTGAGATGAACAACTTGAAAGCATTAAAATCATAAATTAGTCACAATGAACATCCCTAGCCAAATATAAATCGCCCAAAATCCAAGTCAATATTTCCCATTATCAATTTTCTAAAGTTATTTTATAGGTTGAATATACATTATAAGATCATTATTGCACACATACACTAAACAAAGAGAACCATGTGAGGTTTGGTCATTATTCAAAGTATTTTAAATTTAGGTAGTATTCAACCACTCACTAGGGACTTATTGGGGTCAACTCAACCCTTTTTCCATTCCATTTTTAGATAAACCTAGTTTCAAAATTGAAACTAAGATTTCAAGTTGAAGGATATGAATTATGGACTTACATACAACAATAATATTTTTATATTTCATAGAATAAGGCTTAAAATAAGGCATATATGATGATATCATAAGGACATTTATAGAAAGATCAAATACCTACAGTCATTATAGATGCTAGATACCACCATAATTTTCTAGGTAGGTCTAGATAGTTGGTTTCTAGAGCTAAATTATTCCATATCCAATTTTAGTCCTTTCTACCATCTACACATAGTATTGAGCCTAAAAATAATATTAACAAGATAACCACCCTAGTTAATTTGGTTATTTCTATAAATAGTAAATTTTAATTTAAAATTTTCTTGTACATTTCGATTTAATTATTTTAGATGTATCTTATATAATATAAGTACTTATAGTTTTGCATTTTTTAAGTTCAATATTAAAAAAAAGGTAAAACATATTGGTAAACCTGATTATTATATTCATTAGGCCAAACCCTAGGTTTTTTCATTAGGATTTCATCCTTATATCCTTAGGGTTTAAAATTTATTTTTTTAGGAATGATTTTCAAACTTGGTTTCTAATCTCCCCTCATTTACATAAATCACTCATGGTTATAATGGATATACATAGTTTCTAATTTTTAACCCAAGCTATGATTATAATCATTACATGTTATTTCCCACTAATATGTAATATTTTTAACAACTATGTAATCAAAAAGGTTAAAACCTTCTACAAAACTTTTTAAGGTTGAATTTAATCATGAATAAATTTTAGATCTCCTTACTAATTAATATTGTTTAAATATTCAATATGATTTTATTTTAGTTACTATTATATGTCAAATGTCATACATGACTCATTTTTTTCCTCCTCCCCTTAGACCTACAGGTTGTGACACATACCATCCCACCTAATTATTTACTCAAGGATTATATTTGACACAAAACTCTGTGTTTTTAATAAACAAATCGGTTGGGTTCCCCATTATACATTATATAATAGAGGTGGTCAACATGTTCCTAATCTTCCCCATCCATCTCCCAAGAGGCCGACCAATAAAATAAAAGGATATGATACCATTGATAAGTTAAATAATACTCAAGCTAAGATTTATATCCTTGAAATAATAAAGATGGCATCCCTCTATAATAATATCCTATACAAATCCTTTTTGTGATATAACATTTACAAATAATACATAGCCTACATATTCTACCTCATTTATGAATGCATTAAATAATGGTGGAGAAATTATTTCCTTGAAAAATGAATATTTACCTACCAAATAATAAGTATATAAAAATATCCCTTTATTCATTCAATTTAAAATTAAAAATATGGGAGTAAAATTTGTCTTGATAGATAATGCATCAGGACTGAATATATTTAGCATAACATTCTTACAAATATTAGGTGTCAATATGGATACTTTTTAAAAGCTAGATAGAAACATAAAAATATTTGAAAATATCCCTCACAAAGTATATGGGACCATATAATTGGATGTGAAAATAGGACCCAAGACATTGACAACCATATTTCATGACATGCCTAATAATTTACATAATATCTTACTCTTTAGTCGACCATGGATGCATGTTATAGAAGAAATATCACCTAAACTACATATATATTTATGATTTAAGAATAATGAACATTTATCTACATGTCTAGTATAAAATAATCCCTCAACTATTATAAAATTATTCAACCTAATAATGAATTTAATTCCCAATTAGATTCTATTCATTACTCCATAATGCCTCCATCATAGATTATCCCTGCATATAAAATTCATACATATGAGATTGGAAAATCAAGTAAAGTAAATTAAAATGATTGAATTAAAAATATATCAAAAAATTAATATATAATCTATAATCACATACTAATGTTGAATAAAAAGATTAGATAATTCCATGTCTTCCCTTATTGTTAATTCAGAAGATCTAAATAATTTGTTCACAAACATTGATGATAGTGATGATGATGTTAATGAAATGCAAGAAAATATAGATGACAAACATTGATGATAGTGATGATGATGTTAATGAAATTAAATAAATATATATGAATATTTGGATAAACTAATTTTTACACCTATGGATATATTTATATGATAATTTATCTCATAACATGTATCAAGACAATTCATATACAAAGATTAATTATCAATCAAAAGTTCAGACTCAAGAATAATCTAAAGTGGATAAAGGAAATACAATACTTCAAAACAATTAAATTTTTGGAATATAAATATTTTTTTACATTTTATCTCACAATATGAGTCTCATATGATAATTAAATCATTAATTTACATGTTTTTATAACCATGTATGACTTGAAAACAAAAACAACTACACATTGTGTTGTGTATCAAATCTAAAAACCTAAATTTATAGTAGAAACTAATCAACACTGTGGATTTCATAGACATATGTCCTTCCATAATGTTGTACATAAAAATAATTTATGCTAAACCAAGTATTATATTACTAATTTTACTTTGAATTTTTTAATTCCTTTACCTACTATTAGACAAAAAGTTATGGGTAATTTATCACATCAAGAGGGAAAATAATATTGTGATTATCATAAAATAGTTGGAAATGGGACAAATAATTATTTATCATTAAAAAAAGATTCAAAAATATAATAATTAATGGTTCACTAAGATAATACACATACAAAAATAACAACCAATAGTGGGCTCTATTAGAACTCGATACATAAAAAGAGCACACAACCTACAAACATCTACAATAGGAAATTTTAACTATCTAGGTTTTTGTCAAGAATTAGTATGATAAATAAGTTTATATTGATGTGGAATAAGGGAAAGAAAACATTTACATTGGAATTTATACAATAGTTGGGTCATGATACAAATTAATTACAACATCTAATATATTGTGAGGGATCATTAGAAATTATTACATTACTAGTTGTTTGTGTCCCAAAAATTATGGACACACTCATATTTTTAATGGATAAAGGAGACCAATCACATGTTAAATTAGTTAAATATTGGTTATAATATATGGAAGAGATAGTGAATTCACTAATGATAACATTAATTACATATTCAAGGATAGTATGATCAAAATTTACCATGATGGAAGTAATTATAATCATAGAATCAGGGTTCCAAAAATAAGTCCAAATTTAGAATTCACATATAGTGTAACAACATGTGAGTAAAAAATATATTCATAAAATTTAGGAAAGTTATAATCAAAGGTGAAGATCATAAACAAATAATGCCATGATGACATGTGAGCTTTAACATGATTTGATATCCAAAATTAAACTATCTCCCAACAGATCCATAACTTGATTAGCCACATACCTTGGATGTGTTTTTGGGCCTATAAATTAAACATTATTAAAAAATGAAAATATTAAAAAATATAAAAAAATAATTAAAATATTCAAAACATATCAAAAATTAGGATTATACATGCCATGTAATTTCTAGTACACACTTTTCATTTATGTTATTTATCATATCATGGTAGATTATGTATCTTTTTTTTTATGCACTTTCATTTAATGGTGTGTAAGAATGAGTTTTATTACATTCAAGTTATATATGACATGTAAATTTAGATGTGGTGAATTCCTACACCCAATGAGCTAACCATTCTTACATTAGAAGCATCTCTTTGGTAAATATATTCATGTTACATATTTATCTTACCACTCCATTTATCATATTGAGACACTTATATTTATTACTCATGTATTGTATTTTATCATACTACTTAGAGTGATATATGGATAATATGCTTTATCATGTGTTATGATTACATAAATATATAGTTTAAACTAGTTTTTTTCCAATGCATGTTCATGTTTATTTTTGTTACATTGTGTGAGAATTGTGTATTACATTGTATGCCTTAAAGATTGATTACTTTTAATTTTTTCATGAAGAAATATTTGATGTGTCTCTTTCCTAGTATGATATTGCTTGTTTATTATGTGACATTATTTAACATTGAATGTTCATTGTGTGTACCTATTTCCTTGTGTGATAGTTTATGTTAATTAAGTGATATTTTGTGTTCCTATATCATATGTGTCATAGCTATTACATTATGTGTTTTTGAAGATACATATAGGATTATTTTAGAAGATTTTGGTGTCATGATCAATATCATGCATCTTTCTACTTGTGTGTAGTTCCATGATATACATCATGCATCTTTATGTGGATTATTATTTAGTATTTATATATATGTGGACAACTATTTAGTGCATAATTAATATATATCTAGACATGATACTTGTATGCCTTAGGTTACATATTTCATATATGATATGATTACTTAATCATGTTATGATGACATATTCTCATCATGTTAGCACATGATTTAAATGGTTAAATATTTATATATAACATGATGTGTTTAACTCTTTTCTTTTGAGATGGGTGATTAAAAAAATACATTCTTCACCTTGAAAGGGAGTAATATTAGTGGGATTGTGATATATATTTAAGACTTCATACACATAAAATTCATATTTTGGGATAAATTTCATGATTCAAAGGATTTAAAATTGTATCATATTATCAATTTGGTTCATATTATGGGACATATATTCATAGTTTAATCTAAATTTATAGGCATGTGTAGAAATTTTAAAGGTAAACAAGTAACATGTTATCATATTTATCAAATTAGGGGCATAGTGACGTATACATTTATAGAATTATATATCAGATTGGGATAGTTGGATCAGATTATGAGGCATGGATGTTATTAATGCATGCAATTTTATATTTTTAAGATAGTATTAAAGGAACTAAAGGTAACATTATGAATCAAAAAATTATATACTATTGATTCAATATATTCAAATTTATGTATGAACCTAGTATGGGGAACCACCATTTTTATATTAAACTTATTATAGGTTCAAAATTAATAATATTAGTACTGAAGTTGAGATTCTACATCACTCAATAGCTTATAATTTCTCATTATTTAAGAGGGTTTGGAAATTTATCTTCCCAAGCCATGATTTTTAATAGTGGAACTCAACTTGGGGAATAATCACCCCATGAAATTATCCTTAGGTCATAATCATCCCAATCTCAATTGGTTTAAAAGGCAACATAATTTTCTTACTTATAGGGTATTCATTTATTTCTCTTCAAATTTCAAATGTTTCATTAATATAATCTATTCCAAATTTTATATGTTCAATGGATATGTATTGCCACCCATTTTATTTTAGATTTACATTGTGTAAGATAAACACTTAGAGCCTTTGCCTTTAAAAAAAATATGGATACACATTAAGATATAATTTTTCTTTATAATTTTACTCTCATTTTTTACACTAGAATAAAATTAGGGCATTTGTAAACACATAAATATAGAATTAGAAACTTTACAATGTCATTCTTGACTTATCTTTATAATAAACTATTTGTGCATACACATATGACTCTTGCACACCCTTATCTTTTATCCCTTTGCCTTTTATGGTCTAGGCTTTTTTGATTTTATATCAATCAGCTACAAGAATTCCATAGTATGTGCCTAATCTATTTTTTATCCTAACTATATTGTCTCTTGATCATCATATCATTATTTTATATATTTTAAATGTCTCCATTAATACCAAAATGCCTTTAATTATTAGACTCATCCACCTATATTGGATCTATCCATACACCCTTTAAAGTTACTTTTAAAATTCAAATCATTCTCAGGGGATAGATTATATATTTTGCATGTTTGTGGCATGAAAATTTACCCAAAAATCACCTATTTAAACACAATAGTATTAATCATATTTATATATAGAAATTATATATCACTTATCAAGAGTACATTTATTATACATCTACAAATTGATAAAAATGGATCTAAATATTCCAAGTCAAAGATCACTCAAAAGGAATAGACCAAGTCTAAATTTCCTTCAATCGAACTCATATTTTCCCATTTCCAAGTGTAAAAAATCCATTTCAAGTTTTCCCATTTTCAAGTGTCAAAAATTAGATTATAAGTTACATTCATATTAGAAGATCACTATATCACACATACAACTAATTAGGAGAAATATGTGTAGTTTGACCTTACTTTAGAGTATTGGAAATTTAGGAAATTATCATTCACTCACTAGGGGTGAGTTGGGTTATCTCAACATGTCTCTTCTTTTACCATTTTAAAATAAACTTAATGTCAAAAGTGGAATGGTTTCAATGTGAAGAGTAAGAATTATATACTTGTGCGTAGGAGTGAGCTTCTAAAATTACACTAAAAACAATTTGTAAGTAAGCACAATCATATATGACAAAGTAGTCTTACATAAATCATAAGTACATTTTTGGTAGATATTATATGGATATAGTTATTTTAGAATTCTAAATACTATCAAACTCATCCAATCATGTCTAGATATTCAGTTTATAAAATTGAAAACCTCCAAATATAGTTTTAGTCTTTTTCCCACTTGCACCTAATCTAAGACCTAAACATAATAGTAACAATAAGTACCCTAGTTCTCTTAGTTATTTTTATAAATAGTAAATTGTAATTGAATATTTTCTTATACATTCAAATTTTATTAATTTAGACATATCTTAGAAAATATGAATATTACAATGATAAGTAAAAATTTCAAATAAAGAAATAAATTACAATGATAAGTAATCATATGTAGATTTAATGTGTTAATCATATATTTTTAAAGATAAAAAATATATAATTTTAATATAATAAACATATATCATAAGTACGTAGGATGCCATGTCCTCAAAAGTGTCTCACCAGCCATTCAAAATGAATGCACATTAGGATAGGATGGTGATGGGGAAGTCACACGTGTGAACCATTCTCATCAAGAGATGGATTTAAAATATAATGATATGTCATTATTCAAAATCAATGAGAATTTATTGAACAAGGTGGGAGGAAGCATGCATTTCAAGTCTTTTTTGAACCATTAACACAAATCTATATGAGGGCCTGCTAAACTTCATCCTCAGCTTGATATGTACTATGGAAATGGGGGTTAATAAGGATTGATTGGAACCAACCTCATGCTTAGAAGTTTAAGGTATATATAAAGTATGGAAGAAGCTCTGTTAGTGTGGGATTACTAAGATTATCTTGAGGATAAATGAACATGATTTGGACATAGTGATATATTTTATGGTTGGATGGAATAAGAGGCTTGTGGAGATTAGAAGAGTAAAAATATTGATCACAGAGGAGTTGTAGACACCTGAAACTAGCCACTGATAACCTCTAATCAGGCTTTTGACCAATTTCCACCCAAAATTCATAATTTGGTCTAAAAAAACTAAACCATGATAAATGATGTGAAAATAACATATTCAAGTGCTGATTTTGGCAAGGGTATCACTAAATTGGGCAATGCAATTTATGGATCAACTAACTTTGATTAAATCATTCTAAGTCAAAATGCCAAATTTGCACTTAGGTGCTTTGGATTGCTATTTAATATCAAATCTCTTGCACAAGACATGTGCATTTGTTTTAGATTAGGGGTAAAAGTAGGTTTTGAAGGGGCCCCGAAACCCTTTAACAACGAGCAAAAAAAGAGCTATATAAGCCCACAGGCAATGCCTTAAAAACACTACTTAGAGGTAGTAAACACAGACATAGAATTGTCCTGTAACCTAGACATTCGACCAAACAAGGCCCAAAAAACAAAAGTCAGAAAGAACAACAAACAAAACACTAGCAAAATAAAACCAGAGATCAGTACCAGTTTCTTAACCAAAAAAAGGACCAGATTAATCATCCAGTTCCAAAATCAGCTTCCTGACTTCTTTTTCTTTCAAAGCAATTTCCTGAGTGGAAGCCTCCAGCAAGTCTCCTTTTTGTGTGTCTTTCTTTTTGGAGCTTTGCCTTGTCCTCTTGCAGGGACCCTCTATTACTTTCATCTCTTCATTGGCTCGTTTCCCAATATTGATTGCGGCTGCACAGATGTTGGATGTAACTTCATCCATTTTCTTTTTGTTTTCCTTTATAAGCTCCAGGAGGTTGTTTTCATAAACTTTAAGCTTCACAGGGATCTCGCTTAACTGGTTTTCCATATCGTTTACTTTTTTTCCAAATAGCTTCCATAGATTCTTCCAGTGTTTCCACTTTTTTCTTTAGATCAATGAACTCCCTACACAACCATGCATCTAATTGGGAAGAAGACTCAGCTTTATTGTTAGCCCAAATCAAAGGAATGTTTATTTCATTATTCTGTTTCTTCCCTTTCCCATCCTCAGCCTTTTCGTTTGGGCTATTTCTAGCTTCTTCGAAGAAGTCTTCTTGGCTCTTTAATTCCCGCTCATTGGATTCTTCTTCAATGTCCATCTCCATGTTTTGATTATTTTCCTGGACTGGGATTTCCTTTTCATTCTTTAACATTGGGTCCTCACCAGAATCTTCCTAGACAGTGTCATCCTCCTCGTCTTTCTGATTATCCTCCTTCTCTTCTATTTTGGTTACAGAGTCCTCCTCAGTATTGTCTTTATCCTTTTCCTTTTCCTCAGGTCCTTCTTCCTCATTACTAGCATTGGTTTCCCAGCTCTCTGTTTCATCTTCTTCCACCAGTTTTTTCTCCACGGATTCTCCAAATCTCTCCCGACCCCTTTCTCCTACTGCATTCTGTGTAATAGGAATAGGGGTCTTAGTTTTTCCTCTTCTGCTTTCATCTTCATCCTTTTTATTCCCTGTCAATTTTTTTTTCCCCTGTTTGGGAAACTTTACCAGTGCCCTGCTCTTGCAATAGCCTTTAATGAGTAGGATAAGGCCTTCATGAAGAATAGGGCACAGATCTTTCTTCTTATGAGCATAAAGGCTTTGTATCAGGGAGTAGCAAAGGTAGAATGGAAAAGAAAGACTTACCTTATGCCTGAAGTCGTTGAGGAAGACGAAGTGGAACTTATGCACTCGTTTACTTCTACCATCCAGTATGAAGTATTCCCTAATACAACTTAGGACGTCCCTCCAAATCCCTTTTATCTGGTCCAGCTCATAAAAATCCCCATTTTTAACCATTTTTTGCTCCTCCTCGTTCGTTTTGGGGAATTTGCAGAATGCTTCGTTCGATATGCTGGTTTGCTTTGAGAATTTGATTCCTACCATTGACAACCCTATAACCTCGGCAAGAAAATCCTCAGTTAAATTGACAGTAACTCCATGTAGGGTGACCTTGTCGTTTGACCAATTTTTATAGAAGGCCGTCGTGATGTGCGGTTTGGATCCATGAAGCCTTTCCATGTAACTCATGACATTTCCTTTCTATAAAATTCTCCATACTTGGTGTTTCTCTCTCCATTCTGTGCAACTCTTGGGTTCCTATTTACGGGGTTCTCCCTTCCTCTCACGCACCATACTCATTTTCTTAGAATCCCGTTTACTGTGAATGTTTCCCTGGATCCTGCTACTGTCAAATTGATTTGGACACTGGATTTGTTTATGGCTTATCAGGCTCCTCTTCTCCCTCTTGAGGGCCTTGTTTTTTGATAATTGGGTTTCATTCCCCATGCTGCCACTCCTCCTACTCATTAAGTTTTTGATACGCTCCAAACCTTCCTTCATTCGCATGTGTGGCATCAAGGCAGATGATCGCCTTTAGATCCACATTCCTTTCTAAGGTTTCGTCCCACCTCACTTTATGCCCCTCCCGGATAGGACAATTTGCAAGCCAATCTACTACACCATTGGCTTCATGGTAGGTATGGGTGATTTTTATTTCTTTAAATTTCTTCATAAGGGTTTTCATCTCCTTAACCTTATCCTCTATGGTCCAAGACACTGAATTCTTGTTATTAAGTATATTAATAACATTCAAAGAATCCCCTTCAAGCCACAGTTTAGAATATCCCGATTCCACAGCTAATTTAAGGGTCTGTAGAGCAGCTGTAGCTTCAGCAATATGGCAATTTGATATACCTATGGGAATTGTAATAGCATCAATAACCATTCCCACATGGTTTCTCAGAACACCACCACAACCAGCATTTCCCAGATTCCCTTTTGCTGCACCATCAAAATTACCTTTAATCCATTCTTGAGGCAGACTAATCCAAGTCACATCTGATCTGGGGTTATCATGATTACCTAGAGTAGTGTCCTTCTTTAGGGGATTATCCACATTTAGATTAGAGCTTAGATTTTTTTGAGAAGAAAAATTTTCCTTTAGAGCTCTAATGATGTTCTGGCCAACCACCCATCCAGGGAGCTCTTTGTTTCTAAATATTCGGTTGTTTCTTTCCTTCCATATTCCCCACCAGATATGGGGAAGAGTAATTTTCCATAAGAAGATAACTTCATGATTCTTAGAAGGGCAAAACCAGCTTTTAAGAGAAAGTTCAACATTTTTTTGATGTACCCAAGTAATACCCCACATATTGAGAACCTCCTTCCATACAAACTGAGTGAAGGAACATCATAAATGGGCATTTGTTATTTACTATTGGTAACATCATAAATGGGATAATGGTTCCAACACATATGACATTCACTTCCAATTTCAATCCAGTCAAAATTTGGACCAATAACAAGGCATTCTGATCAATTTGAGTAATCTTTGCACAAAGTACTTAAACATGATTAAGAAATAATTAACCCAAATCAAGGACTAATTAATAATTCCATGTAAATTTTTTGAAAAAATTGTTTTGTAAATGAATATTGAATATCTACATCACTAGGTGACCTCATTTCTTGGGGAGACATCCCTAGGCCATAAATGCCATAAATATCAGGATTCATACCCTCCATACCTCATCAATACCTTCCATGATGACCTACATGCCTCTTAATTTTCCCTTAATCCAATTTCATGATGAGGATAATTATAAAATTAATTCAAAAAATTGAATTAATCCACAACTACACATCTCAATCTCAAGATGGATAGTTTAAGTTGATTCTAGACATTATAAAAAATCTATAAATAGAAAGGCCATGAACATCATTTCTAAGTATTGATGATGTAAAATTATAATGCACAAATGATTCCAAAATCCATTTCAATTAGTTTTACCATGCCAAATTTCTTCCAGTCTAAGCTAAAGCCACAAGGTGCTAGGGAGAAGAGAAGATAGCCAAGCCTCCTTTGATGAAGACTTCATGAGCACAAGCCAAGCAAGCCACTACAACAAGCATTTTGGAGCATCCAAGGAAGGTAAAAGAGGGTTTATTTTATATTTTATTTGTGTTTTTTATTCATGTTTGTTAACTAAGCTCTCCCTAGTGTCTAAGCTTAGAGATGCTATGCTAGTTAGTGTTTTTCTTTCATTTTGGTTTCATTTTGAAACTAAAATGATACTAACCATCCTCTCTTGAATCAAATTCTTAGATCACATATGGAATTCTTGGTGGGACCAAATTCATCCCACACATGAATAATATCATTATGCAACTTTAAAATCTTCATTTGGATCATTAAAACTCTTGTAATTTGATTTTCTAACTTTGTTTTTTTTATATTTTTTCCATGAGTTTACACAGTAACCGATGTTGGTTGGTAAAACCATCATCAGTTGGATGTCCATCATCGATCACTATTGGTATAACCAATGTTGGTTAGATTACCATAATTATTTATAAGTGTAACAATCATCAATTATATAACTAATGTTGGTCATTGTGTTTTTCTTAAAACACAAACCTGAGAGCTCTTTTTTTGAAGTTCATTATTTTAAACCCAAAATAGCTTCAAGGCTAAAGGACATGCTAAAAATTTTGTTTCAAGACCAAGCTTGAAATTTACTAAAAACATGTTTATATCACCTTTTGCATGCTTAAAAATGAATTAGGAACATTATTTTGGTGCTTAAAGTAACATTTAAGGTACTTAAATAAGTTTTTTTAGCAATAGTTTTCAAAGTTACAACTAAGACCAAGGGGTCAAATGAACGCCACCACATTTTCATATGGGCTTAAAAATGAAATCATCTTTCCAATAATTATGTCTTCAATAGTTTCTTGATCTAATTTTGTTTGGTAAAAAGAGGGTTGTTGCGTGTATGCTCTTCCATTTGTCCCCTTAAGGGAACCCTTGGAATAAAAGGCACCATTCCTATTGCAAAAATCCTAATCCAAGGCTTATAAATAATTTCATATAAAGTACTCCCCAAATAATCATCAAAGTTTGGGTGACCTTAAAAATGACCCTAAAGTCTTTCTCTTAGTCTTTTATTTTCATACAAACTTAGATTGTGAAGGGGACGTCATTACCTCTAGTGAGTTATTTAGGGAAGCTTTGACTTGGGGTTTCATCTCCCAACATTTAATTCACTTACTCCTTTGAAGTTTCACATGAGATGTATTTGTATTTGGAAATCATACTACACTAAGTGAACACTAGGATGTAGTGGTTGTAAAAAGCACAAGACCTTTTTATAACTAGCTAATGTCATGGTCACCATTTTATAGATAAGATGTAGTGGTTGTAAAAGACAATTTCCATGCTTATATTTTACATCATTTGACATGAAATTCATTGTTTAATTGATTCCCCTAGAAACATTTGAAATATTGATAGTTTATTTAACCCCACATTGCCATACCCTTGCTAGGATTTGGATGATTATACTTAGTGTATTTTGGCCATTTATCTTACTTGGTGTTCTTGAGACTACAACTTGTTTACTTGTTTATAATCCATGTCAAAACCAATTTATCTATATGTCACTCTTTTGCCTAAAGAGGTGTTATGCTAGCCATTTTACACCACACTTGTGCCTTGAATTTTTTTACCTTATTAATGTGTGTGTCAATTTGAGTTATGGAGGGTAGTGTTACGCTACCCAAATCATGTCAAAGCATTATAAGACTTTTTGGAGTCTTTAAAACATAACATAGATAATATCATTCAACCATGCTTGCACTATTAGGATGCTCAATTTATTTCAAGACTTGTTTCACCTTGTGCCAAAAACCATTTATTTCAAACCATGTCATGTATACCATTTAGACCTTTGTATTGTGTTATCATGCTATCCAATCTTGTCTAGCCTATTTTTTCAAATCTTAGTTTTCAACATTGAGTTTTCAATTAACCTTGTCAAGTTTAGATTCAAATATTGATTTATTTCTATTTAGGCCTTAATTCATGGAGCTAATACATAGATCTTTCTATTTTGGGTTACATAACTTAAATTAATTGATTACCCAAATTTGAAAACTATTGATGGTTTGTTTGTTTAATGCCTATCCTCATCATTGTTTGTGCCTTTATTTGAGAGAACACAAACTTTCTAAAAGAGCCTTTTATCTTATGCATTATGCCAACTGATCATGTTTATGTTTGATTCCATGTGTCAGGTCTATGTCAAAGTTGTTTCCAAACTTGTTAGATTTAATCAAATCACATGATACATTTGTTTAAGTCTAGATTTTGATGTAATTTGGCCAAAATTCCTAGTGTATGTCTATTTGTTTGAGCTTATATTTTGACTCCATGTTTGGATAAAAGACCTAGAAAATCAACTTTCCCTTTTCTAATTTAGATCTTGTTTGGAACACTTTGACCTAAACCTTTGATATGTTGGTTTTTATTCAGAGACTTGACCTTTTATGCATATGGCATTTGACATTAGACATTTAATGTTAGGATATTTTATGCCTAGTCTTAGCACAAATCATTTAGGAGATACAAATCCACTTTTAGATCACATTAGAGATACAACTCCACCGTTTGACCAAGTTAGACCAAGTTTGAACCATTTGTCCTTTGGACAATTTTTTAGAGTTTTTAGAACTCTAAGCCTTTTTATTTTAGAGATTTCATCATTTACATAGATATTTATAGCTACACTTATGATGGATTCATGTACAATCCAACTTATGATAGAATGGTAGCACGAAATCACACTAGGAACCCTTATACAAAAGATTTTCTAAGGAGTTTTATTATTCTCCCTACAATAATCTATATGGGGAACATAGTCAAAATCCACAAAATCCAAATCAAGACCTTGATTGGCATTAAGAGGATTGTGAGGAGGAATTTGAAGACCCAACTATAGATAATGTTGTTTGAGATATAGATCCATACCCTCTTTACTATAATCACTACAAGGAACACAGTCAAGAACTAGCTTATGAGCTAACCCACAATTGGGATGATATGGTTTTTGAGGAAGAATTATATGTTTTGTATTATGCAAGAAATCAAGCCATGCATTTTCCTATCATTACCATTTTAGGACTTCATCCTTTAGCTTATACAAGTAGTCATGATCCCCAAGGCCTTACCATTATCCAACCAAAATTCATTCCTCATCTGGTACCAATCCCAACCAAATCTCAAATGATCCAATCCTTTCAAGACCAAGTTATGTTCAAAATTGGTATTTTCCAACTCATTCGAAACCAAATCCAAGACAACCAACCAATCCAAGATGTTTTTTTTAAATCAACCATTTATGATAAGTCAACCTATGATGAATTTCCTACTGATCCTATACCAATATTTAGGAGTCTCACTCTGATGAGCCAATATTTGCTAAGTCACTTCTTAATGACTATAACCACCTTTGGGCAAATCATTACCTTGACCATGGGCCTATTTTTCAAGATCTTCCTATTGACAAGCCAGTCTCTATGGAGTTATCTCTTGAACTTTTTCTCATCCTAGAGGAGTCTCACTTTGACAAACTAGTCTTTGTGAAGCCCATCATGCCATTATAGGTTGTTACTTATCTAATACCAAACATTCAACAAGATATCATTATAACAGAGTACACATCAAATGAAGAATTAGAATTAGAGTCAGGTTCTATTCTCAAATTAACATTAGATTTAGCATTAGAATCTAAATCAACATCAGTCTCAACATTAGATTCAGAGTCCCTTGAGTTAGAATAAAATTTAGGAGAAGAATGTGTTTGTGATTGTTACAACCTTGGTTATGCATTCCTTGTAGATCAATTTGAATACATTTATGATCCTTATACAGTTTTTAAGGATGAGTACTTTAGTTTTGACACAAGTTATCCTAGTATATTCTACAAGGATTATGTATCCTCTCCCCATTCCATTAAAATTCCATAGGTCATTACCACGAACCAAGATAGCCATATTATTGACATTCCATCTCCCAAAAGTGTTGATTGGGATCTATAAATCACACTTTATTGAATGACATCCATGATGACATAGCAGTTGAAGAAGAGCAAAGAGGCCAAGACAACATTCATGTAGCAGAAGAACACTCTCCTAGTGAAACCTTTTTGGACGTGCTAGGGGATAATCCAAGTCAAAACTTAGCATCTTCTAGTGAGATGTTTTTGGAAGTGCTAGAATAAAATCAAAATCAAAAGCCAATATTCATTAGTGAAACCTTCTCAGAGTTGATATGCAATAATCAAGACAACTTCATTGGTGAAAAACTCTTTGAGTCACCAATAGCTAAGCAAAAAAATTATTCACTACTTGATGAAGATCAAATCAAAGATCAAATCAAAATAGCTTCCTGTCTACAGCCTAATCAGATGGTAGCTACTCTCAAGATCAAACAATAGAAAATTTTGGTGGTCATATTGAGAGAACAAGTCTTTGGCCCTGCCACAATTAAAATTATGTTTAATCTAACATCAACAACATTAAGTGTGATTGAATATCCTAATCTTCATTTATCTCCCAACCATTCCACATTCCATTATCATCTACCATTCCATTTAAAAATCAAACCTACCATCCATTATTTATCCTTTTTTACCATCCATAGCCACACTTTCCTTTGTAGAGGCTACAAAGATACCTTGTATTGATGTTTGAAGCAATACAAATCAATGACCAATGAAGATCATAAAATCATTATTGAAAACCAAATCTGCATCAAGTTCTTGATGGAGTAGCTATTTAGATGAGGTGTGAGCTAGAAATTAACATGATCAAGTATTTTATTTATATAATTTTTTTTATTAAAAAGTGCATCTCCCCATAAATAGGAACAATATAATCATATGCCATTTTACCATACCTAGGCCAACAACATGTACCATACCATTTCACATTTCCATGCCATTGCCATTGTTATATATGCTTATTTACCATTATTGTAGATCTTAGCCATTTACCCCATCACCTAGGGGTAACCCTCTTACCATTTTATCCAAATTATCAAACCATTAGTAACCTAGAGCAAGACCATACCATCCTAGATCAAGACCATACCATCATATCATTTCATTCCTATCTACACCAAATCCTATTTTTAGTCATCCTACCCAATCCTATTTTGATCTTGGATCATTTGTTTCTTCCTGCACCTTTTATGAGCGGATTATGATCCATTTTTAACAATCAATCTAATCTATGTTTCAATGATAGTCTATGAAAGTAGTGTGATAGTTGATCTAGTAAGATATCTTTCATCTTATCAAGTTTGTTTATGTGAGCTTGATTATAACCATCTATGGGAAAATTAGTGTTTCACTAGTCTTACTACTAATTATAACTGCCTATGGGTAATTTAGTATCACTGACCTATGTCATTGTATCCTATTTATAACTACCTATGGGAAAACTAAGAGCTTCACTTGTTTATCATGCATTTACACATCACCTTGCCATTATTATATTTGTTTGATTGGCCATTTGCTAGATTTGAGAACTTGTTGGGACCTAGTTGGTTTTTTCTTGCCTTTTGTGTGGATTGAATTACTATGACTTGATGTCATTTTGAGACTATGTGGGTCATGCTCAATTCATGTTGAGGTCACCTTAGTCCCCCTTTCCATATGCTCTCACCATTTTTCAAGCAACCCAAGCCAAATGCTCTCACTATTTTGTGACTAGATATCTTGTCATTGGCTAATGAGTTAAAATACCTCAAATATCTAAAAAACATTCATAACATTTCAAAAAAGTCCTAAAATATTTGTCTTGTCTAAGCTTAGTCAATTAACCTCGATTTGCCTTACTAGGGCATTGTCATTATTAGGATGCTTTTTTTAATTTTGTTTTTAGGGTTTCTATTTTTATTTTAGGTTTTTTTTTTGTTTGTTTATTCATTTTTTTGTTTTTTTGCTTTCATTACTATTTCCTTGACTTAGTCTATATGTGTTCATTGGGTGATTCCTTAAGCACATTATTCTTGAATCTATCCATATTCATACGTCAATATTATCATCATGGTTTTTTATCATTGGTGTATTATTTTTGAGTGTTTACTAGATAGTGAGAGTCAGTCCTTATGCATATTTTGGCCAAGTCTTCATGATGTTCTATCATGAAGTTGACCATCACATGCCATAGCAAAAATTAGCTTTAGGAAGGTTTACCATCAATGGAGCCATAAAACTTTCTCCTTGGTACCTTGGCAAATCCTCTCATCCCACCCTTGATCAAACCAACCCATTGACCATTCTAGTTGTATCATTGGTAATAAGGATGAGCATATCCTCATTGGTATGTATAATTGAATCATTTCTAATGATTAATATTATTCCTCTATCCATATCTTTCATTACTTTGCACTTTCTCATCTTTAATCTATATTCTAGGTTATATCCTTGAGTTATGCTTGCTAATCATCCCTAAATGGGGCAAAATAATCTTTAGCCAATCCAAGTCCACTTAATGATTATAACCACCTAAGGGAAAATCATTACTTTGAATTTTAATCTTGATTATAACTACCTTTGGGTAAATCAATATCCTTATTACATCAATGCATGTAAGCATTTTCTTATTTGGATTAATCTCAACCATGGATTAATTCCACCTTTCTTCTTATTTATTTTTGAGGGACTATCCATCAATAAATGTGATGACCACTCCCTTGAAGGGGCATCATTATAGGCTTACCAAAACCATTTGGAGCTTTGTTATTCAGTCATCATCATATTTTTGGCATATAGGCCATCTCTCATTATTTGAGAAGACATTGCTTTGCCTACAATTTGCAACATCTTCCCAAATAGGGGCAAACTATAGACACCTAAAACTGGCCACTTGTAACCTCTAATCTGGATTTTAACCAATTTCCACGCAAAATGCATAATTTGGCCTAAAAACACTAAAACAATCTAAATGATGTGAAACTTACAATTCAAGTACTGATTTTGGCCATGGTATCACTAAATGGGGTAACTAAATTTATGGACTAGCTAACTTTGATCAGATCATTCTGAGTCAAAATGCCAAATTTGCACCTGGGTGCTCTGGATTGCTATTTCATATTAGATCTCTTACACAAGATACATGGCTTTATTATTTTCTATTGGTAACATCCTAAATGGGATAATGGTTCTAATGTATCTAACATTGACTTCCAATTATAATCTAGTCAGATTTTGGACTAATAACAAGGCATTTTGATCAATTTGTGTCGAAAGTGATTAAACATGATTAAGAAATAATTAACCCAAATCAAGGTCTAATTAATAATTCCATGGAAACTTGTTGAAATTTTTATTTTAGAAATGAATATTGAATATTTACATCATCAGGTGACCTCATTTCTTGGGAAGACATCCCTAGCCATAAATGCTACAAATCTCAAGATTCATGCCTCCATGCCTCATCAATACCTTCCATGATGCCCTCCATGCCTCTTAATTTACCCTTCTTCCAATTTCATGATGAGGATAATTATAAACTTAATTACAAAATTTTATTTAATCCTTAACCACACATCTCAATCTTAGGATGGATGGTTCAAGTTGATTCTAGACATTCTCAAAAATCTATAAATAGAGAGTCCATGAAAATCATTTCTAGGTCATGATAATGCAAATTTGTAATGCAAAAAGGATTCCAAAATCCATTGAAATTAGTTTTACCATGCCAAATTGATTCCAATCCAAGCCAAGATAAAGCCACAAGGTGCCAAGGAGAAGAGGAGATAACCAAGCTTGCTTTGATGAAGACTTCATGAGCACATGCTGAGCAAGACACTACAACAAAGATTTTGGAGCATCCAAAGAAGGTAAAAGAGGGTTTATTTTGAGTTTTAGTTGTGTTTTATTCATGTTTGTTAACTAAGCTCTCCCTAGTGTCTAGGTCTAGAGATGTTATTCTAGTTAGTGTGTTTCTTTCATTTTGTTTTCATTTTGAAATTAGCACGATATTAACTACCCTCTCTTGAGTCAAATTATTAGATGAAAATAATTAATAAGAGAAGCTATATTTATGCCATGTGATGTAAAAAATGTGTATAAAGATAAATAATAAAATTAGGAGATGTTTTAGAGGTTCTTTTTTACCAATGATTTCATCAAGATAGATAAAAAGGGCTTCTCCCATATTGACCTATTGCACCAATGGCTTAAAGTATGCCTATAAGTTATGAGATACTTGACACTTAAAGGTACATACACACTAATTTTATCTCATCATTTTTTACTACTATATCACTTCTATGGGTATAAAATTATCCTCCCCTTTTATCTCCTTAAATATCTAGAGAGTACTGCTCTTACCCATCAGATAAATGATGAAAACCCCATCCTACACCAAGGCCTCATCCTTATTTTGGCTAAGGAAAGTGAAATACTATGGGGTATGGAGGTTAAAATAGAGGTTTAATTAGCTAATTATGATTACCATGAGGAATACGCTACCTCTGGGTCCTATCAACTGTCAATTAGTACCCCCTAAGATAGCCATTTATCCAAAACTTCTACTAAAGACCCCCCCTCTAAAAATAATTATCCATAAACCCAAACCAATCCTACTAGATGAGGGTACCTATGGGGAGTTGGTTGGGAAATTAAAATATCCCATGATAGAGGATATTAAATATAATAAAGAACATCTAGATAATTTTAATAGTAAGCTTTATGAGGCTAGGATAAATCTAGAGAGGCTTATATAGGAATGAAACACCATGAGCAGACAAGTGGATGAAATAATATAATCCTTCACCCATTATAATAAGGTGGATAGGACCCACATTAAGTAACACATGATTTTGGTAGAGACCCCCCCTCATAAGATCCCCAACATTACTCCCATCATTAGGACCCTTGTGAAATAACAGGTGCATAAGAGACCATGAATGATCCTACCTAAGGATGACACTAAAAGGCCTATAAAAATAACAAGGGATAAAATTTCAATGATAAAATAGGTGTGCAAGAGAATTAGATTGAGTATGTGAAGTAACTAATGGATGGACCCCCACCTTCTTGAACTAGTTTTTTATTTTCCTATCTGATGTTTTACCTTTTGTAGGGACGTTAGCTAGTTTTTGTTACTTTTTGTTGTTTTAGCTTGTAGGGATTATTAATATATTTAATACCTTTTAAATATGGTTCACAATACCTATAAAACTATTTATTTTAACTTATAAAATAAAAATATATAATAAACATGTAGGGGTACAATTCCCTCATAGGAAAATATGTATCATGTATAGTAATATAGAAGATATATTCAAGTGAATATTCCATATGACAATAAAAAAATGTCAAAATTTAAATGGTAATAATGATTTAAAATCCAAAAATAATGAAATAATGTAAGGCATCCAAGTAATATGGACAAATAATGTGATACATTTATATTCATTATAATATGTATGATGAAACTATGGGTGTCATGCCCCCATGTGTAGATAATGCTCAAATAAACTCATAATATTTCAATGACAAACATGAAATTGTATAATAACCATAAAATTAAAGGTAAATATATATATTTAATCAATGGAGATCATGCTTGGGTATCATTCCCCCATACAGAAATATATATGATCATGTATGAAACCTTGTTTTTTTATTTTTTTATTTTATATTAGAATAAAATATAAACTAACACAAGAAATCATGAAATCATATTAGAAATAAAAAGAGAGGATCACAAACTAAAAAAATTGATTTGAGGAGTTTATAATCGCATATGGATTTCATCATAAATAAATGAATGCTATGAAATATGTTATAATAATTATGTTATCATCATTAGGAAGAATAGTGTAAGTGTTAATAAAAGGTCAATGAAAAATCACAAGCAACATGAAACAAAATGCGATGATAATGTCAATGAAAATAGAAGGCAATTATCATGTGAAATATTAAAAGGAGAAAAATATAATCACACTTAATAAATAGACCTATATGATAGTCATACATTTGAGTATGGTGATCATAATATGCAAAATAGAATGAATAGATTTGTGTACACAATTAAGATATGTATAAAGTGGAAACCCCCATGAATGGAGTGAGCCAAGGTTAAATTACATTCAAATAAACATATTACCACAATGGTTACATTTATAGTGAATATATATCCTTAAAAAAAGGAAGTATTTCATATCACTAAATATCACTTAAAATCCCTAAAACACTTGACCTATTCTCTAAATATCTCACAATCTCTACCAACTCCTATTATAATGTTATTGTTACTCGCATAAAAATCACTTAAATTATTTTATCTAATTATTATTATCACACACACTAATTATAAAATATTATAATTTGGAACACCTAATCACCCATGTGAGAAATAATTACTAACAGTATTCCCCTTATTATGAACATGGGGATAGGAATGACATTCTAGAGTTGCAACACTCATGTTGCCTTCATCTTTCAGGTTGTGTCATTCACTTATCATATTTGATCTTCATGGTGTTTCCAATAATTTTTTATTTGGATATAAAATTAAAAAGTGGGTGTCTAGGGGAAATATCCCCTAGCAAGTTTAAGAGGTGTCACCCCTTGTAGGGGGCTAAATCTAGGCATTTCTTTCATTCCACCATCTTCAAAACTTCACCACATAATTAATTCTTTACATAAAATTTAAATACTCCACCCTCCCTCCCCTCCCCTCCCATAAATTAAAATTAATGTCAATTTTAACTAAAAATTCACCAAATCACAAATATATTCCCCTTAATTTAAATTCATCCCCTTTACAAAAAAAATCATCATATAAAATTATACTTCTCTATATATTTTAAATTTCTCCCCCCACTTAAAATATACTAACTTTAATAATCTCCCCTCCATGTTTCAAAAATTTTCTCAAGAAAATAAAATTTATAAAAAATGTTAAGTGTTTGGTTGGTTAGGGGGTCAAATATTAGGCCTCCCCTCCAACCTAAAGCCTTAATAAATTTTTTACCATCGATCAGGATAAGAATCTTAGTGATTATACAAATGACTAAATTGATATTAGATGTCAATATTTTCATGTGTATAAATAGAAATATTACCATTAAGTTGGATTTAGGATTAGGTCAACTTGAAGCCTTCACTTTATCAATTAAATTTTATTAATTTTGCCTCCAAGTTTAAAGATTAAAGTTGGATCCATTGAGTTGGAGGGATGTGCAATCAAGCAAGGGAACAGGTGAGTGTTCCTATTACTAACATTCTAAGATTTTAAGTTTGAAAAACTTTATGTAATAATGCATAAATTGGTACAAAATCACCAAAATGCTATAATTTGGTCACACACATCACATGCATGTGTTGATTCATGTCCATGTATCCTTGATTGGGGCAATGCATTTTATGGAATTTTTATATTTTCTTTATTCACTTTGAGTCAAATTTTGATTAATAAAGATGACATTTTTTACCACTAAAATCCTCTAATTCATCCACACACGTCACATAAATATGCCTATTTACATCTAATATTGATGAATAAACTAATTTGGGTCCTTCCTATAGTATTATAGGTTTATCTTAAGTCTTATGTGTGGTTAAATTTATTGTATTTATAAGTACACTTTATTCTAACTTTTTGAGGTGTCACTCACCTCTCTAGCCTATTTACTATATTTGAAGCTACTTGCATATAACTCATCTCCTCTTGCATGCCACACACATACTCTCCACTTGTAAAAAGATTAGGGACACATGGCACACATGTTGTAGCTTGCACTTGTAACTCTTTTTATCTATTAGCTCTTTATAAGAGCTTTCCTCTCCCCTTATTTTACACTAGCTACTACACTCTCAAAACTCTCTTGGTGTTCCAATATTTCTCTTACATTCTTGTGATACTATTTATTATAAAACCATTCTATATCTTTTTTAATAGCTTATTCATAATATTTTACTTTGAGTTCATTTTTTGTAAGCTTTTAATAGATTTTTGGGTTTTTCTTCGAATGATGGTTTCCCTACTTGTCACATTTACTTCAAATTTAAGATTTGTGCTTATTTCAAGGTAACATTGTTCCTTAATTCTTATTATTTATTCAACATTTAATTCAATTATTGGTAAATATTATAATATTGTATCATATCTATGGTATTTTTAACACTGATCTTGAGTGTTGTGTAAGGCTTTCTTGGAAGAATCTTGGATTTTTTCCATATCCATCTCCTTTTTTTTGCTTTGCATTTTAACCATGTTTTAATTACATTTGAATGAATAATTATATTTTAATTAATAGTATAATTTAAATATAAATCTCAACCTTATTTTAATTGATTCATTTTATTTATTTTTTTCCTCCTAACATTTTTTTTAAGGATTCTCAAGGATTTTTTTGAGATTTAAAAAAAAAATTAGAACCATTTTTACGAGAAAAAACCCATCTATAAAATATGCCATAACTTTTTATTGGAAATTATTTTTTCTTAAATTTTTATGGGTTTTTTAAATGTCATTTAAAAACATACTGTTAAAATTTTATAAAAACCTAGATCATGATTTTCTAGAAATAATAAAAAATGTATACAATTTTTTTTAAAATGTGATTTAAAAAATCTAATTTTTTAAAATTTAAGAAGTTTATATTTGCTTCTAGTTTACTTTCAAGTGTTTTTATATTGTTAAACTTATTTTTCCATGTATTCTCCTTTAAATTAGATTTTCCTTAATTTTTTTTAAAACAAAAGAAAAGAAATTTTTTTAATCTTTATTTCAAATGCAAAACCCTAGTGTTCATTTTATCATTAATCAAACAAATAATTAAACACTCTCTATGAATATTTGTAAGTTGCTTTAAAATCACTCATTCAAAAAAAATTAGGTTTGGTCTTACATTTGGAATTTATTGATTTTTTAGTTTAATTTGTTGGTTTACAATATGTAATCAAATCTCATGCATTAATTTTTTTTCAACTAAACCAAAAAAAATAAAAAGAACTTTTGTATGATCATTTACATTAAGTGATTTTTAAAAATTATTTAATAAAAATGCACTTAATTTTATTTTTAAAAAATGCTTAAAAGTTTTAATAAAAGGTTTTCAAACTAAGTATTTTTATAGATCTATTTAGTTAAGTTACTTATTTAAATTACTTAGTGGTGTTTTCTAAGTATTTCAAATTCACATTTTCTGGATTTTATAAATGGTTAAATGAATTTTAGTTTTTAGTTTTTTCATAAATTCTTAATTTCATTAAAATCAATTCTCCTTTAATGGAATTCAATTTCCTTAAATTTTTGTGTGGACTTACAAGTTATTTGATCTAAAACATGAGCACTTTCAATCTTTCAATCTTAATTTTTTCTTGTTAAGATGAATTTTTTAAAATACACTTTGGATTAATTCATATTTATTGTCATTGATTTTTTTTTAATACTAACACAATTTATGTCATTTATTTTCATATATATTAAATTAACAATTTTAAAGCAAAATATTTCCTCTATAAATGATGAAATAGTTGTTCTTAAGAAATAAATAACATGTCAAAATGATACTATTACTGCTTTGCATAATTCCATTAATGCACTTCAAAACTATTTTTATAAAAAAATGGATAATATGAAATCCTCTTTTGACACTATAAATGACAAATTTATGTCTTTTGCAAATGATAATAACTCGAATGTTGATAAAACTTATTATGAATCTCATACATCTTAAACTTCTTTGAACACTCATTCTATCAATCTTAGCTTAAAAATCATGAAAAATATGGGTTATTTGGGTAGTGGGCTTGTTAAGTGTGAAGATGGTACTCTTGAACTTATTTTGCTTAACTCTAATTCAAATTCTACAAGTTTTAGCTATAAAATTTTCAATAATTCTAATGAAAATTTTGAATTGTATTGTCATCCACATCGAATGAATTATAATACAATTTATTCTAATTATAATGCTTGGAATACACACTCTTTGGTAAAAAATGATAAACTTTGTACACATTGTAGAAAATATGTGCATGGTACATCCAAATGTTCAAAATTGCATCCATGAAAATATTATTGTAAATCCACTCATGATTGTTGGAAAATAACTAAATCTCCTACCTCTAAGGGTAAAACTATTTGGGTTCCTAAAAATGTTGGATCTTCCAGAGACTCTAATATGTATTTATGTGATGCTTCTTTGATTTTTTATTGATGCATATCTTTTTCTAGAGACACATTATTTATCTCTATTTTTATTAAATTAAATATCTTTTAATGTATTCCTTTTTTTTTTAATTGAAATACTTTGATTATGTTGACTAACTTATTTTTGTGTAGGATTATGCACTTCGTGATGAAATTTATCTTTGTTCAAATTTAACTAGTTGTACATCTATTTTTATTACTTTATGTATGTAGATTGTATTTTTATGTCACATTGGTAACTTAACTTGGAATACTATTGTTGGTTTACTTGTTTTTTAGGTTTGTGGATCATTACTCTTTCTTTGTTGGTCTTCGTTTCATTATGGATTAACCACATTGTCCGAACAAGATTCTTGGATAATATTAGTGATCACACTTTCATCATTGCAAATTTTGGCAACATCATCTCTTATTTCTTCTCTAAATTATTATTATTTATATTGAATTAAATTTCTATTAAGAGGGATTTTAATGTAATTTCAACTCCATTATTTGTATGTAATGTGTTTTCTTCACTTTGGTAACCCTGAATTTAAGCTGAAGGGGGAATGTTAGAGAATTAATCTGAATTTGGGTCATTCCTATAGTATTATAGGTTTATCCTAAGTTTTATGTGTATGTGAATTTATATTGTATCTATAAATTCACTTTATTCTATCATTTTTAGGTGGCACTCACCTCTCTAATCCACTTATTAGATTTAGAGTTGCTTGCATGTAACTCCTCTCCTCCCACATGTCACACACATCATTCCGACTTGTAAGAGGATTCAGGGAAAATTACACACATGTTAGAGATTTTAATTGTAACTCATTTTCTCTCTAAAATATTTATAATATCTCTCATCTCCCCTTATTCTACATTAGCTACTACAATTTCATAACTCTCTTGTTGTTCTAGTCTTGTTCTTACATATTTGTGATGGTATTTTGTCTTAAACCATTATTTCTCTTTCTTATATCTTATTCATGATATTATACTTTGAGTTAATTATTTTTAATATTCTAATATATTATGGGGTTTTTATCTTTATGATGGTTTCCCACTTATCACACTTATCTCAACTTTGTGGTTTGTGTTTATTTCAAGGCAACATTGTTCCTTGATTTATATTGTTTATTCAATGTTTAATTTAATTATTGATAAATATTCTAATATTTATAATAATTAATTTGGGTATTATTATATACATAATTGATACCTTCCTCTAATTCAACACCAATAAAATTACTACTAAGTGAGTTGACATTTTCAACCAATTTGATTAAACAGGTGACCAGTTTCTAAGAATTATAAAAAGGCTAAGTAAAATCATTTAAATAAAGAAAACTACATTATGAGCTTATGTGATAAATCCATGGAAAATTATTGAATAAATATTATTATAAATTCATAATTCAAATTATATGGGCCATGATTTTACCCATGACATCATCATAAGGTGTCATCCATTAAGCATTAGTGGAGATAAATATTAGGATTAAGGCTAACCATGCATTATTAATGCTTCATTCTTCCAAATATTGATGATCATATTTACTATTTGTCATTATAAAATTTAATGTATTTGTGACCCTCCATATTTATCTTGAGATGGAGGGCCACAAATTGGTTTCTTCATTTTGAAAAACTTATAAATACATGTGTCATGGCATATCCTTTAAGCTCTTTTTGGTGTAGAAAAACTATGCAAAAATATCTCTAGAGAGATTCACTCATCCTTTAAAAATTGATCAAAAAAGAGCTAAAGACATTATTTCAAGGAGAGATATATGGATACACTTATTTAATCGTAGTGATAAAGACTTATAATACCAAATCTAGGCATAAACATATTTAATGGACTGATCTTAGAGGAGAGCCACTTGGGGAAGGCATTGTCCATGTTTTCTTGTCTAAGTATCTTGAATCCATTGATCCACATCCATCAAGGGAGTAAGCCTAAAATGTTATTTATTTATGCTTTGTCATTTTTTTATGTCTTAAACACGTGAACTAACTTATTCCACAATCCTATTGTATATTTTGACATGCTTAGTGGGACTGCAACCCACAATTTTTTTATAATTACTTATTATCATCTTATTGTATTATCTTTTGTTGATAAATTTTGTTAAAATAGGATAAAAATGAATATTTTTATTTCTCAGTCCATTGTCTATGGAAGTGTAAATTCATCTGCTATGTATCTATGAATTCAGAGCCATAAATAGTTGAATCTTGTTAGAAAACTATGAAATTGACCCATAAAAGTGTGAATTCATATTTTTTTACCTCCTCTATAAAATTACAAATTCATAGCATTTTTTTGTGAATTCATTAGGGTAAACTATGAAATCATCCCATAGTTTTTATTATTTTTTATCTTTTTACATATTTACAAATTTGAAGGTTATAACTATGAAATCATTCATGAGAATAGAAAAATTAGGTTGTTATGTTTCTATGTTTTTCTATGCAATTTTTTAGTAATTTGAAAAATCGATGCCTCAAACTATGAAATCAATGCCTAAAACTATGAAATTGGCCTAAAATTGCAAAATTATTTCTTTTATATTTTAATGTAGGTTTTTGACAGTTATGAAATCACCAAACATTTGCCAAATTATCACATTTTATAGTGAAATATTTGATGTTAACTATGAAATCATCAAATTGAGTAGAAAAATTAGTGAGGTGAGTTGTGAAATCATCTAGGTAACTATGAAATTATTTTTAAACTTTTTATGTACTTTTAGTTTTTTTATGTTTTACATTAACCTGCAATTTCATGTTCTACACTTGATTTTATAACTATGAAATCATTCCAAGGAGAGTATTTTCATAATTTTGGTCTAACTTTTAGGTGACCTTCATTATCAAACCAAAAAAAAATCAATTCTCTAATGCTTCTTGTAGGAAATTATACAAAAGAGGAGTTTGACACATTACCAATATTATTTCACATTATATTTTGGTTCTTTAAAAACTTGTATAAATAACTTTATTTTGTTTTGTCATTTAAAAGTTACCAAAAAGGTAAACTTTCAATCACATTTCCATAAGTGTTTAAAAATAACAATTATGTTTAGACTTAGATCTACTAAGAACACTTTGTTTTTTGTTCTTCATTTTTACAAGACACTTAGTTTCATTTTAGTAAAGCCTTATGTGTATGCTCTCCCCTTTTCCCATTTAGGTAACTTGGGTGACCAAAAACACATTTTTTACTTATTTTGTTGATTCAAACCTAAATAAATATTGTGTATGTTCTTTCCTTATTCCTTGAGACTTGGGTGACTAAAAAATGACCTAGTTCTTTTTATTTTATTTTTGGCTTGTGACTAGGATTTTATCACCTCCTCAAGTTATTTAGGTATAATTTAACCTAGGTTTTCATCTCTCAACATTGTTATAACCCCACTAATGTGTTGGGATATATAAATTAAGTGTGATAAATGGATGGCTAGTGCTTGAACATTTAACCTGACTAGATAGAAGAGGACTTAGGTCAAGCAATGGTTTAGACATCAGACTTCACTAAGTAACACCTGGTTGAATTTAATGTGTAATGGATAATACCCTTGAATAAAAATATATTTATTTTTAATCCACTAATGAATATTTAATGTGCCCAAGTATTTTTATGAACTTGTGGACCATCTAGATAAGCTAAGTATGAAAATTTGATTAATTAACACCACTTTCCATGGATTATCCTACTAAATTTCAAGTTAATTTAGTACTATAAGTTCCTTGACACATATAATTTCTTGAGGGATAAATAAGGATTAAAAAATTGTACCTACATGTGCCCTTTATTTTTGGATTAATAGTTAATTTATTTCAAGACTGGTATATCAATGGAAGTTTTGGTGGATACTATGCATACCTTGTTTGAGTTTAACATAGGAGCATGCATTTAGGTTATTATTATTATTTAATTACATTATAACATAATTGTGTTTCATAAATAAAATAAGTCATGAAGCCTATCAATCTAAATTCAAAATCCATTTTCACGTATTTGATCTAAGGACAAATAGTTTACACTTGAGTCTTACTTATCACTTGGACTTGATTTTTTTACTCTTTGTGTTTGGATCACATCAGTTGGATTGGGTTTTGATTTTATTTTTATATACTTACATAAATTTGAGTCTTGTTCACATTATCATTTTACATTTATTTACACATTAAGGTTTTACGTTGTTTGCATTGGCATTTTACATTTAACCATTTATTACAACATTACATCTATCATTTGAGGTAATAACATTTGTATCACTTGGTAATATTATGTTTTGTATTTTATTTTCAATTTATAACTTATATTTTATTTCATTAAACTATTCCCTAAGAACTTGGACTGTTTAACTTTCTTTTCTATTCTATGCAGTTACACTACCCTTGCTCTTCTAAAGTTTGAACTTAGATTTTATTGAATTTCTTAGACCATTAAACCTTATTATGATTTGATGATCGATACCAACCATGATCTCATTATCCTTTTATATAGCACCAACACATTTTATACTTTGGTTTTATTATGTTAACTTACACTCTAAGTTCCAAGATTATTCTACCTTCTTCTAGTTTGCCAATTTTAACCTACCAAGCTTAACCCTTAAAAAAACTTTGTTTCTTATTATTATATGTTGTTACATTGTCTAAGGTGATTCTAAAGTTTCTAAGGACCATTTGATAATTTTTTAAAATTTAAAATTGAAACAAATCTATGTTTAAAATTTTGTTTAAAGATTGGGTACTATTCTAACCATGCATAGATACACTCAGTGGGGTATTTTATGGCCTTAACTATGAGGAGGAAATTTGTTATGATGTATAATAACATTCAAATGTGTATGAATAAATAACTCCCATTGTGGGATCAAATCAAGTACAATGAATTTATAATCATCTACTAGAAGACCTAGATGAGGCTCTCTTAAGATTGATAGAATTAGGGGCTAGATTTCATATTCTATTAAAAAATAAAAATTACATACCCTAATCCTAATAAAATAAAAATAGTCAAAACTAGTTATTAAATAATAATAATAATAATAATAATATCATCACACATAAGTGTCAAAACAACCATTGATTCTTATAGCAAAGGGAAGGGTCTATTGGTGTATTCTTCCCAAATAGGTCATATTATTACATCTACAATACAATAAATTAGTCAATACTATGTAGATTAGTTTATTTCTGAATTAATGACTTGTTTAGTTGAAACCTCATTTAAAAATACTATGTTTGTATAGAAAAATAAATTACCTAAATAATTGAAACTAGATCAAACTAACCCTATCTATGAGTTAGATACTTTATCTCCTCTTGAATAAGTTTCTCTGATGAATTCTTTTCACTAAGTTTTAACTGATACATAGTGTACATTATTTAACCATTAGGAAACCATTTCCAAAGCATGATATGTACCTAATACTTCTAAGAAAGTGCTAGCTCACTCCCAACATCAAGATATTAATAATCCACCACCACAACAAGTGGTGGATAATTTTCATAATGCAATACTAACTTATTCTAATTCAATATAATAATAACTTATGATTTCAAACCAACAACAACAATATCTTCAAAATTAACACCATGTTCATAAAAATTAGTAGATTCCCTAAAACTCACAACAATATATTTCAAAAAATCAACATCACATACCTAGGGATCAACAATATAACCCTTTGAATCAATAACATCATACATATTCATATGTGCTTTTGAACCAATAATAAACACTATACCAAACATAGAACTTAACACATAGGGTGTACATTACCAATAGGACTATGTAGGGAGGATCCATTCCTACCCACACCAACCCTGACTAAACATATCAGTCTATCAAAACTTGTCATAATTATCTCCTTTTGACAAAAACTTCTCCAAATATCTAAGAGTGGAATTTAATGAAGGAGGTAGTCTCAAGGAATCAAAATTATAAGTTTGATGAGCTATGCACTTATCAATTTGATGTGAGAATCCTTAAATTACCCTTCCCACCTCATTTTGAGGTACCCATATTTGATAAATATAAAGGGAAGGGTGATCTTAGAGTGTATATACAAGCCTTCTTTATTTCATGTCAAGAGGTAGCCTATAGTAGTGTATATTTACTACACTTATTTTCACATAGATTGGGTGGACAAGCCTTACAGTTACTCATAAATTTACCTATAGGATTGGTAATGAATTTTAATAATTTATTAGAAAAAAATGTTGATCACTTTTATTATAATATTGATTATGAGATGATAGTGGTTGAATTATTTAAATCCAAATAGAAGGATAAATAAAGCTTCATGCCCTATCTAAAATGGTGGAAAGCACTAGCTAGTAACTTTTAACATTATTTTTGAGATAAACATCTAATTAATATCTTCACACAAAACCTAAACCTCAATGTCACTCATAATATAAGACTCGCTTATCCTAACACATTCAAATAAATCATCATCAAGAGCATACAAATTGAGAAGGCAATTTTTGTTAAAGGCTTGGTCAAAATCTATTCCCAAGATAAAACTTCTCATCAAGCCCAAAAACCTATTTAGAATTATATCATTGATAAGCGTAAGACCTTTCAAAAAACAAGAACATGATAGGTAATGGGTTTCCTAAATCATGACATGTACAAATAGTAAAATCACCACCTATTCAAAATCAATCATTGAATCCACCACTCACACTATAAAGAGCTCCATCACATAGAGGATTTCCTAGATGTAGGATATTTAGTGACCTAGTGTAGCCTATTGAGTTAGTGTTCAATAAATTAGTTACTACAAATATGATTATTTGGCCTATGCTGAAACCCTTGCCTGAAGATCAACCTAAACTTGAGTGGTATTGTGAATATGAATTTTGTGATTTTCATCATGTTGTTAGCCATGAATTTTATAGATGCATATAATTAAGGTACATTTTAAAAAATTATTATCTAATGGAGAAAATTATCTAGATCATAAAAATCCTACTAACACCAATCAGAATATGGGTATTTAAAAAGATCCATTTCATAAGCATAACAATAAAAAATAGAATAATTAGAACCAAGGCCAAAAGTGCAATAAACAATATAATAATGATTACAATTAGAATCAAGATTCGAACAATAAACATTATCAATATTATGACACCCAAACCAATCAAATCAAGTATTATGTTGTGTCATATGATTACAATAACACCATAGGACATATTACTAATAATCACATCACTACCATTAAGATCAAGCCCCATGTACCATCTAACTTTGCTAAAAACATTGGTCCCTTTATTTTAGGATCACCATCTTATACTTTAGGTAATTCCACACCAAGTTCTACAACTTTGATTGCACCTGAGTTTCTATGGGTTACCATTCCTAGACCTCATCATTCCTCTAATTATAATAACTTATTCTATAGGTATAAAAACATGGATTATAAAGTTGCATAGCATATTTATCTGATATTTGTACATTATACACTCATTTTTTCATTTTATAGCCTATTTTATCTTATCTTCATAAGTCGTAATAAGCTATAATATGAAGAGACTCCACTTTGGCACTAAGTATGAGAAGAAGTTGAATAGTTATATTGGAAACATCTATATATACTTTTGTTTGTAAGAATAAGAGGGTTCCATTTTTATAAGAGATCAATATATATTATATGGTTATGTCTACCTATATGATTTCTTGTTATGTTCCTTGCATGCATTTTCATGTGTGATGTCTTGGTTACTTTCTACTTGAACTATTCTAAATGCATTATTTTAGTTTATATAATAACTATTTACTCTTAAATGACTCAATAAAATAAAAAAATTAAAGCTTATTATGTTTTCATCATTCAAATTCCTATATTTTATTATAACCCATTCTATGCACATGAAGTATCTCATAGCTATGCTCATCCTTAGCATGTTTTGATGCTTTAATAACCTCTAGTAACACCCTCTTAAATAAAAATTGCACATTCATAACTAGATAGTCAAAAGTTGTCCTTGATCACCCTTTGTATTCTTCTAACATTGGTTCTAAACCAAACACTCTACAAATTAAGACCAATCCTAAACCAAAAATTGTACCAACTAAAACCAAACCTACTCATCCCTTTGTTGAGAATCCATATAATCTCATTGAAAAACTAAGCAAAATAGTTATGTAGATCTTTATTTTAGATCTCTTGCATACATCTAAAGTTCATAGGATTATACTGAATAATTTTATTCAAAAATCCACTTTACCTGATGACATTAATCTTGAATAATTTCAAGTTATTGTGTGACATTTATCTCTAGGATAACAAATTACCTTGACCAATGAGATTTTCCATCCCTTGGTCCCCTGCATAACAATCCCATATACATTGAAGTTATTATTTCCCATCATAAAATCAAAAGGGTTATTATATGCAATGGATCTATATTGAACATATTTTTGTTTAAATAGGTCAAAAAAACTAGGTATATGGTGGTAGATATACAACCAAATACCATCACCATCAAGGCTTATGAAAATGTAAAAAAGATAATCTATAATTTGGTCCCAAATTATTATTGGGACTATTACACATGATACCATGTGTCATGTCATTAATATTGAACTATCATACAATTTTTTTCTTGGTCATACTTGGATCCATGAATTATGATCAGTCTCTTCCAATCTACATCAATGCATCAATCTCCCCATTCTAGTCTATATATCATTATTTATGATGACTTATATCCATACTGATATTTCAAACATATAGAAGCTAAGTATGACAACTACACATATTTTTCTAACACTAAATTGGCAGGTAATAAAGGTAAGGGGATGGTTTTTGAACCTCTCAAGTTTAATTATATTTACCCTAGTGACCTCTCTTAGACTTATAATAATCTATTTACAACTACCATGTCTACCCATTTAATTATTTATGATGATGGTATTACATCATATAACATTAATGATGCATTCCACATTTACAAATTACCTAACTCTCATAAGTCCTATAGATATCCTAAACCTTATAAAAATCTTGGTAGGCCCAACATGATTTTTTAAAATAAATATAAATCCATTCTATAGGATCCACTCATCTTTGTACCTAATACGTCACCCAATGAAGATAAGACCACCATTCTTGAGGAAGTTTGGTTATATGGTGATGGTTTTATCAATTTCTTCAAGAGTGCCAAGAACCCTATACCAAAAAAAATCATGGATAGCCTAGACTATATAAGAAAAGGATTGGGATCCAATTCATAGGAAATTATTGAACTTATTTTAGCTACTAAACCTTTGGGGAATTTAAGTATTGGATTTACACTGCCTGGGGATAATCCTAATAAATTTGAGAGTGATTCCTTTTCATTGACTGACAATAAAACTCTTAACAGTCCAATAATTACCATTCACCTCTCTCTTTAGGAATAGTGTCCACCTAGTCCAATAATTACCATTCTTTCTTGCATCAATTTTGAAGAACATCAAGTTTTTGAGTGACTTACTCAAGATTTTCCTAAAATATTTACCAACTATCCATTACCTAACATGGTTGATTTAGAGTCATCATACATGGGAAAATATTTTAATCAACAGATAGATAAAGATGATCTATTTTCTTCCTTTTCAACTAATCTTGAGTATTACTCAACATCACTTATCAAAGATACTACATAAGTTAACATTGATACATATGATGATCCCAAGATGGTTTACTAGGTGCATCCCTCACTAGAAAGGAACATGAATTAATTTTTACCATTATAAAAGAATTAATTGATATATTTCCATGTCCATACTCAGACATGCCTATCATTTATCCTTCATTAGTGGTACATGACTTGCTTGTTCATCCACATGATAAACCAATCAAGTAAAAATTATATAAAATGCATCCAAGTATATCCATCCTAGTCATAAAGGAGATATAAAATTTATTATAAATAGGGTGTATTCAACCACTCTACTATTTTGAGTGAATCTATAACATCATCCTAGTCATAAAAATCCATAGTGCATTCACCTACGTATTGATTTTAGAGACGTTAACAAGGGATGCCCTAAATATTATTTCCCACTACCTAACATCAATATTATAGTTCATTTAATAACAGGATATGAAATGTTGCCCCTCACAGATGGATTTTTAGATTATATCCATATTAATATTTCACCAAACAACCATCACAATACCATGTTTACCACTCCATGGATAATGTTTTGTTATCAATTCATGCCCTTTAGTTTGAATAATGTGGGTATACCCTATCAATGTGTCATGACTATCATCTTCCATGACATGATGCATGACATCTTTAAATACTACATTGCTGACATCTTAGCTAAATTAATAACATTTTTAGGCCACCCTGACATTTTATAGAGAATATTTGAGAGGCTTCATAAATATAAGGTGCATATCAATCATAATAAGTGCATCTTTAGCATTGCATCAAGAAAATTGCTAGGGTTCATTTTTTCACAAATAGGTATTGAGGTATATATAGATAAGGTTAAGGCTATTATTGAAGTACATCCAATATCTAATTTTAAATATTTCCACAGTCTATAGGGTAAAATTTAGTTTATATGTCATTTCATATCATAGTTGGCCAATAAGTGTCATCTATTTACACACATTTTGAATAAAGGTGTCACATTTTAATAGGATACAGATTATGAACAAAAATTTATTGATTCAAGACCTACTTGGATAATCTTCTAGTAATGACTCCACATACATCAGACAAACTATTACTCTTATACATATCAATAACAGAACATGCACTATGGGCACTTTTGGCCTAACATGATGAATAAGGAAAAGAGCATACAATATACAACCCTAGCTAGACATTAGTAACTTATGAGCATCACTATACATCTATGTAAAATTCTTGTCTTACAATGGTATTCACTTCCCAAAAGCTATAGCATTGTGTGTTTTTTAATATAACCATTATGATAACCAATATTGATCTTCTTAAGTACTTACTATCAAATACCACTCTCATAATCAACATGGCCAAATGGGTTATGTTTTTGAGTGAATCCAATGTTGAATACCATAATTAAAAGGCCATCAGGGGAAATTACGTACACATTATCTCATTTAATCTCCTTTGATAAACACCAAGCCTCTTATATTTGATTTTATAGATGAATCAATCATGACCCTATACAAGATAACTATTGAGTCCAAATAATGGACACTATATTTTATTAGTTCATTCACCTACCATGGATCTAGAATTGGTATTTTATTTATCACACCTTAAGGGCATATTATTCCCAAGGCATTTAATATTAGTTTTCATTGTACCAATAACATGGCTGAATATGAATCCCTAATTTTTGGACTTCATCTTACAATACAATGGGATATCAAGAAAATGATGGTCTATGGATATTATCAACTAATAATCAATTAGGCCATAGATTAGTACCAAAAAAGAGATGAAAAATTTGCACCTTACAATCATATAGCGGACATTCTTAAATATCACTTTTAGTTTCTTTATTTTGAAAAAGTACCATAGGCTAGTAATTGAGTGGTAAATTTCATGGCTACCATTGGGTCCATGATACAAATTTCCAATGATGACATAGTGTATTAATTTATCATCAATAATATTTTATATCCAACTTGTATACTACTAGATTTAAAGAGAGTATGTAATATTTTTAGTCCTACTCCCCCTTGGTTCCAAGACCTATATTCTTATTTCCAAGATCAAATCCTTTCATTGAACCTCTCAAACAACTAGATAAAACTATTCATTCATCAATAATCCTATTATACCATCCTTGGAAATAGACTCTATCATAGAGGCTATGATGGAATTATACTTATTTATTTATCTTTGAGATAATCTATGTTGGTACATAAAGAGTCTATGAAGGAATTTATGGGCCTCACACCTATGGCATGGTCTTGGATAAGAAATTCCTTTGCATAGGATATTATTGGCCCAAAATGGAGATAAATACCTACAACTATGTCAAAAAGTGTGTTACTTATTACAAACTAATAATTTGATACATTAACCTTCACTATTTTTCCAATTGACTACTACACCATGGCCATTTTCAACATGGGGACTCGATCTTGTTGTGAAAATAAACCCTACTTTCTCTGATGACCATAAACACATCCACATGGAGTATTTCACTAAGTAGATAAAGGCCATACCCCTCACTTATATAACCAAGAAGTAGATAACTATGTTCATTTATTTTCATCTTTTATACCACTACAACATCCCCTCCAAAATTATCTCTAATAATGGTGGTTATTTCAAGAGTAAGGATGTCAAATCCCTTTGTACCTGATTCAAAATCTAACATAAACATTACACACCATATAAAGCATAATTAAATATTCAATCTAAGGCATATAAAAATACCATTGTATTAATTATTAAGAATATTATCAATAATTATGGTCATGATTGGCACTTGTATTTTTTCCTCACCCTCTGGGCTTATCAAACTAGTCATCAAACCCCTACAAAAATTAAACCCTATTCCTTATTCTTTGGTTTAGAGCCTATTATTCCCATTGAGATTAAATTTCCTTCATTTCACATATCACTATAGGACATTATTGATGATGAAGAATAAAAAGTTTCTAGATTACAAGAGTTGGATATTTTGGATGAAAATCATTGGGCCACCTTAGACAATTTTCAAGCTTATCAAAATAGGCCATGTCATAGCTATAATAAACATATTCTCCATATATAATTTGAATTTTATGACTTGGTACTAAAATAAAATAAAATAAACCAATACTAATCATAAAAACAAAGGCAAATTTGAATCCAACTATTTGGATCCGTTCATAGTCATTAAAAATTATGGTTATAGGGCATATAGGTTGGCTACTCTAGATGGAAAAGGGCTTGAAGAACCCATGAACACTTTTCACCTCAATCATTTCCATTCTTTAATTTTATTCTATTCCACTATCTATAAGGGACCTTTATTTTGGGTCACCCATTTCATATCATTAGTTGTATCTTTTTTACCTTGTTACCTAGAGCAATCTATTGTTACCTAGATCATTATATTTTTACTTAGACCGTTATATTATTAAATGACCCATTATATTGTTACATAGAACATTCTAATTATATTATATCAATAATTTTATTTTCCTTAGACTATTCATGTTTCCCATTACCTATTATTTTGGGCCATTCTAATCCTATTACCAGTCATGATATTGATTATGAACCAACAAGATTGCATAAATTTTCATTTAATATTTTAGAAAGAGTTACAAATGGTCCACAACAACATTAGAATCACTAACATCTTTTCTAGGTTGGTATCTCAAGGCATGTCAACATCTAATTTTTCCTGTTTGGTAGTTATTTAAGAGTTCTTTTAATTGCTTATACTCTTATTATTTACCCAATGTGTGTCATTTTGTTCCTATTTATTGTTGCATGGTATTACCTTAGACCTCAGATTTTGTTGGTGGTTCATCACCACTACATTGTAGCTAGTTTTGTTATTTTTTAAGCCTCAACCTAAGGGTCAGGCTCCTTTTCTAGATAGATCATTGTACATTTGAACATATTACATTGTTTTCCTTATTCCAAAAACCCAAAAACATTAGAAAGTGACAAATAAAATACTAAAAGGATTCATAGCTAGATAAGGTGATCTTAAAATATCCATGAGAATTATAAAGTCATATCATCTTCTGGGTGGGATTCCTATTTATTATATTCATCATTGATGCTATTTCATTCCACTCCCATTTCTAGGATAAATACATTAGCTTGAGGTTCATAAAGACTATGTAGGCATTAGTTAGATGCATGGTGCATCTTGGGTCAGCTCAACCACTCTTATTTTCATGTTATTATACCCTATTAATTTACGCATAATTTTATGAGTACTTATAAACCTATAAGTCCTCACCATTTTGTGATCCCCTTCCTAATTTTTCTCTACTTTTCATCACATTTCTTTTATCTCAAAACTTGGGAAAACTACATTGACATGAGGTCCCTTTGTACTATGTAGGCAATTCCCATTTCTAGGATCACTTGGGGGAAGATTGACCACCCCTTCCTTATTATTACATTACACTTACTCTAATAGTATCACATTATTCACTACATAGGCACAATTTTTTATTTCTTACATTTCTCTCTTTATCTTTATTACATTCTATTATGTGTGTTTTATTTATAGCTTTGTGCACTTTTTTATTTTGAGTGTCGTATCTACATATATTTTTAAAACCACTTCAATCTTGTCTTAACTTAGGCTTGAATTATTTACTTGTTTATTTAGATTGTTTTATTTTGTGTTTATGTTTTGTATATTCTTGTTTCCACTTAAGGCTTAATAATGCATATCTTGTTCTTAAGTTGGTTACATTTTGTATTAAGTTTTGGTTATTTCTTTTTGTTTTGAATTTAAACATAAATGTTTTAAACTTAGACTTTGGTATTTATATCATTATTTTAATTTGTAAATATCCACATTTGAAATAGTCTATTCTTAACTTGAAATCCAATGTTATTATACATTGTTAATATTTATGATGCATATTTTTTCCATATTAAACACCAAGTGATCTAGTCTTACAAAATAATGTGGCATCAAACATACATATTTGAAATCACCATCCACTACCTAACCAAGATATCATCCTCAAATTATGTGTTAGAGGTAAAACCACTAAGGGATGTAGGGATGAATCAATGATGTAAACAATTCAATTCGAATTCAAAAACTTTAAACTCTTAACCACACAACATAAGCATTCATGAAGCATACAAACTAGTTATTCTAATGAACAAAGGAAACTATAAAATATCAAAGAAAATAACACATGAATTATGTGGTAAACCCTCATGGGGGATAAAACCCACTCTCAAGTCTTCAAATAAGTGGACTACGATACTATAAGAGATTTAAAAATAAGATAATTTAGTGAACCACCCACTTCACATGGAGCACCAACCCCTAAGAATGAGAAAGTACCCACTTATCCTAGATGTTGACCACCCACATAATACATCTAATATTAACACCTACATAACTTTTATTTCCTTTTAATCTGATGGAGAAAAAGTGAATAGAAATTCTCTTCAACCCTTCACACACAAGAAATGCATACAAAATAACATTTTGAATCACTCTACACTTATTCGCTCATCCTCAATCATCAACCCTAAAAACATTGTTAAAACATCAAAAATATGACCACTAGGTCACACATGTATACCTCACACTACTCTGCTCTTTAATTCATCCACCAAGCTTTCTCACTCTTTTCTATTCTTTGCTCATTAACTCTAGAAACCTTCATCTTTATTTATGCTCCTTATAAAGCCTTCATGATCACCACACACTTGGTCATCTATAAAACATACCTTAAACATTAAGGCTTATATCACACTTATAATAATATCATCATAACTTACATGGGTTGACCATATCTTTGATAGATCACCCTTAAGAATAAACACCTTTTAATTAGGCTTACGAAGCCTATTTAGGTCCATGGAGACTTATTCATCCTTTTAACACTTTACTGAGAAAAACTAGAAATAGAAGACCACTTAAAATCACATAAGTCCATGACACATAACCCTTAAAACATACTCAAGTGATTAAATTCATCACTACACACCTCTTCATATGCAAAACCTATCAATCACTTGTCTTGTACATGAAAACACCATGAACGAACAAAAGTCAACTTCAAAGTAATGGTTCATATTGAAGATGGATTGGTCAAGCCTAAAAAATCCATACAGAGATTCTTAGGTAGTTTAAAACACTCTTAAATAGATAATTCACCATTAAACATCCAAATACTATCAATAAAAACACAAACACCCTTCTCGACTCACTTGTAGAAGAAAGTCAAACCATCAATCAAATTTAAACTATAATAAATGAAAATGTATGACTATTCAAACCTCCAAATCATTTTTCCTAGATATATCTTGAAGTTATCTACCACTTTGATTTTTACACCATCATAAAATTCATCCATCATCAAAAGTTATAGGAAAAAATTTCATACTCATTTTCCTTTGTAAATTCAAATATTTGAATTCCAACGGTCACTTTTTAATGCAAATTTGACTATTAAAAATGAATAAATCTACTTGAGAGAGAAACTTTAAACCACCATAAATTTTTATAGACATCATTTCAAGACCTAAAATTTAAAACACATGATCTAGGCACAAAGCTAAAGTGACCCAGGTGACCACTTTCTTTTGACACCTTCACACATAAATTTTGATGTTATCAATATACTTAGGAAAATCTACCAAGATGACTAGGATAACCTAGAACTTAAAAAGACTACTCAAATTGATTAATTTCACTTACACAAGTACACCAAGCACTTATTACACCCCATATGACACATAAAACATGGTCAACACATCATCAACATCCATCATCTTACCTAACTAAATAAACACTACAAGGTCCATCCATGATCACTAAGGCACTCTTTGTCATTGAGAACCATGGATACATATCAACTTAAGGAAATTCTTGGAAACCTTTGAGACATCACTAAAAACACATCAATAATCTCCCCCTTTATCATTGATGTCAACACTTATAAATGTTTTCAATTCCAACAACAAAATTATGTAGATACTCTTTCTCCCTCTACAAACACTTTCTCCCCATTTGAAACAATGACAAAGTGGGATCACCTATTGATCCTGAGGACCTATAAATGTTTTCAAATCCAACATCAATAAGGGACCTCCTTTGAGATATTACAAAAACTTCCCCTATCACGGTGTATACCATTTCTTACCAAGACTACCTCAAACATGTTTATTGACAACACTTTTCTTTTACCATGCATTGTTAAATGAAGAATAAATGAAAAATATCAAGCAAATAGGAGTTATCACAAATTAATAAAATTGATAAGGACTCCCCCATGTCACCTAATATTAAGCACCCCTTTATCACCTTCAGACCAACTCCAATCATGATGAATCTTCATATTTTCCTTCAAATTTATCTCACAAGTCAACTCCATGATCACCAACAGATGTTTAAGACATAATTCAAACATGAAATATGCTCAAAATAGATTTATAAACCCTTATTATAACAATCATACATTGTTTTTTGGATAAAATGACCAAAAACTCCATGTGAGTCACCTAGACTTGTCAAGAGGCATAATATCCCAACCTAAACCTTGCAAATCCTATAAATTTTTGTGTATGATTCTTCATGACTTGAAAATCCATATCTAGAGTAAAATAATATTCCCACTCATTCATGCCAAGAATCATCATCCAACTCTTCTTCTGTACTATAGCTCCTTCACAAATTAAAATGCCAATTAGTCCTCTATTTGCACAAAATCTCAACCATAGGACAAACTATACACTTACATATGACTATAAAGTACTTTATGAGAACCCATTTCAACTTATTAGGTATCCTTAGACCTTGGTTCCTTTGGGAAGGTCATTATCTCATACAGTGCAAAACCTAGGGCATCAAAAAGAAATAGAGTCAACTTACCATCTTTCAGTCAATGCTAGCTTATAAAACTTTTATTCACACCTAGAAGTCACCAATACACACCTCTAGATTAATTCTTGAGGTTTAACACCTTGGGGAACCCATAAAACCATGGATGTGGTTTTTATTTTACTAGCCCTTAAGCAAAGACTATCATACTTGAGAGGCATCAAAATTATTCAACTTACCCTTAAGAGGCCTTCAAAGATTGAAACCACTTGGATCACACTATAATTAGTTCAACACACATTTTTATGCCTCAAATTCACCTTTAATACTTATAAATTTTGACACTTGTAAAGCTCATGACTATGTTTGTAGACCTTATAAATACCCATATCACTATGACAACACACCATAAAAGGATCATAAGAGTCTTATCACACCTTAAAGGGACATTTTTCACTAAAAAACATGAAATATAATTGGCATCAACCATTGATTAGATTTATAGACCTCAAATGCATCAATTTTGAATGATGAACACACACTAGGTAGTGATCATTAAGTAAAATGGTCAAACTAAACAGATGATCATTAAAATACATGTGACCAATCCAATGCATGAAACCCCATGGATTGAATTCAGATAGATCATCTTCACCCTCAATATAAACCTTTCCTTCATATTAAATTATTAGGCCTTCTAAACCAAGCATCAAAATTTGACTAAAACTTACCTTTAAGACCAATGTCCTTGAATAGATTTATTGAAGCTCTTCATTACAAACCTTTAGATCAAGCTCATGAACTTGTTTCTCCTCATTAACAAATGAAATTATATTGATTTATATAAAATTATATGATTCCTAAGATTTGTCTTATATATTTAAATGCGGCTTTTTCAATGGTTTAGACATAATATCTGCAAGTTGTTATTTTGTAGGCACATACTCCAGCTTAACACTTTGATTACTCAATTTTTCTCTCAATAAATGATATCTAATAGGAATGTGATTATTTTTTGATTGAATAAAAATATTTTTTAAGATATTAATTTTACTATTCTTATCATAATAGATAGGACAAGGTCCATTTTATTTTATGTTATAGTCTTCTAAGGTTTACTTCATCCATATTACTTAAATATAATAGGAAGTAACAAATATATACTCATCTTCTATAGTTGATATGGATATAGAGGATTTTTTATTTCTTATAAAAGACACCAAGAATTCACCCTTGAAGAAAACACAACCACTAGTACTCCTCTTATCATCCACACACCTTGCCCAATTTACATCAGTGTATGTCCTTAGAGCGAACTCTTTGTTCCTAGGGTACCATAAACCATATTCTATGGTGCCCTTGAGATACCCCAAGATCATTTTGACTAATTTCAAGTGAGACTCCCTAGGATCAGCTTGAAACCTACCTACAAGGCCCTCTTCTTACATGATATCATAATTAGAAGTAGTAGAGTACAAAAGACTTCCAATCATGGATCTATACAAGGTTTGATCAACCTTTGGTGAGTCATATTGTTTACTTAACTTACATCCTATGATCACTGGTGTACTTATTGTCTTAAAATCCATCCTATCAAACTTATTTAGCATATAATTAATGTATTTTACCTATGAAATGAATATCCCTACATCAAGTTAGGTAATCTATAATCCTAAAAAGAAAGAAAGTTATCCAAAAATTAATATTTTAAGCTCAGTCTTCATAGCATCTACAAACTCTCTACTCATATTGTCATTGTTAGATCTAAAAACCATGTCATCAACATAGACTACCACTATTAATTGATGAGTGGCCTCTATCTTAATTTACAAATTACTATCAACTACCCTTATTTTGAAGCCTTGGTTTAACAGATACTTTTCTAACCTATCATACCAAGCTCTAAGAGCTTGTTTAAGACCATATAAATCATTCTTTAGTTTAAAAACATAGCCCTAATTACTTGTCATGGAAAAACCTTCAGGTAGCTCAATATAGACTTCATTTAAGTTACCATTCAAAAATTCAGATTTTACATCTATTTGGTAAAACTTGAAACCTTTAAATCTTCCATATGATAATAAGAGTCTAATTGCTTCCATTATTTTCATAGTAATAAATGTCTCGTCAAAGTCTATCTCTTCAAATTTAACATATCCTTTACACACCAATCTAGCCTTATTTCTTGTGACATCTCCTTTCTCATTCATCTTGTTTTTGAATACCCACTTAGTTCCTATAACATTTTTGTCATTTGGCCTAAGTAAGAAATCCCATGTTTCATTCTTTATTGTTTGATAAACTTCCTCATCCATTGGATATGTCTAATTTTCATCTTTTATAGATTATAATAATGTTTTGGGTTCAGCCTTAGATAATAAATTTGTGTCTTATTGATTATAATTGATCAACATTCTCCTTCTAGTCTACAGACTTGCATTCACATCTCCAATTACATAGGAAATAGGATGATCCTTCTGTAATATCCTAGATGGATCTCTAGCATCCTATCATACCTCTTCCTTTTCATTATCTGATTGATCATAGTGTCATCATTATTTGAATTAGGATTCTTTGTAGTGTTATTTAACTATAAGTTAGGCTTCTTGATTTCACCTACCTCTTAAACTATTACATTTGAACTTTAAACTACCTTGTGAAGTCTCTTATTTAAGAATCTATAAGAAGAAATTATAAAGGAATAAACCAAGAATATACCCTCATCAAACATTAAATCAAACTTACAAATATTTTATTCATCCCTCTTGATAAAACTCTTGCTCCCAAACACTCTAGAAAATTTGACATTAGCAGCTTTATTTTTTCATAGATCATATGGAGTCTTATAACCATTTAATCTAATTTGTCATCTATTTAAGATGTATAATGATGTATTATCATCTTCTTCCCAAAAACCATTTAATAGTTTGGAATCTTGAAGCATGGCTCTACTCATCTGTTGGATAGTTCTATTTTTTCTTTCAACTACCCCATTCTATTAAGGTGTCCTAGCAGTAGAGTACTATCTTCTAATCCTTTGATCTTCACAAAAAATATCAAAATCAGAAGACCCAAACTCACCTCCTATATCTGATCTCACACACTTGATGTTTTATCCCTTTCATTTTGAACAAGATCTTTAAATGCTTTAAACTTTGCAAAGTCTTCTAATTTCTATTTAAGAAAATATATCCAAGTCATCCTAATAAAGTCATCAATTAATAAAATTAAGTAGTTGTTACCTTGAATACCTTGAGTTCTTATAGGTCCACATAGGTCAGTATGGATCTAATCGAGTGGTACTATGGTGGAATTATCCTTAGATTTGTAGCTTCTTTTGGTTTGCTTCCCATGAATTCATACCTTGCAAATATTATGAGGAATATTAGTGATTTTACGCATATACCTCACTAATCCTTTTGAACTGATCCTCACCAATTTGTAAAAATTTATATGTCCAAGTATTTTATGCCAAATTTAGTTTTCCTCTAATTTATTCATGAAACACTCCTCCCTTTTGGATTCATGGAATATATACAAGTTGTTGTCTACCTTGTGAATGTTTTCAACTAATTTTATCGACTTGGTTCTTCTCACTTCACACCCTTTATCATAGAAATCCACAACATTTCCTTGCTTACACATTTGGATATTACTTAGAAGATTATGTTTAAAACCTTCTACATATAAAACATTTTTAGTTTTAGTATGACCATTATCCAAACTTATAGAACCTTTGCCAATTATGTTAATAGAATTATTGTCACCAAATATCATTAAACCCAAATTTTGCTTTTTGAGAGAGATAAACTTGCTATTATCTCCTATAATATGACTTGAACATCCACTATCTATGTACCATTTCTTGTTTTCATCCTCTTGAGTATGTAAGGCAATTTGGACAAATATTGACTTTTCCTTTGGTGCACTACCTAAATTATACTTAATTTCTTCAATCTTGGATTTGTCTTCCTTAAACAATTTGGTGGTGTCAATGACTTGTATATCTTTTTTTCAATAGGCCCTATTGTAGTAATTGGTTATATGTCCATATTGGTTGTATTTGCAGCATAAAGTCTCATTTTTTTCCTTGAAGAGAAAGTACAGTTCTTATATCTATGACCATATTGATTACAAGTGTAACAATGCCCATTAAATACATAACTATAGTTTTTTATGTTAGACATTAATTTTATTTGATTATTAATAACCCAATAAGTTTCATATTTAAATGCTTTGGTAGATCTATGACCCTGATTATCTTTAGACAAAATCATGCACACATGCACACAGACACACACACACACACGCACATGTCATATCTTTATTTTAAAAATGATCCATTCTTTGATTCAAGCCTTATCCATCATGTCCCACAAATTCTTGATTGTTGTTTGTAGTTTATATATTTATGTCTTCACACCATCAATGATTGTAGTAATTGTAGAGTAAAGATTTACTCTATGTTTCATTCTATTTTTTAGTCACGCGTCGCAAAATTTTGTCCTCACATACTTTGGTCTGAGATGGAAAAGTTTTGAAATAGAGCATGGGCTCTATTTTCCTTTTGATTCATTTTTTGTCTAAGTGTCAAAATCAAGTGAAAGCTGACAAGTTTCATCGTCTGAGGCATCCTTTCTCAAGTGGAAACTACCAAGTGTCATCGTCTGAGGCACCTTTCATATTTTCTATGAGTTGGTCAGAATGTGCCACATATCTCATAGTGACTCAGTAGAATGTGCCAAGTGTCAGTATCCACAGTTTCATATCAACACCCATGTTTCATCTCTTTTTATCAAAAGGTTTTAACAAGCTAAGTATCAAGATCAAATGGAAAGTGCCAAGTGGTAGTCATGGAAGATCTTAATTTTGCTTTTCTAAAAGTGATGGAAGATGCCATGTACCCCAGTAAAAGAAAGTGGAAGCCACCACGTGTCATGATCCAAATTATCTTCATTTTTATTGATATAGCAAAGACCGTGGTGGGTCTTAAGTGTTGTTTCCAAAGTAAGTGGAAGCTGCCAGGTGTCACTGTCCATGTAAATATGAAATGAGACCCATTTGTTTTTATGGTATAAATAGAGTAAAGTAGAGACAACCACATGTCATCGTCTGTAGGTTTCTAAAAAGCTAGCTAAAAGAAGTGGAGACTACCATGTAACCCAAGATAAGTAAAGCGGAGATTGCCATGTGTCCTTTAATGAAGCAATAGAGATTGACACCTATCCATATGTCCCTTTTAAAGTTACTCAAGTAAGAAATGCTATGGGTCTTATTTTATTTTAAGCTATTGAAGTTTTGAGGAAGCAGATTGCAACAAGTATCAAAGGCAGACTGTTCATAAGCAAAGACACAAAAAAGTATAAGTTACGTGGAAAGGGCCACGTGTCTTTGATAGGTGCTATGAAACATGCCAAGTGTCATCCTCTAGTGTCTCCTAAAGTAATATGAAGGTTTTCAAGAAATTGGCTAAGTGTTACCTAGCATTTAAGAGAAGGGAACATCCTATAATCTATTTCAGCTAATGAACTGCTAAAGGACAAAGCATTTCAAAATCTATAAAATATCTTCTATTAGACACTTCCAGTTTAGTTATATTTTAGTTGGGCTGTTAGATTGGGAACAAGTAGACAATCCAGAGTGAATCCAAGGCTATAAATAAGGGTGCAGAGATCACCAGAAAATAAGGATATACCAAAGAGAATTTTTTGAGAGAATTATTGTTAAGATTTTAGACTTTCTAGAGCTCTGACTAAGAATATCATATGCTTTTGTTCTATCTTATTAAGTTGGAAGGTTTATGTAACTGTGCATGTTTCAATGCCTCGTATGTGACTAGAAGATTAATAAGAAGATTGAATCCTATGCCTGTGTTGATATTTTTTGTGTTATTGCAAAAGTAGTCTAAGCTGTGTTGTCAAGAGTTTAGACTTTCTAGAGCTGTGATTAGGAATGTCATTTGATTTTGTCTCATTTTCTTGAGTTGAAAAGTTTATATAACTATGTGTGTTTCTATGCCTCTTATGTGACTGGAAAATTCAAATAAGAAGATTGAAGCCTATGCCTTTGTTGACATTTTATGTATCACTGCAAAAGTAGTCTATGTTGTGAGCCTCTATTTCTATTGTTTCCATCTTTTACATTGATCATGCACTTGTTTGCTCTTAAATGTAAATGAATCCTACATATAGTTTCACTGTGATCAAGATTAAGGTTGAATTACATTTAGGCACATCACCATAGTTAGATTTTATTTCTTGAATTTGTGTTTCTATAAAAATTCCTGTCCCTTTTCCTAATATACACTTGATTTAAAGAAGAACTAGCTTCTCTAAAATCTAGAGGTTGTTTCAAGTCACAATCCCCACATCTTGAAACTTCCCATTGTTGGTGTTTAGAACAAGTGCAATTTTAAATCATCAATAGTTTTTGGCATGCCTGGTGGGACCAATCTTGAAGTTTCTTTCAAGATCGTATGAACCAAAGAGCTATGAGGAGTCAGCTATGGACCAGTGACCAAATCATAATCTGCTACAAATCTAGGTATTCTTTTGCCACCTTTGGTAACTAGTCTAAGAGGAAGAGTCAACTAGTTTGTACCAATACCAGGAGCAAATATGGGAGCCCCTATACCTCCAAGAAATTATGCAAGCTGGAACACTGGTAGTCCCTTGATTCTCCCAATACCACCAACCACTTGGGACCTTATCCTAGTGAATGCCCTAAAAGCTCTACCCAAATTTAGTGGGTAAGACTTTAAAACACTTGAGGAACATCTTCAAGATGTATCAGATGTATGTGTTATACATGTTATCACACAGCAAAATGTGGCCATAAGATTATTAGCAGCTTCTTTTAAAGGGAAGGCTCTAGAATGGTATCGGTCTTTGACCCCAAATACCATATCTACATGGGATCAAATTGGAGATCTTTTCTTTAAAAGATTTGAAGAGAAGGGTGATAAGTCTTCTTTGTTATAGCAATTAATTACCATTCAAAGGGCACCACAAGAAGCCATGACTGACTTCAATTCCAAATTTCAAAAGACTTGGGAAAGAATCCTTGCTACAACTAGACCATTACTAGGTACATCTATAGTATTTTATCTTAAGGCTTTGAATTTAGATATATCTATTATGATTCAGTCACTTGGAGGACACACTTTGCCTGAGGCTTATGACAATGCGATTAGAGCTGAGAATAATTTGATAGATGCTGGAAAGTTACCCTCAAGGCTTCCCATGCCCATGTTCCTAGAAATTTCCTTACCATTACCTCAAGAAGCCCCTAAATCTATATCCCCACCTGTGTCTATGTACACCTATCCTTAACCATCTGCTAAAGAAATTGTCCCCACTCAGTCATCTGAGCTGGATGATATCAAGAATATCCTAAGGACATTTTCTAATGAGATGATCAATATAAAAAGATAGCAAAATACTTTCCCTAAGCCTCCATATCAAGGATATCAAGGAAATAGATTTTTATCTTAGTCAAACCAATATTAGGGTCTTCCAAGACAAACTAACCATCAGCCAGCAAACCAATTAGTTGCAGTCCCCACGCCCTCATAGACTATTCCTCCCAATTCAAATAGGGAGATTGTTTCAGGGAAAAATAACTATGTGGATAACACTAATGCCTAGTGTTTCCCTTGAAATAATTCTCATAAACCTAGAGATTGTCCTATTGGCAATCTACAACAAAAGGTGGTAGAGCAAAGAAGAATGGATGGTTAGTTTGTAAGTTTCAGTGACAATCAAGCCTACCAGTCTTCTAGTATGTAGAATTTAGTCCTAGTGGCTCAGATGCAAGGGATATCCTTGCAACAAGAGGAAGAAATAGCCCTAGAACATGCTTTGTTCTCATGGGTTGAAGATGAAGAATTAATTTTCTTGAATGAAGCATCTACCTCCAAAAAACTAGTGGTGCAATCTGATTATTACACCAGATCAAAGAGAAGGATGGTGGAACAGCCTGAGGTTATAAATAGTCAAGTCATGGATAATTCTCTATTTCAAGGACAAATAAACACAACTATCAAATAAGAAGTGCCTCAGCTGATGCAGAATCAAGGGATTCCTACACAGATTCAAGAAAAAACAAGATATCCTTATTTTCAAAGAACTTAGACTTTGGGACCAATAAATGTGGTGGATCAATTGAAGAAGACTCTAGCAAAAGTATCAATATGGGATATATTGGCTATTCCTAAATAGAAGACACTACTACAAAAAGCTCTACAAGGCTAAGCAATGCTTAAAGGTACTGTTATCAAAGAAGGACCTGCTGAAAAAGAAAAGCTCAAAGATATAGTTCATCTGCAGACAACAACCCTAGTGAATAATATAGTAGAGGTAAGCAAATCCAAATTGGATCCCTTCTATTTAACTTTGATAGTGGGCAAGAAACTGCTGCATAATGCAATGATTGATTCAGGGGCTAGTATTACAATAATGCCCAAGCAGATAGCTGATGCTTTAGAAATTAAGTATGAACCACTCACTAAAGGAGTCATATAGCTAGATGGAAAAGTAGTAAAAACAATAGGGAGAATTAAACAACTATAATTACAATTATATGCTTGTCCCAATATAATTGTAAATCAAGATGTAGTAGTGATAGATATACCTCCTATTTTTGGATTATGTTTATCAAGAGACTTTATAGCCAAGATAGGAGGATATATGTCCCTTGATTGGTATCATCTCATTTTAAGAACTAAATATGGTTCAAAGATGAAGATATTACCTAAGCCATTATATAAGGATCATATCACCAATGAACCAACTGCAAAGTTAGAGGCAACCCATGCTATGATGAATAAAGAAGAAAGGGTTTTTGTCAAGGAGCTAGGTGAATGGATTGGATATAATCATGAAGAAGAAAATGATCATTTATTATCTATAATGTAAAGTGACCCATATGGAAATTATGATTCTATTGGTCTGGGCACTTACGTTATACTTGATGAAGATCATAAAATCCCAAATGTTCTAGAAGAAGAAAAGTTAAAAAATACCTCTTCTATCAATCCTTGAGTCTCTCAACATGAATTCAACATTCTGAGTGAGAAGTCACAAGCGTATGCCTTAATCTCTAATGAAAAAGAAATAATTTCTGATTTTCTTCTTACTTTGCAAGATGATGAGGAAGAGCATGAACATTTCCTTGATCATGATTTAAATAACTTGTTTGAAATCATTGAATCAGGTTATACTATTTTTTAGGGAAGCTGTGAGCTGGTTGTAGAGGAACAAGATAGCATTGAGACTCAATTACATATGCAAAATTATTGCACTCTTTCAAAATTATCCTTTCAAGAGGTTGGTAATTTTGAAGTCATTAAAGAGGATGATCATGCAAAAGAACCAAAGTTTGAAGCAGAAGGAGTTAAGTCAATAAATGATATATGTCAAAAGACTTCCATTGATGAGCAAATAGTCATTAACTTCTTGATAAGACATACCAATATCAAGAGCCAGCATTTGATGAGCTTCTAAGAACAAGAAGAGTCTATATATGTTGGAAGCAGGTTTGACTCAAACTCACCCAAATGTAGGCCAGACACCATAGCATACAAAGAAAGCAAGTCATCAGATCTATATCAAATTCAAACACTTGCCCAGCAATATAAGCTGGCTTGTCATGAAAGAGATTTTAGAAATTCTTTTGATCCAAGAGGGAGATAAAGATATTATGTATTATAGTTAGATAGTTTCCCCTTTTTGTATTACTTTTGTTTTCCTATTTTTTCCCCCACTTTTATTTTAAATAAGTGTTCTCTGAACACGTAGTCAATAGCTCAAAATTTTCAATTTTTTTTAAAAAAATTCTCCAATACATTGAATGTCTCCCAAATCTTTAGAAATCCCCAAGGTACCTTGCGCTGCCACTTGCATAACGTGTCTATCTTGCTATTCCATAAAGATTGAGTGGGATCTACTAATTGTTATCTAAGTTTAATGCCATTTCAAGACTTGATAGGTCAATAAATACCTCTTAGTAAGATTTAAAGCTTATAAGTTCTCAAACATTCCTACATTTGCTAAAATCTTGCTACTTGCATTTTCAGTGCTTAGTAAACTTACTTCTGTGAAAGTGTTTCTATTTTGCAAAATTTCACACAAATTATCATAGAAAAGACATAGAGATGGAGGGGGAACAATCTTCACAACAAGGAGCTAGAATGTATGAATCCTTTGATAAGTTTCTTGCAAGTAAGTCATATGCTTTAGCTCTTGTGTAGCCATTAAAGACCTATCCATGGACCAAGTTTCCTGAAGTTGGTCAAGCAAGTGACTCAGTGAAAATAAAAGATTATACAGATGGCATCATGGACCCAATTCTTCATAGAGTTAGTAGCAAAACTCTTAGAGAAGGGGCACATCAAAGGTGTCTATAGAGGGCTAGAGTAGGGCAATATGAAATATTTGCCATGAGGATATGGAATTCATAGTTGGCACAATTCATTATTCTAGATGTGCATCCATGCCTCGACCTGGTCAAATTATGTGTAGACTTATTCCATGCACCCTCATGCACCATTCAATGAGGTCTATTCATGGTGCAAATCACATTACAAACTATCAGGGATATGTTAGCCCTATATCATGATAGTACAGCTACATTTCCCACTATTGCTAAAATGCAAAGAATGTGGGCAAACATCAATACCCAGTCAAGGTTCTTGAGATCCAAATTACAAATGGGCAATGATGACACTACGGTGCCCACACTCCCTATAGCAAGAGCTCAATTCACATAGGATAGCCAAGATGCATTGTCTATGATGGCTTTCATCTTTGGCATGAAAGATGATATGGCAGTTTATGCAGAACAAATGGCTATCCTCTTCAGGCTGAAGACCATTGACAAAACTCAGGAGTATTGGCTCAACTTTTTTGAACAAATTACTTTCTCAATGGTAGAATAACTGGCCCATTTCAAATCAAAAGGAGTGTTCAGGTATTCTTCCTATTTGTTCCACCTCATGCTTTTTAATAACTCTAACCTCTTTGCCCAACATATGTATCTTAATATGTATGACCCAGATTTTGGTCTCTAAAGGACCATTCTTGTGTCTGCATGGACACACATTTTGTCAAATACTAGTGACCCATATGAATTTTGGGAATTATTTGTTACCCTTAATTTTTGCCACCTCAGCCCTAAACTAGTTATGAATAGATTATTCCTAAGTGTTTCAAATCTTCTGGCTAGTTGCCCAATTCCTTGTGATTTCTATTTTGGATCCCACGATACCATTATAAGAGTCCATAGTTTTTGTGGGGAACCAATATTGCTACCTAATATTTTGACTCTTAGGTTAGCATTCCTAGAGGTCACCAGACATGTATCCATAGTTGACAATGAATTTGGCTCTGGGAAGAGGAAAAGAAAAATGTATGATCTACCATGGATGACAACCAGCATGGTTTTGGAAACCAGGGATGCTGAAGTTGTGTTGCTCAGAAAGCTAGCCTTTTTGGGTTTCCTTAATAGAGGACAAATGGGTTTATGACCCAAATGGTTTCATAGCTTCTTGGATAAGAACTAACAGATTTGTAACTAGAATCGCACATGAGGGCCACCCTTTTTGGGAAACCAAAAAAATCCTAGGGAAGACACTCCTAGATTTTATGTTGAGTTAACAGACTTGCCCCTTCCATAAAATAGACCTTGGAAAACATTATATATTAAGCAGAGGGATTATGATCCTAAAGTTAGAATGACTTCTAGCTTAAGGAGGACATTAAAGAATAAAGATTGGGATACTGAGAAAATAGAGGCCTATTGGAAATATAGGCAAGAAATTTGTCAAACAACCCATTCTTTTAGGAATGTAGACACAGATGAGAGATGGGAAGAACTATGGGATGAGTTCCATCTCTCCCCTATATCTAGCCTAGAGACAAGTAATTTTCCAACACTGGGTGAAGATCATGAAGCTAGTGCTAGGTCAAGCCAAGAGTCACAAGCCTTAGAGCAAGCTATAGCTATAGCAACTATATCAATTTGGCCCCAATCTCTTAGCATTGTGGAAAAGCAAAAGAGTGTGATGTCTATACCACCATAAGCTTCCCCATTAGAAGCAATTATAGATATTCCCAGTTCTCCAAAAGAAGTAGATGTGGAAGGAAAAAGGATGCAACTAGAAGAAGAAACACCCAAGAAATGAAAGAGGGTGTAGTTTCAATTTGCTTCAAAAGAAGAGATGAACACCCCAAAGTGCTAATTATAGGGTACTATAATTACTCCTCAAGTAAGTATTATTCCTCCCTTTCCTTCTCAGTCTATTTCTTCTCTTATTGGAATGATGATTTCATCTAGCCAGATGACATCTCCTATGAGTTCTGTCATTCCCATTTCTCACTTTTCCCCATCTATGCCACCTTAAGCTTTAACATTACCTCATTTCTCCCCCTCTATTCCCAAGAAACTTTCCCCTCAGATTACCCATAGCCAACAATTGGCTATTTAATATGGTCTACCATAAGGACATCCTTTTATAGGTGGGCACATTGCCTCTCCTTCTACCTTCCAGACCCAAGCAGATACTGCTAGGAAGGCAAGGGAAGCCTGAAGAGAGAAAAATAATATCAATGAAAATAAAGCATTGGCTACACCCCATCTATGGTCACAATTTGACCCAATCCAATAGCAATTGAAAGTGAGTCATTTGTCACCAAATATAATAAAGCCAATTGAGCAGATGCAGTCAGAGGATTACATGATGAATGCAGTGGCCATCAACATGTCCCTCTTCAGGCCACAAGACAAAATTGAGCTACTAACCAAATCCACTTTTGCAATTACTGAAGACTACTTGAAGATATCAAGGAGGATACAGAAGATGGAAGCTGAGATAGCCAAGGAAAAGGCAAACTGTAATAGTTTGACCTTAGAGATTAATAGAAAAGATAATGAAATAGAGAATCTGAATAAATAGTTGCAAAATACTGTTTCTCTTCAGACTCACCAGGCAGTTCAAGCCTGAAATGATTCTTTAAAAGCAAGGCTCACATAGGTAAAACATGTGGTGACAACCCTAAGGCATGAAAATGTAGAGCTGTAAAGAAAATGTGAGGAACACCTATTGTAAGTTACCCAATTGCAACAAAAGCTATTGGTTGAATAGAAAAATACTACTGCCATACAATCCCAATTTCAAGTAGAGCAATAGAGAGAAGCATAATTGACACTATAGTTGGCCAATAGGCTAAGGAATGTCAAAGTATTAAGTCTGGTGAAGGAGCTATATGAATCCATGTGGAAGAGAATCTCTTTAGAGATTATTTAGCTTAGGTCTTCTCTCACCTTCCTGCTAAATGCACATAAATTATGTAAAAAGGTGGAGAGTTTAGTTGTAAACACTCTAGATATGGTCTCTGGGAGAGTAATGGACTCACAAATGTTGATACAAAAGCTTTATGATGCAATGGATGCAATGCTGTCAATAGTAGGAATTAATGATAGAATGGTCACTATCAAGTGGGTAAATGAGGCTTTCAGTTTCAATTCCATAGCCATCAGTTGCAAAGATCTTCTAGATGTCATGAAGGAAGAAATCAATGAAATGAAATAGGATGTTGAGGATCTAGTATAATTAGGTCTTCCTTCTCTATTTCCTAATGACAACACCATGCTGATGGTAGATGAAATTGAACCTTTGCTATTGGCCAAATAGAATAATCAGATAGTTTTCTAGGTTCTAAGGGATGAGTCATCACTGCCTAAAGTAGAAGCTATCTTGGTTCCTATTTCCCAACTCAAATTTAAATTGAAGGCTACGGTTCAAATTTTGCAAAATTTTTCACATAAGGATATTATTAACCTTGATTTAGCCTTCAATGAATTATAGAATAAGCAAGGGTTATCTAATGATGAGTGGTCTGCCTACTAGATAGCATTGCTGAAGCTGTGATTTTGAAATTTTGATCTAGCGGGAATTGTGGTTTCTTTTTGAGTAGGCTCAAAAGTCCTTGGGGTCACCAATAATTGTAGATTAAATATTTAGTCTACATTTCATTATATTTTTCAATTACATGCCACAAAATTTTGTCTTCTCATACTTTGGTCTAAGATGGAAAAGTTTTGAAATAGAGCATAGGCTCTATTTTCCTTTTGATTCATTTTTCATCTAAGTGTTGAAATCAAGCTAAAGCTGACAAGTGTCATCGTCTAAGGCATCCTTTCTCAAGTAGAAACTGCTAAGTGTCATCATCCAAGGCACCTTTAATATTTTCTATGAGTTGGTTAGAATGTGCTATGTATCTCATAGTGACTCAACAAAATGCACCAAGTGTCAGCATCTATGGTTGCATATCGGCACCCGTGTTTCATCTCTTTTTAGCGAAAGGTTTTAATAAGCTAAGTATCAGGATCAAGCAGAAAACACCAAGTGGCAGTCATAGAAGATCTCAATTTTGCTTTTCTAAATGTGATGGAAGATGCCACGTACCCCAACAAAAGAAAGTGAAATCCACCACGTGTCGTGATCTAAATTATCTTCATTTTTGCTGATATAGCAAAGACCGTGGTGGGTCTTAAGTGTTGGTTCCAAAGCAAGCAAAAGCCACCAGGTGTCACCATCTGTGTAAATATGAAATGAGACCCATTTGTTTCTATGGTATAAATAGAGTAAAGTGGATACCACCATGTGTCATCTTCTACAAGTTTCTAAAAAGGTAGTTAAAAAAAGTAGAGACTACCACATAACCCCAGATAAGTAAAGCGGAGATTGCCATGTGTCCTTTAATGAAGCAATAGAGATTGACACCTATCCCTGTGTCCCTTTTAAAGTTACTTAGGTAAGAAATTTTGTGGATCTTATTTTATTTTAAGCTATTGAATTTTCGAGGAAGTGGATTGTGACAAGTGTCAAAGGTGGAGTGCTCATAAACAAAGACATAAAAAAGTATAAGTTACACAGAAAGTGCTACGTGTATTCGATAGGTTCTACAGAACATGCCAAGTGTCATCCTCTGGTGTCTCCTAAAGTAATAAGAATGTTTTCAAGAAATTAGCTAAGTTTTACCTAGCGTTTAAGAGAAGGGATCATCCTACAATCTGTTTCAGCCAATGAACTGCCAGAAGACAAAGCATTTCATAATCTATAAAATATCTTCTATTAGACACTTGCAGTTTGGTTAGATTTTAGTTGGGCTGTTAGATTGGGAACAAGTAGAAAATCTGGAGTGAATCCAAGGCTATAAATAAGGGTGCAGAGATCACCAAAAAAGAAGGAGATACCAGAGAGAATTTTTTGAGAGAATTATTGTTAAGATTTTAGACTTTCTAGAGCTATGACTAGGAATATCATATGCTTTTGTTCTATCTTCTTAAGTTAGAAGGTTTATGTAAATTTGCATGTTTCTATGCCTCTTATGTGACTAGAAGATTAATGAGAAGATTGAATCTTATGCCTTTGTTGATATTTTTTGTGTTATTGCAAAAGTAGTTTAGGTTGTGTTGTCAAGAGTTTAGACTTTCTAGAGCTATGATTAGAAATGCCATTTGTTTTTGTCTCATTTTCTTGAGTTGAAAAGTTTGTATACTATTCATGTTTTTATGCCTCTTATGTGACTAGAAAATTCAAATAAGAAGATTGAACCCTATGCCTTTGTTGATATTTTCTGTATCACAACAAAAGTAGTTTATACTGTGAGCCTCTATTTCTATTATTTCCATCTTTTACATTGATCATGCACTTGTTTGCTCTTAAATGTAAATGAATCCTACATATAGTTTCACTGTGCTCAAGATTAAGGTCAAATTACATTTAGGCGCATTGCCATAGTTAGATTTTATTTCTTGCATTTGTGTTTTTGTTAAAATTCTTGTCCCTTTTCCTAGTATACACTTGATTTAAAGAAGAACTATCTTCTCTAAAATTTGGAGGTTGTTTCAAGTCACAAGCCCCACATCTTAAAACTTCCTATTGTTGGTGTTTAGAACAAGCACAATTTTAAATCATCAACAGTAATATCATAACATATTGAGGAAGTTAGATTTGAATTTTTACTTCCTTTCTTGTTCTTCAATATTTCATTCTCTTCATCTAGATGTTTAATATCTGATAAAGCACATACTAGCTCACCTTGAAGATATGTCTAATCCTTTATCATCCAATGTACCTTTGATCACCTTCAAGTGGTTAAAAATGCAAATAATATGTGTCTCTGATACCAATTACTATAGTTAAAATCAATAATATGGGGTGAAATAGTGTTACAAGAAATTCAATTCAAATTCCAAAACTTCAAACCCTAACCACTTAACATAAGCATTCATGAAGCATACAAATCAACTATTGTAATGAAAAAAGGAAACTATGAAAGATAAAAGCACATAAAACATGAATTATGTGAGAAACCATCATTGGGGATAAAAACTCACTCTCAATTTTGCAAAAAAGTGGACTAAAATCCTATAAGAGATTTACAAACAAGAGAATTTAGTGAAGCACCCACTTCACAAGGAACACCAAACCCTAAACATGAACAAGAACCCATTTATCTTAGATGTTGAGAACCCACACAACACCTATGATATAAATACCTATAAAAATCATATTATCTTCTAATATGATGGATAAAAAATTAATATCAATTCTCTTCAACCATTCACACTCTCTCAAGCCTTCACACACAAGAAATGCATCCAAAATGACAATCATCAACTATTTAAAACATTGATATAACATCATAAATGTGACCATTATGTCACACACATATCCCTCAAACTATTCTAAACTTCAATTCATCCACAAAAATTCATCACTCTTCTCTATTCTTCGCTCATTAACTCTAGAAACCTTCATCTTTGTTTATGCTCTGTATAGAGCCTTTATGATCACCATATTATTAGTCATCCATAAGACATAAATTAACCATTAAGGCTTATATCACAATTATAATAAGATGAACACCACCTATATAGTTTTATTATAGGTTTGATAGATCACCCTTAAGCAACAACACCTTTTAATTAGGCCTAAAAAACCCTTTTAGGTCTATGGAGACCTATTCTTCCTTTTAACACTTCACCGAGAAAAAATAGAAATATAAGACCACTTCAAAGATTTTATATCCACACCAAATGACCCCTAAGACATACTAAAGTGATTAAATTCATCACTACACACCTTTGTATATGCATAACCTATCAATCATTTTCCTTGTACATGAAAACACCATGAATGAACAAAAAGTCAACTTCGAAGCAATGGTTCATACTAAAGATGGATTGGTCAAACCTCAAAAACCCATATAGATGATCCTAAAGAAGTCTAACACAATATTAAATATATAATTCACCATGAAACATCTAAACGGTATTAGTAAAAACACAAACACCCTTCCTTAGTCACTTGCAAAAGAAAGTCAAACCCTTAGTCAACTTTAAACCACAATAAATGCAAATGTATGACCAATCAAACCTCCAAATAATTTTTAATGGATATCCCTTGAATTTCAATAATAATTTTATTTTTACACCATCATAAAATTCATCCATCATAAAAATTTATAGGCAAAACTTTGTAAACTGGTTTTCCTTTGTAAATTCAAATCCTTGAATTCCAACGGTTACTTTTTAATGCAAATTTGACTATGGAAAATGATGAAATCTTCTTGGTAGATCAACTTTGAACCACCATAAATTTTGATAGATATCATTTCAATATCTTAAATTTCACACACATCTTATAGGATCAAAATTGAACAAACCCATGTGACCACTTTTTTATGACACCTTTACACTTGTGAATGCTTATGTCATCAATCTACTTAGGAAATTCTACCAAGATGACTAGGATAACCTAGAACTTCACAAGACTAATCAAATGGATTCCTTTTACTTCCACAAGTACACCAAGAACTTATTAAACCCTATATGACCCTTCAACCATTTTCAACACATCATCAACATGCATCATCTTTCCCAACTAAGAAAACACTACAAAGTCCATGCATGATCACTAAGGCACACTTTGTCATTGAGAAGCATGCATACATATCAACTTAGGGACAATCTTGTCCACCTTGGAGACATAAATAAAAAAACATCAACATTATGATCCAAATATTTGAAATAATCATGAATCTATTTAATACTTTAGAATGTGTATCTCCTTGCTTACACATTTAATCATGATATTTACTCATTTTCCCAACATATATGGCTACTTATATATTGATTTAAAAATTAGACATCCTAAGCTAATCTCTAGTATCTAGTCATACATAAATTAAAAATATAAATAAATCAATAATCCATATGATAATTAAGGATTTGCATCTCCTAATGTTAGCATACATTATCATATCATAACAAAAACTACAAATGATAAATGAAATATAATAGAATCATGAATTAATACACATTTATTTCCTTATTTCGATCCAATCTCCCCTTGGACTTATTATTACCCTAGTTCTTCATGAGAGGCTATTTTTATCCTCGTTTATCTATTTTCAAGCCATTTTCTTATAATTAATCCATTTTTTGGCCTCTTTTACTGAATTACATTTTCATTTCTTATGATTGAGGGCCAACTTGTTAAAATTAAAAAAATCAATCCTCCACTTTAGGGGGAATCACATGCCACCCAAACACTATTTGGGGCATTTTTCATAACCCCATTTTTTTGCATCTCATGTAGACCTTAATATAAGGTGAGAATGAATTTTCTTATAATTATGATCATTTTAAGTGACCTTTTTATTCTTTGAAAAGTTGTTGCTTCAAAAAAATGTCTCATCATGCCTTATTAAACAAGATAAAAGTGTAGACATCCAATTCCTATCACTATCTTGCCAAGATTTCAAGTTTGGACAATTTCCACAATAATGCACAAACTTGGCCAAAATCACCAAAATGCTAAAATTTGGTCGCATACATCATGTGTGTGTGTCGATTTGTGTCCATATTTCCCTAATTGGGGCAATGAATTTTATATAATTATTATCTTCTCTTAATAAACTTTGAGTCCAATTGTGACCAAGAAATAATAACATTCTAGACCACTAAAATCCTCTAATTCATCTGCACACATCATGTGCATGTTCTAATTCTCATCTATACTACATTAACTGGGTATTGACCTATACATAATTGAAACCTTACTCTAATTCAAATCCATTCAAATTATGACTAAGTAAATTGACTTTTGTTTTACCAATTTGATTAAACAAGTGAACATTTCTAAGAATTGCAAAAATACTAAGTAAAATCATTTAATCAAATCAAATTAGATTGAGAGCTTAAGAGAGAAATCATAAAAAGTTATTGAATATCTGTTATTAAAAATTCATAATTAAAAACATATGGTCCATGACATCACTCATGATATTATCATAAGGGTGTCATCCATAAAGGATTAATGGAGATAAATATTAGGATTAAGGCTACCCATTCCTTATTAATGATCCATTCTTCCAAATATTGATGACCATATTTATTGCTTGTGTCTACAAAATTGAATGGATTTATGACCCTCCATATTGATCTTGAGATGCAAGGCCATAAATCCATTTTTTAATTTTGAACAATCTATAAATACATGACCCATGGCCATAACCGTTAAACTTTTTTTGGTGTAAAAACTATGCAAAAATATCTCTAGAGAGCTTCAATCTTCCTTTCAAAATTGATCAAAGTAAGAACTAGATCCATTGGTGTAGGGAGAGATATATGAATATGTTTGTTCAATTGTATTAAAAAATACTTGGAGCACAAAATCTGGGCATAAACATGTTTAATGGACCAATATTGGAGGAGGGACACTTGGGAAGGCATTGTGCATGTTTTATTATCTAAGTATCTTAACTCCATTGATCCATGTCCCTTGAAGGAGTAGGCCTAGAATACTAATTATTTATGCTTTATCATTTGTTATGTCTTAAATGCATGAACTAACTTGCTCCAAAATCCTATTTTAAAAGTGAATGAGCTCATTGATCTCTGTATAGGATTTATTGGATTAAATAAGGGTTGATGTTGTATATTCAAGATGATGATCTTAGAGGATTCATTTAATATCTCAAAGATCTATCGAGTTTGAGTTCATAGGAAGTTTTATGCCTAAATAGGGTATTTTTTTTCCAACATAAAGATCAAGAGCTAAGTTAGACTATCACTAGGGGAGCTCATGCATGTCCAAATCATGAGGTGTATATTGTTAGAGGAAGCTTGTAACATGTTTCTATTGAGGATAGATGGCTTGATAGCTCGTCAACTTTTTTCATTATAGGGGTCTCTAATATCATGCTTCTATTGGAATAAGGGGGATTTATAGATCTCAAATGTCATAGAGAAATTATAAGCTTGATGAAAAACACAAAGGCCATAACTAATTCAAGAAGTTGAATGTAAAACTCTACAAGTTAATAAAATTTAGGGTTATACTCAAGTAGAACATTTGGTTTCATACCAAAGACTAATATTTTATTATTACTCTTCAAAACCTCATGGAGATCTTATAAAACCATAAAACCTAAATAATCCAGATTTGAATGTAATACAAGTATAAGGTGTTTATAGTCAATCCTAACATTTTATATGTTATAGACTCAATATCAAGATCTAATCTAATCAAAAATATTACACAACTAATATATCACTATCAAGTACACATAAAAACATATCTATATAATGATTTTTTTTATATTAAAACATAATTCTAATCTAAATAAAATTAATCTATGGATGAAAACTATGAAAAAGTTGGAATGAAAATTGTAGACAGAGTGAACAAGAAGGAAAGAGGAAGGTGATGTAGGTGAATTAGAGTGGGTTTACACATGTTTTACATTTTTATACCATTTAAATATTTAAATAATTATGGATGAACAAAGTAATGATGTTTTTAAGCTTTGTACACTACTTATTCATTTTTTCATGCTAACAAAAATAAGGATTGGAAGGATAAACAATACTTAGATAGGCCATAAGAAACTTGATAGGATATCAAATGTGGGGAAATCCACTTACCTTGAGAGATATGAGGCTCAATTAGATTCAAATCAACATTTTATTCACTATCATAATGGTTACATTTATAGTGAAGATATCTCCTAAAAATAAGGATATATTCCTTATCACCAAATCTCACTTCAATCTCCCTAAATCACTTAATATATTCCCTAAATATCTCACAATCTCTACTAAATCCTATTCTAATGTGATTGTTACTCATATAATAATAAATTATTTTATTTTATTCACTTATAATTTTTTCACACTTTAATTTTAAATGTTCTAATGTGGAACACCTAAACACTCATGTGAGTAATAATTCTTAATATATACCTTGTGTAAGTAATCAATAAGAAACAAGATGCATGTAAAGGTAGAAATTGTGAATGTTTAAAATGATGTTACTATGTAACTATAAAATAAGTAATTAATCTAGTCACATGGAAGAGCCATAGATGTAACCACAAGAATATGTAGACAAATTATCTCTCTTCTCACCAGCATCAACATATACCTTGAAAATAAAGTTTGAAAACATGGATGTATGATGTATATCATATGATAAAGATAAAGTCAAATAATTTTTTATATTTTCATATTTTATGGATGTTTTTGGATTTTGTAATTTTTACAATTTAAAAGTTAGGAGGAAGGTAAATGTAAGGCACACCATATAATAGAATAAAATCTATGTATATGAATATGATATAGTAAAGATGAAAAAATATGTATGCATTAAAACCTATGATATTCATTATTATGCATTAATATATGTGGCTAAGGTCATATGGACACACTAGACATGTTTCATCAAATGGTAAATGATCATCACAAAATTATTGGTGTCTGTCACAAGTGCTAAACAATGTTCAATCTAAAACATTAGGATGTGATTGTTCAATGGTAACTTTAATTCACTCAACCTTCTAATTAACCCTAAATTTTTGAAAAGGGGTAGATATAAGGTTAAAAATATAGAATTAGGTATAACACAAGGTTGATAAACTAATCTATTTAAGACCAATTAATAGAAAACTTGATAAGCAATATTTTAAATATATGCAATTGAGATTGCTAAAAATAGTAAAATATCACTATTAAAAGATATTATAATAAATCAGTAATAATGTCACTTGGTTTACTATGTCTAAGAAAATATATAATGAAAACATATGTAAATTATGTAGAATAATTGTTATAGATTAGTCATCATATTATAGAAATTTTACTTATGTAGTTTTGGTCACCACCATTAGATTAAGACACTACTATCTATGCTACTGTCTAAATGTGATGCATGTGTCTACTACAAAATAATGTATAAATATATATGTGATCAACTTTTTTTTTATACATCTTTTTTTACATTTTTTTTGGTATGTTCAGATTTGGGATATAGGCTATCGATATTTACTAATTGACCAAACCCTAACTCTTCACCCATCTTCACCCTTGGAATGAGTTTCCTAAAAAATGGGTTAGTGGTCTCATAGTGTCAATATACCCCAAAGAATATTTTGTCAATGGGTATTAACTACATATCCAATACTCCAAAGAGGGCATTAGAATTATGTAGTTTTTTCTTATGTGTGATAAAGTGTGTGCATAAGGGTGAAATATACTATATGAAGATATATGCAGTGATCTAGTTTGTGATTTGAAAAAAGTCACTCATGGGCTGATATTTTAATACTTCATACCTATGATATGATCTACCCTATGATTTTTATGTAAATAGGGAAAAATATAGTGCTTATGTAGTTGATTAATTAAAAAAAAGTATGTGTTTTCTTGGTATTTATTATATGAGGAATGAGAAGTCTTAGACTTATATTTATACCATGCCTTTTGAAAATATCTCATGGTAGAGTTCAATAATATAATTAGGCCAACCCATAATTTTTGATCATTTTATAATTTTTAGGAATTTTGGCTATTGGGAACTAGATGAGGATTTGGACACTAACATCAGTGTTAATTTCCCTTTATGGTCAGTAGTGTCTAGAGGGATATAATACATATATGAAATTAAAAATGAAGGATGTTTATCAAGTTTTAATAATTTTTTGAAGTATAGGGTATTTTTATGAGTTTTACACACACCATAAAGTACATACAAGGTAGACTCTAATGTTTTAGGATCTATTTAAAGTTTAACTTCATTATGGGGCATCAATTTCAAGTATTGGGTCTTGCAGAGACTAGTGGTGGAATGGATATGAGCAATGCAACTTCTAACTTGGTAAGTTTAGATATGGATATGGATCCTAGATCTACTTGAATAGAATGGAATGTTGATGGATTTACTCTAAAGTGGTTAGGACTCAAAGAAACTATAAATAGAGGGTAAGGTAAGGTAGAAAAAGGATATGAAAATAGAGAGTTTGAGTTATTTGTAATCAGCTCTAGGATAAGGGTAAACACCAAAGAAATAATACTTGTTGACTACTACTTTATCACATAAAATTGACAAACACAGTGAAAAAGTTTAAGGGATATGATGTAGTTAGCTATGAGTTATTAACTAAAGGTTACTTGTTATCAAGATTGTTGTAACATATATTCAAGATTATAGATAACACCAAAGAGTATATTTAACTAGATATGGATGAATCTAGGAAGTTTCATCAAATTGTGTCTCTACATAAATTTCAAAGGGTAACTAAGCTAGATTGTTACCAAAAAACCAAATCCATCAACCTAAATTGATGCTACACATTTTAATTGATAAAAAAATATTAATAAATTACAATCTATTTGAAACTAATATTGCATATATCAATAAAGACTAAATTATTTATTAGATTAAAACACATGCTCAATATAACATAGAAATGAAAGAGATACCCATATAACACAAACTTGTATAACAACCTAAAGGATTTATTATCTATATTAAAATGTCAAAATTGATCCTCCCTTTGTAATGTAGGAAATGCATATATATATAGGTTTGGGATGGGGGTGTCTCATCACTCAATCAATTCTCAAAGTATGCATCTATTTTAGAAAATATATCTTGAAGGAGTATACATGGGGCACTTGGTAAAGGATGTCACCAATAGACAAAACTTATTACAAATGTTTTTTGATACCACTAACTAAAATAATTTTGAAAGGGTATTTATTATGATGAGGTAGTTGTAGTGGTGTACACCTATACTTTATTGGTTTTTATTGTTTAATTTTTTATTATAGTGGGTTCAACCATTTAAGATGTTGGTCTAGTCAAGATAGCTAGTGGGGGTGATGTACCCTGAGAAGCCTTCTTACTTGATTGAATTTGTAAGTAGAGAGCATGGATCACCTAAAAATGTGTCTCAATCATCCTGAAGTCCAATAGGGGTCTCTTGAAGAGTTGTGGGAGATTGTCCATTAACTTTCTATCTACTTTTAATGTAACCCCAAACTCCACATAAAGATTCTCTATAATAAGGACCATGCTTCTAGAAAATTTTATCAATTATTATAGGTCATCATGGGTCTTATATATTTTTCCATTAACTTCTATTCTAAAAGTATCCACTGGTATCTAGAGGTCTTCAAAAATGGTCTTAAGGACCAATTTCCCACTTTGGTTAAGTCCACCATTGACTCTAATTTCCCCTAGAATTGTGATGGCTTACCCCTCTTACTGGTGAGTTTTTATACTAAATTTTTCATCTCCTAATTCCATTCAATAAAACTATCTCTCCTAGAGCCCATTTAGTTTTGGGCCCAAGCAACATCGAAGGTAGTGACTAAGTTCAAATGACTATAGGCCTTATTTACAGTTGCTTGGCCTAAAAAATAAATATTTTCCTCCATCTTATTCATTTCATATACATGGGAGAAATAATACCCCCATTTAGGTTTGGATTCCTTATTTGCATCTCTCATTAATTGGAGGACATCGTATAGCCTCTAGAATGCTCCCTACACAATGCCTATGAGATCCCTAGGAGGATGAATGCTTCTCCTTTACTATAAGGACTCTAAAAATTGATCATATCACCTAAAAATATTCTTTATTACTCACCCTATATATTATAGAAAAGTATAGGGGTATTATATATGACCTTCTAAGTTAGAGGGGAGATTTTTACATTTTTTAGTTAAATGGAACACATCTTCTCTTTGTTCTAACTCCACTTTATTCCGTTAAACCATTATATTTTTTTCTCTTTATCTTTCCCATAGCATTATTTTCCTTGTCAAAATGAAACTTGACTATGGTGTACTCCATAATGATCAAGTCCTACCTACTTGCCTCTACTTATTGCATCTTCTAGATCTACTCAAGAATATTTAAGGCAACTAGCTTTTATGAAGGTTGTACCTAGCCTATGTGAATGGAAGGAGACTATCCAAGGGGAAGCATGGGCTTAAGTGAAGATTTTCCTAGTTTTTAAAAAGGTGGAATATCCCTCCTCCACCTAGTAAACATTTTTGGGACTACTATATCAATTATCAACTTTCATTTATCTAACCCCTTTGTTGACATAATAGTGGTAGACTCTGTTTGGATTGCCTAGCCAATTGGAAAGTGAAATTGGGTAGAGGGATAGGGAGTAGTGATTGGGGAATGAAATATAGTGGAGGAATAGATTCTCAAAGTTTAATTATTTATTTAGTCTATAAGAGTAAGGGCTGGAGGCAACAAAGAATGAATAATAAAGGGGAATTGAACAAGTTTTGAAAATAACTAATTATGGATGTATAAGCAACCCCAATAAGTCCTAATAAATTCTGGATGGGGGTTTCCAAAACTTAAATTATAGGGGTTATGGATGGTATTTGAAAATTTACCCCTATAGTTACCTAAACCTTATTTGTTTGGGATAAAGAATCCAAAGCATGAGAAACTACTACTATGTAACTAATTGGGATAGAAGCAGTTATTAAAATAGATGAGGAATGAGAAGCTTTTGTGTACTCAACATTTGTGTAGCAATAAGCTAGGAAATTATTATCATAGATACCACTATTATGTTAAGAGGGACTACCTCTATAAATGTACTCACTGACTTCCCTTCTGTTGAAGCTAGAGGTTTTGACTTCACTTCATCTCCATTATCTCCACTTTGGTCCTAAAGCAATCTAGTTGAGCCTGAATTTGTCTTCAAAATTATAGTATACCTAGACTAAGCTTCTTTTGACAACCATTCATCCTTTAGGTTTCTCTTTATGGTCTCACTAAAGGTCATATATGAGGTGGTTTCGGTCTTGTATTCCCATTCTTCTTATGTGAACCACTCTCCCTCTATAAGATTCTCTTTATCATCTTTACTATTGTTCAAGATTTCTAGGGGTTATACTTCCCTAGACACTTTCATTCTATCATTTTCTCCCCCTAAATTATCTTCAAAGGATCCCTTTATTGGAGTGACCTAAGGGGAATAAAATGGGCCTTCACCTTTCTTTGGTACATAAGAGGTGATCTAGTGGGAGTAGTAGTTATTGTTGATGAAGGGGAAGCAATAATAAGTGAATCTAAAGGAATAAGGGGTGGTGATGAAGTGGTGGAAATAATGGTTGATAGAGGTGATGATACAATGTTTTGGATTGGGAATAGAAATGGATCCAAACCAAAAATTGGGAGGAAATATGGGAGACTCTCCAATTGTGTTATAGTGAGTGGAAGGAAAGGAAACATAGAAAATGGCCCACTAGGCTGAGTTATGCTTGTAGTACTTAATGTAGTGGCATCCAACAGTGGAAGAGTGGATAGTATGGTGGTTATTAAAATGGTGACGATTGGGATGGAATGTTGAGGGGACCCCTAAGTGATTAATTATTCACTCCTTATTAAGACTTTTCTAAATGGTCCAATTTATTCTTATCCTTTAATTCCAACCTATGATAGAGGTCCAAGAGGGGGCTTTTAATACCAGTGTTATTTCTCAAATTTTTGAGCATCCTCCTTGATGGTATTTATATTTTAATAAATATGCATATCCACTACCATCGACATATTTACCTTGTTCATCATATATTGAACTTATTTATCATTTAGAGCATCTAGGAACACCTCATCATCTAGATATGATACATGGCCATAATTTATTTTCACCCTAGCTTTGAGTCTATGTAGATGGTTCTTGAAAACTTTCCTTATATCTCATTTCCTATAGGGTACCATTTAAAATCATATGATGTTCTAGTTCTACCCACCTGGTGGAAATGTTCCCATTTGGTGTATTGAATTTGGCCAATGCTGATAGGTGTTGGGAAGACTGCTCCCTTGCTAGGACTTTTATATTGACATATATGAAATTTACCAATTAAGCTATAATTTATTTTTATGTCACTTTATTTTCTATAAACTAAGGAAGATACATGATAAGGTCTTTGGTTCTCTCTATTTTGATGATTATGTAGTCTGTGTAATCCCAGTAGTTAATAATCCTTTCAAGGGTCCTTCTAATATGTTTAGATAACCTAGGAACATCCTCACCATAAATGTTGTGATAAACCATTGGATATAAGGTCTATGTTAGTCTATTCCTATTATTCTTAAATTTGTGGATATGGATGATCTTGAACTCATCAAAAATTATTTTCTTGGGATAATTAGGGGAGGGTTTTCAGGTTATTCAAAAGCCAAGTGGACTATTACAATTATAACATCCAATATATAAGAAATAATATAAATATGTCCATTCAATCGATAGTCTACGCTACTAATTTGGTGAATCAAATTAACACTAATGATTTCCCCAATGGCAATGATCTTGGTGAAGGTGAGGATGTTGTCTAGTAGGGGAATCCAAACCTCATTGATGTAGGTTATAGTTTTGAAACCATTGATTATATTTAATACAGCCATGGAAATTGTTATTCTTGGCCTAATAGTGGAAATTGTGATGGAAAAGATGAGTCCCTTAACTTTGAAGGTGGTTGGGTCATGCACCCACTCATGTAACTTGTTAGTAACATTTTTGGCCAAAGTCTATTGGTCAAATAGGGTTTGGTTATAGGTTGCTTCTAGGTTTGGGAGTCATTAATATTTCTCAAATATGTGCCCACTAACATAGGCCATGGGTGTGTTATTCTCATATTTCTAGAAAAGTGGCCATTTTTTAACAAATCATAAACTAGGTCAATGCAGGGCACTACCTATAGTTTTTACATTATGTTTTGTAGGCCCACTAATTTGATCACCACTAGGTCCTACATATAATTTCATGTAAGGGTCAAGAGTTGTTCCTTATATCCAGAATGATATGTTGCCTAAACTTCCTTCTAGATAGTAAAGTGGTGTTTACATTCATGATTGAGAGCCACTTAATTAAAATTTATATTTTTGTATTGATCAAACCTTATATATGTAAAGGGGATGGTGGTAACATTGAAGCAAAATCCATTGTTATACACTCAATTACTATCACTTTATAACTATGTGGATGCTTGGTTACAAAATTTACTTTAAATTTGTGTTTGAAATCACTAATTTGATGATAATGTGATTGACCTTGACTTGGATAATTACATATATTACCTCTTGGATTCACTTGTTTGGTTAAATTTAATTCAAATGAATAATTCATGTTGATTAATGTCTCCAATGGCTTTGGCTCCTTTTTTCTTTTTCCTATTTTCATATTTTAAATTTTCTTTATGACATGTCATATTTTTATGAATCTCGTTACCATGTGTATTTTCCTTCTTGGATTTGAGTGATTTTTAATCCTTTATCTAACACTTTTGGACTTATCACTTCTCCCAAAAAAATTCCTTGTTGTGGCCAGATCCTTGCATATTTTTAGAGACACATGGAAAAATTTTACCTCCCCACTATCTCATAGTTCTTCTCTACATTTATATATGCTTATTATTACCTTAGACCTATGGGATGGTGACATTTAACAAGATTCTATGGTCTCACTCTCCCTAGGGAATTATATTGTCTTTCATATTTTCACATGCTTTGGGTGAGTGAGATTACGACACTTAAAAACATCTTGAGGATTTGCTTCCCCAAACGTGTTTTGCTCATCCTATTACTATACAAACTTCAAGTAAATAGGATGGAAAGACATGTCATCATCCCATCACTTTGATTTCTTATAATATTTATAAAAATTTATAATTATTTTAGAATCAGAATCCTATGATATTATAACACATGGATAGTTGTTCCTAATCCACTTGCCTAGGAGTTCCTTACTTTGTGACTTTGATCATGTCAGTCATCAGATGAGCAAGATGGTGACACTTGTAAACATTTGATGCTATACTTACCTAGAAGAATTATAAACATTTAAAATTGTTATAATATCTATAGGTTAGTGGGATCTCACCATGTGGCACTGATTTCTCTAAAGATTGAAGTGTAAAACTTCACCAAGATAAAAAAGACAATGAAGGTTTGGGTTGTCTAAGTTTGTATAGAATATATAATGGATAATTTTTTTGAGGAACTTATGTGCCAAAAAAAAATGTTGAACACTAGTGTCAAACATAAGAATTTTGGGTTCAACCTCAAAAAACCTACACACTTAGGAAATTTCTGAAAATAATTAATAGGATAGCCTAAGTAGAATAAATAACGAAAACTTTGATAACTACGGAAATAGATAATATTATTAGTAATAAATAAACTATTATTAACCAAAAAATTGTAGTTAATAATTCTTTGGAAATCCTATCATTGTTAATCACATGATAAACATCAATAAATTATTATCCCACCATAGCTAGTTCCTTTAAGGCTAGAATGGGCCTCTACTCAATTTTTTTTGAGTAGGGTATGTTGAGTACAACAAATGGTGACTTATAGGGTGAATACTATAGAGTAATCAATAACCCATAATATTTTTTTAATTATTAAAAAGTGAGAAAAAATCATACCCTAGAAAGATAAAATTAGATATATGAAAGAAACTCCAAAAACTTCATGCAACATACTAGACTTACCCATACCTTAGATCTATGTGTGAATTAGTGATTTTATTTTATCCTCATTTTGAGATTTTTATAAAATACTTATAATAAATTATAGGTTTCATAATGGATTATTTAAATCATAAAAAAACATTTAGAGAGCTCAAGCATTGTTCTACTACCAGCCAATCGTTTATAGTCCTAATAGAGATACCTTTGTTTCTCCACCATTTTTCCCTTTATAAACTTGTATGATGCATGATACATTGATCTTATTTTATCAGGTGAGTCTTGATAACATTTAAATTTATTTTAGGTTTATTTTATCACTCTTTGGGATGCATTGATCCTTTTTCTTTTCTTTTTTGAAATAAAGAAGGAAGAGAGGGTAGGGAACCACAACGAGTTGGTTTAGGTATAAAAGAACAAAATTCAACTTACCAAAATGTCCCTATTAGTATCATATATATTAATGATTATTATATCAAAACAAGAATTATAATGTGAGGTATTTTTGACCCAAAGGATGGGAAACCTTTCTAAATTTACATGCAACACTGATAACAACTTTTACATACCTGATGAAAGTATCTACCTCTGATATGACCATGGTTCATTTCTTATTACATACCTAAATTTTGGAAATATCAAAAATAGGGGTGTAAAATTTTAAAATCAACCTATTTTTATATTCCATTATAAGTGTCATATCTTCACTCACCCTTCCTTTTAGGTACATGATCTCCTTATTTTAGTAGTTAGGTTCAAACACGTACAAGAAGCATAGAATATTGGATATCATTTTGATCATTCAAAAAGGATACAATAATTTTATTCTAAAATATGGGAAAAATATTATATAAAATAGGGAACTAAACTAAGGAAACATAATTTATAAAATAGGAAAGGTTAATCTAGAAAGAAAGAAAGCCAAAAAATAGAAAATAAGAAAGTTATCTATGAAAGTAGTAAAACCTAATCTAAATTTTACCTCTACCATGGCCCATTTATTAAAATAAATACTTAGTGTGGGAAAAACTAAAGTAGTGATTCAAATAAATCCCATTGATTGATAAGTATATATCTTTACCTTCAAGGTCTCATAGATGGAAAGTGTTATCACCTAATATTTTAGACACTTGATATGGTCCTATCCATGAAGGAGTGAACTTGTTATGTTTTTCCTTATAATCATGGGATTTATCCCATATAATAACTAGGTATAAAATTATAAAGGCTTTGATCTTGGACCTTTAATCAACCCATCTTTTAAAAATGTCTTAATGTTTTTTGAATCTGTCAAGTGCTTTAGTTATTGCATCTTCTAGTTGGACTATATCCAATAATCTAGACTAAACCCTTGGATCTTATCCAATATAATATTTCATAAACTAATATTTTGGGAACTTGAGTGAGATTGGGAAGATAGGTTGTCATATATATACTATTAGGAAGAGTGAGGTCTTGATGGCATGCTTATGCATGGTATTATTTGCCCATAATGCATACTTCAATAGTAGGTGTCATTCCCTTGGTTTATCTTGGGCCAACTTATCTATGGTTTCTATCAAGTTATTGTATCTATATTTAACCATTTTTTTCCTTTAGGGATAATAGTTCGAGGAGAGCTTGATTGTTATTTGATTATTAAAATCCCACTCAATGAATTCATTTAATTGAAAAGCTGGTCCATTAATGTTGAGTAAATTTTATAAGGATGTCAAACCTAGTCAGTATATTTATTTGAGAAGTTTTATGACATCATAATATTTGTAGTTATTGGTGTCCATAGCCTAAGTACACCTAATGTAATAGTTTTTGGTGGTGAGGATGAACTTATGCTCTATTAATGAGTTAGGATTGATTACCCCAATGAAATCAATGTCCCATTATGTAAAAGTACAACTTTTAATGACTAAGTGTAGGGATATTACAACATTTACCTCTAGTTTTCCAAAGACTTGGCATTCATGGTAGGTCTTAACATGGGTATCACAATCTTTAAAAATAGTGGGCCAGTAATACCCTATTCCTAAGATTTTGTGGGTTGTGGTTATCCTAGAAAGGTGTCCATTGCCCAAATTTTGGTGTAAGTTATCTAATATATACACACCTTATTCTATTGAGACACATATTAGGTAGATTACCTTTTATTTCTTGTATTTTAGTACTCCACCTTTTATCATGTAGTGGGTATATTTGAGCCTTACAGCTCTTTTTGGTTCTCTGTTTAACTCAAGGGGCGCATGCATCTATGAGTAAACAATGAATTATCTAATGATACCACTTTTATCTAACCATTGTGCCTCATTTACTTGATCAACTCTAATGTGTGGTTCTACCTTAGTCATTATCTATATTATCCTATGGCCTCTTACTACCTTGGCTAGTCTGATCTCTAGATTAAACTCCTACAACTTGGCAATCCATTTGCATTTTATTTCACCTAGATCATTCTAGATTAGAGTGAGTTTGACTATAGGGTCTAGGACCATGGCATAATTATTATTTATTAGGATATAGTGCATGAATTTATTTCTAGAATTGATTAATGCATAAATTTGTTTATTTATCATTAAATATTTCATCTCTGCCTCTTTTAAATTAGTACTCATAAAGGTGATTGGTCATTTTGATTTTCACATACATTTTGACCAGGTAATGTAGTAACAACATGTTTTTAAGTGAATTAATATAGGTATAAGTTCTTAGTGAAGTCAAGGCTAATCAATATTGGACCTAAGTAATGGTCATCTTGAAGTCCTAGAAGAAACCCTTTGCCTCTATTATCCATTATATTTTTGCATCCTTCTTTAGAATAACATTCAATGGTTTTTTCAATATCAATAAAGTTGGATATGAATTTTCACATAAAATTGATCTTACCGAAGAATGATTTTAATTATTTTATACTATTGGGAGGTGTCAACTTTGAAATGGATTGGAATCATTATGGTTCAACAAAAAAATCTTCCTTAGTGATGTTATGGCCTAATAACTTACCTTATATCACCCTAAATATTATTTTATTTGGGTTTAGGGATACTTCATATATTTTTCATCTATTCAACAACTTTTACAAGTGGTTTGCATGATTTGGCCTATTCTAAAAAAATATGGTGATTTCATCCATATAGATAATGATGCATTTATCAATAATTCCTTAAAGCACATGGTCCATGGATAATTGAAATGTTTCCACATAATTTATGAGGCAAAAAGAAATCCTCTTATAAGCATGTGTTACCCACTTCATGGTAAAATCAATATTCATGTGGTCTTATGTTTCTATCATCACCTAGTTGTATATAGAGAAACCATCTAAGAAGGACATCATTTTAGACCCACTGATAACCTAGATTACCTCATCCAAATAAGGTAGAGGGTAGTTATCCTTATCTAAAGAATAATTTAGGTTCTTAAATTTAACACACAATCTTATTTTACCATTATTATTCTTGATAAGTATGAATTTTTCCACCTAAGTAGAGTGCCTGATAGGAAATATGATTATGGTATCTAATGGATTCTAAAATGTAGTTTAAATGAGGGGCTCTAAGATGAGATTCATGGGCCTTTAACATTATTTGAAGGGTATATTATATAAACATAAGGTAATAGTATGAGTGATCACTTTGGGATCAAACTTCCTTATGTCTTGATAGCTCCATGTGATCACATCCTTGTACTTCATCAACATTTCCTTTAGCTTCTAATTTTCATCATGTATACATGACATACCAATTTTAACATATTTAAGGTGTTCTTAAGTTCCCAAATTATCTTTTTAAAAGTCAAACTAATCTATCACTGGCTTCCTTTGCCTATCAACATGTGTATCTATATCGAAGATCCTTTTTAAACATACCATCCCCATGGGGATTCTATTTTCCTTTAACTATATGATATCATACTCCTTAAGTTCATATAATACCATAAATTCAAAGTATTTTTCATCTATAATTTTTTCTTCAAAGGCTCTATAATTATTTATGAATTGGATATTCTATTGATCATCCTCAAAGACCTAGAAATTTTCTACATTATTAGGGATCATAGGGTAGGGCACTAGATCCATTGAAATTTTCTACATCTTAGATTCTAGGAGTGGTGTTAAGTTGGTATTTAAGGATGCAAATTAATCTACCATGTATCATTTAGTTCTCTTTTATTAAAACATCTTGGATGTTAAAATCCTCAAAGGGCTTAACTAGGTCTTAGGATATGTGTTTGTGTTTCTTTAGGTATGCTAGCTTGCATTGATGCTTCCTTCTAACCTAGTTACCCACTAGCTCTGAATCACCAAATACTTATAATTCTTTGAAATCATGTCCTAAGGTAAAATTCATGCCTAGGATCAAGGGTTTATTCTCAACATAATTATTAGGTTAAGGGAATTATAATTTGTATACTGCTAGGTATTGTTTTCCATTAGGGTCCATCAAGGTTACACCAACACCTAATCCTTTTTTTTATCAATCACCATCAAATTAAATGGTCCATAGTTATGAAGGTCCTTTAAACTCTTCATGTTGAGGTGTATGTTTGGTAGTGAAGGTATACATACCATCATGTGAGGATACAAAGTTGACCTTATCATCCTTAGAATTATATTTCATGATTAAGTAGTTCATCTTATACTCTCAATCAATCCTAATTTGATTGGAGACACCCTTCCAAGGTAGCCAAATATGTGAGAAATTAGTGGCTATATATCCATTCAATATTTTTGATTAATCTTGAATGAGTAGTAAATTGTAAGCCTCTAGGATGTTGACCATTAGTATGTCAATAACTTGTTTTACACATAAATTAGAGGAAAATTATATGTATGCATTAAATAATTCCTTATCATGAGGTACTACAATTTTTTTAAATTTTAGGACTACCCTTTTTGACTTATTTGGGTTTAGTGGTAATTTTTGCATATGGTTATAGGCATCACATTGGCTAAAGATCCTAAGTCAAGTAGATAATTGTTGACATTCTTACTAAACATTATGACTATCAATAATAAGGGTGAAACCTCGTGTTTGTCCTTATATATCATTACATTTACTTGGGTAGTCTTATATTTGTCTACAGAATATCTTATGGTCAAGGCTTTCACCAGTAGTTACCTTTTCTCAATAGTCTAAACCAACTCATGTAGGGTGATATTGGCTTTGATCTTATTCATATCCTCCATGATATTGTACCCCACTTTTTTAGTGACTCTATGGGATGTATCTAATACATTTAATTTAAGGGATGTGGATTATTTATTCTCTTTGTATCTACAAGAGTGATTACATTATTGTTTAGAGGTATACATATAGTAAACATCTGCTTATTCCTTACATTATAATTATTTTAGAAAATATCTCTCAAATGAGTACACATGGGACACTTGGAAAAGGATGATACCAATACAAAAATATTATAACAAAATTATGATACCATTAACTAACACCATTTCATAGGGTATTTATTATGATGAGGTAGTTGCAATGGTGTACACCTGTACTCTAGTGGTTATTGCCATTGAAGTTATTGTAACAGTGGTATCGATCATTGAAGATGTTTATGTAGTAAATGTGGTCAATGGGCGTGATATGGCCTGAGAAGCCTCCTTAATTACTTTAATTTTCAAGTAAAGAGCATGGCTCACATAAAAATCTATCTTAGTCATCCTAAAGTCAAATAGGGGTAACTTGAAGATCTCGGGGAGCTTATCCATTAAATTTATGTATGATTTCAATACAAACCCAATATCCACATTAAGAGTATTTATATCAAGGACCCTACTTATAAAAAAATTATCAATTATTATAGGTCATCATGTGTCTTATATATTTTCCCATAAACCTATACTCTAAAATTAATCTCTATTATCTAGAGGAGGTCTTCAAAGATGGTCTTATGGACCAATTCTTGACTTTGGTTAAATACACCATTGACTCTCATTTCCCCTAGAATTATGATGGCTTTAACTTCATAACTCATGAGTTGATGCACTAAATTTTGGATCTCCTAATTCCGTTCAATCAAACTATCTCTCTTAATGACCACATAGTTTTTAGTCCATGAAACATCTAGGGAAGTCATTAAGTTTAAATGACTGTAGGCCTTTTTTGGTTTCTCAACCCAAAAAAATAAATCTTAGCCTCCATCTTCTTCATTACTTGTATAAGGGAGAAGATATTTCCCCATTTAGGCTGGGAATCCTTTTTGGCATCTCTCCTTAATTTTAGGACATTTTATATCCCCTAGGTTACTCCCTGCACACTACCTATGATGTCCCTTGGAGGATAAATTGTACTTCTTTCTCATAGGGCCTCCATAAATTAATAATATCCCTTAAACATATCCTTTATTAATAACTATAAAAAGTCTAAAATAGTATAAGGGTCTTCCATATGATCAACCAAGTCAAAGGGGAGAGTTATACATTTTTTAGAAAATTTAAACACATCTCTTTGTTCTAACTCCAGTTTATGTCCTTTACCAATTATAGTTCTTATATTTATCTTTCTCATAGTCTTAGTTTATTTTTCAAAATGAAAATTAACTATGGGATGATCCAAAATAACTAAATCATGCCTACCTACCTCTACTTATTACATCTTATGGATCTAGTTAGGAATATTCAAGGCAACTACTTGTTCTAAAGGTTTTACCTAGCCTCTAGGAGTGGAAGAGGGAGACTACCCTAGGTGAAGCATGGGATTAGGAGAATATGTTAATTCTTTGGGAAAGGGTGAATATCCCTTATAAACCCATTTACCTTATTCAAAATTATTATATCAATTATTAGCTTTCTTTTCTCTAACCCCTTTGCTGATGTAATAGTGGTGGACTCTACTTAGACCACCTAGCCAATTAGAAGGTCCAATTAAGTGGAGGGCTAGGGAGAAGTAACTTGGGAAGTAATGATTTTAGAAGAGATTAGATTATCAAAGAGAACCTATTTATTTAGTCTAGAGACTAAGGGTTGGAGGTATAAAAAATGAATAAGTAGGGGATTATTGAGAAAGTTTTGTAAATAATCAATTATGGATGTATAAGTAGCCCTAATAGGTCCTATTGAAGTTTGGTTGGGGGGTGCCATAACATGAATTATTGGGGTTGTGGTTGGTATTTTTAAAAATGTCCCTATAGTTTCCTAAGCTTTTTTTGTTTCAGTCTAAAGAATATAAAGAATGTGAAAAAACTAATATAGAACTAATAGGGACATAAGCAATCATTATAATAGATGAGGAATAAGAAGCTTATGTACTCACCCTTTGTGTAGAAACAATCTAAGAAATTGTTTATATAAATACCACTATTAGGTTACAAGGGACTATTTTTTAAGATATACTCATTGACTCCCCTTGTGTTGAATCTAGAGGTTTTGAATCTAATTCATTTCTCTCCACCTTGGTACTAAACTAATTTAATTGAGCCTGAATTGGTCTTCAAAATTATAATGTTCATAGACAAAGCTTACTCTTTCAACCATTCATCCTCTAGGTCATTATCCATGGTCTCACTAGTGGTATAAGATAAGGATATTTTTATCTTTTCTTCTCATTCTTATTATGTGAACCACTTTCCCTCTACAAGCTTCTCTTTATCATCTTTACTATTATCTCATATTTTAAAGGGTTTTGTTTCAATAGAGCCTTTCCTTCTATCCTTTTCTCCCCTTGAATTATCCTTAGAGGTTCAATTTATTGGAGTGTCTTAAGGGGAAATATAAGGGGCCTTCACCTTTATTTAGTACACAATAGGTGGTCTAGTGGGAATAGTAGTTTTTGTTGATTAAATGGAAGAAACAATAAGTGAAATTGAAGGGATAGGGGGTGGTGATGAAGTGGTGGTAATAATTGTTGATAGAGGTGATGACATAATGGTTTGGTCTAGGGATGTAAATGGATCCAAAACAAAAAGTGGTAAGAGTAAATATGGGAAACTCGTGAGTTGTGTTATAGTGAGTCGAGGGAAAAAACATAGAAAATAATCCACCAGACTAAGCTATGCTTCAGTAATTAATGTAATGAGAGCCTAGAGTGGAGGAGTGGATATTATGGTGGTTTTTGTAATGGTGACCACTAGGATGGAATGTTGATGGTACCTCTAAGTGATTCCTTGTTCACTCCCCATAGAATCTTATCCAAAAGTTTTAACATGTTCCTATCCTTGAATTCTATCTTGTGAGAGAGGTCTAGGAAGGGGATTTCAATCCTAATGCTCTTCCTCAATTTTTCAATGATCATCCTTGGTGGTATTTAGATTATAATAAATATGACAAGCCACTACCTTTAACATATTTATCTTATTTATAATTTCTTTAACTTTTGTTTCATTTATAGAATCCAAGAACACCTCATCATGTGGATATGACACATGGCCATAATCAATTTTCACCCTAGCTTTGAGCATATCTAGATAGTTCTTGACCATTTTATTTAGATCCCATTACCTATAGAGTTTGAATTTAAAATCATAGGATGATATAGTTTTTCCCACTAGGTGGAAATGTTCCCATTTAGTGTATTGAATTCATCTAATGTTGATACGCATTGGGTGGAATGCTCCTTGTTTGGTAGTCCTTAGATTGACATCTATGGAATATTCTAATTATGTTTCAATTTTATTTTTATATCACCTTATTTGGTACTTTTGATCATAGGAATCCAATAAGGGAGGTTATTAACATTTTAGTTTAAGTAATAAAAACTCAAAGAAACACACTAACACTTACAAGCCTAGATCTTAGGGGTGAGCTTAGTAATAAAATACAAATGAAAATAGAATTAAAATTCAAAATAAAACATATCCTTTACATTCCTTTGGAGATCCAAATGCATTGTTAAGTGGCTTTCTTAGCTTGTGCATCATAGAGTCTTTGGCAATGGATTTTGTGTAGCTCCTTCTCTCCTTAGCACCATGGCTTGTGTTGGCTTGATGTAGCTTGGATTAAATATTTTGGCATTAAAACCTTATTTTTAAATAATTTTTTCATTATAAAATTACTCTTATCAAATATTTTAATTCATTTTTGCATGATAACTTTACACCAAAATAGCTTAAAATTTAATAGGCAAGGCATTGTATTTATAGGCTTAGGAACTAACCCCAACCCAAAGTGATTCAAGGTGGTGTTTAAACATGGAATGGGTTAAACCTAACCTAAGTGAGTCAAATATAACCATAGTAGAGCTAATATTTTTCAATTAATCATGATTTTCAATGAATAGGCATGGGTCTTCAAAATAGATATTTTAGGATATTTTCAAAGAGGTTGACAACTCATAAAGGCAATGATGAAAGGCTAGGATATTTGAATTTCCTTTTTAGCTATTAATTAATTGTACATGTATAATTAAACTAGGATTTTAATTTGTTTTAAATTTTTATTTAATTTTTATTAGCCATTTATCTCTTTCAAGATTTGATTTTTATTCATGTGCCCCACTTATAGGTTCATAGGCCAAATTGACTATTGTGATGATGCATGATGATTAGGAATGAATCCTTGAGATTTTATTGTTTCATACAGTAGGATACCCTAATTAGATATGTATCAACATGATTATAATATTTTATGAGTGATACATAAGCAAATTTAGGACCAACGATTCTTAGGCTTAATTTGAAATGGTTGGTAGGAATCAGTTTGAATACTGGTTAAAGGCCAATTGTGTCTAGTTTTAGGTGTTTACAATTTTCCCTCATTTAGGAAAATGTTAAAATCTATATTCATAGTAATTTATTATAAAATATTAAAATATGGAATTAAGAAATGAAAGAACAAGAAGCTCCAAATAATGTTTAGGAAGCCTATAATGCTACACCCTCGAGGGAGTGGCCAACACATTCATTTGATGGGTTGTCCCTTCAAAAGAAGAAAGAAGAAGAATGAAATTAACCCATGGGTGATATTAATATAAATGAGATAATTATTACATACATTGATTTAAAAATTACCAATTTTCTTAAAGGAAGTTATAATCAGTAACAAAGGTTGAGATAATGATTTGTCCAAAGGCAATTATAATAAATGGCAATGGCATATGCACTAGGTAGGGTGGATGAGTTAAAATAATGATTTTACCATAGGAATTTATAATCATTAAGATGAATTTGATTGAATAAATATGTTTTATTGTGCCCTAATAGGGTAGATTGGCAAGCATAACTCAATGATATAACCTATTTTACAAATTGAAGATGAGTGGGCATAAACGTAGATGCGATGGTCTAATGATTGAAGAAGCCAAAAACAACCAGTCATATGAGGATTTATAAAGTGATGAAAGAGATTATTATAATAATTAATAATTAATCAATGTGAATGATTCAATTGTACCTACCAATGTAGAGATGCTCATCCTTATTAACATTGATATCAATTGAATGGTCAATGGGTTGATTTTATCAAAGAGGGTGGGAGGATTTGCCAAGGTTACCAAGGAAAAAAATTTATGGATCCATTTCTTGTAAGACTTCTTGAGATAATTATTACTAAAGAACATGATGATATGCCTCATGATATAAAACCATGATAACTTTACCAAAATATGCATAAGGATTGACTCATGATCCAATAAACAATTGAAAACAATGCACCAATTATAAAGAACATGATGACAATGTTAACATATGAATTTGGATGGAATCAAAAATAATACACAAGTAATAATCTAATGAACACATATAGACTGAGTTGAGGCATAGTAATAAAATCAAACAAATAGGCAAAGAAACAAAAAAACACAAAAATCTCGAAATCAAAAGTAAATGAAATAATTCTAATAATGGATTTGCCCCAGTAGGGTAGATTGAGGATGACTAACTAAGCTTAGATAGGATAAAGATTTTAAAATTTTAAAATTTTTGAATGTTTTTTAAATTTTGAGATATCTTAACTCATTAGAGATTGACAAGATACCACTTGAAAAATGGTGAAAGCGTTGGCTTAGGTTTGTCATAAAATGGTTAGAGTGTATGTAAAAGAGGGATTGAGTTGACCTCAACATGAATAAAGCATGACTTACTTACTCCCATTAGGGCCTCAAGTCATAGTGTTTTTACCAACATAAGAGGTGGTGAGAACCAACTAGGTCACAACAAGTTTGTGAACTAGGGCCAAATGATAAGAAAAATTAAAATAGTAATGGCAAGATGATGCAACAATGCATAATAAAAGGTTTTGTTGTTAATTTAACCATAGGTGCTTATAATTAGGAAACAAAAACATATGTTAGTGACAATAATTTTCCAATAGGTAGTTATAATTAGTAACACAAGGTGGACTACTAATTTTCCCATTGTTGGTTATAATCAATAACACTAGTAAAATGTGAATGAAAGATAACATTCTAAATCGAATATCACACTAGTTTCATAGACTATCATTTAAACCCAAAATTGAAAAACTATTAAAACTAGATTAAAATCCCCTTGCAAAAGGTGTGGGAATAACCAAAGGAACCAAGATCAAAAATGGTAAGTAGGATGACTAAAATTAGGTTTTGGTCTAATAATAAAGTCATGATATAATTTCATTATTTAGGATGATGATGGTATGAAGATTGGGTTAAATGGTATGAGGGTTACCCCAAGTGGTAAGGTAAATGGTAGGGTATGGAATAATGGTAAGGGAATGGAAAAATGAAAATGATAGGCTATATGGAAAATGGAAATGGTAAGGGTATGGTTTTTGGAAAGTGGAAAAGGTATGGTTTTTATTTGTATGATTTTGGCTAGGTGAATGATTATATTAATCATATTGATGTGGATATACAATCTTGATCAACATATGATACAACTATAATAATCAATCATGGTATTGTGATCTTCATTGTTTGTTGATTCTATTTCCTTCAAACATTGAGACAAGGTGTCTTTATAGCCTCTATAAAGGAAAGTATGGCCAAGTATGGTAAGTAAGGATAAATAATGGATGATAGGTATGTTGTGTCAATGTAAAGGTGGATGACAATAGAATGTATGATGGTTGGGAAAAAAATGAAGATTAGGGTTTTTAAACACACACAATGTTATTGATTCTAGATTCAACATAACTTTGGATGTGGTGGGGTCAAATAATTATGAATATTTTTTTGATAAGACCACCAAATATTTCTATTTCTTGGGCCTGAGAGTAGCTACCATTTGATTATGATGTAGATTAGAAGATATAATAATTTCATCTTTGATAATATCTTCATCAAGCAGTGAAAAATTATTGTGTTCATCTATTAGTGCCTCAATGAGGTTTTCACCAATAAATTTATCTTTATTGTCCCATATCACCTCTAATAAAATTTCACTACGGATCATTGACTTTTGACTTTGATTGTCTATTATCACCTCCAAAAAGGTTTCACTAGAAGATGCTAAGTTTGGACTTTGAGTTTCACTTAGTGCCTTCAAAAAGGTTTCACTAGGAGATTGTTCTTTTTCTAAATAAATATGGTCTTGGTTCCCCTAATATTACTCAACTAATATAACACCATGGATTTAGTTTAACAAGGTATGATTTTGTTGGTCCCAACGGACACTTGTGGGAGGTGTAATGTCAATAAAATGGCTATGTTGGGTGGTGATAATGGCATGTGTAATGTTAGTGGAATGGGGGGAGGAAACACAATATTCATAGAAGATACTATGAGAACTTGTGTTAAACCTAAATTAATCATACTCAAAAACCATGGAATGATAATAAAATTATTCAAACTAATATACAAGGCATGCATAACCCATCTTGTAACAACCATAAACATATTTTGATTCTAAAGTTGATTTTGACTCAAAGGAATCTGAATCTAAAGTTGAGGCTAACGTTGATTCTACTTCTAATGTTAAATATGATGTCAATATAAGAATAGAACCTAACTCAAATGTTTATTCTACATCTAGTGTAGATGATACTATAATGGTGTCTTATTGAATGTTTGGTATTGGAAAAGTAATGGCATGTGATGGCATAATGGGATCCATAGAGATTAATTTATCAAAGTGAGACTCCTCAATTCTAGGAAAAAATAAAGATGAAACTCCACATAAACTAGATTTTCAAAGGGAGGCTCTTTAATAACAATCATATGTTTGAGGTAATGATTTTCCCATAGGTGATTATAATTATTAAGAAGTGACTCATTAAAGATTGGCTTGTCAAAGTGATAATACTCAATAACAGGTATAATATCAAGAGGTGATTCATCATAGGTTTACTCATCACAACTAGTTGTTTCAACATAAACATCATGGCTTTTTGGGTTCTCCTGGCCTTGGTTTATAATTAGTTGTAAAATACTAATTTTGAACACATTTTGGTCTTTGAATGATTGGATTAGTTTGAGAGGTATTGATTAGCTTGGATGGGGCTAGATAATTGGTATGTGTTTTCTAAAGTGGGTAATGGTTATCAATGGATGAATAATGGATGGTGTTTGAATAATGATAGGCTTATTTATAATAGGCTTAATAAAAGCTAGTTTATGGCCTAGGATAGTAACTATGACCTGCCAAGTTATGATTGGATAACTTTTTTTGGATAATGAGTTACCATACATGGAATGGTAATGGTAGGGTATTTCAAATATTTTTTTCTCATACAATCTAAAATAAAAGGTCCTCCAATGGTAATGTTAGTGTGTTGTGAAAATTGGTGGCTATTACGAGCCAAAAGATGAGGTCCTAATATAAAAATGGTAGGGCATTGTAGAGCTTGGTGGATATCACAAGCCAAAGGACAAAGTCCTAGTATATAAATGGTAGGGTTTTGTGGATCTTGGTTTCTTGAATAATCTAAAGGATGAGGTCCTAATATGGAAATGGTAGGGTATTCCTAAGCTCGGTTATTTTCACAAGCTAAAGGATGAGGTCTTAGTATAGAAATGATAGGGCATTATGGAGCTTGGTTGATTTCATAAAAAAAGGAAAAGGTCTTGGTATATAAATGGTAGGGCATAATGGAGCTTGATTACTCACACAGGCCAAAGGATGGGGTTTTGGTATGTAAAAGTTAAGGATTTGTGAAGCTTGATGGCTATCATGAGCCAAAGGATGAGGTCCTGGTATATAAATGGTAGGGCATTATAGAGATTGGTGGTTATCATGAGCCAAAGGATGAGGTCCTAATATAGAAATGGTAGGTAATTATGAATCTTGGTTACTTCCACAATCTAAAGGATGAGGTCCTAGTATAGAAATGGTAGGGCATTCTAAAGCTTGGTTGCTTGCACAAGCTAAAGGATGAGGTATTGGTATAGAAATGGTAGGTAATTATAGACTTTAGTTTCTTAAACAAGCCAAAGAGTGAGGTCCTAGTATATAAATGGTAGGGCATTATGAATCTTGATTTCTTGCATAATCCAAAGGATGAGGCCCTAGTATAGAATTGGTAGGGTGTTACAAGGATTGGTTACTCGCAAAAGCTAAAGGATGAGGTCCTAGAATAGAAATGGTAGGGAATTTCAAAGCTTGGTTACTCACACAAGATAAAAGATGAGTTATTATAATATAAATGTCAGCGTGTTGTGAGCCTTGTTTACTTACATAAGCCAAAGGATGAGGTCTTGGAATGGTAATCCTTAGATGCTATGGAACTTGGTGGCTTGTGTAGTTCAAAGGAGGGTTAAATATATAAGTGGGGTATCAGATGTCATAATCAATGAGATGGAACACATCATACATCAATAATCCCAAAAAATTTACCACTAAACATAGTACTTGGCTTGGCTCCCTAGATTAAGGATTGTAAGGAGGATATGGATCTATCTCACAAACCACTTCTTCACCATAAGGGTCTCAAATAAAGTCAATTTGTGTGGCCATTCTATCATAACTTGGATCATACATGACTCTAAAATAATTGTAGTGAGACATATCCACATCAATAATGAATGTTCTGTAAAAAGTCCTAAAGTTCTATAAACTCTAAAAAATAATATCCAAATTAAAAATGGCTCAAACTTGTTCCAACTTGGTCTAAATGTGGAGATATATCTCCAAAATCATTTCTTCTAAAACTTTGTATAAAATTATCTAACATCAAATGTCTTACACAAAAGATGAAGTGGATGAACTAAAATTAAAATACCAAACTCTAGGTCTAAAGTGTTCCAAACAAGTCTAATATAAGAAAACAAAAGTAGATAGGTATTTTGGCCAAACATAGTGTCAAAATCTAGGCTCAAAATAGGCATGCATTAGGACTATTGGCAAAAACAATCACAAAATCTAAACATTAAATAAAAGGGGTATGATTTAAAATAACAATTTTGAAAGACTTCAACTTGGATTAGGAATATGGATTCAAATATGAACTTGGTCAATTGGCATAAGGCATGAAACAAAAAGCATATGGTAAATAATAGTTTTCAAATTGGGTAAATAATTAACCTAAGTTACACAACCCAAAAGAGAAAGATCTATGTCTAAGCCCAAAAGTACACAAGACATAAATACAAATAATTAAATGTTTGGATTTGAACTTGTCAAGGTTAATTAAAAATTGAACGTAGGAAAACTAGGCTTTTTTGATCAAACAACAAGCAAGGAAAATATGAATGACATAATGGCACAAGTAATATATCCAAAAGTTACACACATCTTGGTTTCAAAAATAGAATTTTGTAACAAGGTAAACAAGTATATAAAATTAATCAAGTAGTGTAATGATGTTATCATGCTCTAAAGATGTAATTAATGGTTGGTTTAAAGAATTCAAGGCATAAAAACTTGAAATTAATTGGGTAGTGTAATATTACCCTTTTCAATCAAGTGACAAACACACAAAGTTTTGTTAAAATACCAAGGCAAAAATGCATGGTGTCAAATGGACAACATAACACATCCTCAAACAATAGAGTGATGTATAAGACAAGACTCATTTATATGTGGCATAATAAATAAAAATAGATATCTTAGAATCAAAAAACCATGTAATAAATGATAAAATGGCACAAACACCTAAGTTTAATGGCCTAAATCATAAAATTGACAAGGTTACATAGTACTATGGAAATCTATCAAAATACTCACTCTTAAGAGGATTTTAAGTGTTAATAAAAAAATAAAAGCACATGAATAAGTAGAGTTTTTAAACCCTCTCCCTCTCAAAATATTATATTATGACATAGAACTTTAGTCTACTCACCCTGCATCAATAGTATTTCCATGGCAAGTGGGGTTATTATAAAACTATAGGTTCTATGCATCTAGATGGTCCTAAGTGTGGCTAACACTAGAGATGAAATCACATCAATTGAGTTCATACTAACTAACTTACTATGTAAGGGTATATTTCTTTTCATAATAATTACATCTATGTACTTCTTAATGTAATCCCCTAGTTAGCTAGACTTGATTTAAGTTTTCATTATGATTGGGGAGGCTAGTCGCTCAGCCCCTAGAATTTGCAATATCCATGCCTTGATTTATATACTCTAATATGGAGTAGGGTTAGTATGATGCTAGGAGATGAAACCCTAGGTAAATTAACCCCTATAAAACTCATGATAATGCTTTTAAATCCTACTTATAAGCCAAATTACATAAAAATAAATAGCTAGTGAAAGGATTTTAAGGTCATGTTTAGATCACCCAAACCATACAGATTTGAAGAGAACATTGATGCCATTATTTTCATGATTTTGTACAAGGTATAAATGAAAATAAAGAGTGATTTTGGTCACATGAGTTCCATAAAGGGGATGGGGGTAAAACATATATTCATTAATAATTTTGTGAAAATAAACAACTTTGAAGAACAACCATAAATTAAAACACTCTTAAGAGTATGTAATCTAAGTGTGAGTGTTTATTTTAATGCACTAAAGATAAATGTTTATAAAATTTGGCCCATTGGAAATTTTTGTTTAAATATTAAAAGAAAAATAAAAATTTAAACAAAAATATTCTTAAAACAACAATTTGAAATGTGAAAATTATAAGTTAGAAGTGTTTTAAATGTCTCCTTGTGGCCTTTGAGTATTACAAAAAGTGTCAGGTGTTTATTGAGATTTTGTGAAACATTTATGAAAATTTAATGTAAAATTATATAGTATTCTTAAAATTTAAGAGAAAACATCTAGTTTTAAAAAAAATCATCAAAAAATTAAGTTTGGATGACTCCAAATAAAGCTCCAAAATATGGTATATCAAATTGTTGTTTTGCATAGAGACGGGCATTGAATATGGGTGATACACACAGAGACTAACATAGGTTTTAGATGATGTACATAGAAATAAAAATTAGTTTTGTGTGAATTGATACCTGTCGGGTAGAATTGATGTTGGTTCTATTATAATTTATGTTGGTCTCTATGTAATCTATGTATCACTAAAAAATAAAATACATGAAAAACAATGTTAAAACTTGGATTTTAAAGATTGTCAAGCACTCTATATAAAAAATAAGAGAAGAATTTTCATCTCTTTTATATATGGTATGATTGAATGTCCCATCAGGAATTCAATTTTTTATCATAGTAATCTAATAAGGGAGGTTAGTAACATGTTAGTTTAAGCAACAAAACTGAAAAAAAAAACACTAACACTTACAAGCCTAGATCTTAGGGGTGAGATTAGTAACAAAAGACAAATGAAAACATAACTAAAATTCAAAATAAAACATATCCTTTACCTTCCTTGGGATCTCAAAATGAATTTTTGAGTGGTTTTCTTGGCTTGTACATCAAAAAGTATTTGGCAATGGAGGTTTTGTAGCTCCTTCTCTCCTTAACACCATGTCTTGTGTTGGCTTGATATATCTTGGATTCAATATTTTGGCATTAAAACCTTTTTTGCTATGTATTCTTTGCATTATATCATTACTCTTCTCAAATATTTGAGGTCATTTGTGCATGATAACTTTTCACTAGAATAACATAAAATTCTATAGGCAAAGCTTTATATTTATAGGCTTAGGAACTAATCCAAACCCAAGGTGAGTCAAGGTAGAGTTTAAACATGGAATGGGATCAAACCTAACCTATGTGAGTCAAATATAAGCCTAGTAGATTTAATAGCTATCAATTAATCATGATTTCCAATGAATAGGCATGGGTCTCTAAAATGGATATTTTAGGATATTTTGAAAGAGCTTGACAACTAATAAAAGCAATGATGAAAGGCTAGGATATTTGAATTTTTGAATTTCCATTTTTAGTTATTCAGTAATTACACATGAATAATTAAAACATGATTTTTATTTGGTTTAAATTGTTAATTAATTTTGATTTTCCATTTAAATCTTTCAAGACTTAATTTTTATTCATGTGCCCTACTAAAAAGGTCCATAGGCTAAATTGACTATTTTGATGTTGTAGAATGATCAGAGATGAATTCATGAGAGATTATTATTTAATATGGTAGGATACCCCAATTAGGGATGTTTGAACATTATTATAAGCTTTGATAAATGATGTATAAGTAAATTTGGGATGTTTAGTGATTCTTAGGCTTAATTTATAATGGTTGGTGGGAATCAATCTAAAGTTTGGTTGATGGTTTTAGGTGTCTATAGTACTAACCAATGAAGATACATGGGAAGGGACTTGATTACATATATTATGATGATTGTGTATTCTAGGTAAAAATAAAAGCTACCAATCCTTCCAAGGGTCCTTTTGATATGATCAGATAACCTAGGCATATCTTTTTCATGAATGGCCTAGTACACCATTAGATAGAAGGTGTTGTATACACATAATATTTTAAATTTTTATCAATTAATGATGTTTTCTCTCTTTCAAGAACCCATTTAACCTCAATCTCTTTGAGTTCAAGCCTTAAATGGTTCATTGGAAAAGGGGCAGGCATACCATTGGTGCTTCACAAGATTATTTTCCCCTATACTATGACTTGCCATCTACAAAACCTTCTATTTACTTCACTAAGTCTTGCCTCCTCTCTGAAACACTATTCAAAGCATTTCACTACCTTTTTTTAGCACCTATCTAGTCTTAAAACCATTTTTAATAGTTTGAAATACACTATCAGACTAAGTTGACCCTATATTTAAATTTTTAAAATTGCATTATGGGTATAGGTTGGCTTTGGCTGACCTAGACCAAGACTTAACTTGTTTTTATCAATGAATGATACATAGTCAATTGGACTAAACCTATATAATAAACATTCAAAAAGGTTTAGAGTTATATTCAACTATATATATACATCCATTTTCATCATTTATGAGAGGAAGAGAAGAAGAATAATATTTTATTGCACATCTATTTATTCACCATTCTAATTAAGGAACATATCTCAAGGTTTAAATATTTTATTTGGCGATATGGATCTTGTTTTATGGATAAGTATTTTGGATGCATAGAAAATTTATGTAGTTTAGAGATAAATTATCCTTTTTATCCTTATATACCACAACAACATCTTGCGAATCACCTTGGCCAAGGGAGAGATTGAGGCTTAGCGGGTTCTTTTTTAAAGGTAAGTATTCCTAACTTTGTTCCTCCTTTGTAAGAGTAGATATATTAGCATTTGTAATTATTTCATATGCATTAATATTTCTTATACATTTATGTGAGTATATATCTTCTATACATATTTAATTTTCATGTTTATTATCCCTACTTTGTGCCACAAGATTTGGTGAGTACTAGATTAGATTTTACTTTACTTGTCATTTACTTAGTGAATATGAAAACATATGACCTAACTAGGGTAATTTCATGGTGTTGCTTGACTAGAGGCTTTGTAACCCTCTCTAGTGATATTATTATGGTAATATACCTCTTAGTTAGGTCTAGTGGATCCATCTTGGTTATGACCCCAAATGTCTAATGTATCAACAATCAGAAGTGTAAGTAGGATTTATATCTCTCAATTAGGATTGATTAATAGGTCAATTGAATTTTCCTTTGTATACATTTTGGTAAAACCAACATGAATCAAATCCTTGTAGGTTTTCTTTCACACATTCATTTTTTTCATCATATTATATATTTCTATTTTTATAGGACTATATCAAACCTATTGGTATAGTTATAACAGTCTGTGTTTATTTCTAACACATAGTCACCCCAAAACGACTCTGCTTTGTTTGATCATTTCTTCTTCAAATATAGGTTATTAGATAGATCATCTTGGCATAGTATTCTTTTTTAGTTATATATTTGAATACATAATCAAACTAGTTGACTCTATTCACATTTCTTCTTTTTTGGCATACAAGTCTACAAGCATAGTCAAACTAATGGACTCTATTTGCAAATTATTTTTAGCACATAGGTTTTGCAAACTCCATCAAGCCAGTTAACTTTGTTTTTATAATTTTTGAATGATAAATTGAGTATCACAATGTAAAATTTTACAGTCTAAGCATCTTAAAAACCACCAAGTTCATTATTACTCTCTATCATTTCAATTATTCTTTTCTAATATTATTTTCCATTAGTTTGCAATATATAAAACTATAACCCTACATCCAACTAAGTCTACTAGCTCAACACAATTTTAAATCATGTCTTATCTTTAGAATACATAGTTAACTTGTTCATCTATATCCTTCCATATCTTGTTTCCATAGAATAGTAGAGACCTAGTTGACTCTATTATACATTGTTTGCATATAATATCACCTAAATTGATTCTATACTCTTCATAGTCAAGGAATTAACCTCTTTCTGCTAGTAATTAATTCACATTCATTTTAGTTACTTACATTCTTAAAGTAACAAACATATATTAATTAAGTGATTTTTAAATTTACTAATTTAGTCACACTATTTTTCTCTTTTGCAGACACTTCCAAATAACTTTACACATAAAAATCATTAAACATTTGTCTTCTCAAAGCTTATCTACTTGGATTTCATCACCAAGAGGGAATATAACTTGGTTTTTTATCCAAGTATAAACATGTGGTTGATGTTATGTACTAGAAAATCACCCAAGGCCCCAATACCAAGCTAGGACTGTTGTCAATAAAAATTCCTTTTAGCATAAACTTCTTGAAACCATATTTAGATTGATTTCTAGTTCCTTCTTACAACTAACTTCCCATCAAATTAAATTCAAACTTAATTATAACATATTAATTGGGAATCACTATTTAGTTAGCATTTACTTTCAAATTATTACTTAATCTTTTAGCATTGTATTTTTTATTGTAAAACTTGCATTAACTAGAATTGGTGCAAGGTTTATGATATGTGTTCCAGTTGGATCAATTAAAATGATGAAACTATTTATGTGTTTAGTTTCATTTGCTTAAATATTATCTTGTAAAATCTTCCTCTATTTTCATATCACTATCATCCCTATCAACATAGTCTATTACAACTATTCAAATTGTCTACTTATTGTACATAGTCAACCTATCTGATTGTGTCTCATCATATTCATGTTCAATTCCCTATCTAAGTAGTACATAGTTGATCTATCTGGCTATGTCATCTTATTTATTATCATGTTTCCTATCCAACATTACATAGTCTACCTACATGACTATGTCCTCTTATTCTCTATTATGTTCCCTATTTTTAAAGAACAAAGTCAACCTATTCAATTTTGTATCCTATTTCCTAATTTTTATTTTTACCAACTTTTCAACCTCTTTTTATCATCATGAATTTACTATTTGAGGATAACATAGATTTTAATTCAACAAACATGATGAGTCTAACCCATCCTAATAGGTTTCATAAGAAACAACTTGTGGACTCCACTTTATATGAAAGTAATTTTCACATTGCTACTCTCACTACCAATTATGGGACTATTCCTCATTCCTCCTTAGTTGGTAATCCTTTCTTTTCCTTATAATATGAGCATGATTTAGAGTACACACTTTAAATGGTTTTTTTCATTAAAAATTTTCCTCAACATGGAGGAGAGGACCCTTAAAACATTTATAATCTTATGATAAGTCCTAAGTAGAAGAACCTATTTCACCCTTCCCTAACTTCTCTCATGGATTCAAGGGATACACTTTCTTTGCTTCTCAACCTTCTCTTGCTATTTTGTCTCCTTAACACACCATGACATCTTCTTTCATGACCTATTTAACATCCATGCCAAGTATCTCCACTAACATGATAGGTTCAACTTCTAGTGGGCCTTTTCCCAAGAACCTCCTTCTTAATCATGCCACTAGTGCATATTTTACTACCAACAATAATAATGCTACTAGTTCTTCCTTTTCTTCCAATATTAACCATTCCACTAGTGCATATTTTGCTACAGATTTTAATCATGCTACTAATGCTTCCTCTTTTACCAATGTTTTTCATGCCACTAGTGCAGTGTATACTACTACTCATAATGAAACCCAAGAAATTAATACCAATACTAGTGCTTCACATGCTACACACACTAGTCAAAATACTACCCAAACTCATCAAATTTTATTACAAACACTCAATAAAATACATAATTTTCAAACCAATAACATAAATAAAATGATATAGATGTAAAACCATCTCATTAACCTCCAAAATCAATCCTAATAGGTTTCATGGGGAGTGTAAAATCCAATTTCCACCCACCCCCCTTAGGGATTCCCATGGATCCTTATTAGTAAAGCTATAAAATATATCCAAAATGAACCTCTTTTACCTCAAATTTCTAATATCAACATAAGAGGTATCAAACCTACCACTAGTTATAATAGATCTACTAATCTCACATTACATTTAAAAACATTTGGTAACCTCTATAAAGATTGGTTCAAACATAATACTTTTTCTACTACTAGGATATTAGATAAAACATTCTTAGGAGATGCTTTAGATTGGTACAATCAAATAAAAACCCATTCTATCACTATCTTGGAATATTTGGTTAACTACCTAGTAAAATATTTTCAAACTAGTGATCTCCTTGAAAATAACTTAGCTCACCTCATAAATTGTAAACTACTTGAAACCAAAATGGCACAAGCTTTCATCAAATGATGGAATAACTTGTCTAACAAATGTGATCATAATATGGAAGATGATAATATTTTCCATCTATTCACTAATTCTCTCTACCCTAAGTTGTAATATTAGGGTAAGAATATCTCTCCAAGTACTTTAGAAGAAACCCTCGATCAAGTTAAGTGACAAGATTTTCTCGTGCACCAATTTGAACCATCTTAGCCTCCTATGGGCACTTGCATGCTCATTAAAAATAAAAACCATCTTACTACCAATGATGGCATTACTGATACTTATGACACTATTCATAACATTCAAACCATTTATCCCAAAAACACTATGGATCATGATCACAATCCAAACAACACTTATAATCCTACATTTTCTCAAATAAACAACATTAATTTCAAAAAACCATTATCCTTATTCGAGCTTCAAAATTATCTTCCAAGGCCTCTACCATGATATATCGACCTCACTCATCCAATGAAAACATGGTATGGTTAGAATATTTTTTGTTGTTTTCATTCAAGTTGGGGCCACTCTCACAATACTTGTAGACAATTGCATAATATATCTATGGATTTCCTTCTTTAACCAAAATTTTATCATGAATCACTCATTCAAAAACACCAACAAGCATATGACATAGATTTTAAAGCTCATGAAACATAAAATAAAAATCAATCTTTAAATAAAGCTAATGCTCATTAAGCTATTATTAAAGATACTCTTCCCAATCATCAAGATAACAATGATAAGCATAATAATTCTTGTTGATAATTTGGCCTATCAATGCCAAATTCCAACACCTATAATTTAGAATATCCATAAACCATCAATAGCCTCTGCAAGCTAATCAAACCAATATATTTTGGTCTAACAGGTCATTTATGGTTTTTAAAACATAAAATTTCTCTAAAAAATTCATTTAATTATCCTAAATTCCTTTATTTATATTTCAAAATATAATTTTAGCCTTATCCTAAAGTTTCATATTGTAAAAAGGTAATTTAATGCATTTTTAAGCCAAAAGGGCTTATTTTGAGCTCCCACATGCCAAAATTAAACTCCAAAGCATGGAAAAGTATAATTTTTACTTTTAAATATGAAATATATTTGTGTAAGTCCATATCATTCATTATATTGGTGGTGGGATCTTGAATTATTTTTAAAAAGCCAAAAATAAGCTTTTTCACATCTTTGAAGAAGAGAAAGTATGTAATTATATGGATTATGTACACATATAGAATGTAAAATAAATAAAAATTAATGAAAAATATTAAACATAAGTTTCATTTTGTTTGGATGCAACAATTGTCCCAAACTATTTCATAGGTAATCCTCCTAGCTTGCACATAGTGACATGCTTGCAGGTTTGATGATGATATGATCATTTGGAGAAAGGTACAAGTCTAAATTTTTTGGTGTGAAAAGTAGAGTCATAGAGATTAATCATGGATTATGTGGATTTTTCATTGGAATTTCCATTCTCATGTAGCATTAGGTTTAAGATAGGCCAATTTATGCATCATTATAACCAAAAAGGCAATGGGTTTTTCTTAATTTCTCCTCACCTGGGAAGGGTTTCATGAAATTTCATATTTTAAAAAAATATTTGGGACTTAATATATCTCTCCATGTAATATTTTATATATTATAAATTCATTTCATGGTCTAATAGATCAATAAAAAATAGCCTATCAAATCTATAAATTGGCATGCTTTCAAGAAGAGTGTAGGCTTGGAGAGAGAAAATAGATTTTTTTAATATTATATTTTTGGATATTTTTCATCATTTCTTAAATTATTAAAAAAAAATTCACAATTTTTTAAATAAAAATATCCATTATTGGGCAAATCTTGGTGCTTACAAGCTTTCAAAAGGGCCTAGTTTAGCATGGTTTAAGGAAAATTTTGCATTTTTAAAGGTTTTTTATGGAAAAATAGGTTTAAATGGACCATTTAAATAATTTAATATTAATTTTATATTGAAAAAATACATTAAATATTAAATAAAATCCAAAAATATGCAAAAATACATTCAATTATGCACACATTCCATGCAAAAAGGGCATTTTTTGAGGAAATTTGAGATTTCCAGCATCTACGTGTGGAGTTTTGGCTCAAATTTTGGTGTGTATCATCATCATTAGTTGATTAATAATAAATAAAAATTTAAATTCCATTTTAAAAGTGGAGGTGCTTTCTATTTTTACACAGACCTAAGCCTCTCAAAACACAATCAAGAAGAAAGCAAGATTGAGAAGATGAAGCCTCTAAGAGCAAAATTCAAGATTTTAGTTGTTTATAACACTTTTTTGAGTTTTTAAGGTATATAATGGTGTTTTAAAATATGTAAAAATGAATAAATAACCATCTCTTTCTATTTTAAAGATTTCAGGAAGCTTCTATGTGACAGAAGTTAATAGGCTTTTTTATCAATCAAATAAATGAAGATTGGAGTTAAAATGTCTATATTAGAGTTCAAATGGAGTTTAAAACATGACATATATTTTTTTTATGTGGAAATATAATTATTAAATAAATACACAAGTTCCAATTCATGCAAGTTGAGTTCAAGTGGAAGTTAACTAGTCTTTGAGTCCACATCTTTTCAGTTGACTAGTTTGACTAGTTTCATGCATCTCTCATGCTTTTCATGCAAGATAAGGACATTAAAGAACTTAAAATCAATTTAAATATGGAGTTATATTTAAATTTATGTCATTATTTTCATGCAAGGAATGTTTAAAATTCAACATTGTCCTACCACCTCTAATTCTATGCCAAAAGTAAAGGCCATGCAAATTTTTGAAGACTTTGTTTAATATTCTAAAATAAATTTATTATTGAGGAATGGCATGGATTTTCATGCATGATGACTTGAGTTGACATAAATATGGTCCCACCACTTTTTAAAAACCAAAAATAAGTTTTCTTTCAAGATAAAGAAAGAAGGAGATATTTAAAGAATATTATAATTAATTTGAACTCAAAAATTGACTAGAGTTCACATCTAGTTAATCTCCTCTTTTTTTTTTTTTCAAATCCAATCTTGGATATTGATTTTATTTTCTATATATGTAGGATTTTTAACCATTTTTAAGGGGATCCCTCTTTTTTCAAGACTAGACTCTACCAAAATTTGAGTTTTGTGACCTTTTCAGAGAAATAAAAGATTATTTTAGATTTCCATTAGTCTAGTATAGTGTGTTAATATCAATTTGATTTGTATATGTGATAGAAATATCTCCCTTGTCAAGTCTTTATATCACCTAGATACTGATATGATATTATACAGGTCATTTTTAGTGTTTAATTCCATTTTTTAAAGTTGACAATGGATAAACATTGGTCGGTTGGTGCCTTGAATTAAGCATATTCCATCGTTTCCCTCAAGTTTATATTAACTAATAAAACCTCTTCATGAAATACTGATGAATAAGAGTCACTTGAAGTTGTATATTCAATATTTTATTGTCTAATTAGTGTTTTAGGAGCTCAATTTGATTGGATGAACTAATAATATAAGTGTATCACCAACAATAGATTAAAATTTCCCTTTTAGTTTCCTTCTCTCTTTTTTCATCCCAACAATTAGTATTTTAGTAAGCAATTCAAAGTGATACATCAAAGGAGATAGCCTCACCAAAATCTAGAGGTCTAATCTAAGGTCATATTTCCCACATCTTTGATCATTCCAATGTTAGTTTGAGTGTGAAGGTTTTAGAGCTAAATATACCAAGCCTTCAATCAAGGTGATATTTGGATAGCTAACAATTCTCGCACACCTAATGGAACACAAATTCATCTATTGGAGTACAAGTTTATATCACATCATCTTTAGATCCAATTTATAGTACTCATATGGTCCTTATCTCAAGGCAAAAGGTACATTATTATTCATAAATTTAGTTTTTCTCATGTATCTTCTTATAGGCTATGGTATCCTATAGAGCAGATTTTGGTCATTCTTCCCACTATCAAAATCCCTATATACCATAATTTTATGATCCATATGCATCTCATCCTCAAACAAATGAGCCATACCCATTCCAAGATCAACCACCCTTCTAAAACTCTCTAAATTTTCATGAGGAGTTGGAGGAAAAGAAGAGGGTAATCCAAATGATTGATAAGGAGATATTAGCCTACAAAAAAGAGTTATTAGGTAAGGAATATTAGTCTTGAAGATCAATACATCTTGCTTCCCCATATAAATATCCATGGATTCCAAGTCCATAACAATAAGAAAATATACCTATCATGTCTCAAGTTGTAATATATTCAATTCCAGAGGCTCCTAAACCCAATTTTCTAACCTAGAATCAAATACATCAACCAAGCATAATCCTAAATGATAAAATCAACTCCAAGGTCATTATTGAAATTCAACCCTCACCCCTCCCTCCTTAATATCCCAAAGCCTTTCCTTCATGGAAATACATTAAAGGAAATATGTAGAGAGAAGATGTGACAATTGTTCAAGTTTAGTAGTCTTAAGAGCAAAATCAAACATCTATACCACAACCATTGGATCTATCTCATCTCTTTGAGTATTTCTATGGGTCTACCATGCCACTCTTGGAGTAGGAGCCTCTTTTTTTTTAGGTAAGTAAAGAATATATAGCCAAAGAGATATAAAAATAAGGTGACTTGAGTGATCAATAAGAAGAAATCATAATTGGGATACCACTTAGCAAGGATAAACATGACTTAATTTTTTGTGATGAATAAGAAGATGACTTGCAGGAGTTTTTTCAAGAGCTTGAAACAGATGAGATAGATGAAGTAGAAACAAATATTTATTTATAAGGAAGCCATGAATAATAATCACATAAAACCATTTTTGAGATGGATAATATTCATAAAGAATATGATCACTGGCAATAGTTATACGATGATTTATTGAATGAAATCAAAGAGCTTAAGATGGAAGATTTTGATGATGAGATAGAGAAACATTCATATGAGGATGACACCAATGTTTTAGAGCTTCAATAAGGAAATGTTATTTTAGAGATCTCAAAGCAAAATGAGTTAGAGTTTGAGTGGATGGATGAGATGCCATTCTCTATAGACGATGAAGATAAATCAAGTGCAACAGATTAAGAACCTTCATATGACTCCATCTAAAAGGTAGAAATATTTGATTAGCATGTTTCAAATAGTAAGAATACTGATGAATGTCATGTATTTTTAGTTGATCATGATGAGTTGGATTTTTGGGATGATTTGGAGAGTTCTTGTGCAAATTTTGATAGTCCATATCTATCCCAAGTGGAGATTGATGAATGTCTTGTAAAAAGTACTGTTGTAGCTATTCATTAAGAATAATTTAATGAAATATTTCAACCATGTTTAAATCCATACCAACAGGTTGAAGATCTCAATGAGCCAATACTTCAAATGGATCGTAATAAAGATACTAATCCAAGCATACTAGTTGATTTATAAATTCATTTTTTGGATGAGAATGAGACAAATCATGACCAACCTATGAATGAGGTAGAGATATCAATTTTGATACAACAAAGGAGAATTTAGGAGGAAGATGATTGGGTTTTGGATCCATATTTTTAATCCATGCATCTGAGAAAGGAATTTGGAGGCCTAGCTACATCACCCAAAAAACATGAACATATAGGTTCCCTTATCTAAAAAAGGATGCCATCAAATGGAAGCAATCATGTTTCAAAGCTGTATGGTGCACAAAATAACTTCCCATTTGACCCTAGATGAAATCTTTTCAATTCAATTTAGTTGTTATAGGTTTAATTTGTGTTAATAAGTGAGTAGCAAAAGTATTAATATGTTTCTCTTTTTCTATTTTTCCTTAGATTAGATGTCTTTACATTCTAGTTTAGTTATAGTTTCCCTTCAGTCTTATTGTGTCAATCAAAAAAGGGTATCAAAGCCCAAAAAAGTCTATTTTCAAATGAAACCCAGTGAGTTAATTTGGCCAGTAGGCTAGTCCACCCATGTGAGTCACCAATTTTTTTGGTCATTTAGCCTTTCAAGGCTAAATTCCAACCCCTACAATTCAAAATTTCCAAAAATCGTCAATAGCCTCTACAAGCTAATCAAACCAATATATTTTGGTCTAAAAGGTCATTCATGGTATATAAAATGTAAATTTTATCTGAAATTTTCATTTAATTATCATAAAATCCTTTAGTTATATTCAAAAATATAAATTTAGCCTTATCCTAAAGTTTTATATTTTAAAAAGGTAATTTAATGCATTTTAAAGCCAAAAGGGCTTATTTTGAGCTCCCACATGCCAAAATTAAACTCCAAAGCATGTAAGATTTTAATTTTAATTTATAAACATGAAATATATTCTTTTAATTCCATATCATGCATGATCTTGGTGGTGGAATCTTGAATTATTTTTAAAAATCCAAAAATAAGCTTTTTCACATATTTGAAGAAGGGAAAGTATGTAATTGTATGTATTATATACACATACAATAGGGAAAATAAATAAAAAATCATGTCAAATATTTAACATAAGTTTCATGGAGATTTTATGCATCAATTGTCCAAAACTATGTCATACAGGTACTCCTCCTAACTTGCACATAGTGACCTACTTGTAGGTTTGATGATGGTAAGGTCATCTAGAGAAAGGTACAAGTCTAATTTTTTGGGTGTGAAAAATATAATCAGATTTATTTATAATGGATTAGGTGGTTTTTGAATTATAATTTCCATGCTCATTTACCATCAGGTTTAAGATAGGCCAATTTTTACAACATTACAACCAAAAAGGCAATGGGTTTTTCTCAATTTCTCCTCACCTAGGAAGGGTTTCGTGAAATTTCAAGTTTTAAAAAAATATTGGGGACTTAATGTGTGTGTGTGTGTGTGTGTGTGTGTGTGTGTGTGTGTGTGTGTGTGTGTGTGTGTGTGTACCATCATTTATATATTATTCATATATTTAATGGTCTAATAGAGCAAGATAAAATAGTCTATCAAATCTATAAATTGGCATGCTTTCAAGAAGAGTGTAGGGTTGGAGAGAGAAAATGATTTTTTTAAAGATTATATTTCTAGATATTTTTCATAATTTGATCCATGTTTTCATGTTTTAAAATAGGTTTCCCAAATAATGTTTTCAAAAAAAACCATTATTTTGCAAATCTTGGTGCTTCTAAGCTTTCAAAAGGGCTTAGTTTAGCATGGTTTAAGGAAATTTTGCATTTTTTAAGGTTTTTTTTATGGAAAACCAAGTTTAAATGGATAATTTAACTAGTTTAATATTAATTTTATATTGAAAACATCCATTACCCATGAAATCAAATCCAAAAATATGCAAAAATACATTCAAGTATGCGCACATTCCATGCAAAAGGGGCATTTTTGAGAAAATTTGAGGTTTTTGGCATCTACATATGGAGTGTTGACTAAAAATTTTGTGTGTATCATAATAATTAGTTGAGTAATAATAAATAAAAATTTAAATTCCATTGTAAAAGTGGAGGTGCTTTCTATTTTTACACAGACCTAAGCCTCTCAAAACACAGTCAAGAAGAAAGCAAGATTGAGCAAGATGAAGCCTCCAAGAGCAAAATTTAATATTTTAGTTGTTTATAACACTTGTGTGAGTTTTTAATACATATAATGGTGTTTTAAATATGTAAAAAATTAATGAAGAACCATCTCTTTCTATTTTAAAGATTTTAGGAAGCTTCTAAGTGACAGAAGTTGGCTTAATAGGGCTTTTAACCAATCAAATAAATGAAGATTGGAGTTGAAAGGTCCATATTAAAGTTAAAATGAATTTTAACACGTGCCATATCTATTTTTTATGTTAAAATATAATTATTAACTCAATACACAAGTTCCACTTCATGCAAGTTGAGTTTAAGTGGAAGTTAACTAGTCTTTGAGTCCACATCTCTTCAATTGACTAGTTTGACTAGTATCATGCATCTCCCATGCTTTTCATGCAAGATAAGGTCATTAAATAACTTAAAATCACTTTAAATATGGATTTATATTCTAATTTATTGAATTATTTTCATGTAATTAAGGTTGATAATTCAACATGGGCCCACCACCTCCAATTATATGCCAAAAGTAAAGACCATACAAATTTTTGAAGACTTAAGAATTGAAGAATTTTTTTATTATTATAAACTGAATTTATTATCAAGGAATGACATTGATTTTCATGCATGATAACTTGAGTTGACATCAATATGGACCCACCACTTTTCCAATACCAAAAATAAGGTTTCTTGCAAGATGAAAGAAGGAGATATTTTAAGAATATTGTAATTAATTTGAACTAAAAAGTTGACTAGAGTTCACATCTAGTTAATCTCCTCTTTTTTTTTCAAATCCAATCTTGGATATTGATTATATTTTCTATATATGTAGGATTTTTATCCATTTTTATGGGTATCCCTCTTTTTTCAAGACTAGACTCTACTAAAATTTGAGTTTTGTAACCTTTTCAAAGAAATAAAAGATTGTTTCAAATTTCCATTACTCTAGTATCATGTGTTAAAATCAATTTTATTTGCATATATGGTATAAATATCTCCCTTGTCAAGTCTTGATGTCACATAGATAAAGGTATGATATTATGTAGGTTATTATTAGTGTTTAATGTCATTTGTTTAATCTGGTAGTGGATAAACATTGGGTGGTTAGTGCCTTGAATCAAGTTTATTCCACTATTTCCCTCAAGCTTATATTAACTGATAAAACCTCTTCATGAAATATTGATTCATAGGATTCAATTGGAGTTTTATATTCAATATTTTCTTATCTAATCAGTGTTTTAGAATCTAAAATTGAGTAGATGAACCAGCAATACAAGTGTATCACCAATAATAGAGTAAGATTTCACTTTTAGTTTCCTTCTCTCCTTTTTCATCCTGACAGTCAGTAGTTAAGTAAGCAATGCAAATTGATACATCATAGGATATAGCCTCAAAAAAATATAGAGGTCTAATATAAGTTCAAGTGTCCCACATCTTAGATCATTCCAATGTTAGTCTAGGTGTGAAGGTTTTAGAGCCAAATCTACCAAGCCTTCAAGCAAGGTGCTATCTGGATAACTAATAGTTCTAAAAATAATGTTGAAATTCTTGTAGACATAACTAATAATGAATAATGTGGTAAATATGATTAAAATTTTAAGGGTAGTTAATTTTATTTATTCTAATCCAACACCCACACACCAAACCTCTCAATAAATCTACATCATTCAATACTCTTCCACATATCATCTCATAGAGTTGGGGAAAGAGGACCTTATAACCTTCCAAGAACTACCTTCAACAACTCAACTGGATAATACCTATGACACTATCTATATTCTTCCTCCAACATCTACACATATAGACAACATTCCCCGACCTTCTAATAGTATTTATTCAACCCAATCAAAATAAATACCTCAATCAACCATCCCACCACCTGAAGATAATCAACCTACTTGTCCTCCAAATAAACCAACTACATCTTACCAACAAAAGTTTTATTTCACTTCCAACACTCCTTCACAAGGGATCTTGTAACATTATGCACCTATATCTAACAATCCCCCCATGGGTATGATGAATAGGACCCCATCACAAAACTTTCTCATATCCCATCTCAAATACCCTTTCTAAAATTAATGTGAACTTAGCCCCATCACCACAACCATCTAAAGTATTTTTTGTTTGAAATGAACATCTCTCATCCTTCTCTAGTAGGACGTGAAGCTACCTTTTTTGGGTCCAAAGATAATATCCTTCAAAAATTTTAAGAGATGTCCATCCATGTTGATGAAATAATGGACACTTCTCCTTCCCTTAAGTTTTATATCACTTCCATGATTCTATATGATATTTTACTTCATTAATATGATCCTCCCATATTCATTAGCATCCAAATAATTGATATCTAAGTCAAGCATACTTTGATTAATGAGGGTTTAGGTACATTCATTACCTCCCTTGATTTCATTAAAAATCTTAGATATTCTGAATACAATCTCAAATCCACTCCTAACACATGTCAAGGCTATGATAAAAGGTAAATACCTCCTTTAGGTTACATGTGGATTCCTATTACCATCCCTCCTACCACTGTCCTTATGAAACTTATGATATTTAACTTTCCCCTCTTTTATAACATATTGCTTGATAGACCTTGAACTCATCATATAAGGTTTGTTTCCTCATTCATGTGTTGAGGCATAAACTTCCCCCATAATGGTTCAAGTTCTATTTATAAGATTCATAGAGATGCAAACCCTTATAATTTTAAATAATTTTAAGAATGTGGTGACTTTAAAATTCCTTTCGTTAAACCTTTACCTAGTATCCAATTTATGGAATATCAACATTTTAATAAACCTATCAATTCTACTTGAGGTTATAATGGTCACCCCAAACTCATCAGAAATATACCACCTCACCTCTTATATTTTAATGATGATGAGTTAGATGAGATAAGCCTTAAGATCAAAAAATTTGATCTATCCCCTCATATCATCACCTAACTTCCTCCATCTTTATAGCCTCACTCCTTTCAACCTCTTATCGATGATATACTTATGGTCTTAACCAAAACCCAACATTATATCCATCTGTGACTTTGGATGATAAGTTCATACCTACATGTACCATCAACCTGCATACACCTAATTATTATGAATGTTATGATTTAGATGACCATTTATAGGACTTTTCTAGGTTAGAGATGTCAAGATTATTTGATATCATACTTCTTTATTCTATTCTTTTGATTTGTCTTATCACATTCCTTCCTTCATAGTGCCTAATTCTTGTATTTTTCTTATTTTTCACAAGGTATAAATAGATTTATTTCATGGTATACCTCTGATTTCAATAGATCCTCATAGAAGCATGCTCATGGATCATGTCATGACCAGTCCTTACCATTTTTATAGATACTAGGATCCTTGTAGTTTTCTTCCCCCATAGATGTTAGCTACTAATCTTAAGCCTTACACACATCTCATTATACCTTCAACTGATCCTCAACATATTTTTGATCTTACTTTACCTTTAAATGAGCCTAGTCTAATTTTTGTTTCTACCATACCTTCCCTTGGAGATGGCATTATTCCTTTGTCATAGCTTGATCCCATACCTACCCAATGGGTTGATCAACCTTATCATGATATTCACAATTTTTTTGGTCATTTGGATAGAGACTACTAGTTATATCATCCTTTCTTACCTTCTCCTTCTTCCCCTACCATTAGTAAACCCCTAAAGTCTACTAAAAAGCATATATATTACTTCTATAGGCTATATAATCATTCTTCTACTCATTACTAGAATCTTTAGAAATATATTGACACATTGTATCCTACCCTTACTTATCCCAAAGATAAGGCTATACCTCCTTCCAAGTTATTACCTAAGTATATCCCTAAATATGGGGAGGTATATTGTCTTTGGCACTAGTGCAGTACCCATCATACCAATCTGTCATATTCTTCAATAACACCTTCATGATTGCCTTTTATTGATCCCTACACCCACTATTTATCCTTCCACATGTTTTCCATGCAAGAACGTTCCCATGGTACCTCCTTCCTCACTTGTGGATTCATCATCACGTATGGTTCCTTCCCCACCTTTGGCTTCTTCTCCACTAGTGGTGTCTCCTTATCATCCCAAAGATATTATTCCTCTCTTGATACCTATTACTCTCCTTGATTATTATATTAATGATATCCCTCATGATCATGATCCTTCATCTAAGTCTACATTTTCTATTAAGGAGATTCAAAGAGAGGTCTTTACATAGCTTTCCATAAGGATTTATGAGACTTTAGCTATCATGAGGATCTATATTCATAGAAATGTTTCAAATTTCATGCACAACATTTGTGGATAAATATATCAATATTTTTTAACATGGAATGATGTTCATACACTTTTAGTTACAATTTTTGGATTGGACTTGTGATCTAATTTTGCATATCTTATATCATTTGACAATGTGTTAAATTTGGTTTCAGTTATGTGTTTCACATGAATCTTTATATTATGCATTATGTGTTGTATATGGTTTCATTTACTTTATTTTGATTATGGATTCTTTTCCTTTTTTCCTAGGTTACACACTTATGTCTTTGCTTTCATTTATTTCATGGATTTCTTTCCTTTTCATTTTATACCTTATCTCAAAAACATAGATAATTATTGTGACTTGGTTATAAAAACCTTGATACCCTTAGTAATATTTTTTCACCATGTGATTAGTTAAAAAACAAGACATATCAATGTACTCCTAATTTACCAACTTAATTTGGATCTCCCTTTATTAATCTATACACATTTCACAAACTAAACACACATATGGTTAAAAATTGAGATTACATACTAGTTCATAGGTAATCATAATTATTTAGTCAGTCATATCATTAGATACTTAGCTTCTTTTATCCAATGTATAAATATCATTCATGTGTATCACTTCTATCACTCATGTTGGTTATTCTAAATCTGTATGGATGAGGAATCATAAAATCCATAAAAAGGTTAAATGCCAACTCATTAAATAAAAGGTAATGATACAAAAGGCAACATACAATTTTTAAAATTCAATCACATTAAAATACATGATTCATATCACATCTCCTATTTATAATCAAATCTGAAACTCCATATTTGGCCTCATGATATAGTCTAGGTCCATTGGGGTGTAGTAGGCCACTAGATTGGGAAAGGAGAATAAAACAATATTATAGTTCGTCTGACTTTCTCAAACAAGTACCCAATATTTGTAGTAGATTAATGGCTCTATAAGAGGTTCTGAGGAATGGGGAACATATTTTTGGAAGGTATATCAATTTTAATTTTCATGTTCATATAACTAGCATGAGTTAATATTAATATCTCACTTATTTTCCTATACATATTTTTACTTATTGTGAGCAGATATCCTTTGTATTCTGATGGTCACTAGACTTGTAGTGCCTCTCCTTTGTACCTAGTATGCCTCCTATTTCCTAAGGTATTATCATAGATTCCTATGTCATGATTTTTACATTCCCTCTTTCATTCTAACATTCCTAATATTTCTCGTTGATAATTTTTTTTTTCAACTAATCATTTCCCCCTAGGGTTTCCCTTTGTGAGTTGCAATGTAATACCATGGATAAGACTAGGTTCTCCTCATAAATTATCATAATAAAACATTTTCTTATTACCATTCACCTCATTGGTTTTCACCTTTTGAGTTGGAGTGTAAGATTATGGATAAGATTATGCCCTCCTCACAAATTACAATATTAAAAACATGTTTTATAAACATTCCCATGGTTATTTCCACCTTATTGGTGTTCCCTATTGGAGTTGCAATGTAAGACCATGGATAGGAGAAGTCCCTCATCACAAAATATTCCATACCTAGTTCTTAATATAACCAAGTCACAATAAAACTATATGTGTCAAATTTTAGATAAGTAGTGTTTGATTATGAGCTACACACCATTGACATGCATATCATATTGATTTAGTATGTTTTATGGTTACTTCATAAGTCTTTCACTTTTATCTTCTTATTTCTTGATTGTGTGTATGTTTACAACCATTTTATTAAAAAATTCATACTTCCCATCTTGAATTAGTGTGATTAATTTTATTTACCTTTACCATTTTTGTCTTTCTTTTTATACTTCCTAGCTTGATTTAGTATGATTTATTGACTTAATTATTTTGTTTTTATACAATTGGTATTTCATGTGATTTTTATTTTATTACAAAATTATCATATTTTTCAATGTGATATAGTGTGATTTTTATTTGTTTTAATCTGGTGAAAATATTTACATGGTTCATAAACATTTTCTCTCCTTTTTACCATCTTTTATTTATTGTATTTAGTCCTCTTTTATCTTTACACATTTCCCAATGTGATATAATGTGTATTAAATTTTATTTGATTATTTATACTTTTCCAAATCATTTTTGCCCTTTTATTTTTAACCATGTATGTGTCTCTCATAATTCTATAAAATAAAACACACATTACATATTCCCCATAGCATATATAATAAAAGATAAATACATGTGCTACAAAGGAAATATATCCATACATCCAAATCCAAATCTAAGTACAACTCATGGGATTAATAAAACTATCAAAATCAATATCTATATATCATAATGTGTTTTATTTAATAAAATTACAAAATATAATATCTCTAACTCTAAGGTTGTCAGCCACACTACCCATCGATGTCTGTGACTGTCACCTCTAAAATAGTATATTATAAAGAGGCAATCTAAGATATTAATCCAAAATCATGTCTATATAAATTGGACATGTAGGCCTGTACATGTCCTAGTTAGATGTTGGTCACCATATGCATGGCTCTCTTTTATGCTAGGGAATATCAAGCTTTTGCCTCTCCATATCCCACCCCTATTAGTGCTATAACCTATCATTACATGTTTTTAGCTACCTCACAACCTCTACCACCAATCTAAATCAACCTACCTATATTGGGGTAGATGGAACCTCAAGATCATCCAGAGTGGTAGGGTCATATGATGTTAACACCCTATCTAAAATATATTGGTGCATAGCCATAACCAAGTCTCCCAATATGACTTAATCTATAATTAGATCTATAAAACAAAAAAACTATATAGAAATCAGATAGTATGTGTGTGTGTGTATTGTAAATCATCTATTTATCATAATCATAATAAAACTAGTGTTCTTTATAAAAACTTAAATCAAATTTAAAACATTTTTCACCTATGTTGGTGTCACCAATCATACTTTCCCCATATACTCAATTGTCAAGCACCTCCTTTGTTGTCCACATTTACACTAACAAAAATCTAGGAGTCACCACATGATCTCATCATAATCTTCTCCTTAGGGGTGTCTCTATGGACTAATTATGTCTTATAATGACTACTATATTCTTTTGTGCAATATCTAGTACTTGTGACTCTTTACATTGGTAGTCTCCATCTCTGATGAGTGCATAGTGGTGACTTTTTCCTTTGCTATGGTGATTATTATGCCCCTACATCCACATCCATGACATATTTTCCTGATATATATACTACCTTTTGGTGTCATGATCAACCATCCCATTATCTAACATGTCAATTCTTGATCACTAGTATCTCCATAAGTACCCCTTCACCTACTCTCCTTCTCAACTCTCTATCATGACATGCCCATAAGTATGAAATACTAGAGGAGCTATCATATAAGGGAGTCTTATCTATTATAATATGCAATCCATTAGATGAGGCTCCACCCATGAAGTGTAGTGGCCTATGATCCATATATTTTCAAACCTTATGATAATGGTAGACCAATTAGGCCATATGGTAGCTATGTGAGTGTATAGTTGATACATGATCTACCCTCATGTGATAGTCTTTAAGGATGGCACATGTGTCATGGCTTGATCTACATGGTCTTACCTCCATCAGATAAATTAGTGTAGCCTATCATCGACCACATGGGGAAAACCAACCATTTGATACATGGGTAACTTCTTATATATCCATGCACTAAGCAAAATCACTGGTCCTACCATCTTCTTCCCTCTATATAACATCCCATACATATCATGCATGAGCTAGATCTAGATAATAGACCTAGAATCATAGAGTGCTTCCTAATCTAATATAAAATAGCATAAGTATATCATATATAATGGTACCTTGATATCCAACTTATGGCAAAACACTCATGTTGTCACAAGTCTTATCATTACCTTCTGTATGTTTATAATGGATATAGTATATACATCAAACAAGATCACCTTCAACCCATGTTGGATCCTATCTGAGCATGTATCTTATTAGGATAATCCTCATCTCTCATCCTTAAATTCTAGTGTATCAATAATCATTGATGTCCTACCTATCAAAATTCCAAGTAATGCATGGATATCTTTTAGAATAATCACCACCTCAATGGTGTCCCCATCCACTTCTCATGATAAAGTATTGATCAACTATTCCCATGATCCTATGAACATGATAATGAGATAAATACTCATAGATATTTGTCACATCTATATGATGTCTCTAAATCCCAAGGTGACCAATTGATCCTTATCCATGTCAGCCAAATGATATAATAGATCTAGTAATCATGATGTATCTACCATGCACCAATATCTTTGACATCTCTACAAAATATCAAACAACAAAGGATATATTATATCTCCATGTCATAATAATTAAAATATATTCTAAAAAAATTATAAATTAACTATTTTTTCATCTTGTTTTCTTTAGTTTTCTAGTCTTTCTATTTTCCTACACAATCGACACATTTGATACTATATCAGCCACATATTACCAACCACATTGCCCAAAGTGTACCATGTTTTTCATATTCCCATTTTATACTATGTTAACATACTAATACATAGTTGGCCACCTTCAAAAATATGATGTTGGACCACTTATATGCAGTCATTCCCATATTTTCTTCTTGCCTTATGAATTGAGTTGACTAGGTCAACTATGTTCTTTATCTGTAGTGATTTTTTGACCAATTACCATAAATTATTTAGGAATTTATTGGTCTAAATTTTTCCTATCTAATACCTTATTGTACCCCTAGTCTACCTAAGAAATTCTTAGTATCAGTTTTGGTGTCAAAATTTTTCCTACCAAAAGATTTTATATATGTAGCTCAATCTCAAATCAAATTGCTCAAAAAACATGAAATTCATTTTTTAACCTATGTTTCACTAGCTACAAACACTATGCATTATCCATGTTCTAGTTATCATCTATGCACCATGGTCACTCTCTAGGATCAACTTAGGTATCTTAGAGATTTGTTTTCTCATAATAGTAAAAATAAAAAATGAATTATTTTCACCTTATTTATATTTACTATTCAAAATTATTTACCTACCAATTATTTAAAATCAGATTCCATTTTTGAACCATATATTTGTTTCTGATAGATCTTTTTATAAACTATAATATGTTTCGAAATCTTGACATTGTATAGAATCTTTTCACATATTACATGTATTTTTTGCAAAAAAATCAAATTTTCACTCTTTTTCACTAATTTATATAAGTTTACCTAATGTTACCTAAATTATAAACCTTCATATTTATTTCCATCAATTTATTATCTATAACACTAAGGTAAATAAACATATGTATATTTAAATTATCTCCATTCATTTATCTTATTTTATTCTTACTATAATTTATTTAGCTTTAGCATTGTGTGTTGTTATGTTTTTTTTCTTGAAGCACCATCCCTTGTTGCACATATATTATATGTGATGAACTTAGAGTGGGGCATATGTTATACATATAATATTTTAAAAATTTATTAATTATTGATGTTTTATTTCTTATAAGAACCTATCGAGTCTCAATCTCTCTAAGTGTGCACCTTAAAGGGTGTACTAGGAAGGGGGTAAGAAGATCATCGGTGCTTCATAAGATTGATGTCCCCTATACTACCAATTATTATCTATACAACCTTATCCTATGTAATTCCATAAGCCTTGAATCCTATCTTACACACTCTTCCAAGAATTTCACCACCTTCCTTAACACCTACTTAAGTGTAAAACCCTTTTTGATAGTTTACATTACACTATCAACCTGGGTTAAACCTATATTAAAATTGTTAAAATATGTTACAGTCCTTGGTTGGCTCTAGCTAACCTAGACCATGACCTAACTTATTTTTAACAATTAACTCTATATATATATATATATATATAAGCCTATATTCAAATTGTTAAAATATGTTATAGTCCTTGGTTGGTTCTAGCTAACCTAGACCATGACCTAACTTATTTTTAACAATTAACTATATATATATATATATATATATATATATATATATATAGAAATTGGGCCAACCTTGTCAACTAAACTTTCAAAAATTCTAAGGGTTAGGTTCATCTATATATACACATACATTTTTGTAATTTATGAGAGGAAGATAAGATGAAGAATATTATATTTTGCATCTACTTATCCACTATTCTAATTGAGAAGCATAGCTTAGGGTTTCAATAATTTATTTGGAGATACAAGTCTTGTCTTATAGAGAAGTATTTTAGATGAATAGATAAGTTGTGTAGCCTAGAGCTAACTTATCCTTATTATCCTTACATACCACAACAACCTCTTGAAAAGCACCTTAGCCAAGGGAGAGATCAAGGCTTGGTAGGTCCATCTTCAAAGGTAAGTATTCCTAACATTATTCCTCCTTTATAAGAGTAGATAGATTAACATTTGTAATTCTCTCCCATGCATTAGGATTTCTTAGACATTGATGTGAGTATATATCTTCTATGCATGTTTACATTTTATGTTTATGACCCCCACTTTGGGCCACAAGCTTTGGTGATAACTAGATCATATTTTACTTTACTCATCATTTAATTAGTGAATATTAAAACATAGGACCTAGATAGCGTTATTACATGGTGTTTCTTGACTAGAGGATTTGCAACCATATATAATGATATTATTGTAGTAAGAGACCCCTTAGTTAGGTCTAGTGGATCCATCTTGGTCATGACCCCAAATATCTAATGTATCAACAATCAAAAGTTTAAGTAGGGTTTATCTTATTTGATTTAGGATTGATTAATAGGTTAACTACATTTTCATTTGTATATAAGTATATATTATCCTAGTCATGTTCTTTCTATATTTGTGGATGTGGATAAGATTAAATTCATCATAATTCTATTCTTGGGATATTTAGGGGAGGGCTCCCAAGTTTCATCAAAGTTGAGTGGACTATTTTAGTTATAACATCCAATAAATAAACCATCATATAAAAATTTCCCTCCAGTCAGTTATCTTTGTTACTAACTTGGTGAATCAAATTAGTACTAATGATTTCTCAGATGCCAATGACCTTAGTGGAATTGAGGATGGTGTATGAAAAAAGAATCCAAACCACATTGAAGTAGGTTATAGTTGGTAAACCATAGATTCTATTTAATTTAGAGATGGAAATCTTAATTATTGGACTTAAAGTGGAAATTAGGATGGTAGAGATGAGTCCCTTGACATTGAAGGTGGCTGGGTCATGTGCCCACTCATGCAAATTACTGGTAACATTATTGGTCAACATCCATTGGTCAATTAAGGATTAGTTATAGGTTACTTATAGATTGGGAAGTTGGTAATATTTATCAAAGGCATTCGCACTAACATAGGCCATAGGTGTGTTCTTTTGATAGACATATATATTTTGCTATAAAATTGGCCATTTTAAGATAAGTCATAAACTAGGTCAATACAAGGCATTACCTTTGGTTTTTCAACTACATCCTATAGGCCCACTAATTTGATCACCACTAGGTTTTTCCTATACATTTATTTAAATTTTTTTAGTTCTTACTTATGGCCATAGGTCTCTACTACCTCAACTTCCCCCCAGATATCCAAGTGGTGTTTGACATCATGATTGAGATCCACTTCATCAATTTTTATATTTGTGTATTGATCATAACCTATAATAGAATACATTTAGGGAGGAGGTGGAAATTTTTAATTTGAATCCATTTTTATGCACTCAATTTTTATCTCTCTAAAATTACATGTTGATAACTGTTCCTATTCTTGAGGTTTGGCATTGATGTTGTCATTAATGTCAAAGGCTCTGTAGAAAGGTGTTCATGAGGTCATTAAATATTGTTATTTTTTGATAGCATAATTAAGAGGTATGACATTGTTTTAGGATAATTTAAGGCATGTGAGTAAGGTGGATAAGAATTAAGGAGTGTTTCAAGATCAGATGTCAAGTTTTAAATGCTTGAGAAGCCTAGTCATACCACTAGTCATAGCATAAAGTGACCTTGTAAGAAGGTATGAGCTTGGTGGCTTGGTTAAATGAGTTAAAATAGGAATTAATGGATTTATAAGGTTTATTTATCATGTTTATAATTCATTAAATCATTCATAGGAGTCTTAGGTGTATCCTACAAGGGTAGGACCTATAGATCTAACATGCAACTAGACCACTTCTAGACCCTGCTTGGCCTAATGAGGCATCATGATATATTGTCAAGGAATATAAATAGTGTTTGACATTTTTTTATAATGTGATACATTTTTTTATCATGTAATTGAGGTGGAGAGCACATGGAAAGAGGCATGAAGGTCAATTTCAAGGTCTAATGTGATTTACAGGTTAAGGTTTAGAGAGCAAAGAGAGAAATGGTGTCCAAATGAGGCATGAGATTAATATTTAAATATAATAATGAGAATATGATAATTTTTAGTGGTGTGATATATTATCCTTGGTGTGTTTACCAAGTTTAAGGTCATGGTTTATAAGACAAGGCTTGAAAAAGTGTTTTAAGGTCTCTCGAGTGCATATAATGAAGGGTTCTCAACCCAAGAAGGAATTTCAAGTGTTCATTGGCACATGTAACATTTGAATGATAACATAAGATATTAATTGTAGATATTTAATTATATTAGATCAAAATTATAGGAATTAGTTTTTGTATTAAGGAGTTATGCTTCATGAATGATCGTTAAGACTAGAAGATGGTTTAAACCCTCAAAGAACACTAATAGTGACCTGATATGACATAATTTATTCTGAAGTTCTCAAAATGGATTGGTATGGATATTTAAGTGATTTAAAATTTTATTCAATTTTCCCAAGCACCTAAAAGTGTAATTGGTTTTTTAGGTGAGTGAGTGGACCCTATAAGAAAGGCCTTGTTTCTTGGAGATTTATTGTAGCAGTCAAAATTGACCAAGTCCAAGTTGTTAAATAGATGGATGACAAATATTGAGAATTTTATTTAATTTATATGGTGGTTTATGATTAATTTATATTCATTAGGTGTGTTAAATATGTCATCCAAGATAACCTATCACTAATAGGCCTAATCATGCATATAGTGAGAAACCTAGGTAGAAGTGAGAAGGTGATTAGGTATGTGTTATCATGGATTAGGGATAAATAAAAGTTCATAATTTTTTCAAAAAAAACCTATAATACATGTTCATGTTGGATATAAGTTTTTAATATCATTGTATATATCAAAAATTTTCTCTCAAATTGACTTGTCTAGCTCAGTGAGGTCTGTGTAAAATGAGGTCATAACATTGGTCTACAAGACCAATATTTACATTATAGATTATGATATTTTTATTGGAGGTTATTATCAGGATATTTTATGATATTTTTAAATAATTTTAATTCCTTTATTGTGTTTTTTTAGGAGTCATATGTTCAAATTTTCATGACTATGTTCTGAGGCTAGTTGGCAATTCTAAGTGGGCTACCCATAGAGAAGGGTTTGAGTAATTTTGCCCTAATTTGTGAAGAATTAATCATATGGTGATTAAATTTACATCATAAAACTTATGTATATGATATTTTTTCCATTTTTTTAATCAAAATTGTGTTTTATCTTTAGTAGTTCAAGATAGATTTTTTAGGTATACACAGGCCTAATTGTGAACAGTACTAATAGCATGCTTCAAGTGGTGATTGGAGATAAAAGGTGTCATGGACATAATATGAGATTATTAAGGGTATATTTGAGTGAAATATTATATTTTTCTACTATGTGATGATTTTACAATTTTTATAAAGAGTTTAAATGGTAATGTGTGTTAATGAAGGCCTAATTGAATTAGGTTTCCATAAGGCCTAAAAGGGGTATTTGGTCCTATATGATATGACCAACCTATTGAAATTTTTGATTAATTTTTTCATCTTGTAGTAAGTATTATTTTATTTAAAATATAATTCTTCTAGTGTGTATGGATGACCAAGATGTGTATGATCAAGAGCCTAGTATAAGAATAAGGCCTAATAGGTCTAATTGTCTAGTTAGAGAATGAGTGAGTTGAAGCAAATGATATAAAATTTTGAAAAGATGGAGGTATTTTATAATATAATAATGTTGAATATAAACAATCATGAATAGATAATAGGATTAATGTGTATGAAAATCAAGGTCAGATGACCTAATCAAGTCAAGAAGAGGGCTTGTTGAGCGAAGAGGCCTAAAAGGCAATTTGAAAGGGATAAGAGTGTGAATATATTAATAGGTTATAAAAATAAATTGGTTGAAAAATAAGGTCATATAAATGTGATCAAAAAATTAGGTGGTTGAGTTGGTACTGAGTCATCTATGGGGTTGATACCTCATAAATATCTCAAGGGTGCTTGTTAAAGCCTAGTCAAATGGAAGCTTGGCTAGTTGGGGTTGGTTCTCCATGTAAAGTTGGTGATTCACTAAATATTTATGTTTTTATTATAATAATATAATAAATTATCAAATATTAGAGTGTTTTCTTCCCCTTGAAGGTTTCCAACTCATATATGTGTTTCTTGTGTTATACTCATGTGAATGACTCTTTATGCATTGTTAAATCTTTGTATTGATTTTATGGTTCAAGGAATGTTAAATTACATGTGAAAGAAATTTTTAAGAGATTGATTCACCTCCACCCATATAAATCATTTTTATTCTAAAATTGGTATCAAAATTTGGTCCTTTGAAAACAAGTCTAATAACTTGAAGGTGATCCTAGGAACCAAAAGATGTCTTGTCATTAATAAGAAGAAGACAACATGTATGATGAATAAGTATAATATGAATTGAATATGGATAATTTTAATTATACCTTGAATTTAAGATAGTAATATCCCTTGATGATTTGAAAAATCAAAATAAGACTATCAAATATCTCAGTAGTCAATTAGAAGGTGTCAACATAAGGTTTAAGTCAAAGGAAGTTGAGTGTGACTAATTAAAGATAGATATAGATTCATTAAAGGTTGAGCATGAAAAACTCATAGTTAAAATAAAAAAAATTTAGATAGATCATGAGAATTTAGAATAATTCAAGAGTACCAACATGAAAATACCAATCAGGCAACCTAATGTAATATAGGACAAGTCATTATGGGACCATGGGAAAAGGAGTTACGAGTCAAGAAATAAGTACAAAAATGTTGTCTACTACATCTATCATAATATAGGACATATTGAAATATTCTTCTCTAATATATTTATAAGTTCTTAAAGATTCAATAAGACATATAAAGATCTTAGAATACATGATAAGGATCAAACATTGGTATGAAAGTCAAAGCAAGTTAGGATGGATGATAGTGAGCTCAAGATTCAAGATGGACTATTTGTGTAATATCCCCTACCAATAGAGATATATGAAAGACACAAAACTATGATACCAAAGACCAAAGCTCTGATACCACTGTGATGTCCCTTACTTAGGGGCTCTTTTTTCTCCTACAAAAGCTCTGAACAACTGTAATATCCCCTTCAATCAGGGAATATAGAAACATATAAAGCTCTGAACAAGATACAATTTGCAGAATAGATTCAAACATGCATAAACAAATCACAGATCTTATCATTCATCCAGCTGATTACAATAGATGTCCTTCCTTATGCAAACCAAAGAATATTACAGATATGGTCTTAAAACCCTGAAATTATGCAAACTGGGAATAACCTTGCAATTCTGGAAGTCTCGGCCTGCTGTGTCGAATGCACAGTCACCGGCGTCGATCGATATACTACCGACGTCGATCTCTGTAGGTCCTTATTTGCCGACGTCGGTCCTCAGACGGCTGATGTCAGTCACTGGGGATCTCTGTCTACCGGTGTCGATATCTGCGTGGATCTGTACGGACCTGTACGGACTTAGTACGACTGCCAGCCTGTCTGTTCTTAACCCCTGATTGCTGAACCACCTGATCTGAAGATATACTATTCTAATATAGAATATCTCTATCTGTATAATTTATTGGATCAAAACTCAATAAAGATAAATACCTGAAATATCTGTAATAACTTTTGTGTGAAGTTATCTCTCAACCTTGAAATTTTGTGATAACTTCTGGATGAAGCTATCTCTCAAATCTGTACCTCTGTGATAACTTCTGGATGAAGCTATCTCTCAATTTGGCAATAGATCGGCTGATCTTTCACAACCTCTGAATTGCACACAATGAAGAGTTGACGTTCTCCACTGCAAATGGAATCCTGGAACCCTTGGCTCAGTCTTCACAGAAGAATTTCTCTAATTTCAATAATCAATTCATACATAATCAATAATGGCCTCCATGTGAAACCCTTATACCCTCAAAATATATGCTTGCCCTAATTAGGGTTTTTCTTAAATTAGCATTAGGGTTTCTAATTTAAAATTAGAGCAAATAATTAATAATTAATAATTAATTATTAATGAGACTAAATAATTAATATTTGATTAAATCAATCAAATATTAATATCTCCCTCAATACATGTCAGATCGATGAACCGATCGAAGCTAGTGAATCAGGGAGTGATTCCGCACATAACCATACCATAATAAAGGTGCTCCATTGCATATCAAATATCCCTAAAAAGTAGGAGCCCTAGCCAAATATGTCTGAAATAACCTGAATGAAAATCAAATGTAGAAATCTTGTGAATCAAAGTCAATCCAAGCTCCATTATGACCCTCTATCCATCCTATTAGCCTACGAAGGTCGCATAATAGGCCAATCATCAAATCTATCAATGTCCACAAAAAAGGGGACATGACAATTTGCTGAGGAAAATAAGACTAAAGAGGATTCTATGCTAGATCAAACTACCTTTCACATTAAATATGAAGGCATGAAATAGTATATAGATTATGTTTTCTCAAGCTACATGATAGGAGATAGAGATAAGTTCATCTCATTGAATAAAAATGTTGTAGGAATATTGAGATTTAGAGACAACACTATTGCCAATATAGTTGGTAAGGTTGCCTTGAGTTTTGAAAATGGGAATACCAAGACATAAAATGTGTTATATATGGAAGGTTTGAAACATAACCTTCTTAGTGTAAGTCAAATGTGCAATCAAGGACACATACTATCCTTTCATGACAGAGGGTGTGAGATAAGGAAATCCAAATTAGGATGGATAATTATCAATATTAAATGGACTAAGAACAATCTATATGTGTTGAATGAGATCAAGAATGAGATAAGCTTTATGGGAAAGATATATGAAACTTGGCTATGTTACAGAAGGTTAGTCACCTAAAATTTTATAATCAAGTTAATATTAGCACTAAGAAGTATGTGAATAACATTCCTAAGATCACCAAACCTACAAACATACTTTTCAAGCCATGTCAACATGGTAAGTAGACTAAAATAATGTTCAAGTATAAGGAGAATTCTACTACAAGACCCTTGGAGTTAATACACACTGATCTATGTGTGCCTTTAATAGTTTAAAACATTGAAGAAGATAACTAATTCATATTACTCATAGATGATTTCACAATAATGACTTGGGTTACATTCTTAAAATAAAATTTAGAAGCTCTTGACAAGTTCAAATCATTCAAGGCTATTATTGAGAATGAGAAGAATGAGAAGATCAATTACCTAAGATATGATATAGGATGAGAGTTTTGGTCTAATTATTTTGATAACTTCTATGAGGTTTATGGAATAAGGAGATAATTCTTAGTAGCTAAGACACCACATTAGAATGGGGTAGTAGAAGGGAAGAATAGGATAATTCAAGAGATGGCTAGAACTATGTTAAATGAGTCTATACTATCTGATGGATATTAAAGAGAGGTAGAAAACTATAGTCTACATTTTGAATAAAGGATAGATAAGGACTAATGGAAACAAGACTCTTTATGAACTATGAAATGTTAGACCTACCAATTTGTAACACTTTAGAGTGTTTGGGAGAAAATGTTTCATGAAAAGAGATGATGAAGACTCAAGAAAGTTTGATTCAAAATATGATGAAGTTATATTCTTAGGATACTCATCAATTATCTTATCTTATATATGTTATAATAAGAGGCTATAAAATATAGTGCAAAGAACCAATGTGAACATTGATGAGATAAATAAATCACACTCAAATTCAAAGGACACTGTAGAGAATTTAGAATTCAAGAATGAATAAGATACTATAGAGGTTAATGAGGAACAAGAATAAGTTAAAGAGAGACAATATTCAAAATCAACCTCAAAATAGATTCAAATAGATCACCCTAAATCTCAAACAATTGGCAACAAGAATGTAGATATACAAACAAAGATAAGATTGGTAAGTAATCTAAATCAAGAAAATGTTTCTCTTTTATCCAATATTGAACTTAAGAGTCTTATAGAAGTAAGAAAAGACAAATTTTAGATAGGTTATTTTAATTAGGAGTTAGACCAAATAGAGAATAATGAGACTTGGGAACTATTTCCTTGGGATAAAGATAAGAATTTTATTGACACAAAATGGGTGTTTATAAAAAATTTGAATGAAGATAGAGTAGTCACTAGGAACAAGGCTAGATTGGTATAAAAGGGATATGCATAGATTAAAAGGGTAGACTTTGAGGAGACCATTGCACCAGTAGTAATATTGGAGTCCATCATATTGTTTCTAGCATATACAAGATTCAAAGGATTCAAGGTATATTAGATGGATGTCAAATCTACCTTTTTGAATGGGAATTTGGAAGAGGAAGTACACATTAAGAAACCTGAGGGGTTCTCACTATAAAATGATAAATACTATGTTTGTAGATTGAAAAATTATCTCTATGGTTTAAATCAAGCTCTTATATCTTCATATTATAGGTTGGATAGGTATATGTTAGATCAAGGATTTAAAAAAGGAAATACAGATAGTAATATATAAATTAAGATAGAAGATGACCATCCATTAATAGTAGTTTTCTATGTGGATGACATCATCTTTGGTGTAAATAATGATAACATGACCAAGGCCTTTATATAGGTTATGAATAAAGAGTTTTAAATTTCCATCTTAGGAAAACTATAATTCTTTCTTGGGTTGAAAATCAGTCAATCTAAACAAGGTATATTCATCTCACAAACCAAGTACATAAGAGAGATGTTAAAAAAGTTTGAGATGGAATATTACAAAGAAGTTAGTACACCCATGATCACATGGTGTAAGTTGAGTAAAGAATATGAGTCCTCAAAGGTCAAACAAATGTCTTATAGGTTAATGATTGAAATTTTGTTATACACCATAGCCTCTACACCTGACATCATGCAAGGAATAGGTCTTGTGGGAAGGTTTCAAGCATATCCAAAGGAGAATCATCTAAAAGAAATTAAAATTATACTTAGGTATCTAAAGGGGACTATGGAATATATATTGTGGTATCCAATAATAAAGGACATCAATTTGATAGCCTACATAGATGTAAATTGGGTAGGAAATATATTTGATAGGAATAATACTAGTGAGGAGATTTCTTATTAGGTGGGTGCCTATTTTCATGGATAAACAAGAAATAACTATCAATAGAATTATCCACTTATGAGGTTGAGTAAATTATAGAATCTTCATGTTGTACTTAGGTCTTATGGATGAGATAGACCCTAAAAGGCTATAAGGTGGAGTATGATGGTTCTATCCTTATCTATTATGATAATATAAGTGTTATAATCATCTCAAATAACCCTATCATGCACTTAAGGTCCAAACACATTCCCATTAGGTATCATTTTATAAGACATAAGGTAAGTGAAAAAAGTGTTAGTCTTGAGTATGTTTCTACACAAGATCAAATTGTAGACATCTTGACCAAACCACTTCCAAAAGAAACCTTTGAACACCTAAGACAAGAATTGGGTGTAATTCCTACCCCTAAAAACCATTAAAGAAGCCAAATTACTTAGGGGAAAATCAGGTTCATTATATCCAATAAAATGTGAGTTTTTCCAATATGGTATTAATAGAGACAGGGGTACTTGTTTGTATTATGTTTCATAAACTCATAGTCCTGTGTGTTGAGTATTTTAGTTGTAAGGAGTGTGATTCAAGAAGTTGCAAACATCACTTTGTCATTTATGTCAAAGTAGGATAAAGATAAGAATAGGTAGATAAGAATTATTAGTTTAAGGTATGGTTTTCCATCAATGATAGAGAGATATTATTGAGCATTGTTCATGTTGTTGAGGTTTGTCATTGATGTCAAAGGTTCTTAAGAAAGGTGTTCATAAGGTCATTGAAGAATGTTCTTATTTGATAACATCATTAAGAGGTATGAAATTTTTTGAGGAGTATATGAGTTATGTGAGTAAGGTGTATAAGCATCAATGAGTTTTCAAGATCAGTTGTCATGTTTCAAGTGCTTGAAAAGCCTAGTCATGGCACTAGTCATAACATGAAAAGACCTTGTGAGAAGGTATGAGTTTGTTGGATTGGTGAAATGAGTGTAAAAAGGGATTAATTGATGTATAAGGTTTATTGATCATATGTATAAGTCATTTTATCACTCATGTAAGTCTTAAAGAGAGCCTACAGGGGTAGGACCTATAGACCTAGCATGCAACTAGACCACTTTTAGACCCTACTTAGCCTAATGAGGCATCATGATCTACTGTTAAGGCATATGAATGAATTTTTATATTTTTTGAGAATGTGAGATTTTTTTTAGCATGTAAGTGATATAGATATCACATGGAAAGAGGAATAAAGGTCAATTTTAAGGTCTAATGTGATTTTTAGTTTAAGGTCTAGAGAGCAAAGAAAGATATGGTGGACAAATGAGGTATGAGATTCAAATTTCAAGATAAGAATGAGAATGTGAGAATTTTTAGTAGTGTTATATATTATCCTATGTGTTTTGACTAAGTTTAATTTCATGGTTTGAAATATAAGTCTTGAAAAAGTGTTTAAGGTCTTTTAAGTGCATATAATGAAGGGTTCTCAACCAGAGAAGGACTTTCAAGTGTTAATTAGCATGTGTAACCTTTGAATGAGAACCTAATATATTCATGGTAGATGGGTAAGGGTCATAGATAAAAATTAAAATAATTATTTTTTAGATTAAGTGGCTATGCTTTTTGAAAGATTGTTAAGACTAGAATATGCTTTAAACCCTCAAAGAACCCTAATAGTGACCCAATATGAAAGAAGTTGTTCTAAAGTGATCATAATGGATTTTTATGGATATTTAAGTGATTTTATGTTTTATTTAACTCTTAAATTAACCTTTAGGTGTGATTATTTTGTCATGTGAGTGAGTGGACCCTATAAAAAGGCCTTATTTCTTAGAGATTTATTGTAGTAGTTAGAGTTGACCAAGTAAAAGTTGATAAATAGATGGAAGAAAAAGATTGAGAATTTTTTTATATGTTGATGGTTTTTTATGATCAATTTATATCCCTTATGTGTTATAAATTGTTCATCCAAGATAACTTATCATTAACAGGCCTAATGGTGCAAATAGTGAGAAATTAAAGTAGAAGTGAGAAGGCAATTAGGGATGTGTTATCATGGATTAAGTATGAATAAAGTGAATGGATACATTTTTAAATTATTTTAATATATTTTAATGTTGGATATAAGTTTTTAATATCATTATATATATCAAAAAATTTCTCTCAAGTTGACTTGTCTAGCTCAGTGAGGTTTGTGTAAAATGAGGTCACGAGATTAGTCTGCAAGACCAATATTTCCATTAGAGATTATGCTATTTTTATTCAAGGTTATTATAATTATGTTTTAGTATATTTTAAATTTATTTTAACTCATTTTTTTAGGATTCATAATTTCAAATTTTCATGACTGTGTTTTGAAGTTAGTTGGCAATTCTGAGTGGGTTACTTATAGAGAAGGGTTTGGGTAGTTTTGCCTTGAGTTGTGATATATAAATAATATGGTGATGACCATGAGGTTATATAAATTATGTATATTATATTTTTTCCCATGTTTGTTTATCAAAATTGTGTTTTATCATTAGTAGTTCAAGATAGACTTTCTAAATATGCACATGCTTAATTGTGAACAATAATAATGGCATGCTTCAAGTGGTGATTGGAGATAAAAGATGTCAAATATCTAATATGAGATTATTATGGGTATATTTTAGTGACATATTATATTTTAATTTTATTTGTGGAGTTTAAAAGTGTTCTAAGGAGATTAAAGGGTAACGTGTGCTAATGAAGGCCTAATTGAATTAGGCCTCCATAAGGCTTAAAGGGGGGTTTTAGTTATATATGCTATGAATAAGCTATTTTAATTTTTGATTAATTTTTTTATGATGTAATAACTCATATTTTATTTAAAATATAAGTGTTAAAGTGTGTATGTCTGAAAAATAGGTGTATGATCAAGATCCTAGTATAAAAATAAGGCCTAATAGGCCTAATTGTCTAGTTAGAAAATGAATGAGTTTGAATGATATATATATTTGAATAGATAAAATAATTATTGTATACCATAATAATGGTGTATAAAAACTATAATGAATATCTAATATGGTTATTAAATATTAAAATTAAGGTCAGATGACCTAATTAAGTCATGAAGAGGGGTAGTTGAGCGAAGAGGCCTAGAAGGCAGTTTGAGAGGGACAAGATTGTAAAGAGATAAAGAGGTAATAATAATAAATTAGATGAGAAAAAATGTGATAAAAAAATAAGGTGTATGAGTTATTTTTGATTCATATATGTGTTTGGTACTTGCTAAATCCTAGTCATGTGGGTGCTTGCCTAGTTGGGGTTGGTGCTCCATGTGAAGTTGGTACTTTAATAAATTTTGATGGTTGTATTATAAGAATGTATTACATTAAAAATATTAGTGTATTTTATTCATATTTAGGGTTTCCAAATCATATATGTGTTTCTTGTGTTATGCTCATGTGAATGACTCTTTATGCATTGTTATATCTTTGTATTGCTTTGATGGTTCAAAGAATGTTAAAGTACATGTGAAAGAAATTTTTAAGAGACTAATTCATCCCCATCTCAATAATTATGTTTAAAACACTACATGTATGTTTGTTTTTAAAATGGACTTTGAATTTACATTTACATTCAAGAATTCAATGGCAATGTGATTTCACTTAACTTGGCCAATTACATTTATTACCTCCTAGATTTGCTTGCTTTATTGACTTGAATGTAGTCAAATAATTCATGTAGATTAATGGATCTAATGAATGTTTATAATTTATAATTTTATTTATTTTAATATTTTTAATTTTATTTGTGATTCATCATCCTTTTTTAAATCCTACTACCAGGTGTCTTTTCCTTCTTAACTCTGAGTGATTCATCATCCTTTCTCTAACACTTGTTGGCTTCTCACTTCTCCCAAAAGAATTGCCTTGTCATGGCTAATTATTTAAAAAAAATTAGGTACATGTTGTGAAATTTTTCTTCTAAACTACCTAATATTTATTTATATACCTTGATATATGCTTATTACTACCTCAAACCCATGGGATGGTGACACTTGGCAAGATCCCATAGTCTCACTCTCCCTAGTGGCATCGTACAACATTTTATATTTCATAGGCTTTAGGTGAGTGGGATTGGTGCATGGGCCTATTAAATTGTCTCAATTTTGTGTTTTTTTATTTTTTAATAGTCATTTATAATGTTTATGTCTAGGTTATAAATCATAGTCAATCATAGAATTCAAATATAAGCTCATGTGGTATATTCCCACCAATTTTGTTAATTTAAATTTTTTAATTATCTTGTCAAGTTAGGGTCCTCAATCATGTTTTAAAGAGATTAAATAATGTAATATTTTTTATTTGGGATTTATAATTTTTAAATGTTACTTTAATACATATCTAAGTCACATGTTGATTCCTTCACATAGGTGTGATAGGAGTTAGGGTTGTTGTAGTCTCTAAATGTTCTTGAAGGGAATCCAAGAATTATTGAATAATTTATAGGTTTAATAAATTTTTAAATTTTGATGTTTTAATATAGTTTTTATGGGTGAAATAAAGGATTTATAGGTGATAACATGAAGTAAATAATGAATATCACCTTAAGTTGTGATGTTGAACTGTGTAGACCCTGTCATACTTGTGTTCCTATGTAACGACTTTAAAAGATTATATATGTGAGATGAAATAGGAAATATATTATAGAATGTTAATTTGATTTAAAATATAATTTGGAATATTATGGATTTAAATTTTAAGTATTATAATTCCAATGAAATTAACATAAAGTTTCTTGTTTGATAACTAACTAGTTATTCCCTATGTTCTTGTTTTTTTATGTTCAAGACAAAAGCCTGTGTGTGCAATCAAGAGCGAGAAAGATTATGTGGAAGGTTATTTCATAAATGTGTATGATTTTAATGTTTTTTTCACATGTATTTAAGGATATTTAATTTTTAATTAAGTTTCTTTCATACTTTTTTTGTTAGAAAATCAATATAGACCTATAGATTTCACACAGTCAAACACATATTCATGTAAAATAAGTGAATATAGGTGTCTATAAGGAAATTAATGATTCAATAAAGTATATGGGGATTTTATAGAACATATTCCATCATAATATAAATTTAAAAACTTTTTTGTGATTTTTATTCAAAACATATTTCTTTGTTAGGCTACATAATTTGTTTAAACCCTATTTTAGGGTTTCTAAAAAGAATCCTCATTTGCAGATGTTTCCACTAGTGAATAATCACAAAACTTAGTGATTATATAATAAATAATATATAATATTATATTTTTAAGGTTTTATACCAAAAAGGTACAAATGTATATGGAAATAAGAGACTGTATGTGTCATAGGGCACATGAGACCTAATTAGGCCTAGATAGTGCCTAGAAAGTGATGAGAAAAGAGATTTATGAGAAGAGATAGATAACAAACTCTTGAAGAGTAATAATTACATAGAGGGTATCTAATAATGATATTTTTTTCTCAATTATTGTCCTATCCTATCTGTATAATTTAAAAAAGTGTAAAAAGTCTATAAGGAGGCTTGGACAAAGAAAGAAGCAGTGGTTATTGATAGAGTTGTACAAAGAGGTTAAGTGGATTAGTTTAGGATAATAAAAATGAATTTGAATGAGTATAAAAATGGTAAAAATAATCTTAATAGATTAAATGAAACCTAAATTATGTATTGATCTAACCTACCAATGTGTTAGTCTCAAGAAATGAATAAAAATGAAGGAAGACAAGAAAGCTAAGTGTAAGCAAGGAAATGTAGATGACTGAGTGAAGTAGTAATGAAGAAATAATAGTGAATGAGTGGCTTAAGAGTGCACATACAAAAAAATAATTGTGAAAGATGATTGAGGATAATTAATGACTAAGTTTTAAGGATTGTCAAGGAGGGAGATTGGATGATTCAAGAGTGGGTTTAAGAACCTAGTACACAAAGAGGTTCAGAATCTAAGACATAGTATAAGTATAGATTAGATATATATATTTTGTAGAGGTAAAGTGAATATTATTATGTTTTAAACCACAATAGATAATTTTTTTATATACCTCTGCATCATTTGGTATTAGAGCAGGTAAGTTCTTTGGAGTAGATATGTTTTGTGTTTTACAAGTGTTAGTTAAGTTTGCATGAAGATTATGTTCAGTAAGTATTAAAAATTGATTTGATATTTTACTATAATATTGAATATAAGATTGAAATAAAAAATAGAGAGGAAAAAAAGTAATATTTGTGTGGTTGAATCCCTTAAGCTATAAAGGCTTGTAGAGAAAGTAGATCTAGTGAAATCTCAAAGAAGGAAGCTGAAGAAGATCTAAAGATACAAAGAGATCTTGGAGAAATAAAGAGGAGTCCTAGTTAAAGGATAAAATGTTATGAAGGATACCCAAGTGAGGTCAAAGAGGGAAGTAGGTAATCTTATCAAGAAGAGATAGGTCCAACAAGACCTAGAGAGAGTGAAGAATAGATAAGAGTGAAGAGAGAAAGAGAAGGATGAAGGGATTGAAGAATGAAGGTTTCCATAAGGAAATAGAGAAATAGGAAGTTGATAAAAGAGAGATTGTTGAGTTTAAGGTAGTATTGATAGGTTTAGAGAAAATCTTGGAGGATTTCAGACCAAAGTTTTTAATTAGAATTTAGAAAAAAGTGAAATGGCCTCTCAAAGAGATAATGGGAAAGAAGAAAAGACAAGAAGAAGTATGCAAGGTGAAAAGACAAATAATAATATTGACCAAAAAGCCTAAGAAGATAGATAAGGGGTAAATAAACCCTCAATATTTTCAATCTAATGATTTTTTAGTATGTGTGTATGTATGTGTGAGATTTGATGAAGTAGATGAACTAGGGGAGCAAATGCATAGGCTCATGGAGTAAGAAGTAGAAGAATCACTTTATCAAGTAGTGCTCAAGAGGAAAGAAGAGGAAATAGAGGCTCAACATAGAGCCTTGATGTTATAAGAGTAAAAATTAGGTCAATCATCTATGAGTCAATATTTCTTGAAACATGAAGTGATCCTCACTCAATAGGATGCAAAAGTAGACAAAGAAGTAATGGAACACCATTAAATAATTATATGAGGATTTTGAATCATATTATAGTGTGTATGAAGAAATAAAGAGGGAAGATAACTTTTATCCTCATAAAATGTATAAAGAGATGGTGAAGAAAGTGATAAAAGATAACATAGACCTATGGCATGAAGCAATGGTGTCTATGGCAAGAGAAATTATAAAGGCAAAAATTAGTCACATACAAGAAGACAAGTTAGAAATGAAATTACAAAGTTGATAATGATGAACTTATAGATACTAAGGTTGAAGGATAGGTTATAAATGAAGAAGAAATAATAGAAGGAGAAGGACAAGATGAGTTAGTGGCTGATGTAAAGATGAATAATGATCCATACAGGGTATATGAACATATTTGGAAGCAAGAACAACATGCAAGCAAGGAGAAGAGATAGATTATGCTTCAAATTCATGATGAGAGACATGTTTTATATAATGATTTATTTTTAGTTTTAGGTATAATTTGGATGATGATAATAAGAGGAAAGATAAGTTATCAGTGTGGAGATTAAGAGTACTTGCATTTTCATGAGAGACTAGTTTTAACATTAGTCAATACACAAGGAGGTCTGGATTCTTGTAATAGGAATTGGGATCCAAGAGATCATGACTTGAAGAGCAGAAGTAAGTAAGAAGGAGAGATGTTGTGAAGAACATCAAAGCAAGATCAATTATAACTTTCATAGGAAATTTCTTTTTAATCTTTGGTAGTGTAATGAAAAATTATCTTCAATTATTTCAATTTTGGGGTTTTTATGTGTTAGAGGTCATTTATAATGTGGATTTATAGGTTATAAGTCATATTCAGTCATAGAATTTAAATTTAGGCTCATGTGGTGTTTTCTCACCAATTTCATTAATTTGAAATTTTAAATTCTCTTGTCAAGTTTGGGTCCTCAATCATGTTTGAAATAGATTTAATAATTTAATATCTAGAAAGGATAAATTTTAATTTACAATATATTTAATTCACATGTTGAGTCCTTCACGTAGGTGTGATAGGAATTAGGGTGGTTGTAGTCTCTCAATGTTATTAAAGGGAATCCAAGAACTATTGGAGAAGTTATAGGTTTCATAAACTTGTAAATATTGATGTTTTAATAAATTTTTCATGGGTGAAGTCAAGGATGTATAGGTGATACCCTAAATTAAATAATGAGTAGCACCTAAAGTTGTGATGTTGAACTATGTAGACCTTGTCATACTTGTGTTCCTGTGTAATGAATTCAAAAGACTATATACATGAGATGAAATAGTAAAGATATTGTATAATGTTTATTTGATTTTAAATATCATGTGGAATATGATTTATTATAATTTGAATGTACTCTAATTACAATAAAATGAACATAAAGTTTCTTGTTTGATAACTAACTAGATATTCCTAGTGTTCTTGTGCTCTATGTTCAAGATAAAATCTTGTGTGTACAATCAAGAGAGAGAAAGGTTGTGTGGAAATTTGGTTGAGAAATGTGTATGATTTTTAAGTTTTTTTACACATCCTTTAGGATATTTAAGTTTTTTTCATATTTTGTTTTGTTATAAACTCAATACAAACCTATAGCTTTCACAAAGTCAAACACAAAATCATGTAAAAGAAGTAAATAGAAGTGTCTATAAGGCAAATGATGATTTGAGAAGGTATATATGGATTTTATAGACCCTATTCCATCATCATAAAAAATTAGAAACTTGTTTGATATTTTAATTCAACAAATAATTATTTCTTGCGTTACATAGTTTGTTTAAACCCTATTTTAGCGTTTCCAAATAGAATCCTCATTTACATAATTTTCCACTAGTGAAAAATCACACAACTTGGTGATTATCTAGGAAATAATGTCTAATAAGAAATTATAAAGTTTCTATAATATAAAGGTATGGATTCATATGTAAATAGGAGATAATATGTGTCATAGGGTGGAGGAGACCTAATTAGGCCTAGATATTGCCTAAAAAGTGATGAGAAAAGAGATTTATGAGTGGAAATAGATCAAGAAAACTCTTAAATAGTAAGAATTACAAATAGGTTATTTGAGAATGAGATTTTTTGATCTAGTATTGTCCTATCCTATCCATAAAATTGAAAAAATGTAAGAAAAGGCTACAAGGAGGCTTGGACAAAGAAAGTAGTGAATGTTGACAGAGTTATATGAAGAGGTTAAGTGTCTTAGTTTATAAGATTCAAAGTGGATTTGGATGAGTATAATAATGGTCAAAATAACCTTCATATAATCAAGGGAAAATAAATTATGTATTGAGATAACTTGCCAATGTGTTAGTCTCAAGAAATGAGAAACAATGAAGGAAGACAAGAAAGGTAAGTGTAAGCAAGGAAATGTAGATGATTGAGTGAAGTATTAATCAAGAAAGAATAGTGCATTAGTGGTTTAATAATAGACATGTGAAAAATATAATGGTTTAAAATGATTTATAATAAATAATGACTAAATGTGAAGTATTTTCAAGAAGGAGATAGATATTAGAAGATTCAAGAGTGCTCTTAAGAGCCTAGTACATGAAGAGGTTTAGAATCCAAGATAGAGTACAAAGATAGATCAGAGCTAGATATTTTGTAGAGGTAAGGTGTATATTATTATGTTTGTATCAATAATATATAAGTTTTCTATAGACTTATTCATCAAGGATTGTGACACTTGGGAACATCTAGATGTTCTTCTTTCATAGAATCATCATACTCTTCATTTTGTTGTGTAAACTCTAGGTAAATAGGATGATGACACATGCCATCATCCTAGTGTTCTGCTTTCCTATAGTACTTATAAACTTTTAGAATTCTTTGATTATTTTAAACCTTTGATATTGGAATTTGTCATTGCTCTGCTTGCCCAAGAGTTTTGTAATTTGAAACTTTAATCATGGCAGTCACTAGGTGAGTGGGATTATGACACTTGGAAACATCCTAATGTTCTTCATACCTAAAAAACTTGGAAACTTTTCTAAATGTTCAAATAGATATGGGTTAGTTGGATACCACCATGTGACATTGATTTGTTTGAATATCAAAGTGTACAACTTTTCCAAGTTAAAAAAAGACTATGAAGCTCTAGTATGTTTGAGTTTGTGAAGAATAATTAAAGGACAAAAATTATTAATAACTTGTGTTCTAAATAAAAATATTGAAAAATAATGTCAGGAACAAGTAAGGATAAGATGCACACTTAATAAACTTTCAAAAAAGTTAATAGGTTAGCATGATTCTAATAAACAACAAAAACTTGGATAGCCAAGGCAACGATAAATCTGATTAACATTAAGGATATCATTTTGAGCCACAAACCCAGGCATAAGAATGCTTGGAAAAATATATCATTATTAAGCACATGATAAACATAAATAAATGATTTTCCCACCATATCTAGTTCCTTTAAGGTTGAAATGGGCCCCTACTCAATTTTTTTAGAGTGGGGTATGTTGAGTAGAACATAAGGGACCTAGATCATCAGAATGATATGGATAAAAATAAGAGGTAATCATTTAGGCACAATGGGATTGTGATTACAACCCTTTCAAAAATAGGGAGGCCTAGAATTTAAGGGTAGAGACCTAATTAATATTTTTCAAATGTGAAAGACTAAGATTGTATAAATAATTAGTTTTAGTATCTACATTCCCCCTCTTTAATCTAGTAATGCATAATGATGAAATTATTGGTTTAAAGGAAATAAACATGTACCTAAGTTTATATAAAATGCCTAACCTTTTTTTAGCCCACTTTGAGTGATTTATGAGTGTATGACCTATAACCAAGATCATGTTACAATAGAAATTAGTGCATATGATATGCAATTTAAAATTATTGAAATGCTTGAAAATAAATGGAGCAAGGAAGGAGTACACATGTGTGTTGATGCAACCATGTTTCCTCTTGATGCTTCCTTATGAAGCATTTGAGATGGAAAAGGTTTAAACCTAAAACTTAGAGATATAAAGGGGAAGATTAGAATGTATTATGCCCTAAACATAGTTTAGGGATGATTTGTGACATGACCATTGAGATCATTATATCCCAATCCCACAACTCAAGTGTGAAACATAAACTAGTTAGGGTGAGTGATTTAATCAACTCATCCTATAAATATGGTGATATTGGATGATTAAATCATTCCAATATATAAATCTGGTGAGTTTGAATTATTTAATCACTTAAACTTATAATATGAACCTATTATTGTAGTAGAAAAGGATTGAAAATAGTGCATCTTGGTGTGTGTCCTAGTGAGTAGTATAATCAACAAGTTTTACAAGTTTTTATTCCTTTTTCATGGAATATGTACCTCATATATGTATCAATATGAAATATGGGTATAATAATAGTACCACTTTATCTAATGTTTCCAAAAATATGAATTTGAATCATATAACTATGAAATCTGGTGAATTGTAAAGAAGATGCAAGTGTGGAGAATATTTTATTATAACATGCACCTATTGTAATCTAGATGATATAATAACTAGTGAAAATGTGGAGAACATATTTATATAACATTCCCCAATTTTATCTATAGAATATAATAACTGGTGGCAATGTGGAGAACATGTTTATATAACATGGCCCCATTGTAATATATAGATGTTGAATAGTGAATAAGTGTGGGGATCAAGTCTTATTGACATGCCCCCAATGAAATTGAAACTATGTAAATGTGGAATACATTCCTCCATGACATTCCCCCACTAATATGCCCCCATTTTGAGGTGAGGGGGAGTAAAATATGGTAGTTACATTACCTCAAAAGGATAAGATAATTGTATAAGTTGTCTATGGATCATGTAGAATATAGGATTAACATGTCTAGGTTAATATAATAATGAGGTATGCAATATTTGATCACATCAATTCCTAATATGTATGAAATATATCATGTAAACAAATAGAGAGTAATAGTAAAACTCAACAAAAAATCAAGCACACACATAAGAGAACTAAAACTTAATGCAAATAATATAATGGTATAAGGATACCTCCTACAAGGATCATATTCAAATTTTGCACAATTGAAGGGGCATGACTTAGTCAAATGTCTAAATAACATAGAAATGGCATATTCAAATGTCCAAATAGGAAAACAAAGGCATGGGGGCCACAAACACTGGAGGATATTAAAATTCTCAAAAATTAAATATCATGAATGAAAATATCAAGCAAGGAAACCCACTCAAGGAAAAGGAAAATGGGAAATCAGGACAAATATAAGCAATCAACATGAACCTAGCATACTAGTTCCTATAAATAGGTGTTATAAAAAAATGCTAGATAGATTAACATATCATGTACATTGTGAAAGATATGATAATGTATATAGACATATGTAAACATTATCATATGATACAAACATGATAATTTAAAATGATCAAATCAAATAGAACATGGATTAATAATCACGATCAAAGAAGTAAATGCCCTCAATGTCATTATGATGTGAGAAGAGGAAAGGTCCAACATCTACATGTACATGTATCATGGGTTTATGTATACATGTATCATACTCAAATATGAATGAAATATATGTGTATATTATAATGAAATGATATGGCATCTACTAACATGGATCAAACAACATATATATAATAAATTGTATGATTAGGGAAATGTTGAATATTTTTTATTATTGAACTATTTTTTTAAAACTTTTTTAATGTTTTAAGGTAAAATGATACCCTATTATCCAGTCTAAGGGATGATCATAATTATCTTCACACTTAGAGTATGGTGTATGAAACCTTTGGTACTGCCAAGAAACATGCATAAATGTCGTATATGTATCTATATAATATATGGTATTATGTGTAAGTGTAATAGGACTCTATGGCCATGAAGAAACAATAAAAGTAATAAGGTTCCATAAAACATGTAGTTGAGTTCTCTATAGTTTAATTAAATTCTCTATAATTAGAACATGTTTAGTTTATCTAGGTAACTGAGTATGTTATGTAGGAGTAGATGAAGATAACATTTAATCCATTGTGTGTATCTAGTGAAAATGCCTCTCAAGTATAGGCCACCTAGGAAAGGGGATTATTTTTTGTTTACCATTTCATAAAGTATTAACCTTAATAGGTTTGATAGTTATTTATCTTGGAGTAAATTTCACTTGTTCAAGTGGATATTCATATGGAATTCTAAGAACAATGACTACCATGTTGGTATGGATGTATTTAATACACCCATGCACTATGGAAGGTATTGTGTGGAGTTTATGTATCCAAGTTCATCTCAATAACATATCAAATATTATTTTATGTGGTATAAATGAGAAGGTGGTAACTATAGACAATCAATTCTCACCACTCTCATGTTGAAATTACAATTATAACAATTTATAGAAATATCACACAAATCATTTATTTAGCCCAAAATCATTCCTATCTGATTAATTCAAATATTTAACCTTCTCTAATCATTTCCTTTAATAATTATTCTAAGGTATATACATTGTATTAATTAAATTTATCTTTGATTAATTTAATTAATCATTCTTATAACTATAATTTTATGTAAATAGAATTACAATTTATTTTCAATTATTAATTATTCTTTCATTCTTCCTTCTAAAGGGCATCTTCATTTGGAAAATAATCTTGAAATCCTATGGAATATCATTTTGTGAGCTCACCAATTTTATAAATGAAATAATATGAAGCATTATTTTCCACCCTTCATCTTGGAGATAAAATGAAATGCTTATAATAAATATTGTGAGATATTTTAGGGGAACATTCTCAACCCTTCATCTTGGAAACAAGATGAAGGCCTACATTAATGATCCATGTGCTTTCTTGAGAATGGGTTTTCACCATTCATATTGAAAACAAGATGAAGGGATCATGTTTAATATTATAAGGATACTTTTTAGATAAATATCTACCATCCATATTACATGCAATATGGAGGTCTCATATTAATCCCCCCTTGGGATATTTTGAGGACCCTTCCTCCACTCTTCATCTTGGAAAATTTTAAGGGCTCATATTATCAATCCATGTGCTAATCCATATGCATTGTCAAGGATAAATTTGTAACTATCCATATTGGAATTAATATTAAAGGAACTCATCAATCATTCAAGCCTATATATACAAGATCCACCACAAACCAAAATGAAGCTTTTGAGTGTAGAGTTATTAAGAAAAAGTCCATCAAGAATCTTCACCTTTCTCAATAAATGATAAGCCTAATATAGTGTGCACAAGGAGATATGTTCCCCTTGAATAACCAACATTGATAAATACTTAGACTTCATAAATTGAGCTCAACCCTCTTTTCATACAAATTTTTAATGAAATATCCAAAGAAGGTATAAACATAGTTTTGTCTTCTATTTTGTATTTATTACTTTTTTGTCATAGCTCACCCTAGGAAGTAAGCTTAAAGAGTTATTAATTTAAGTTTTTTTGGTATTTAATTCAATAAAACTTGAATAATCCCCTTTTTTATTTTATTTTACATTTGGCACACCTAATGGGACTCATCTCGCACCCCACAAAATTTTCTAGTCTCATTATTAGTCTTCTAGTTTAAAAATAAATATTCTATTTTTTTTAAAGAAACAACTAGTAAAATGATCTCAACTTTTAATTTTTTATCTATTTTAATTTAAATTTTTCCAAGGGTGTGCATATTTTTCCTATAAAAACATATTAAATTTTTATTTAAAAATGATTTATAGTTTAGGAGTTATGTTCAAATTACTGACTACCATCTTTTATTTTTGATTTTGTTTTTTAGATAACAAAAGGATGGTAAAATGATCATAATGTTTGATATATTATCTTTTTTTAACATAATTTTTTCATGAGTGTGCAAATTTGTTCTTTAAAAAACATCTCAATTTTTTTTAAATTATTTATAGTTTAGGATTTATTTTCAAATATTGAATGTCATATTTTATTTCTCATTTTTTTTGGCTAAAAAATGGTTGGTAAAATGATAATAATTTTTTATCTTTTATTTGTATATATATCATATTTTTTAAGTGTGTGTAGATTTATAATATAATAAACCTTTCAAAATTCCATAAAACACTAATTTATATTTTAAAAGTTATAATTAAAATATTAATTGTTACTTTTTATCTCTTTTTATTTTTAGTTTTTTAACATTTTGTTTGAAAATTTATGCATACCAAAGACCCCATTACAAAATATTGACTATTTTATTATAGGTCCTTTTTCAAATAAAGTGGGATAAATCTTAAAACCAGAGAATTTTATCTCCAAAAATTTCCATTTGGGCATAAAAAGAACACATTTTTCATTTGGAATCTTAAAACACATTTCTTTCCCAAGGTTGTTTCCTTTCTTGTTTTCCCTTTCTTACATTTTCCTTTTGTTTAAGTTTTGTGTAATTCCTTCACACATATGATCTACCATTTCATAAAATGACTCATAAACATATATTTAATCACTTAATTTTTTTCTGAGAGATGTTAGGAAATATTTGACAATGCAAAAATATCCACAAAGTTGAAAAGAGTAAAACTATGTAAAAATAGAAATAAAACTTTCAAATATAAAAATAAAACCATGAAAACCATAAGACAAGGATTTAACATGTTTTAACAAATAGATACATCCATAGATAAACTATTCAACCTTTATATTTTCATAAACTCTTTGAGAATTAATCCCATGACAATACCCTATCACTCATGCCTCTCTTATATCTCACAACCTCCTTCTTATCTTCAATGCATACAAGCTTACAAATAAAAATTCAAAGCTAACTCCAAACTTATAATATTTCCTAAAAATACTTAAAAATCTTCAGCTCATATCATTACAAAGGAATGAATCATTTACTTTTATAAAATAAATGTAAGAGAGGAGAGAATAGAGAAAATAAAACACAGAGAAGGAAATGTGCCACACTCCCATGTGGACCATAGTGATCAATAGTGGCATGATTGCCACTATGTGAAAGGTTCAAAGGTTTAATGGAATCTTAATGATGCCCCTTTACCTAGTCCATGTGTTTCCAAATATTTTCACCCTACTTTACATGTGACTCTAATCAAGAATAGTGGTCAATGTCCCCACTTCCCATATGCACACACAAAAGTCAAAATATTTCTTAATCACTTTTTGACTTCAACCAAGTATCCCCATAGACAAACTATTCCCCATATGCACCCATGTGAAAATTCTAAAGCTAACATATGTGACTTAGTGTAAAAATGCACCACACTTTTCTCTCACCATATTTATATCATAAAATATTCTTTATTATCCATGTCACATCACCTAGATGCATCCTCACATGCACAATCATTGCCAACTCACCACTACCACCTCATCACATGAATAGTGATTTTTAATAGTAAGTCATGAATAGTGACTTCACACTTAAAAATTCTCCCACTTGAAGTCAATATAAATAGCTTCCCATTATTTCATCCAATAAACAAATTTCTCACTCCAATCTTCTTCATCTATGAAGACCAACTGAAGTTGAATAGAATTTCAACTTTACTCTTCCAACTGCCTTTGGTCATCATATCCATAGTTATTACACACACACACACACACACATTATATATACATATATATATATAATCCATATTTAGTCATTCCTATTCCAATGTAATCCATATAAAATGATACCTTAATTGAATATTTTTTTCCTAGAGTAAAAATATAAATTATTTTCTAGATGAATGACATTTTGACTATCATTAAAAAGTATACCTTTTCATTGTTGGTGTCCCAACTCTTACATTAGACTCTTTAGACACATCATTTACTTTTTTACTTCTATAATGGTAGCATACTTATCCTCTATGGTATAAAGTGCCACTACCTTCTGTAGATGTGATATCTAACTAACTTATGTACCACCTATAGTGAACACATACCCTATAATGCTCCTTATACTATCTAGATCACCTATCATGTATGAATCAACATACCCTTGTAATATCACATCTAATCTAATATAAAATAACATTTTATGTGTGGCCCCTCTTAGGTAATGAAGGATCCATTTGATTCACTTCCAACATTTCTTTCCTATATCACTCATGGACCTTCTCACTACTCTCACTACATGTACAATGCTTGGACTCAAACACACCATTGAATACATAAAAATTCCAATTGTTGATGAGTAATATGTCTTGGACATGTGATTATTTTCTTATTATGTCTTGGGACATTATTCCTTTGTTAATTTTAATTGGCCTACCAAAGTTGTCCCAACTAGATTATCATATTGCATGTTAAACCTTTCCAACACTTTCTTGATGTACTCTCCTTGTGATAGTGTTAATTTTTTATTCTTTCTATCTCAGTATATTCTCATGCCAAGGATATATTTTGAAACACCTAGATATTTCATAGCAAAATAATAACTCAACTATATCTTGAGTATATTAATATCTTCCATGTTATAACTTACCACCAACATGTCATCTACATACAAAAGAAGGATAATATAGCTTCCATTTTCAATCCTTTTCAAATAAATAATATGGTCAGAATGACATATTGAATAACATTATTCTAATATAAAATTTTCAAACTTAAGATACCATTATCTTGGATATTTCGTAAGGCCATACAAGCTCTTCATCATTTTGCACACAAAATTATCCTTGCCATTAACTTCGAAACCTTGAGGTTCCTCCATGTATATATCCTCTTCTAAATACCCATGAAGGAAAATAGTCTTCACATCCAATTATTCTAAATGAAAATCTTTAACTGTAGCTAAATTCAAAATATATTTTTAATAAAATTCATATTAATAGTAGGATAAAATATTTCATCAAAATATATACCTTTCTTTTGTGAAAAAACTTTAACCACCAATTTAGCCTTGTAATTCTTTGTACCTCTATATTCCTCTTTCATCTTGTACACCCACTAGTTTTGGAATGTCTTCTTTCCATTTGTAAGCTCCACAAAATCCCATGTTTGGTTTTCATAATAGAGTCATATTCCTCATCCATATATTAATTCTAATTCTCCTTGGCATCAACTTGTACTATTTCTTCAAATATCTCTACCTCACCACCATTAATAAGTTAAAAATAATTAAAAGAATTAGAAAACCATTCAGGTGGTTTACTTACTCTAATGGATCTTCTCATAATAAGAGTTTAGGGTTTTTAATTTCCAACTAGTACCTTTGGTACATGTTCATTTGTGATGTTCTCCAAAACTATGTATTCTTTATTATCTTCTTAACTTATTTTCCAACAATTGATCTTGTACATAACTTTTTCATTGAAGATAACATCTCTACTCCTAATATTTTTTTAATCTCTGAAATCCCACAATTGGAATCCAAATTCATTAGTACCATATCCAATACAAGTATATTTTTTAGACTTAGCCTTTAATTTTAAACTATTCTTTTTATCAATGTGATAAAAATATTCACAACTAAAGACCTTTAAAAAAGAATAGTTTAAATTATTACTAGTCCATGCCACCTCTAGTATACCACCAATTAAGGCACTATAAGGTCCTCTATTTATCAGGTACACTATTGTATCTATAGAATTTTCCCAAAAATATAAGAGCGATGCTACATGAAATCTCATGCTCCTAGTACATTTCATGATAGTCCTTTTCATCATCTCTAACACCATTTTGGTGTGGTGTTCTTGGAATCATCTTATGCCTACAAATTTCATTTAGTGAATAGTAGTTACCATACTCTTTTCTATAGTATTCTCCACCATTATCTGACATGAGGCATTTGATCTTTAAACCAATTTATTTCTTAATCAAAGCTATCCATCTCTTAAATATATCAAACACATCAGATTTATATTTTATAAAATAAACCCAAACCTTCCTAATTACATCATCAATATGACATAATACAATGAACCATCAAGTGAATATACTTGAGCTAATACCATAAATCTATATGCACAATCTCTAACTTTTACTCCTTCTTAGCTGGTACAACTCTAAGAAACCACACATTTAGTTTACCATACACACAATCTTCACACATGTCTATGTCAAATTATTTAAGACTAGGTAATACCTCCTTTACATGTAGGATATTCATGCTTTTATAAATCATGTGGCTAATTATTAAGTGTTACAAAGTTTTGTGTGTACCTATAATGGTTAAAACACATAATGAATTAGTACTAACTATTGTGGCATAAAATTTCACCATTATAGAGAAGTTTATTAGGATCCTCTACTCCTAGCCATAATATTAGAATAACCTCAAACTGTGGGTATCCTATGGTGAAGTTGAACCTCTAGAGAAGGTTGAATTCCTTTTGATGGATCACCTAAACTAATATCTCTATTTGGAAAAGGGTTAGAAATAGGGGAATGAGGATCTTAATAAATCTAAAATGGTGATGCACCAAATTAAATGGACACTCCCACAATATTGAACCCATATTAGATTAGCATAAGATAATTTTTTCTCACACAATCTCATAAAATAGCTAATTACATAAGTATTTCATGGACTAGGCTCACCAAGCAATTAAAGAAATAAACAAGAATTCTAAGATTCACACTAAGCATCCATTAATGACACAAGAACAAAAGTTTAAACCTAAAAATATCTTGAAAACACCTTAAAAGAGGCAAGTATATGGACAATGCACATGGAATAATCTCCTTCACAATTCCATCATGCACAAGCTTACTAAACACTAGTTAAAGGCAAGAGATAGGTTGAGACTATCTTATTACTTCAAGAGGTAGTTTTTTACAAATTTTGACAAGGTTTAGACTTATCAAATGAGAGTATCCATCTCTTTAAAAATGAGAGTCTTAATCTTTTTCAAAAGTGTGAGAGTCTAAAATCCCAAAGAGAGTTACAGTGGGAAAGAAAAATGAGGGATATAGGAGAAAGGGGAAGAGAAAAGGGGAGCATACCATCAAAAATTAATTAATGAGGTACCACTACCTTTCAATGAATGATCAACCATACTTTGATCCAATGAGGGTTAATCCTTTATTAAAAAATAAACTTTCATTACTCCTAATAGATTTCAAACCTTCTCATTGGCTGAGAAATGTACTCAAAGACAAGAATTTGTTGAGGATGATGAGTCTTGATCATATTATGAAGGGAAAAACCATAAAAATATATTAATTGTTCCAAATTTATTCTCTAACTACTTGATATTCTCCTTGGAACTCTATGACATATTCCACTTGGATTCACTATAAGGAGAAACTACTCACATGTTTAAACCTAATAGATCCATGACTATGTATGTTTTAAGTTTTTATAAGTACCTGTTGCTAAGGATATAACTATATCAAAGCAATATGAGAAACTTATCCATAATAACATATCTACCCCCTACTCCAAACATGAACATATGTTTATTATAGATGAAAACCAATCCCATTTATTATTTTTCATATAGTCATGACCTTAATTAAAATCTATCAAACTGCATATCCTTGTTTTTGATCTCTATTAGGTTTAAAAAACCTATTCTACCTTTGAACATTATGGAATCCAATAACTCATTACACATGAGGATATCCTTCAAATAAAAATTAACACAGTCATGAAATGACATTACAACCTTAAAATAATAGGTCTATATGTTCTAAATATTCAAAACTAAGATTCAAACTAAGCTTTAATGGCAATCTTTTGAAAATATTTGTTCTAGATTTACCTAGATCATATTTGGATCTCAGTTATATGCATTCTCCCACCTAAGTCTATGAGATGTCTTAATCTAATGTGTCTACCTATATGGCATATTTTCCACACCTTTTATAATATTTTAAAATATGACTATTAAAAATTTGGGCATCTGTCCTCATCTCATTCTTTTTGTAGATCCTACAATCTAAATCTCAATTAGGTCACCCTCTTTTTACGTGTGGCAATGTCACATTTAATCTAAGATCATTGAACTTTTGACCTTACTTGCACTATCAATCTTTTGTATAAGGTTGAATACATGTCATAAATCTTGATTTACTCTATCAAAAATGCACTATTGATCTTGTCAATCTATTGGGATTACAAAACTTGGCACTATCACATTCTTTCTCAATATTCTCTTACTTATTGACCTTGAGATCATCATTTATCTACCTTTGCATGATTTAATGCATGTCATTGATATATCTAGACCCATTGACTCAAGATATCACCTACATGATGTTAGATATTTGATCTAATCTCAAGATCTTGACACTTAGTAATCCCATGTTTAGCTTCAAGATCTTTTGAAGATATTTGAATGTAAATAGCTATTTGTCATGGCTTTAAATTGACATCCCTATGCACATCTCACTTTGCTAGTTCAAAGTTTAAGGATTATATCTTGAAATAGGAAACTCATCAAGACTCTAGATTTGTATAAGATGATCTTAGCACAAAAAACATCATTTCCATGTAATTCTTCAATTTTGGTTGGTCTTTCAAGTATATTTATTAAATTCATAACCAAACTAGCCTATTCATTTTTTCATGATGTGCAATGATGGTTTGGTTCCCTTAGGCTATACTAGAAGCTATTGTTTGGCCTTTAGAGGTTCTATTGGTTTTCTAAGACTAGTGAAAATTTTCTTCATGTCCCCCTAAATATCATCAACACTATGGAAACCTTATGGATCCTTTCACTTTACAATTATAGACATGCTTCTTAGATATCAACAAATTACACTTTAATCTTTCTTAAAGTGTTTCAAAATGTTTGCAATGACATGTGATATTATTCTTCCCCTATTTCATCATTCAATAAAAAAAAAACTATATTCATCTTCTTACTCCACACAAGGACCTATAGAAGCTACACTACATTCAAGCAAAGTTTTGTATGTAGTCTAAATTTGGTTAACATTTCTTGTGACATCTTGGGATTGCATGCATGTTATGTAACATATTAGTTTCCTTGTCTAATCCATTAGGCATATAGAGTTAAGTCTTTTTTCTAGATGATATAAATTGATGCTAGGACATCCAATTTTTAAAACCTCCTCTTAAAGTAAAAGGATATAAATAACATAAGAAACATTATTCCCAAGGCACTTATTGAAGAGAAACACATAACTAAAATAATGTTCATAAGGCACTTAGAGGAAAGCCTAAAAATCTACTCTAATATGTATAATATTATACAATGGATGTAAAATATTCTAATAGAAAGGCTTAAAATGAATGCCATTGACTAGGATGGGTAATACCTCTCCATCTAGCTGGGCAAGCTAAAAAGCATTATGTTGTTTGCATCCATGGATCAAATAAGGACCACTCCACAAGATGTCAAACTTGGTATGGTTGCTTGCCTTGGCCTTATTTGAATTCCACCTAAGGATTAGATCCCATTATTTGAATTCCCTTATTGTGGCTCTCTTTTCAAAGGCTTTCTTAACTTGAGCTTGATGTGACTCTAGTGTCTTCATTGCAAGGTCCTTAGTTTATTTGAGCTCCATAAGCTCTATCATCCTCACACTCATAAGTTCATTCTCTATCAACTCAATTTGATATGATAAATCCAAGGTAGGTAACTCAAGAGAGATGGGAAATTTGACCTCATTTTCACATATAAGGACATATGGTAAAATGCTAATGGAAACTTTGGGAGTCATTCTATCAGTCCATAAGGTTGTTCTTAACTTTGTATTCCACACTATTTGATTCTCATCCATAGATTGCTTGATAATCCTTATCAAGTTCTTGCTTTTGGATTATCCAAGTTCAATTCCTTGAGGATAGTAATTGGAGGATGTGCTAAGTAGATACCTAATTAAATATCCCATTCACTTGTCTTCATGCCAACAAATATTAAGGCATTAACTAAAATTATTTTAGCTGGTACACCAAACCTAGATACTATGTTATCATAAAAATCAAATAATATAATTTCATTGTCTTCTTTAAGAATAATTTCTTCACCCACTTAGTAAAGTAGTCAGTACTAGTTAGCACCCATTTATATCCTCTACTAGAAGGTGGATTGATCATTCCTATGAAGTTCAAACCCCACTACATGAAGGGTTATTCCACTTGTATTGGGTTGCGAGGAAGAAATACCAATCTTTACTTACCTAAAAATATAGCACACTTTTACAACTTCTTTACCCATGCACAGGCATCTTTGACAAGGTTATGTAGTAATAGCTATCTATCATCACCTTTACTACTATAGTTCTTGGAGCAAAATGGCCTCCTGTAGCCCTATTATGGAATTATTCCAAGATCCTTGACACCAATTCATAATTTATGCATCTAAGGATAACTCAATTGAGGTCTTTTCAGAATAAAACCCCATAAACCAATGCATAAGGTATGGACTAAAGTCTAAAATACCTTTTATTTAATCTATCCATACCTTGTGGGCACTCACTTATCATCAAGGAATGTTTCATGTATTTAATCCAACTTTTATGAGATGTTGGTGCACTTATTTGTGAGTTATCTTATGTCACCAAGACAACTTATTTATCTTCTTGAAGGTCTTCAACCATATGCTCATATAATCCTTTTCCTCTCACTAGCTTAGTGACCTTTATCTCCATGTCATACTCCATGACCTTGGTAATCCAGCCAACCCTTTTTTCATTTAAGTCTTTGTTGAGAAGGAAATCCCTCACCCCATAATGAGACACCATAAGATAGACTTTACTATTAAAGAGTATTGGTATAATTTTTTTGAGGCTTCTTACTATTTTAAGAACTTACTTTTATACAAAAAATACCTTACCTCATATCCTTTGAGTCCTTGACTAAAAAAAGTAATTGGTTTTTCTAGTCCTTCACCATTCTTTTATATCACTAGAGATGACATATTTTCAACATCTGTAAAGGTATATAATATGAAATTCTTTGAGATATCAAGATTCCCAAGGGTAGGTGCCCTGGTAATAGCCTACTTGATAGCCTCAAAAGTTACTTTACCTTCATTTGACCAAGTTAACACTTGATCCTTCTTTATCATGTAAGTGATGGGTTTGACCAAGTTTATAAAACTAGGTATAAAGCTTCTCACAAAGTTTATCTTCCCAAGGAAGCTCTGGATTCCTTTCTTGTGTTTTTGTAAAGATAATGATAAGATAACACTTATTCTTTTAGGGTCAATATATAATCCCTACTTTGAGATAACATGACCCAATAATTTGCCTTCATAGATATTGAACAAACATTCCTTGGTATTTAAAAAAATCCCCTATTCTGTACATCTTTCAAAGATTAGTCTTAGGTGATCCATGTGCTCACTAGTTCTCTTAGAGAAAACAATTATGTCATCTAAGTAGACCAAAACCATTTGATTTAGTAATCTTTAAAAATCCATGTCCATTACTCTTTAAAAGGTAACCCTAGCATTTGATAAACCAAAAGTCATATTTTGATAAGTATATGTGCCCCACTTTGTGGTGAAGTTAGTCTTGTATTGATCTGTTTCTCTTACCATCACCTAGTTTTATCCTAAATACCCATCCAAGAGAGAGAACCATTCTAAACTAGAAATTATTTAAATTAGTTACTCCATGGATTTTAAGGGGTAATGATATTTTAAAGAGACCCTATTTAGATCCCTAAAATCAACACATAATTTGATTTACCCATTTTTCTTCCTCACAAGTACTAAGTTGGCTACCCATGAGGAGTGATTAATTATAAAGATGATGTTGGATTCAATCAATTTTGTTAATTATTTCATCATAATCTATTAAATTTTAGGGTTGATGTGCCTTTGCTTCTGCCTAATAGGCTTGGCATCAATGTCCAATTCTATAATGTGTTGGGCTAGCTTAGGATCAAAGCCTCTTAGGTCACTATATTCCTAAGCAAATATGTCTAAATATTATTTGAAAATTTCAATAAAAGAATTTATTTTAGCCTTAGTGCTTACCTTTCCAAGCTTGAGAAATTTGTCTTTGAGGATAAGGGCTCTTTCATAGTTCTCCTCATTAGTTGACATCATTGCCTTATCTTTTTCATATGATCTCCCTCATGGAAAAGACCGTCAAGGGTGACCAACCCTTTAAGAAGCTTTTTAGACCTCAACTGAATAATTTGATCCTCATATTGATTTTATAACTTATCTTAGTTCATTAAGGAAAACTTTACTTCTTACTACATAAAACAAGCAATTTATTTATCATTGTCAAAGACCTACCAATGGGCTTCATTATCTAGCACTGATGGTCTTACTACCACTTTTACATGTGGGTGCACTTTGGAATTATTCAACTCTTTTAGGATATCAAACTATGATCCCATAGCTACCAACCTATCAACATGTTGATTTTGGTTCCTTGGCACTACTTGAATGTTGAAGGCCTCAAATTCTTTAAGTAGATCCCACACTCTATGTTTCCATGATCTCATAAAGGGATTTTTGGTGATGTTTTGGCCTCTGACCTGATGCATTATTAACTCCCTATCCCCATACATTTGTAATTGCTTGAATCCCATCTTACTAGCCCATTAAAGGCAATAAATAAGGCCCCCATACTCAGTTTTATTATAGGAATAACTAAACTGAAATGTGTAAGAAGAAAATTACTTATTATTGGAGGGGGATATCAAAATTTCACCTTCACCTACCCCATGTTTTCTCCTTGAGCCATCAAATAACAAATTTCATAAACCACTAGTATATTTTTGATGCCTAGTTATGGATGGCATGGATTTAATTTCCTCATGTAAGAAATAGACACCCATGTCTCTTTATTCAACACCTTCCAAAGGGTTGCGGAGATGATTATCACCCCATAATTCATCCAAGAACATATCAGGTACCTCCTTAGGATGAGTATTTATTTTTTGACCAAATAGGTGTTCATATTCATCAAGGATGGTGTAGTTGATGTTTGAGCTATATGGCCCATATGGTTCTATATGAAATTATTCAATAGGCTCAACTTTGATGGAGACCTTGGTCTCATACCCTGTTCTACAAGCCATGTATGCCTATTCTACTACTAGATAACCTCTAATCTTGGTTGTGAAGTCTCTAGATAAGCATAGAGTAAAATGAGGAGGCACATCTAGAATCAACACATCTTGAGCTAATAAAACACTAGGACAAGCATAAAAGGTCAATTTTAGGCCTTTGATAATTCCATTTCATTTGGTGAAAGATCCAAAAAATTTCAAAACTTCCTTTGATTGGGGTTCATACTTCAAACCCAACTAAATTATAACTGATTTTGGAATCACTAAAGTAACTTCTCCACTATCCAGCATGTAATTATGTATTAAAGAGTCACCAATGATTACAAAAATGTATAAGGGAGGAGGTTTGACCACCTTAATTATATTTAATTCAGTCCCATGGTTGTATTGGTGAGAACTATTTTCTCCTTACTTGGTGGCTTCTTAGAGACATTGATCTTTGACAAACCTTCTTGAAGGATGTTAACCTTACTAGGCATTGAAAGCATGTCCCAAATTGGAACACTCACATTATATTTATTCATTTGTTCAAAAATGTTGATGGGTAGACCACCAACCTTTGTTTGTGATTTGGGAGCCACAAATGTACTTTGAAATTGTGAGTTTTGGGGCACAAAGGCATTCCCTTAATTCAAAGTTTTTTGAGTTATTGGGACATTTGGGGAAATAATAAGTTTACTTGGATTTTAAAATAATGTATTAATTATAGGAGGCTCTATGAATACTTCTTGTTTACTATACATATTCCTTCTTTTAAACCTTATATTAGCTTCCACTTGGAAATATTCTTGGATAGAAATAGCTTGTTGTTTGAATTGATAGCATTCTTCTTACTCATAATTTACCATTATGGCACTTGACTAGCTTAGTCCCTCCTTAGACCCTTGGCCTTGTGGAGGCTCTTTTAGTTTTTTTATCATAGGTACCTCTACATTTTGAGACATAAGAGCTTATTTGTACCCATAATTAGCACCCTAATGCCATTTCTCATTAAAGGTCTGATTCAACTTAGTGTTTGGGATAATGGATTGACCAAAATACTGATTCCAAAGCATAATACCCTCATTTTCTTATCCAATATTTTTTGAATAGGGACCCAAGTACTAGAGGTGCTAGTAGCATTTGGACTATAATTATATTTCTTAGTATAGTTAGGTTATCCTTGTCTTTGACATTGACTTTGGCCTTAGCTTTAGAAATTTCCTTTGTTGGGTGGAGTATTTGTTTGAAAAGATTGTTGTTAAGACTAATATAGAGCTTGATAAGTTCTATTAAATTAGGCTTCCTACCTCTTCACATTTACAAATTCATTTCCCAAGGATGGAAACATGCTCTTAAGCTATTCAAAGTTATTATTTTCTTAGGAGTCACTATATTGACTAGTTGAAACCTTTTCCTACTTTGGTATAGGTATGGAAACAAGTGTTTGTATAGGAGGAATGAAATTAAGTGGAGGAATAAAAATAGGAGGTGGTTGGATCTTAGGGAACAAAGGCATTGGTGGTCTAGAAGTAAGATTGTCATCTTGTACTAGACAATTCTATGCTTTGATTACCATCTCATAAGCATTTGGTAGAGTGTTTCCTCCCATAGACTATATCAATATTGCAATGTCACTATTAAGGGCTTTTAGATAATAGAGGAAATCATAGTTAGGAGTAGGCCTGACAGAGATTAGAATTCTATCCCATGTTTTTTGGAATTTTGCATTGAAATCTTCCATAACCTCATGAAGAGCCTTCTTGATTGTGGTTAATTATTCTACAAGTGACAAATGGTCACTTTTGTCTTAAAATATTTTATACAAGGCATCACCTAACTAATCTCATAATGTGAAAGAGTTAGAAGCAAGGCCTCTATACCATTATAGGGACTTATACTTGAAAGAGATGGACAATAACCTAATGGCCATATTTTTCTCATTGATATTATGAATGTTGTAAAAGTTGGCTACATACATGAGGTGTTTAGAATGGTTTGTAATTTGGCCTCCTATGAATTAGGAGACACTTTTAAGAGCTGATACTAGGATAGGACCTTATTATTTTAGGTCCAAAGGACTCTAACCATTGAAATCCATAAAAGGAAAAGCTCTAGGGGCTGCCATGGTAGTAAAAAGACCCAATAGAGATATTATTGTACAGGTAGATCTAGGAATTGGTTTGGAAACAAATTTTCCCTTATATGGATGAGTATTAACAAATATCAACATTTTTAATTAGTTTAAAATCAATTCAACAAATTCAAAAGGAATACCTCTATAAGTTGATCTTGTAGTCACCTTTGGCATGTAATATAGTTGTTGCTCTACTACCAGATTGATGAATGTTATTTAGAGTCACCAAATACTATTTCATAAAAGATATGACTACTTGAAAACTAATCAAACTTGATCAAATATTCTTGAAATGTGAGTCCCACCAAACATGCCAAAAATTATTTTGGTGTAGAATTACACCCTTATAGAGAAGTTATTTAGGCCTCTCTACTCCTAGACATAATATTGAAATAACCTTAGGCTATGGGTATCTTATGGTGAGGTTGAACCTTCAAAGAATGTCATCTTCCTTTTGATGGGTCACCTAAACTAATGTCTATATTTATAAAATGGTTAGAAAGGGGAGAATATGGATCCTAATAAAGATAAAAATGTGATGCACTAAATTAAAAGGACACTCACATAAGACTAAACCCACACTAGATTGGCATATGATAATTATTTCTCACACAATCTCACAAACTAGCTAAAGATATAAGTATTTCATGGACTAGGCTCACCAAGTAATTAAAGAAACAAAGAGGAATTATAAGATTGACACTAAACATAGATTAATGGCACAAGAACACAATTTTAGACCTATAAATAGCTTGAAAACACCTTAAAAGAGGCAAGTAGAAGGACAATGGACATGGAATAATATCCTTCACAAGGCCATCCTACACAATCTTACTGAACACTAGTCAAAGGTAAGAGATAGGTAAAAACTATCTTATTACTTCAATAGGTATTTCTTTACAAATTTTAATAGGGTTTAGCCTTATCAAATAAGATTATCCTGCTCATCAAAAATGAGAAAGTCTTAATCTTTTTCAAAAGTAAGAGAGTCAAAAAGACTAGAGAGAGTTATAATGGGATTGAAAAAAAAAGGATATAGGAGAAAGGGGAAGAGAGAAGTGGAACATACCATTAGAAAGAAATTAATGATCTACCACTACCTTTCAATGAATGTTCAACCATACTTTGATCCAATTATGACTAATCCTTTATTAGTAAATTAACATTGTCCCAATATCCTTTAAACCCTCTGATTAGCTGATAAATATGATAGAAGACAATAAATTAGTGAGGATGATGATTCATGATCTTGTTATGAGGGGAAAGACCATGAAAATATATTAAATGATCTAGCTATACTCTCCAACTACTAGATCTTCTCCTTAGAACTCTACACCATCTTTCACTTTAATTCACTATAAGGACAAAATCCTCATATCTTTAGACCTAAAATAGCCATGACTATGTCTATTTTAAGTGGCTATAGGTACATGTTGCCAAGGATATGACTATATCAAATCAAGATGAGACAGTCTTCCATAATCACACATCTACCCTCTACTCCAAACTTGAACATAGGTATATTATAGATGAAAACCAATCAAATTTATTGGTTTTTTTATAGTCATGACCTCAATGAATATCTATTAGATGACATATCCTCATTCTTGATCTCTTTTAGGTTTAACAAACCTATTCTACCTCTAAAGATTATGGAAGCTAATAACTCACTACACATGAGGATTTCCTTCAAATAATGATGATCACAATCATAAAATGATGTTGAAACCTCAAAAGATTAGGTCTATATGTTCTACATCTTTAAACCTAAGATCTAGATTTAGCTTTAATGGTATCCCTTTAAAAATATCTATTCTAGCTTTACCTATATCATATATGGATCTCAGTTCTATATATTTATCCACCTGGGTCCATGATATCTCTTGATCTAATGTAGCTACCTAAGTGGCATCTTTGCCACACCTTTTATCATATTTTAAAATATGATTATTGTAAATTTGGACATGTTTCTTCATCTCATGTTTTCTATGGATACTACAATTATATTCTTAATTGGATGATGATCTTTCACCATGTGGTAACCTCATATTTAATTTGAGATCATTGACCTTTTGACCTCACTCGTACCATCAATATATTGTGCAAGGTTGAACATGTGCCATTGATCTTGATCTGTATGTAGCATTGATCTTGTCAATCCATTGAGATTATAAAACTTGGCACTATCTTGTTCCTTCTAAGGATTATCTAACTTGTTGACCTTGAGATATTCATTGATCCACCTTTGCATGATTTAACACATGCCATTGATTTATCTGGACCCACTCACTCAATATATCACATGCATGCCATTAGATATTTGGTCTACTCCAAAAAAATTGACACTTGGCAATCCCAAATTTAGTTTCAGGATCCTTTGAAGATATTTAAATTTAAATAGATATTTTTCATGGCTTTAAATTTATGTCCATGTGAACATCTCACTCTACTAGTTTAAATTTCAAGTCTTATATTTTGAGATAGAAAACTCATCAAGACTCTAAATTTGTAGAGGATGATATTGGCATGAAGAACATCATGTCCATTAAATTATTCAATTTTTTTTGGTATTTCATGTATATTCATTGAATGTATAACAAAATTGACCCATTTATCTATGCATGATGTGCTATGATAGTCTAGTTCCCTTAAGCTATGCCTGAAGTTTTTTTTTACCTTTCAAGGTTCCAATGAGTTTTTGAGACTTATAAAAATGTGCTTCACATCCCATTAAATGTCATGAACACCATGAAATTTTTTTGTATCCTTTCAATTGAAAATTATAGACCTACTTCTCAAAGATCAATAAATTACACTTTAATCTTGCTTAAAGTGTTTTAAAAGCTTTGCAGTGACGTGTGATCTTCTTCTTCTCCTATTTAATAATTTAATCAACAAGAAATTTTTTCATCTTCTTAATCCACACTAGGACCTCAAAAAATTACACTGCATTCATGGAAAGTGTTGTATGTAGGCTAAATTTGGCCAACACTAACTATGGATAAATATAATGTACCTACTTTCTCACCTCTTGACACTAGCAGTGCACCTTTGGTAATTTTACATGAGTGAATTTTAAATGTGACCATTTAACTATTACTTTCCAACTGTCATGTATAAATAAAATTTCATCTCAAGTTTGTAACATGCCTAACATACTTAAGCATCAAAGTGTTCCCATTCTAAAATTAAACCAAAACACTTCTTTTTCCAACAATGTTATAGGGTTTATCATCACCAAGGTAAACATTTCCAAAATTACATTGAACTTAATCTTGAAAAAAATGTTTATGAGTAGCATGAAAAGAAGCACCAAAATCTAGAACACAAAATATAGAAATATTATCCAAATAAAGATTATGAACATCTTGTAACACACCTATTACATTTTCCTCTTTGTTACCTTCTTGTTGTTCCTTGGCTAATTTTCCACAAAGAACTCAATAATATTTCTTTACATGTATTGGATTCCCATATTCCAACATTTCATCTTTCTTCTTGATTTTGATCTTGACCTCCTCCTTGATTTTCCATGGTTTCCTCCTCCACTATTATTATGTCTCCCTCTAGTCTCCACTAGCAATTCATTCACTGATGTGGTAGTTTCACTAGTGTTATTACTTCACATTTAATCACTTAGGATCACACCCACCACACCCTCAAACTTCATTATAACATTATTGGATATGGAATTACTCACCACCATTACAAATCTATCCCAACTCTTATGTAAAAAACATAGAATAATAAAATCCCTGAATTCATCATCAAATTCAATATTAGTAGAATACAACTATCCTATATCCATGTTAACATCATTTAAATGATTTTCCACTAAATCATTTTCATATTAAATAATTTTTCATTAAGAAAATTTTATTAGAAGCAGAGGGTTTTTCATACAAATTCCCTAGTGTGCTCATAGGACTTTTTATAGTATTTTTTTGAGAGATATTAAATGATTCCATAGATTCAAGACATAACTAGATGGTTTAAAGTTCTTTCTTATCCAAAAAATATCAATCGTCATCTGACATTGTTGTTGGTTTCTTAGATTTATTTCTCAAAGGTGAGTAGAGGTTCTTATGATAGAGGTAATCCTCCATCTACATCTTCCATAATTCAAGGTTTTGTCCATGGAATTTCTCCACCAATGATTTTTTATCATATTCTATAGCTCCCATTCGAGATAAAATCCTTAGCTTCTTACAACTTAATTTTTAGTAACAAGTAACCTTTTCTTTGATACCACTTGTTGGGATATGATTGATAATGTGGAAATATCCATAAAGTTTCAAAGAGGGAAGCTATGTAAAAGTATAAAAGAAACTTGAAAAAATAAATAAAAAACATAAAAACATATGACAAGGAATTAATGTGGTTCACCAAATGGATATGTCCATGGAGAAATTTTTTAGCCTTTATTTTTAACTAATTTTTAACCCCAATTCAAAAATGATCAACCCATATAGGTTGAAACTTTTCATAGGGTTACTCAAGATTGTATATGGTATTTTTATCATCTTGTTATGGTATTTAATGGTCTTATATTGTCTTCATGTGAAGACATTAGTCATTATATATCTTTTTCCAAGGTTTGGTCTCATGTGTACTTATCTAGTCTTAGGGGTCATTTATAAGTCATGGTGTTAGCAAGTGTGGTCAAAGTTTTAGCATGTTATTGAGTCATTATAAAAGGTTATTGATATGTATTTAAGGTAATATATTTATTTATTAATCTATTATTATGTTATTATATGCCCCAAGGTCATTTTGGTCACCTTTTTGGATAATTAGAATGGTAAGACCTTGAAAAACTTGTAGTTTAACTCCTAAATTTAGAAAAATACTCCTTTACACACACTTTTGGGAACTTGTACGACCTTCAAAGATCAAATTATAGGTGAAAATGGTTTCATAGAGTCTCTTTGGATTCCATAGATCAATTTCAAAATTGAGATCAAGTTTTATGCCCAATAGGTGAAGATAACACTCTTTCCTCCATCACTACCATATCAAACTCAAAAAGAAAAAAATCAAATGCATGGTATAGCCAAGAGAAAGAAATTTGGAGGCTAAAACTTTAGAAAACTTTAGGTGTATTAATGAGATTAAATTTAGTGGATTTTTTTTGCACATTCATGGCCCCTCCTTTATTAATAATCCTTAAGAGTGAAAGTAGGTGACTATGCCTTGTCCATTCAATAAGGGTCTAGTTTTGCTCCTATTTATTCATGTCAAAATTTAGAGGAGAATGGGGTTTTAGAGTGTTTTCAAAGGATAAATAAATCATTTTAATGGAAGTTTCACCAATCAATTAAACCTTTATTTATGTCTTCAATAAGGAAAAAGGTGTCTCAAGTGTGTGAAAATATCATCCCATCTACAAGTGTTTCTAGTTGGTTTAAAGTGTTTATACTTTTAGATAAGTTTCAAGTGCCTCAGATTTCATGGAATATTTCTAAATTTCATAATATGAATGTGTTATTCCATTGAAATGTGATTTTTTATATAGTCTCCAAGTGTCTTGCTCTTTGGAAAGTATGTACAATATATAAAATGTCCTCTATAGGTTTGACCACCAATGTTGGATCAAAGGTAAATGAAAAACCATGATAGCATGACGTAGTATTTTTGAATAGGTTAGAAACTCAAGGAAAGATAATGAGGCTTAAGTGTGTTCTATATAAGGATTTGGATATGTTTTATCCAACCAAAGGTCTATAGATGTGTAGGTGGATATCCATGGACCTAGGTTTCATTTTGAGATCCTTTTAGAAATAGAGAGATGCACTTGAACTCATAAAGATTAATTTGACCTTGACTAATCTCACCACATTCATTATAAGGAATGATCAAATCAAAGATTCTATTTTCCATGCTTATGCCTTGTATAGGAGCTAACTATATGTACAATCCATATATGTAAATGGACAAGTGAAGGATAAAATAATTCCTAGTCAGGAGGTCTATAATGGTTGATGTAGATGATAGATGATAAGAAAAGAATTGATATAAAAATCAAGGTGTATAAGACTCAAAGAGTTGTTTGTATCAGTCTATACAAGCAAAGGTAGACCTACATGTTCTAAACCTATAGGTCCTCATTTGGATAGAAAACCAACTGTCTTGACAACAAGAACAAACCTAAATCATGGCCCAATACTTACATGAAGTGAATAAGGCACAAGTTAATTAATATATCTAGACCATTTGAGATTTATGAAGGGTTGAAGTGACCAGTGTCATACTCATTAAGGGAGTTCATAAACATAGAATTCATACAATGGTCTGAGTTTTAAAAGAAGAAGGTAAAGGTTTATAACATGTTGTGAAGGAGATAATGAACCTTATGAGATAGTGGCAATGAGATTATAATGAGGTTTGGTTATTTTCATGATTCCATGATGGAGTTAATAAACCAATTCTTAAACCTCATGATTAGATTTATTTAAGGGCTAGCTACAACCACACCTTGAGAAGGTCTAAAGGTAGTCTTGAATAGGTGTGTATTTGTGGAAATGAAAGGTTTTGGGTAGTTAATAAGGTCTTAAACTATCAAAAATATAACAAGGGCTATTGATATGTTTAATAGTTTGAAAGTGAAGCCCTAAAACCCTCAAATATAGGTAGACCACCCTAGTATCCATTCATAGGTTATAAGGTAAACAAGATGGTCATAAACTTAAAAATAACATAATGGTGGATTTGAGTTTTAGGTGAGATCATATATAGATTATAAGAGTCTTTTGGAAGTAGAAATAAATAGGGATAAGGTGTAAATAAATATTATCAGATCAACTTCTCTAAACCCCACATACAGAGTGAGTGAGAGAGGAGTTGGTTGGGATAATGAATAGGTAATGAGACCATATAAGGTTAAATAATTCAAAATAACTAATGGAGGTTCACAAGATTTGACTATCTAGAAATATCTTTAAGCCCTACATATACATATAATGAAGCTATAGGAATGCCTACTTTCATAAGAGACATTTTCTTATTTGAGAGGGTTAGAGATTTGTGAGAAAAATAAAGGAATTAAAATCATTCGAAGATGGTTCATGATGATAATATGAATCCATGTAAACTTTAGATCCATAAAAAAGTGTATTTAATGTTGATCAACCTTGTCTAGGCCTAATAAGAATAAGGCTATACACAGGCCCATATAGATAGTTATGGAAAGGGTGACTTGTTATGAGTAGAGTTAAAGTATGAAGACTTTTAAAGGTTCAAGATGGTATTAAAAACCTCAAATATCATCCTTAAATAGGGGAGAATAAGGAAAGTGTCAATTTGGTCTTTGATACCACATCAAGCTTCTCTCATCCAAGACTACAATTCAAGACTCAATTTTTTATTAAGACTATGACACTCTACATAGAACCTAGTATCTTTTAGATGTGGTAAATAAGTCCTTATATTTAAATCATGTGGCATAAATTATTATGTTGGGTCTCAAAAATTCATGAACAATGGTTAAGAACTCAGACTCCTCTCCAATGGCCTATTTACAGACCAAGAGTCAACTTCTTGCACTAAGTACTATATGGATAGAATACATGTGAGCTTAAGTACTTAGGGATAGTTGAGGGGAATAGTACACTTGAACATTTTTACATTGGTTTAGGGGTTGAGGACTTAGGGTTTATGAACAATCTTTAAGAAGCTAAGCCACTATAAACTCTCCTAAAACCCTTGTAAAGACCTAATGTGGAAGATTGATCTCCAAAGCACATGAGATGCCATAGTTTAATCTTATAACCTCCTAAACATCATTATAGACTCTAGTTAGGTTCCAAACATGTACTTAATTTGTACCTATAAATATATGAATGGTATTAAATGCCTAGTTTTAAAAGTATATTTGGTATTTTACTAGGTTTTGGATAGTTGGACACTTTAAAACTATTGGGAGAGGTCATCTAGGATGTAATTAATATATTATATCCTAAAATTATTTACAATACATCTTATAAGTGATATAAAAACATCATTTTTCAAGGTAGTCTCCAAAAGTCTCAAAATGAAACTAGTTTTTAAGACCATTTCATGGTTCTCACACTTCCATAGGGTCTCATGGCCTCACATTTGGAATAGAGGTTCGTGAAATGTTAAGAAAATTGAATCACATGATTTTTGGTGGTTTAACATGTGTGTAATAGATCTAGGGCATAAAATTAGGCTTCTAAGTGAGGTTACCTAATTGAGGAGAAAGAAAGGCAGAAAGAGATACTTCCACTCACTCTCAAAATGTGAAACTTTGCATGGAGTTGTAAATCCATACTGGGTCCTCAAATATGCCCTTATTATTTTAGTACCATGTATAAACTACCCTACAGAAGGAGTTTTACATGTTTTTAAGGCTATAATGACAAGAGGCTTAATGATATCTTCAAGATCAAAATGGATTCTTGAGAGTTATTCCTATTGGTAATTTGGTTTGTCAAGGCCAAATACCAACCCTTGTAATTTAAAATTCTTCCTAGTCCTAACAATAACATCTACAAACTTATCTAAAACTAAGTATTTTAGCCTAAAAAGGGATATTTTTATCTTAAATGATTAAATTAGTATTAAAAGGTTAGAAAATGGGTTAAATTACCTTTGACCAACCACATTTATATGTTCTATGCCTAAGTCTAAAGTTTCAAGATTTGAAAAGGTGATTTCAATGTGTTTTTAGACCCAAAAAAAGCTCCTTTTTGACTCCCATGTGTCAATTTTTTCTTAAAAAAGCATGTAAAAAGTTTAAAAACTTGTGTTCGCATGATATTTGACTTGTATCACTTCTCCTATCTTCTATTTATGGTATTTCATAAGCTAAAGTTTCTTAAAAAGCCAAAAGTAAGGTATTTTCATCCATTTCACAAGGAGAGGTACAAAATTATATGGAATTCCATATAGGCAAGGATTAAAGAAGGAGAATCAGATTTTGAAATAGATTCATGACTAATTTCATGTATTGAAGATGCAAAATAGGCCCTAAGCTATTCACCTACAGGAAATTGGTAACTTTGCACATAGTGACCTACTTGTAGGTTTGTTGCTAGCATAGATTAGATAGTACAGGTATGGGTATGATTTTTGGAGCCAAGAAACTAGACTTAGATGGTTTAATAATGTATTAGGTGGTTCTTAAATTATATTTTACAGCCTTATGAGCCATCAAGTTTAATTTAGGAATTTTTTTATAGTTTTATATCTATGAAGGCAACCAATTTTCCTCAATTTATCTTCAATTGGGTAGGGTTTCAAGAAAATTCAAGTTTCATCATAATATTGGATAACTAACCTTCCTTTCCATTACCTCCTCTAGATTTTATTCACACATTTCAAGGTCAAACAAATCAAGCAAAGATAATTATTCAAATTTACAAATTGAGCATGCTTTCAAGAAGATTTGTACAGTTGAGGAAAGAGAGAATTTTTGAGTTTTATGATTTAATAGTTCTTAGAATATTGGAGTCTTATTCTTAATTTAGTTAAGGGTATAAAATAAATAAATAAGTAAGGAATATTTAAATAATTACAATATTGATTTTTATAATTTATTATGCCTTTTAAAACTTTTTTAAAATAATAATAAATAAAAAGAGATGCAACTTAGCTTAAAACTAGACTAAGATAGCTGAGATAGAGGCTAAAACTAGCTATTTAAGATTTGGATAGTGTCTTGAACCTAGATATAGATTTCATTTGGTAAAAAGGATAGGAGCACCTAAAACAAGACACTTGGGGGTCTGACACTATATTCCAAGTCCTATCATTTTTATCTAAGCTGGTCACAAAGATCTAAGTTTTTTGGGGTTTTATCCACTATCCTTGTGTGAGCTTTCCTATGAAATTTTGAGTCTTGAATGTCGATAGAGATCCTTGTAGAGCTTATTTAATCTTGAAATCTTGGACCTTCATTATGCTTGATAAAAACTGAAAAAGAGGAGGGGTTAGTGTGTGTAAGATGCACTAAACATGTGTCAACACCCCTTGTGTGAACATGTTGCCTACATACTAATACTTTAAAGAAGGATCAATCCATATTAATTTCTCCAACTTGATGTGATTTGTGAAATAGTGTAATTAGGATGTAAAAATACCAAATTGAGAGTTATTAAGGTAGTTAGGGACTAGTGTGAGGGTTTGAATATATTTATAGCTATGTTGGGTGACTATATGCGAGACTAGGGAAATTTTTCTTAGTGCTTTGTTTGTATTCTTGATTTCTTTGTAAGTTTTGTAACCTCCATCATAAATTAACTTTAAATTGTCTTTTATAGGGATATATTAATTATGGGTTAAATGTATTCATGCCAGGCCAACATAATGAAGAATAGGAATTAGATGGAAACAATTGTTTGGGCTCAAAATGTGATTGGACAAGAGTGCCAAAAATGGGACACCCTAGGGTCCATTACTCCTATCCTATAGGCTTAGGACTTAGGGGATGAAATTGGCCTAGGAAATGCATCTTAGATGAGCTAGAATTAGGTTTAAAAAGTCAATGGATGATCAGTTATAAGGAAAAAGGTGTCTGTAAGGGTTATGAGAGCATGCAAGGTCTTATGAATTAGGTATCACAAGCCACACTCAAGCTACCAATTTGGACATTTTATATGACTAAATTTTCCCCCATTTATTCTAGTGATGTAGCAAAGTGAAATACTAGGATAAAATAAAGTAGAAAGCATACCTAAACTTACCTATAAGGGTGAATCCCATGAAGTTGTATGATGTTGAGTATGTATAGAGAGCACATTTTGAAGTGTAAATCTTTAAGAGAAAAAAGAGTAGATTAATTCTTACTAGATATGCTATATCCAAAATAAGAATGTAAAAAATCTAGGTAAGAGAGAGAGGAAGAGAAAGGAATGAATACACCTCACCAAGTATGTAGACCAATACAAAACCTATTCTACTATTTGAGTGATGTTGAGTGATGCTAGATAATGCTGGGTATATGTTGTACCAAAAGTAATATCATGAATGGAGTTGAGTGCTCAATTCCCTGAGTGTGGCTCAAGAATGCAAAGGGTAACCTTTTAGATCTGTCATTACCTACTAATTATTGCTATGTGATCATGCATGTGCTAATAATTATTTGGAATATATGTATAATCCTTCTGAGTAGGTGGCTCAAGAATACAAAGGCTAGTTAGTCCTTTAGCTCCATCATTACCCATTAAATGAAGTTATGAACTGATACCAATATTGATTTGCATCATATGAGATGGAACTTGAAGCCCATGAATTATCTAAAATATAAAAATGTGGTGTAGATAGCTAAATTATACAAAAAACTAGGCCAATTTTGGCCATTCTAAAAGGATGAGATTAGGATTGTATGAAAGCCACTTTAAAATTGGGAACTGGGCTTATGTGGAAGCTACTCAAGAAATGTGGAGGTTAGACCTATATGAAATACACTTTGAAATGATGTTAACCACCTATATATGGAATAAGTCATGCAACTAATGATAATTCTTGGGTAATATACTGAACCTGGAAAAAAACAAAGTCAAATGTACCATGCACATTGCACCTAATCATTGGTGTCTGTAACATGGATTTTGATCTAAAAGTTATACCAACTTCATAATCTAAAACTAGAAGCAAAATCCTTCATTCCATGCATTATTCCCCCTATATCTATATTTTTTGATAAAAATTATAATGAAACTATTAAATCTAAACTAATTTATATATAACAAAATTATATTTGAGCATACCTTTTTGCCTATTTTTGGAAAATTTAGGTTTTTTGTCATCTGGATAGGAGCATCAAAAATAAGACACCTTACTATTTGGCACTATTGTCTAGGTCTGGTGCTATTATACTTTGCTAAATCTAATCACTATTATATAATCATCACTATTTTTTTGGTCTATTCTACCTAGTTTGACCTTTGATTGTTGTTTTGAGTGTTTTAAAAATTGATTTTTTGACTGGTAAGAGCTCTGATCTCTATGACAAAACCCCTATTTGTTTTCCTCTATTTTGAGTTTAGGAATGAAGACCCTAAAATGACTTTCCTTAGAATAAATATACTTACAAGTGTGTTATGCTATGAAATACATGATATAGTAATGATGATAACAAAGATATTTCAAGATATATCATAGTTTGTATTGGAGATTGTTAGATCAATAGGGGTATGCCTAGATAGATATAATAATGTAATAACATGTGAAATATACTGAACTAAAACTATAAATATTATTTTTTAGTTTTTAATGAGGGATGGAGCATGATGTTCACCATGTCATCCAAGAAAGTGAAGATAATGCATGATATGGATCATGGCATTGCAAATAGTTGAGAAGAAAACAAGCAAGAAACATACAAGGTAAGAAGCAAGAAGCATACAATAGTGTTGAAGGGGTCAAGTACACAAGGGACATGGGCACATGTCACTCAAAATAGAAATAAAGAATACAAGGCATGTTTAAATGCCACATACACATACAATTATAAATAAACAAGGTTGTCATGAAGGCAACAATCACATAGAAGAGTATTAACAAAGGACATTAGAAAATGTCCTAAAGCATACACAATAATATAATCAAAGGACATTGGTAAATGTTTTAAGGCAAATAAAAGAGACAAAACATGAACTAAGAAATGCAATCACATATAGATACACAAAGCAATGAAAGCATGTAATATGTTGGAAATATAATCACATCTAACTCATCAAAGCAAGAAGTGAAAGATGCAATATATGTAGTACAAGACTAGGTAGATGCTAATAAATACACAAGTGTTATATATTAATGAATATTGATAAAGTGATCTATGTAAGCTAGTAAGTAATTCACATCATCATGATAACTTAGAGTGTGTTGTGTAGGAATGACATAACCTAGATAGTGTAGTCATGTAAAATATGCCCCTGGTGGGTAGATATATTGATGTATGTATCAAATGTAGAAGTAAGATTCCCCCTCAATGGGTAGATTGAAGCAATCAAGGATACTGATGCCACTACACACACTCAAATAAGATCAAGTGAAGCATGGTAATGTAGATAAATTGACAAACAATACCATAGAATAACAAAATGTAAGTATAACATGGTATTAGAAATTTGAATCATGGATTATGCATATAATTGAAATGTTTTTGGTATTTCAAGTTTATTTGAATGTTTTGGATTTTGAAACTTTTATATGCACAATCAATCGTGAGAAGACTATCTACAAGAAATTAAAGATAAGTTATGTAAAATCAAGAATTAGGAGACTATGTAAAGACTAGAAAGAAATGATACTAATTGATAAGTCCCATGAGAGACTTCCTATCATAGTGTTTAGTATCAAAGAGAGAGAGAGCATGCATGATCATGAAGCATGATGTAAGGGCTAAGATTTTGGCTCTAAAATCTATGTATGTTGTGAATGCTCTAAAATATCTATAGTGGAAACTAACTATGGGGTCCCCCTATAACTCTAAGAAGTGGATGAAACTATAGGGCTCTTAGGGACCCATTGGGTAGTAGGAAAATCTCTCTGAACATATGCTCTATGAGTAGAGGCATGAGACCTCAATGATACTACCCTAGGTGTGAACACTATAGCTAGAAACTATCTATAGTCATAAAACTATGGATACTCTAAAAGAGGCCTATGTGGATGTGTATGCACTCTTTGTGTTGGTGAGGAAGACCTTGAATATGTTTGAAAATAAACTAGATGAAGAACTGTAACTGATGGATAAGCTAAAACTAGTGACTACAAAGTAGGACATGGCTCTAAAGTGGGGAATGGTAGCTAATATGGAACTCCACCAACTATAAAAATTTGATTAGTGTGAATGAATTTCATGCACTATGAACTATAGAAGGTACTTCTTGAAGTTTTTGAATCCATGGTTGACTAAGTAACATATAAAAAACTCCTACACTTGGAACAATAGTAAATGGTGTGCTTACATGTGTTGGACTAACCTGTAGAGGAAGTACAATGTCATCTAATGAACTCTATATATGCCCACTAAATCCATTGGTAACTATGTCCATTAGGGTAATATATTTCTTTAAATATCCCAAATATTGTAGTAATGTCATAGTGCACATATTCACACTGAATCCATTATTTATGAGAACACTATGAATGGGATGATGATTAATGTAAGCTTTGATAAAGAGTGCATGGTAATTTGAATCATCTCAACTATGTCCTGATTTAAGGAGATGGAAGGTCTAGCTAGAACTCTAAAATTATACACATCAATCATGTTTTTCAAAGGATGTGACTCAACTAAAGGTTCTTGATATGTAGCTGGTGGAGGATGTGCATGATAATTATGGTGAACACCTAATGTATCCCATATCTCTTATTTAGAATGTTGTGGGAAAGGATATAAAAATATTTTAAAAGCTTTATCCTATTTTTCCTTTGCTTGAGGAGGTTAAATTGGAGTGCCATGATCAATAACATTACCATATATCAGGTCTTGTATCTTATGTTTTAAATTGATGTATGTATTTATTATGTGGCTTGGTACACTATGAAAATAAAAAAAAGTATTCTGATCATATCCTCATGGAAGAGGCTTAGTTGGATCAACTTTTTGAATAGGAGGGAGAGATATGATGTACATTCCAAAATCTACTATAAGACTCTAGTTGTAGATATTGGTAGGTTGGTAAAAGTTTTCCAAAGAGATGCTAATAAAACCATTGACTAAGGGGGATCTAAAGTTGCATTAACTATAGGTTTATTTTGACTCTTGCTATCATTGACCTTTACTTTTTATCTGACTTTGTTGTTACTCTTTTTTATTGTTTTTGATATGCTTGTGTACTTGAGTTTACACATTGAAATTTATTTGACTTCCCTTTCCTTTAGTGTATGACATTACTTGATGAAGGAAGAGAATAATTTGAACATTATTGACTCATGCAATGCTAGTAGAAGACTCTATTTGAAGAGATCTTTTAATTCTTGATCGGTCATGGGGCTAGTCATTTTAGCCAAGATAGTCTTATATCAAAGAACATAATCTATGAGATGCTTATTTGACCTTTGTTTATATTATGCAACTTGGGCATAATAAACCTTGTCACATATGTTAATGCTAAAATGAGGTAGTAACATGTTAGCTAAAGGATTAAATTCATTGATCGACTGATTCAGTAGACCATAAAACCATTATAAAGTATAATATTTTAGAATCCATGGAAATATCTTGGTTAGTAACCAGTCATTTGGCACATACATGCTATGTGAAAAGATATCAAGTGTGTCTCTAGATCACCCTTACCATCATATAGAGTGATCTTGGGTTGAATAAAACCTAGTGTCAAGGGTATAGAAGTGATATGACATGTCAATGGTCTATGGAGTAGAGCAAAGAATCTAAGCCTTGTGTAGGTCTAGAGGCACATTGTTCAAGATGTAGCACCTTGGATTGTAGATATTGTATCTCTTACATAAGGTTAGCCACATTAGGAGACAAATATGTAATGGCTATAAATAGTGGCACCTCATAGGAAGGTTGGGCTACTATAGGAGGTTATTGAGACATAGTTTCCCTTGTAGTGTAATTTTCAATTGGTTGCTCTATGGTTTGAGATGATTAACCATTTTTCACTTTTTGTTGTTCTTCTTGTAGTATTTAAAGCATTCCATCTTACATATCTGGGTGTTTAGTTAAAAGGTATTGAAGTTCCCTCTTATCATTTTTGTCAAAACTGCTATATTAGGCCATTGTTAACATAGGAAAACAAAATGAAAATGGATTGAAATTTTTTCAATAAGTTGTAATAAACAAAATGTAATGGAAAGAAAGTATTGAGTCAAGGAAATGTAATATCCTAAAAATAACAAACTAGAATATGCATAAAAAGGATAAAAATCTCACAAACATGTAAGGTGATACCTCAAAAGAAATAAGGACCTAGTTTAGTACAACTATGGTTTGAATGAAATTTTTTAAATTACAAAGGTAAATTTAAAAATTAAATGTGAATTTATGACTTAAATATGCATGAATGATTAAAAAATACTAGAAAAATATTGGGACCTAGTATAGGCAACTAGGGTTTGAAAGAAATAATTTTTTAAAATTACTAAGGTAAATTTAATTATTTAGATGGAAATTCTAATTTCAAATATGAAAAAAAAAAAACATACTAGGACCTAGTATAGGAAACTAGGGTTTAAAAGAAATAAATTTTTAAAATTAATATGGTAAATTTTTGAAATTAATATGAATTTATTTATTTAAATATGTAGGAAAAATTAGAAAAATATTAGAGAAATTAGCAAGGAATTTTTCCTAAGGTTTATAGGGTTTTTATACACAAATGAAGTAAGTCAGGTTCACCAAATGATTTTATAGTTTTGGGAATATTGGATTCTTATTCTTAATTTATTTAAGGGTCTAGAATAAATAAATTAGTAAATAATGTTGTAATAATTATAGTACTAATTTGTATAATTTATTGTGCCTTTTAAACCTTTCTAAAAATAACAATAAATAAGAAGAGATGCAACTTAGCTTAATATTGGACTAAGATAGCTAAGATAGAGGTTGAAACCAACTATACATGATTGGCATAGTGTCATAAAGTTGGATCTAGATTTCATTTGATGAAAGGATAGGAGTACCAAAACTAGGATACTTTAGGGTCTGATGTTATAGTCTAGGTCCTGCCACTATTGTCCAAACTAGTCATAAAGATTTGATTTTTTTGGGTTTTATCTACTATCCCTATGTGAGCCTACTTGTGAAATTTTAAGTCCTAAATGTTGATGGAGCTCTTTATAGAGCTGATTTAATCTCAAAATCTTAAACCTTCATTTTGCTTGATAAAACTTGAGAAAGAGGGGGGGTTTAGTGTGTGTAAAATGCATTGAACATGTATCCACACCCATTATTTGGGCATGCTTCCTAAATATTAATACTCTGAAGAGGGAGCAAGCCATATGTAGTTTTCCCACTTGATGTGCTTTGTGAAATAGTGTAATCAGGATGCAAAAATCCAAATTGAGAGTGTTTGAGGTAGTTAGGGACTGGTGTGAGGGTTTGAATGTGCTTATATCTATGTTGGGTGATTGTATATAGAGAATAAGGAAATTTGCCTTAGTGGTTTATTTGTATTCTTGCTTGATTTTTAATATCTTTCACCTCCCTTTAAAATGAACTTTGAATGGAATTTTATAGGGATCTATTGGTCATGGGTTAAATGTATTCATGATAGGGCAACATAATGAAGAATAAGAATCATATATAAATAGTCATTTGGACTTGAAATGTGATTGGATAGGAGTACCAAAAATGGAACACCCTAGGGTTTGACATTATAGTCCATGTCTGGTGCTCCTATCCTATAAGATTAGGTTCTAGGGGATATAATTGGCCTAAGAAATGTAGCTTGGCTAAGCTATAATCAGGTTTCAAAAGTTGATGGATGACTATTTATAAGCAAAAAGGTGTCTAGAAGGGTTATGAAAGCATGCTTTCAAAAAGAGTTATACGGTTGAGGAAAGAGAGTGAATTTTCAAGTTTTATTATCTTGGTCCATGGCATTCATTTCTTCCATAATTTCATGTTTGCAAGCAATTTTTAACAATAAATCCTCTAAAATATCCATTTCTTATCCTATCTTCATGCTTTCAAATGTCTCAAAAGGGCCCTTTTAGCATTGTTTAAGGAATTTTGCATATTTTAAGGTTTTTCAAAAAAACCTATTATTCATTTTTGGCATGTATCCCTCCTTCAATGGTTTCCAAATTTAGGTCGTGTGATGATCATGTGTCTATGTTTGTTTTTTACTCCTTACCTTGGTCTTGGCATGCTTCTAAGTGCTTGTTTCCCACCTCCACCTCAACCACCTCATACCATTGTCTAAACATAGCCATTTTCATGGTGTTCTTGTTCCTTTTTCACCCTCCATCATGTTTCCATTCTCCATTTCTTACCACCCTCACACCATCTCCATTCCATAGTTTCATGGTTAAAGAGAGCCAAGAGAGATGAAAATCACCATCAAAGCATAAACAAGAGAATATGCAGGCTTTAAAATCATCATAACATAGTGTTATAGTGGTATACATAGTTAAACAACTCATCATGAAGGAATTATAAGAGTCAAAAGGTGACAAAGAACTTCATCAAAGTAATAGTGAGAACAAACATATTTGATCATGAGATATTATGAAAATAAATCCATCATGGAGGTGACAAAAGGAAAGTTTAGACCTTTAATTTTGGTATTATTCCCACATGGAAACCTAAATCAAAAGAAAAGTCAATTACATGTGTATGTATAAAGGACATCAATCACATATTGAGAATGATTAAAAGCATGGATGCAAAGGGTATGATCAAGCATATCAAGAGAGTTGTCTTAGACTAGGTCAGGAGTAATCCCTTTTTTGGATTCATATACAACCTAATATATACAAATGGTGAAAGAAAAGACACCTAAAACTAGGTATACAACCAAATTATAATCATGAAGGTTAAGCAAGGTTTCAAGATGAGAAAGATTGTCAATCAAGGTCTAGGGGAAGCAAGCAATCCATTATATGAGTTGATTATGTAATCATGAAGATGAGAAAAATTAGGTTTGGAATTTGTAGCTTATCATCATTTCATATTGTAACCTACCACAATAAAATTGGAAACTCAGTCAAATTCTATGAAAAGTAAAGGCCAAGAAATGATAGTGGGGTTCCTCCATATAATCTATAAGCAAGTGTTCATTTCATTAAGCAATCAAGAAGAAGAATAAGTTAAACTAGGTGTTGAAACTTTATATCAAGGTCATATGCATTCCATAATTCCTACAAGGTGACATCATAGAGTAATCTACAACTAATAAAGGACACAACCACCTCTAAGGGTTGACATCATCTAACAAAGTACAATTTAATGTATTTAGTCAGCTTAAGTCTCAAAAGGGACAATTTCAAGCCTTAAAGAAGACTAAGTAACACTAAATGAAACCATATAGCCACCATGAAAGTAACCTATAGACCTAAAATTATTCAAGGAGACTTACTTGGTAATAAGAATGACCTCCTAGGGTTTAATAGGCTAGCTTTAATCCTCCAAAGGCAATCAATTACTTGGAACTAATAATTGTGATGAGAGAAAGTTATCCAAGAATTTCAAGGTTAAATTAAGGTTTGGATGATAATATATGAAACATACAGGTATCCCTAAGGTCACTTATAGCCAACCTTCAATCTATATTCATTTATAAGGACATAACCTATAATGGTGAGGGTCTTAGTTGTTATGGTGTATCAAAGGTTTAATGAAGACGTCTTGAGTGTAAATGTTGATTAGGATCAACATAGAAAGGAAATGTGAGAGTTATAGTCATACTAAACTATGAAACCCTACCTACAGCTATCAAAATTCAACTTTAGCCTTCTAGATAGGGTTTTTTCCAAGAATAGGGAGGAGCATTCAAACATGGTGGTTTGGAATGGAATATTTTATTAAATGTATGCATCATTTTATGGTGAAATATGTTTTCAAACAAATGAGTGTGTTTCTAAGTAATATCATATAGTGACTAAGTGAAAATATGACCACCTATAGTCAAGATGGAATAGACAATGCCATGCAAAGGTTCTCAAAGTTTTAAATCAAAGTGGCATATGGATGTTTATTGATAATTAGAATGTTCATCAAGGTATATAGAGAATGATCATCATCTAAGGGGGGTTTTAAGATCCACCTAAATGTAACCTACATCCATTATCTATATAATGAGCTTAATTCATATACAATTAAGGTCAAATAAGGGTATGGTATTGTGTGGGGTTTTGGATGTAACAAAAATTTAATGAGAAATAATGAATAATTTGGCTCCAATAAGGTTAAAATGGTGTAATGAACATGTTAAAGAGGACCAAGGGACACTAAAGATGAAATTGTATAGCCTTATACAAGCATAACACAAAACTAATCGTCATAATGAGGTATTGTGATCCAAGTATGCTATAAGAGTCAGACTAAGATCATTTTCAAATTTCCAAATGATGTAAAGGCATATCATATGGCTCAAATATCAAACACCTAATGTTACAGTGCTACCAAAAGCAGTTATTTATAACCAAACATATATAGTCACCATAGTCTTGAAGGGTTTCCTAAGGGCTAATGGTGTATAGAAGAATTCAAGGTGATATAAATTTTCAATAGTAGTGACTATATTAGTCATTAATATATAATATAAATAAGACTACAAACACCTCAAACTATGAGTAGCCCCTTTATAGTACACCTACAACTATGCCTAAAATATAGTCATAGGCCATAAGATCAAAGAGCTAAAGATATTTTTAAATTCAGAGATGTTGTGAAATGACTTAGGTAGTTTTAGGTGGAAGTGAAATAATCAAATAATTTTTAATTTTAAAAAGGAAATCAATAAATATGAATTAAGGATGATAGTATATACTACATTAAATGGAGGATTAACTGTGAGAGAACTAATTGGCTTGCTACAAGATCAAAACATGCTAGAAAGAGGGGTGGAGGATGTTTTAAAACATTTTTAATAGGAATATTTAGATAATTTAAGATTAATTTATCTCATAAACATCAATTACTCACTAAAAAACCTATAGTATGCACCTACATAGTCAAATACATACTTAAACCATGCAAAAGGAACTTTTTTGAGAGATTTTAAGATTTTGGTAGCTATAGGTGGTTTAAAGACTTGAAATTTGGTAAATATAATCATAATAACTTTAATAATAATCCATATTAGTTTAAAATCCATTGGATAAGTGTAATTATTCACTATTTTTACACATTCAATCACTAGTAAAAAAATAGTCAAAATGGTGGAAGAGAAGGTCCAGGTGGGTTTTGAAGTCCCTAAAAGGTTTCTAAGTACAAGTGAGTGTTATTAAATAATTTAATTATGTAAATAAGTATTAATACACCTTATTATAGGTGATTAAACTCATTACCTATGCAAATCATGCCCATATAAGCTAAATCAAGCTAGGAAACTTATAAGCCAAGAGGTAGTTTTTGAATTTAATCTCAATATGGCACCTTGAGACTGATTTTATGACATGGTAAAGGAATAATGATTATCTTTATAGATATGGAGAATCAATGGAGGATTAATTTTCATTCCAAGGAGGAAATTTGAATTTTATAGGTTCAGACACCCTTCCAAGCCACCTGTTCAAATGCTCATATCTTTCACCACATCAAGATTTTTGAAAAATGATATTATAATTATTTGAGGAAAAATATTTAATTATATTTAATTAAAAAATTATTTTGATTTATGGAATTTAATTTATGAACAATCGATAAGAGCATAGGTAACCTGGGATACAAGCAAAACCCTACAGGCATATTTCCTTCACATGATAACTTTTATATATTTTTCATGGGAACCTAATATTTTTAGGGATATTAAGGGAGTTATTTTAATAAAAAATAATGTAAATAATTTTTTTTTGTATTTTCTTAATTCATGAATCATCAGTATGAAGATGCAGCTCTAAAACCCTCTAAAACCCTCATAGTGACTAGTTTTGAGAAAAGTGTATCTTATTTCCATAAAATATATATGGATCAGCCTAAAACCTATTAAAAAATTAATTAAAATTAGATATTATTACATAAATTCATATTTTATGTATGTATTTATATGGATCAAGGTAGAAATCAAGTCTTTTACAGAAAAAAGCATGTAAAATGAGGTACAAGGTAGTTTACATGAATCTAGTTCATGGAGATTGAATAATGAGAATTTTTATTCATCCTCAAATATTAATATTTCCAAAAATTTACTTGTAAGTGCCTCAACTAGCTCCTTCAAAATAGTCCCTCTACATGAAAATTGGGAAAACTGGACCTAGTCAACCCTGTTGACTAAATGGTGAGAGTTTCTTGATCAAAATAATTTATTTCATGATGGGAGGAGTTAATTAAAGTATAATTTAATATTTTTTTCAGGTTTTAAATGTTTTTTTGTTAGGTTATATGAATCCTAAATGCAAGAAGATATGCTATTAGGCCTAATTGGTCAAACTTTGAGTTGAAGGTTGGCATTAAAATGGATATCAATAGTTTAAATGAATATATGCATGCTACATAACTGATATTAAATTGAAATTATCATTAAATTTCATACTTCAAAGTATCATTTCATGCAAAGAAGGATCTTAGTGGAGTTGACTAGTCTTTATAGACACATCACTTCAATGAACTAATTGGCTAGTTTCAATCATCTTCATGTCATTTCATGCAAGAGAGGACCACAATTCAGCTTAAAATCACTTCAATATTTATTTAAAATATCAAATTTGGCACAACATTCATGCATGAATATTTTGACTATTCAAATGGGGCCCACCTTTCCTTATTCTAATGCCAAAGTGAGATTTATATAAGGATTTTCAAGATAAGGACAAGTCTTAAGGAATTTTGATAAATATTAGATTGGAAATTGACTTGATTTTATTTTTATATGACCTCTTCTTCTCCTTTGTATTCCAATCTTTGGTTTTATCTATTCTACACTTTTATATATGTAGGCTTTTTAGCCATTTTTCATGATTTATCCCTCTCTTGGCATGACCAGATTATACCAAAATTGAGTTTTGTAACTATTATGACATTAATGTGCACTCTTATAGAGGGTTATTTAATCTCTCTCCCATTAATTCACAATATTGGGACAACCCCAGGTTGTGGGTAACCTATGTTGGGACTAGACCTCTAGAGTAGGTTGACTTTTTCTTTGATGCTCACCTAAACTAAAGATAAACTAATGATTCATAGATAAAAGGGTTATAAAGGGGATAAGGGATCCTAATAAATTTAATAAATTGATGCACCAAATTAAAAATGGAAACTCCCATAAGCTTGAACCCATAATATATCTACAAAAGATGATACTATCTCACACAACCTCAAGATCAAGTTAATTGCATAAGTATTTCATAGAAGAGGTTCAAAGTAAAACACTAATATAGATTTCCAAGAAATTTTTAAAATTCCCTAAACAAGATTAGAAAGGAGGATAATGGATGAGGAATATTATCCTTCATATAATACCATTATGCATAACTCACCAAACTAGATCCATGGCAAGATATAGGCAAAAAAACTCTCATACTACATCAAAAAGTAGCTATATAAATAATTGTTAGGGTCAAACCTAATCAAGTTGAGAATACTCTATAGTATCCTAAAGAGTATCCCTATCTCTCAAAAATATGAAAAATTATAAAATATAAGAATCTTTACAAAGGAGAAGAGAATAGGATAATTTAGGAGTAGGGGAGAAGAGAGTGGGAACACACCATCAGAGAGGGAACACACCATCCGAGGTCATTGAATTAACTTGAGCTACCACCTTTGGCTCCTTAGGCAATGAAAGACTTGCTATATTTTTGATCAATCAATGGCTCATTGAGTGATAAATTCCCAAAAGGATTTGAGAACACATTGAATTCTCCTATCTATAGTTCCTAACACTAGACCTTTTCTTTGATCCTTCATACCATATTTCACTTGAAGACAAAACTTCATGATCATGGAACTGATAGAATCATGGCTTTGTGCATTTTAGGTAGTTGATTATTGAAATCATGGCCCAAGATGCTTTGTCATTAATTGTGCATATCCACTCCTACATTGAAACCTACACCTAGATTAAATATAGATGAAAACCAATCTAAAAGTATTGGTTTTCCTATAGTTCATACATATAACATTTTTCTCGATTCTTCATCCCATTTTGTTGATAATACATTGACCTTTGATTTATATGAGGTCTAAAATACTGATTTTACCTTTAATGATCTTTGCTAGTGATGCTTGGTCTTAAATATGTATTCTTGTCCAACTTGGATCATATTTGAGCTCAGTCCTACATATTTCCACCAGCTTAGATTGAAAACTAGCTCATCAACCTTTGTTGGAAACTCCTTGGGCTTGCCTTTGCTTAATTGGCTATCAAAAATGACTTAGATAATTGACCCTTTGACTCAACTCACTCTATTAATACTTCTCTATATAATTGAGTGAGAGCCATGGATCTTTTGCTAGTTTAATATAGTTGAGACACTCATCATCTGCATATTTAATCTTTGGATTTGTTTGGTCTCACTTATTCCATCCTTGCCTTCAATTTATTGGATTAGCTAAGTATGAATAAACACAAGCCCTTAGATATATATTTTAAATGTCAACTCTATCCTAACTTATTCCACATGTCAAATGCACATATAATTTTAGGATTCACTATCAATTTATAGCCTCATACACTTACACCATGTGTTGATATCTTGAGATATATGACCATTTAACCTTTTTTCATACCATTAGATCAAGATGCATGATTTAGTGATGATCGTTACATTAATTGGGACTCACTATTCGAAGTCCAATGGCTAGTTCATGATCTTAAAATTGATTTCTATGTTTCTGTTAAAAGCTGTTTGCATCATCATCATTGATGTTCACATGACCATCAAATTTATTATGAAAATAATTTATTCTACTCAAGTTTAAACTTGACATTAGCATAAATTTCCTATTACATAGGTCCAACTTTATAAGCTTATAACTCAAGCTTAAAAGCTTGCATGGGCATGAGAATTTTTGAGGATGATCCAAGCATGTAGATATATAATTACATGTCATCCACTATTTGCATGAGGCTTCTAAGTGAAGATATAAATTGCACATTTTAGTTGGTCTAGTCTAGTTCTATGTGATTTCTTAGTGATGGTCTATCTCAAAAACTTGCATAATTCATTCTATGATAAATCCTTCAAGGTTGCAATGGATTTTTATGGTTTTTTAAACCTGGTCCATGATTCTAAATTCTCAAAACATATGATAACCTTCTTAGATCCCTCTATTTACAAACCTAGGCATGTTTCAAATCCTTTTATCTACTTCTTCCACATGAAATATGTTTAGATTTTTCAAAGATTAGTATGTGGGCCAAAAAATGTCCAACATCTTTGGTGACTCACAAGGGTTACATGCCTGTTTTTAGAAAAGAACCCAAACCTTGTCCCTTATCTAGTCCATTAAGTATGGTGTCATAAGTCTTTGTAACTGAGTTAGTTTGAAATTTGATACAAGGCTATCCCTTTCTTGACAACCCCCTCTTGAAATAACAAGGACCAAAAACAAAACTATAAAGGCTAATGCATGTAGGTACTTGAAGGAAAGAAATAATAACTAACTCATTAAACAAAAATGTGTACACAAACACTTAAATAAAAGCATTAAAACTAATCTAATATATAAAATACCTTTTCAAAACTACTCCTCCTAGGTAAAAATGAAAACTTCTAGTATCATCCACTTGTAATAGACTAAGATGAAAAATACCTAGCTTTGAAGGTACCAAAATTGGTGAACCAGATAGTTTGATGGCCAATATTTCTTATGTGCTCTCAAAGGGATGTAATGGAATAAACATGTTTCCAATGTATATATACTAGACCATTTCCTCTAAGCTTAGTTCATGTTGGATTGTAGGGGATATTATAACCTCCTCATTTGATGGATCAAATTTGTGCTCTAAATTAAGCACATCATGAATTAGATCCTTTGAACTAGTGCTTGGTTGATTGTCTAGGCTTAGGAAAAAATTATTTAAGTCATCCCAAAAGAAATATTCCTCTTGGTCATTCAATCCAATGCCAACTTCAACACCATATTTTCTCTATTGTCTTTGAAAGGGGCCTTATGGTAGTTCATCAATCCACCTAAGGCCTAACATGTCATGTTCCTGTGGATCTAAATCTAACCATTCTTATTCATTATTGAAGACATTAATACTAACTTAAAAGGATAATTCATCTTGAGATTGGTCAATTTCTTTAATCTGATAGGAAATTTCATATTCAAGATCTAGAGGAGGCATAGGCTAGTTTGTAACCTCTACCTAATCCATTAAGTCATGGTATAAATACTACCATACCTCAGCTTGATCATCCTTTTTTTCTATTTCTTCTTAATATTCATCTATAGTCACACCAAATGGAAGAAGCTCTTAAGACCAATAAAAATCTACTTTTCTCTCAAATGCACTCTAGGTGCATACCCATTCAAATGTGAAGGCATCAATACTACTTTTAGGCTCTAGTTCATCAAATCCATGCCAAGAAGTTTGATAAAAACCTAACTTTTCCCATTTTGAATGAAGTGGACTATCTATCATGATATATCAATCATATACACTTGTGTTTTCCTATTTAGGCTCATCTATGACTACAAGCTCCTCTTCTATCCTTTGTAAAATAGGTTCTTCCTTCATGAGGGAGATGGTGGGAGGGTGAAGAAGATCACCTTGATTATAAGGTAGGAGAGTATACTTCTAACTAGGGACCTTGAAGGCTCTTATAGGAAGTTATTGAATTGATGAGAGAGAGTCTCGAAACTCTTATACACCAAGCTCATTGAGCTAAGTTATGGTTTCTTAATTCATTTCTTGCACAACTAACTCTTATTTTATGAAGATTGGTTCTTAGACTGCCTCAACTAATATCTCCCTTTCCTTCTTTGTGCCCTCCTTGATTGATTTCCACGAGGGGAATGTGTAAGATTTTGTCACCTTCTCCTTTTCCTAAATGGGTGTGGGAGAGGGTGGTTTCAAAAGAGAGGGTATGAAATAACTAGGTTCCTAAGAGAGGATCCAAGATGGGATATCTTCATGATATTAAGGAAATAACATAGATTCTTGAAACTCTTGTACACCAAGCTCATTGAGTTATGCTATGGTTTATTGATCTAATTTTGTCACAATTAACTCCTCCAAGATTTCTTGTACAACTTCCTTAATGAGAACCTCCTCTTTGTGAAAGCCTTTCTAAATTGATTTCCATGATGGAAAAGTATAGGGAGTTTCCTCTTTTTCTTGAACTAGTTCTTGGACCTTCATCACTAATACATCCCCCTTTTCTACATGTCTTCCCTGACTGATTTTCATGAGGGGAATGTGTAGGAAATAACTACCTTTTATTGATTTTGACTTAATTCCTCTTTCCTCATCTTTAGATCCAACTCTTTGATCTGTCTATCTATATTCATTTTGAAAAGAATCTCTTTAAGTTGATCAGTGGCCTCATGAAGATAAAGAACATAAGAGGGCTGATATGAGGTACAAGATGAGTCTTGAGGAAGATAAGTGGGATGTTAGATATCAACAATAGGCTATTCCACAATAGTATCCTTTTTCCTTTTAAGTTTTTCTTGGATTAAATTCCAAGAAGGGAAAGTCTAAGGAATAAATGAATAACTTGGATCATAAGAAGGGTTAGTTTGTTGGGGAAGGATGGGTAGACTATATCAGGCTTAAGGTGGTGCATATGAAGCTACATTAGGTTGATAGAAAGGGACATATTATTCTTAAAGGATATTTTGTTAGGCACGGGATATACTAAGAGGGGGGGTGAATCAGTATATCATATATCTTATAAAACTTTCCCTTTATCAAATTACACTTAATCAAACATTCAAGATATTCAATAAACCTCAAATAATAAACATCACAAAAGATAGAGAGAGACACCAGATATAACGTGGAAACCCAATGTGGGAAAAACCATGGAGAAAAATCTCAAGTATATTCATGGGAACAAACCCACAGGAGCACCATACCCCTTTACTGAGTACCAACCTAGCTACAATTCGTGAGCACCAACCCAAAAGAGCTTCAAACCCCTTTGCCAAGCACCAACATAGCTACTATTCATGAGCACCAACCTAGAAACAGTTCGTGAGCACCAACCCATAGGAGAACCAACCCCTTTGTGTATACCACACACCTATTTCTCAATGTTGCTATCTCAACAAATGATAGATCAATACAACATCTCCTTCCTCTCTCTCACCTTTGCTCTTCTAAGCTAGATATAAAAATTACAAATCATATTCATCTCTCACAATCACTCTTCTAAGCTAGATATTACAATATCAAATCAATCTCTCACTCTCATATTACAAATGGCTTCTCAAGCCTTTATTTATAGCTTTCCAAATGACCTTAGGACTTCCCCCTTTGTGACCCATCAATCCTCATGGAAAATGGTTCCAATCTTGGATGACCCTTCATATTCAAGCCTTTTAAAAGTCATGTGGTGACCCTTCATGACCAAAAATGCCCTTCCCACTTTTGTCCTTATCTTTGGTGACTTTTTGTATTCCTCATAGTGTCCCTTCATGACAAATTGTGCCCTTACTCTTTTGTCTTCACTTGGTGACTCTTGGTATTCCCCAAGATGATTCTTCATGGGAAAATGCATCCCATCCTTCTTTTGTCTTTACCCCATGGCTCTTTGACTTCTCCATGGGCCCTTCTTTTGTCTCATATGCAACCAAAAATATATTCATTAATATTAAATAAATATTAACTCATATTAGCCAAGATATATTTATTACAAACAACATTAAATTCAATGGGGCCTTTATCACCAATAATGCTAGACCTTTGACATTAATGAAAATATTTCCAACAATCTCCCCCTTTATCATTGATGGAAACCTCAATCCTGAAACTGCCACATCCTGTCACCTACACATACCATCATCTAAAAACATACAGTAACTCCCCCTTACTGTAGCAACCTGTACCTATTCCTTGTACCTATTTTTTGCACCTATACCTATACCTATTATTCTCCCCCTTTGACATCAATGGAAAAGGGACTACTTGGAGCTAACACTTAGCTCCCCCTCACTTGATGCTAAAAATGAATGGCAGGAAGTAATAGAAATTACTCCTAACTCCTCTCACTGATCTTTGAGAAGATATTTGATTAAAACAGTGCCTGTCTTTTGAGAATCTACAATCAACTCATTTGAATATTTTATTCTACAACCTCAAAACCTTTTGCATGAAACTTTAATGTATATCCCTAATCACATATTTGACTTACACTTAAAATATTATGCTTACAAAACATTCTTAGCTTTGGTTCTACTAATATCCAAACTTAAAATACCTTTTTCAGCTATCCTAGCAGTGGTTTTATCTTCAAATTTCACTATGACACCATTGATCTTATTTACTCTTATCTCCTATCATATGCCTCAAACATTCTCTATCAATGAACCATGGCTAATCTTTATTTCTTGCATGCAAAGTTGTTTGCACCAACATAGAATCTTCAAGCTGTTTCTTCTGCCATGAACATGTCTGAACCTTCTTCCTAATGAATGGAGCTTTGAAACTCTAATCCTCTTTGATTGAATCTTATTGTCATGCAACATATCCAGGACCCAATAGCATCCACCATGCTTCAATTTTTAAAAGTGTCTCCTTGAAGCCTAGAAGAGACACCCCACACAATAGGGTTCTAGAAATAAATCTCAAGATATTCCCACATCTCCTCTGTTTCTTCCTTGATCTTCTTGTGTTTTTATTTTAGAATATATTTAAGAATGTCTAACCTTTTTGACCTACTAACCTTATCATTTATGATGTTTTTCTTTTTCTCAACTTTTGCAACTATCTTATCTTGACAAATCTCATGCTCAAATGTAACAAGAGATTCTGCACAATCCTTCCTATCTGATTCTTTATCTACTATAGCAAGTAATTCATTTTCACTTTTAAACTCAACCTGATCAAACTTTACTATTTTAGGTCTCCAAACCTAAATTTGTCTTTTCTCATATCTTTTAAAGGCTCTGTAACCTTTGACATACTTTGAAGATCTCTTTACTTGTTTTGGACATAATTTAGCAATATGGCCAACCTTATGACAACAAAATCAAACAATATTTCTCATACCTTTTTCTTGAATGTGACTGAGATCTCCCTTTGACTGATTGCTTCTCTTCATATAGTCTCTTGCCCTATGACCAACATGATGATAAACAAAATAATGGCCATGAAAAGAATTTGAAAACTTAAAAGCATTGGGCTGCCTAATCGGCTTCTTTGATTTGCCTTCAAAACCTATATCCTTCTTCCCTTGGACCAATATTTCATGATCTTTCTCAACCTTGATTATAAACTTCTCATGATTATCCTTTAAAGAGCCTAACTCAACCTTCAACTGATTACATTCTTCTTTTGATGTTAAAATTGAATTTTCAACCTCTAACTAATTCTTAAGATCCTAAATAAATATATTATATTCTTTTACTTCTATAGCCAACTTAGAATCCAAGATACACACCTTTTCCTTAAGAGCCTCAACCATAGATTTCAACTCTTGATTCTCCTTCTTTAGCTACTTAGCCATCTTATGCTTTTCTTTGATCTACCTTTAAGCTGTTAAACCCTTTATGAAGGAACTTGCTCTGATACCAATTGTTAAGCATGGGATATACTGAGAGGGGGGTGAATCAGTATATCATATATCTTATAAAACTTTTCATTTATCAAATTCCACTTAATCAAACATTCAATATATGCAATAAAACTCAAACAATAAACATCACACAAGATAGAGAGAGACACCAGATATAACATGGAAACCCAATGTGGGAAAAACCATAGAGAACAATCTCAAGTATATTCATGAGAACAAACCCACAAGAGCACCATACCCCTTTGCCAAGTACCAACCCAGCTATAATTCATGAGCACCAACCCACAAGAGCTTTAAACCCCTTTGCTGAGCACCAACCTAGCTAATATTCATGAGCACCAACCCACAAGAGCACCAACCCCTTTGTCAAGCACCAACCCAACAATAATTCGTGAGCACCAACCCACAAGAGCACCAACCCCTTTGTGTATACCACACACCTATCTCTCAATGTTGCTATCTCAAAAAATGATAGATCAATATAACATCTCCTTCCTCTCTCTCACCTTTACTCTTCTAAGTTAGATATAACAAATACAAATCATATTCATCTCTCACAATTGCTCCTCTAATCTAGATATTACAATATCAAATCAACCTCTCACTCTCATATTACAAATGGCTTCTCAAGCCTTTATTTATAGCTTTCCAAATGACCTTTGGACTTCCCCCTTTGTGACCCTTCAATCCTCATGGAAAATGGTGCCAATCTTGGATGACCCTTCATATTCAAGCCTTTGAAAATTCATGTGGTGACCCTTCATGACCAAAAACGTCCTTCCCACTTTTGTCCTTATCTTTGGTGACTTTTCGTATTCCTCAAAGTGTCCCTTCATGAGAAATTACACCCTTACTCTTTTGTCTTCTCTTGGTGACTCTTGGTATTCCCCAAGATGACTCTTCATGGGAAAATGCGTCCCATCCTTCTTTTGTCTTTACCTCATGGCTCTTTGACTTCTCCATGGGCCCTTCTTTTTTCTCATATACAACCAAAAATATATTCGTTAATATTAAATAAATATTAACTCATATTAGCCAAGATATATTTATTATAAACAGCATTAAATGCAATGGGGCCTTTATCACCAATAATTATAGACCTTTGACATCAATGACAATATTTACAACATATTTATTTCATCCTCAATGCCTTGAATGTAACCACAAACATTCAACATTTCACTTGAGAGGTTGCTCTAATTTTCCCTCTCAATAGGTGCCCATTCCTCCTTCATTTTTCATAATGCACCTCTTATGTCATGAATTATGTGATTAGAGATATCTTGACCATCTCCCCTATGTGTATTAAGGCTTCTCATGCACTTTGATAGCTTGAGAGTATTTTATTCCAACCTAAAATGGATTGGTTTGGGCCTGAAAAGGCTACTGCACTAAATCTTGAGAACCACTTGGGGTGAAGCCATAAACATTGTTAATTTTATATGAAGGATGATGAGGTAGAGAATAAATATATTGATCAAAAGATGATTTATTATACATACTAGATAATGATTATTAGGCACTTGGACTACTCAAACGAACTGATAGATGCTCAGAGTTTCCATTAATGTTTGTAGAATGCCTCCAAAGGCTTATATGTAAAATAACAACACCAAAAATCATTCCTCTACTTTGGACCTTAGTCATATTGGGCATTCCAAAAACTATTATGATGTTAACGTGCACCCTTGGAGTGGGTTATTTAGGCTCTCTCCCATTAAGTCATAATATTGGGACAACCCCAGGCTGTGGGTAACCTAGGTTAGGGTTGAACCTTTAGAGTATGCTAGATTCCTCTTCGATGCTCACCTAAACTAAAGCTTATTTGATTATTCATAGGTTGAAGGGTTAGAAAAGGGATAATATCTCCTAATAAATTTAACTAGATGACTCACTAAATCTATATAAGATAGTACTAATTCACAAAACCTCAAGATCAAGCTAATTGCATAATAATTTCATAGAAGAGGTTGAAAGTATAAAACTAACCTAAACCTATAAGTATCATTGAAAACTCCCTAAATAATGTCTAAAATGAGGATAATGGATGATTAAGATTCTCCTTCACAAAATTCTATCATGCACAACTCACCAAACCAGATCTAAGGCAAGAGATAGTCAAATAAAGTCTCATATTATGTCAAGAGGTAGTTCTTACAAATAATTGATAGGGTCAAACCTAATCAAACTAAGAATACTTTTCAATATCCCAAAGAGTATCCTTATCTCCTAGAAAGATGAAAAAGTCTAAAATCTAAGAACCTTTACAAATGAGAAAAGAATGGTATAATATAAGAGAAGGGGATAAGGGAGTGGGAGCACACCATCAGAGAGGGAACACACTATCTTAGGTCATTGAATGAACCTGAGCTACCACCTTTTTCTCCTTAGCCAATGAAATCCTTTCCACCTTTTTGATTAATCAGGACATGACACATGGATCATTAAGTGAGAAAGTCCCCAAAGGCTTCAAAGACACATTGAATGCTCCTAGCTATAGTTCCTAACACTAGACCTTTTTTTTAATCCATCACACCATATCTCACTTGTAGACAAAAATTCATACTCATGGATCTAAAAGAATCATGCCTTTGTGAATTTTAGTTGACTACTTATCAAAAGCATGGCTTGGGATGTTTCCTCATTAATTACCCATAGCTACTCTTACATTGAAACCTAGACTTAGATTAACTATAGATGAAAACAAATCTAAGATTATTTATTTTCCTATGGTTCATATATATATGACATTTTTATTGATGCATGTTCCAATTTTATTGACAAGACATTAACCTTTGATTTATATTAGGTTTGAAAGACCTATTTTACCCTTAAGGAGCTTTATTGGTGATGTTTAGTCTTTAATATGTATTCTAGTCTATCTTAAATCATATTTGAGCTTAGTCCTATGTATTTCCATCAGCTTAGGTTAAAAAATAGCTCATTAACCTTTAATATAAGTTCTCTAGGCTTTCCTTTGTTTAATTGGCTATCAAAAATGACTCGAATCATGGACCCTTTGACTCAGCTCACTTTGTTGATCCTTCTCTATTTGATTGAGTGAAAGCCATGGATCTTCTACCAGTTCAGTGTGATTAAGGCACTTGTTATCAACATATTTCCTCCTTAGATTTACTTGTTCCCACTTACATGATCCTTTCCCTCACTCCATTGGATTAGCTAGGTGTGAATAAATGCAAGCCCTTAGATCTATCTTTGAAATGTCAACTCTATCCTAGTTTATGCCATGTGTTAAACATGCATTTAATTTTAGTGTCTACTATTAATTTTTAGCCTCATGCACTTATTCCATGTGTCAATCTCTTGAGCTATTTGACCTTTTAACCTTTTTTCACACTATTGGATTAGGATGTATGATAGAGTGAGAACAGTCAGATCAACTAGGAATAACTATTTAAAAGTCAATGACTAGTGCATGAGCTTAAAATTGATGTATGTGATCCCATCAAAATATTTTCACATGACCATCATTGATATTCATGTGACTATAAAATTTAATTTGAAAAATATTTATTCTTCTTGAGCTTAAAATAAATGTTAGCACAAATGTCCTACTACACAGGTCCAACTTTAGAAGCTTATTACTCAAGTCATAAAGGCTGTGTTAGCATGAAAATTTATGAGGATTATCATAGCATGTAGATATATAATTACATGTGATTTTTTGGTCACATGAGGCTTTTGAGTGAAGATAGAAATTACGCAAGTTAGTTGGTCTAGTTTAGTTCTGCATGATGTCTTGGTGATGGTCTAGCTCAAAAACTTCAATAATTCATTCTTTGATCAATCCTTCAAGGTTATAATGGATTATTATAGTTTTTACAACTTGGTTCATGCTTCTAAATGATTATAACATATGAGAACCTATTTAGATCTATCCATTTGTAACCTTGGGCTTATTTTAAAGCCTTTGATCCACTAGTTCCATGTGAACTCTTCTCAACTTTTTCAAAGCTTAGTATGTGGGCAATAAAATGTCCAATAGTAACCTTTCTAGATAAATAAAAAGACTATCTCAAATTCCATTACTTTGGTATAGTGTCTTTATGTCAGTTTATTTGCATATGTGGTAGAGCTTTCTCCTTTGTTAAGTCCTAATCTCACCTAGATACTAGTAATCTAACTCATGCAAGTCATGTTTCAGTGTTTGATATCATTTTTTTGAGATAATAATGGATATAAGTGGCTAGTTAGTGCCCTAAATTAGGATTATTCCATCATTTCCATCAAGTTTTGATCAAACAATAAAACCTTTACATGAAATACTAATGCATAGGAGTCTTGGAGTTGTAGAATTTAGTTTTTGCTTATATTATCAATGTTTTAGGAGCTAAAAGAGAGTGGATGATCCAATAGTAAAGGACAATTTCCCTTTCAATTTCCTTCTTACCCTTTTCATCCCAACAATTAGTAGTTTAATAAGCAATGTAAAGTGATACATTATAGGAGATAGTCTCAAATAAATCTAGAGGTCTAGTCTAAGTTTAGGTGTCCCACACCTTAGATCATTCCAATATTAGTCCATGTGTAAAATATTTTTAGATCCAAATATATCAAGCCTTCAAGTAAAGTGTTATTTGGGTTACTAATAATTTTGGCATGCCTAATAGGACACAAATTCAACCATTAGAGTATGTGGTTTATAGTATATTCATATTAAAAACTAGTTGTTATTACTCCTCTAGTCCTTATCGCAAGGTAAAAGACATTCTTGTTCATCATTTTAGTTATCTTTATGATTTTCTAGGTTATGATAGCCTATAGAGAAGAATTCCATCCTTCTTCTTAGCATTTCTAGTCTGATCCTCATGACCAATATCATCCCTAACATGATCCATATCATCCATATGATGAATATACAAAACTTTATTAGTAGTATGAAATCTCATACCAGTCATATAAAAAATATCATGAATCTTTTTATCTTCCTAATCAACCTAGTCAAGTCCCAAGAGAATCAATCTTAAGCTTCAAACAAACCTTGTTTAGCTATGAGAAGTAGATGATAAGCATATACACTAGTAAAAGATATAGATAAAATATCTCCAAACATGAAATTAAAAGCATGAGAGCTAATTTTTAGCAAGATAAATAGGTATGTTCATAATTCATAATGAAAAGTCACTCAAATTTTAGTGTTGATATTCTAGACATATGTGGTCTAATAGTAAACATTGAAGAAAGGTTGGTGGTTTATAAGAAACCCCATGGTCATAATTTGAAGCAATATGTTCCTATAGATCTCCCATTTTCCTTTCATGATTATTAAACTAATATTTATCACATCCCTCATGACTCAATCCAAACCTTGCCTAGCTTTCTCACCTAGGAGTCTATCCAAGAGAGGCCTCAAAAGGATAAAGAAATATGTTTTAAGGAGACTAATTTTATGATTACACAAATCATATAGGATCCTAAATATTAAAGTTTTAAGGAAGAGATTTATAGTGATTTAGTTCATGATTTTGATGATAATTTAGCTAGGTAGATTGAGCTTGCAAATCAACATCTTCAGCATTCAATGGCAACTACAAAGGCAACACAGCAGCAAATTCCTTCTTTCACAAACATGGTTACCACAAGTCCAATTCAAGAAGTTTCTAAACTTAAGTTCATGACTTTGAAATAGGTAAAATAGTCAGTGGATAAATAATAACATTCAAGCATGAGCCAAGATGTTGAAGTTAAGATCAAGCCAAAGATCATTTAGCCTATAGTCCTTCCTCTTTAAAGGCCCAAATTCTTTCCTTCATGGAAATATATTCAATAAATAATGGAAAGAGAGGAGGTGATAGTTCAATATGATCATCCTCAAAATAAAAATAAATTATCTATGATAACTTATTTAGACCTTTCACATCTTATTGAATACTTTTAGGGATCAACCATGCCAATTTTGGAGCATGGGCCTCTCCTTTCTCAAGTAATTCAAGAAAGTTTAACTGAGATGAATGAATTTAATGAAGATGAGAAAGAGGTTTTAGTTTAGAATATCATTATTGAGACACTTGAATAAGATGAGATTCTATATATTCTACATGAATAAGATGAGATCTATGAAGAAGATAAGATGTCATTCTCTACAAAAGATGAAGATGAAGTAAGTGCAGTAGATCAAGAAATTTTATATGACTCCACCAAAATTATGGAAAGGTATGACCAAAATGGTAAGGGTGAAAATGAATTCCATGTCCTTTCAATTGATCATGATGAAGAGTCCTTTTTGGATGACTTGGAGAGTTTTTGTGCAAACATTGATAGTTCATCTCCACCTCATATGGATATTGAGGAATGTTATATAAAAGTACTATTACAACTATTCATCAAGAGGAAATAAATGACATATTGTATCTAATTTTGGATACCTATCAAGAAGCTAAAGACTTTGACATGACATTACCTCAAATGGATCAAAATGAAGACAACAATCAAAGTATGCCAATTGAGTTGCCAATATAATCATTGAATGATAATGTGTCAAATCATAATCAGACTATGAATGAGGTAGAGCTAGTATTCTTGATAAAATAAAGAAGAATTTGGGAAGAATATGATTAGGTCTTGGATCCATATCTTCAATCTATCGACCTGATAATGGAGATAGGAGGCCAAACTACATCATGCAAAAGACATGAACACACAAATGCTTCTATCTACAATAAGATGACATTAAAGGAAGCAAGCATGTTTCAAAGATCCATGGTGCATCACCTAGATTTCCTCTTGACCATGAAGGAAAGTTTGTTACTTTAGGTTAGTTTTTATAGGTTGTCTTATTTTAATAAGTGAGTAGCACAAGCATCAATATGATTCCTTTTTCTTGTGTTTTATTATTTTCCTTAGATTAGTTGTCACTATTTTCTATTTTTTTTAATTTTTTCCTTTAGTATTATTATGTCATAGTCAAAAAAGGTGTTTAAAATCCCAAAAGAGTTAGTTTACCAATAAAGAGAGTCATTAACTCAAGATTTTTATGTTTTAGTTTTCCATTATCATGTGAAATATGATGAGTTATTTTGACCAAAAAGCTTATCAAACCTTGAGAGTCTCCAAAAATATTGATAATTTTTGTTGTTAAGGCCAAATACCAACACCTATAATTCAAAAAAAATCCTAGTCCTATCAATAACCTTTGTAAACCAGTATAAAATTGAGTTTTTCACCTCAAAAGAGATATTTTTGGTCTTAAGTGATGAAATTTGTATTAAAAGATCATAAAATGGGTTAAATTATCTTTTAACAACCACATTTATATGTTTTATGCCTAAGTCTAAAGTTTCAAGATTTGAAAAGGTTATTTCAATGTGTTTTTAGACCCAAAAAGGCCCTTTTTGACTCCTATGTGCCAATTTTGGATTCTAAAAGCATGGAAAAGGTTTAAAAACTTGTTTTTGCATGTTATTTGACTTGTATCACTTCTCATATCTTATATTTGTGGTGTTTCATAAGCTAAATTTTTTTAAAAGGCTAAAAGAAAGATATTTTTACCCATTTCACAAGGAGAGGTATGGAATTCTACAAAATTCTATACATCCAAGGCCTAAAGAAGGAGAATAAATTTGTTTAAAATATCAATGAATAATTTAATGGCTTAAATATGAAATATAGTCCCTAAACCATTCACCTACAGGTAATTAGTAACTTTTCACATAGAGACCTACTTGTAGGTTTGTTGCTGGTATGGATTGGATAGTGTAGGTACAAGTCTGAGTATTGGAGCCAAGAAACTAGACTCAAAGGAATTCCTTATGGATTAAGTGATTATTAAATTGGATTATACACCATCATGAACCATAAAGTTAAATTCAAGTAATTTTCTATAGTTTTGCATTTGTGAAGGCAACCAATTTTCCTCAAATTCTCCCCACCTGGGTAGATTTTCAAGAAAATTCAAGCTTTGTTAAAATATTGGGGACTTAATATTCCATTTAATGTCATCCTTAACCTATTATTCACATATTTTAAGTTTAAATATATAAATCAAAGATAGCCATTCAAATGTATAAATTGAGCATGATTTTAAGAAGAGTTATACGATTGAGGAGAGAGAGAGAGAGAGAGAGAGAGAGAGAGAGAGAGAGAGAGAGAGAGAGAGAGAGAGAGAGAGAGAGAGAGAGAGAGAGAGAGAGAGAGAGAGAGAGAGAGAGAGAGAGAGAGAGAATTTTCAAGTTTTCTTATCTTAGACCATGACATCAATTTCTTCCATGATTTCATGTTGTAAATAATTTTTTGCAAAGAAATGCTCCAAAATATCCATTTATTAGCCTATCCTTATGCTCTCAAGTGTCTCAAAAAGGCATGTTTATCATTATTTAAGGAATTTTATTTTAAGGTTTTTCGGAGAAACCTATGGTTTGGCCTATAGCCATCCTCCAATGGTTTAAAAATTAAAGTGGTGTGATGATCATACATCCTTTTTTTTTACTCCTTAACTTGGTCTTGGGATGCTTCCAAGTTCTTGTTTCCAACCTCCACCTCATACCAATATCATGGAGGTGATAAAAATAAATTTTGGACCTTGAATCTTGGTATTATTCCCACATGGAAACCTAAAACAAAACAAAACATGATCAAGTACATGTTTATGTATGAAGGACATTAATTAAATAGTGAGAATGACTAAAAGCATGGATGAAAAGGGTATTATAAATCATATTAAAATATTTTTATTAGACCAAATTAGGATTAATACCTTGGTTGGATTCATATAAATCCTAATATATATAAATGGTACAAGAAAAAGACACCTACAATTGGGTATACAACCAAAGTATAATCATGAAAGTTAAGCAAGGTTTCAAAGTGAGAAAGATTCTCAATCAAGGTCTGGAGGAATAAATAAATACATTATATGAGATGAGTAGGTAATCATGAAGGTGATAAAAGGTAGGTTTTGAATTTTTATCTTGGCATACTTTCATATTTTAACTTATAGTAATAAAAGGGGAAACTCAGTCAAAGTCCATGAAAATCATAAACCAATGATTGTGGGGTTCCTCCATATGGTCTATAATAAAGTGTTTATTTCATCAATAAATAAAGAATAAGAATAAGGTAAACCAAGTGTTGAACCTTTCTATAGAGGTCATATATAGTCTAGATGTCATACAAGGTGACATCATAGAGTAATCTATAGTTAGTAAAGGTCACAATCACCTCTAAGGGTTGACATAATATAACAATCATGGTTTAATGTATGTAGTCAACTTGAAGATCAAGAGGAACAATTTAAATCCTTAAAGAGTAATAAGTAACACTAAATGGAACTCTAAAACCACTATGAAAGTGACATAGAGGCCACCCCTTTGTTAAGGAGACTTACTTGGTAATAAGAATGACCTCTTAGGGTTCAATAGGCTAGCTTTGATCCTCCAAAGGTATTCAATTAATTGTAACTAACAATTATAAAGAGATAAAGTTATCCAAACATTTCAACATTCATTGAAGGTTTAGGAGGGTAATATGTGAAACCTATAGCCATCCCTAAGGTCATCTATAACTAGCCTTCAAGCTATAAGAATTGATAAAGACATAACCTACAATGGCTAATGTCTTAGTTGTTATGGTTTTCCAAGGTTTCATGAAGATTCCTTGAGTGTAAATGTTGATTAGGATCAACATAGAAAGGCAATGTGAGAGTTACAGTAATAATAAACTATGAAACCCTACCTACATATTTCAAAGTTCATCTTTAGCCTTACAAACAAGCATTTTTACAAGAATAGGGAGGAGAATTTAAACATGGTGGTTTGGAATGAAATATTATATTAAATGTATGTATCAATTTATGGTGGAATATTTTTTCAAAAAAATCAAAGGGTTTCTAAGTACTATCATAGAGTGACCGAGTCAAAATATGACCACTTATTATCAAGATGGAATGGATAGTGCCATGAAAAGATTTTCAAAATTTTAAAGCATAGAGGCACATGGATGGTTAGTGAGCATTATAAGGTTTGTCAAGTCATACAAAGGATGATCATCATCCAAAATGGGCTTGAAGATCCACCTAAATATAACCTAAAACCAATATCCATAAAGTGAACCTAATTCATATATAGTCAAGGTCAAATCAAGGTATGGTCTTGTGTGGGGTTTTGGATGTAAGATATAATTAATGAGAAAAAATGAAGAATATGGATATAATAAGTTGAAAATGTTGTATTGAACATGTTAAAAAGTACCAGGGGACACTAAAGATGAAACCCTACAACCTTATATAAGTAGGGCATAGGCCTAATAGTCATATGGGGTCTTCTGATCCAAGTATGCTACAAGGGTAAAAATAAGATCAATGTCAAGTTTCCAAATGATGCAAAGTCATATCATATGTCTCACATATGAAACACATAATTCTACAATGATACCAATAGTATTTATCTATAGCCAAACATATACAATCACCATAGTCTTGAAGGGTTTCCTAAGGGCTAATGGTGCATAGAAGATTTCAAGGTGATAAAAAGATTTCATAGTAATGAATAACTTAGTCATGAATAAAGAAGATAAATAAGACTAAAAAAACCTCAAACTATAGGTATCACCTTGATAGTACACCTACTACTATGCTTAAATCACAATCCTAAGCCATAAGATCAAAGAACTAAAGATAGTATTTTTAAGTCTAGTGAGATTGTGAAATAACATAGGCAGTTTTAGGTGTAAGTGACATCCTCAAATAATTATTCAAGGTCAAAAGGACATCAATAAATATGAATTAAGGATGATAGTATACAATACATTATATGGAGGATTGACTGTGAGAGGACTAATTGCCTTCCTATAAGATCAAAACATGTTATAAAGAAGGGTGGAGGATGTTTTCAAATTTTTTTTTCAGGAATATTAATCTATTTAAAGATTAATTTATCTCATAAACATCCATTTCTCATGAAAACACCTACAATATGCACCTACATAGTCAAATACATGCTCAAACCATGCAAAAGGAAATTTTTGAGAGATTTTTTAATATTTTGATAGCTAAAGGTGGTTTCATGACTTTAAATTTGGTAAATAAAATAATATTAACTTTAATAATCATCCATATCATTTTAAAATCCATTGGACAAGTGTAATTATTCATTTTTTACACAGTCCATCACTAGTCAAAAATAGTCAAAATGGTGCAAGATAAGGTCTAGGTGAGTTTTGAAGTCCCACAAAGGTTTCTAAGTCCAAGTGAGTTTTTTAAAATAATTTTATGATTTAAATAAGTATTTATACACCTTATGAGATGTGATAAAACTCTCTTACCTATGCAAATCATGCCCATACAAGGTAAATTAAGGTAGGAAGCATATATGCCAAGAGGCAATTTTTTGACTTTTCAAGGAAGATGGCACATTGAGATTGATTTGATGACATGTTATAGGCCCCATGATTATTTTTTAATATAAATATAATTAATGAAGGATTCATTTTTATTCCAAGGAGGAAATTCAAATTTTGCAGTTTTGAAGACCCTTCCAAGCCACCTATTTAGATGCTCATATCTTTCACCACACGAGGAGTTTTTCCAAATGATCTCATAATTATTTAGGGACCCATGTTTAATTAAAGTTAATAAAAAAATGATTTTTATTGAGGTGTTTTTATTTATGAATAATCACTAAGAGGATAGGTAGCCTAGAATGTAAGCAAAACCCTACAAGTAGAATTCCTTCACATGATATCTTTTCATATATTTTACATGAGAACAGAATATTTTTAGGTATATTAATGGGTTAAGTGTAATACACATTAATATAAATAACTTTGGTTTTTTATTTTTGTGCTTCATCAACCATTAGTAAGAAGATTTAGCTCTAAAACCCTCATAGTGACCAATTTTGAGAAAAGAGGATTTTCTTGCCATCAAAATTCCATGGATGAGCCTAAAACCTCTTAAAACATCAATTCAACTCATAGAGGATTACATAAATGCAAATTTTATGTATGTATTTGTACATATCATGTCATAAATCATTTTTTTTGGAGAAAAAATTAGGTAAAATGCTGTAGAAAAAGTAGGCTTTTTGGCTATGGGCCTAGTCATGCACTTACCTAGCTATCTAGGTCATATTTTAGGCTTGCTATAATGGGGTGAAAACCTTGAATATTCCAATGGAACTCAGAATATATAAATTGAAAATGTTGACATTAATATACATAAGGCACAATCCTTATGTTCTCACCCAAATCATAGTAGAGAAGGGACTGAGGCCTGTGTTGGGATAGTTGTGTCATGGTGTAACTATATTCTTTAGGGGCTTGGGTTAGTTAAATGATGATTGTGCATTCATGGGAACCAGCCTTGGGTTTCATGGGATTGATGGCACTCAGGTGATTGAGGTCCTAATGGTTATTTGGTTAAGGGACTTAGGCATGGTCTTGTGCTTAGGAATGGTTATCATTCATGGTGTAAGGTCTCAACCACACTTAGCACATTTACTCTCATGGCATAGGGTTAATTGCTACCTTCAAGTCTACCATGAATGAGTTTAGTTAGAATCTTGTGAGTACTCACTATACCTTCTATATATTCAAATCATTCAATACACTAAACACTTGCATAAAATCCTTCTTCATTAATATAGTTTAACAATAATACATGTATAGTCAATATAGCCTGAATAAATGCTCAACATAAGCTTCTAAAGTCCCAAGCTCATATGTAATCTTGGGAATTACAAGGGGGAGCATCAGACAACTTCCCAAACTAAGTTATAAGCTTAATGATAATCATCTAACTATAATTCATTAGCTCTTCACTACTCTAGTTCACCTCTCTAATCTCAATTGAAACTGACTTCTTTTTATCGGATTTAGAGTGTCTTAGGAACATGGGGAATAGATAATGGTTATTTTTAAGCTAGCATTGGAGGTACACATCCCAATATCTCCACTCTGATTTGTCTTTAATGCATAGTCACTATCCCATGTACTTGTTTCTTGATGCTAATTGATTTAAAATGATATGGTATTTAATGGTCAATCATTGTCCCATAAACTCACTTCCCAATGTTGATTATAGTTGTTATCCACCAACCATCTAGTGTTACAAGAAGATAAAACTATCAATCATCCACCATGATTACCTCATACCTAGGTGTTTGATAAGTTGGCATAGATAGATTACATAGAATGAAAAGAGGCCCAGCATAATCCCATACAAAAATGTTAGTCCACCCTCAAACTACCCTTATAACACCATAGATTTATAAAATTAGGGAACACTCTACTATATTTCTACCTTGAAGTCTTTGAAGCACTAGATTATGAGCTTGATTTCTTCAATAGCATTATTGATATCTAGAGATGTACCCTTGAGCATGAGAACATCAGTGTTGTCTAGTTCTTTGTAGAAGGCCTCTATCCTTTCCTTCAATTTTTAGACCCTATCATCTAAGATGGTTCCCTACTTGCTAGCCTTTGTCTAGAAGGCATAGAAGAGTTCCTCTAGGTCATGCTCTTGGGTCTTTAGTTAGGTACTTAAAGTGTTGACCTAAATCATAATATACATGTGATCAGCCTTACTAATAGTGAATGTTTTATTCATCAATACATCCTTCTCCCCTTTTCCCTTTTGGACTTACACATCAATGATTGATGCTGAGGTGGAGAAGTTGCAGAAGATAACATCAGCATCATCTACGTGCTCTTCTAGTATTGAAAAGAGGTCCTCAACCTCATCAAAACTTTTTTTGAGCTCTTTTTTATGGATTTATAAGGGTATTCTTCCTCTTTTGGTTCCAAATTCATCTACAAGAGCATCTATTCTACCAGTGTGCATACCTTATCCACCTACAAAAGTTTAGAAGTGTCAATACCATCTAAAAGATATGGCTCTACTTCTTCCATGCAATCAGTCACCTATTGGAGATTGACCTTTATTGTGCTAAGTTCTTCTACCATAAGCACAATACCCTTCATTTTGTGGTGTGAACATAATTAGAAATATTCCTACACACTACCTTGGATGTAATTTTAAGGAGGGCATTAGCTAACCTTATTGGATTCATATCCTAGGCATTTACAAGATGGTATTCATGCCCTTCCTCTAGTTTTTTAAGAACTTTGGATCACTTTTCCTGGCACCTTAAAGAGAGGTTCATCCATTTAGTAATCAAGTGTAAAAGACACTTCATGACACATCGATGTTTTTATATCTCTAGAGGGCATATACTTCAACATGTATAAATCCTAATCTTTGGCATACTCCTTATGTGCTTTCTCCCTATAGCTCAGCTCAAACTCTTCTTTTTTGATGGCCAATTTTTTTTCTCTTATTCCTCTCTATTGGCACTTATACCTTATTTAGTGCCTTCCTCTTATTTTCTTTCCTATATGGGTTATTCTTCATACTTTTTCCCTTAATTTGATTCTTCGTGTGGCTCCTTGGCACAAACCTCCTTAGTTTCCTTCTTAGTACCAACCTATTTTTTCCTAATATTATTTATTTGTTCCTTTAAGGTACTAGAATCACCTTATTTTTATATAGGTACCCCTTTATTAGTTGGGTGTACATGTTCTATAGCTTCTTCTACTAGGCTAGTGTAGATGTTAGGCACCTCTACTTCTTTATCTTTCATGGGTTCCATGCTTGTGATAGCCCTCTTCTCTTATTTTTCTTTCCTATCCTTCTCCTTTTAGGCTTTCTTTATTTTTGCTTTCCTCTTCTTTATGATTACTATGGTTCTTTCCTCCTCAACCCTTATCTCCTTGACCTCAATCTTGCCAATTTATTCTTGGGTCATGCCCTTGACCCTCATGGCCTCTATTTTGTGATATAACTCCATCTCCACTTAAATATGATCTTGATTGAGGCCCATCTTCTCCCATTTTTGCCTTAAATATTCTTCATCTTGTGGAATCTATGTTATTATTTCTTTGGTTGGTGTGCTTGATGGTCTTACTTCTCTAAGCATGTTAATAGTGTTAGCTTGGAGAGCCTCATGTATTTACACCATGTCAGGATATCCCTCTACTTCTCCTTTTTTTTGTGTGTTTTTAGTTGGCATCATCTCTCTCAATCCCTTCCTTCATAATTTCATCCTTCATCATTTCTTATTTTCTCTTCTATAGCTCCCACACCTTTTGATTATTTGCATCACTTAGGACAAAATTCCACCATGCTTGTTCCTATCTCACCTCTTCACTTTGGGGTGGTAAAGGAGTTTCATCACTAGATGAAAAGTCTTATTTGGGAATAATATACACACCCTTACCCAAATTTACCTGTTTCTCCAATTATTCTTATGCCTCTATGTCCACTAGGGTGATGGTGGGAATCACATATGGGAACTTTAGCTTATTTCTCTTTTCCTTTGAGATAGGAGAAGTATTTGGTGTAAAATTCATGTGCTTCATTATGGGGGCCAATATTATCACATTTACTATCATGGCATAGGGTTCATTGGTACCTTCAATTATGCCATGAATGACCCAGGTTAGAATCTTATGAGGAATCACTATACCTTCTATATATTCAAAGCATTCAATACACTAAACACTTGCATAAAATTTTTCTTCATTAATATATTTTAATAATAATACATGTATAGTCAATATAACTTTAGTAAATTCTCAACATAAGCTACTAAAGGCCCAAGATCATAGGTGATCTTGGGTGTTACAAGGGGGAGCATCAAACAACATCCCAAACTAATTTATAAGCTTAATGACAATCATTTAACTATAATTCACCAGCACTTCACTACTCTAGTTCACCTCTCTTCTCTCAATTGAACTTGAATTCCTTTTATAAGCTTTGGAGTGTCTTAGGAACATGGGGAATGGAGCATGGTGATTTTTGAGATAGCATTAGAGGTACACATCCCACTATCTCCACTATGCCTTATCTTTAATGCATAGTCATTATCCCATGCACTTATTTCCTAATGCTAATTGATTCAAAAGGAGATGTTTGTCTTTAATGGTCATTCATTTTCCCATGCACCCACTTATCAATGTTGATTATAGTTATTATCCGCCAACCATCTAGCACTACAAAAAGATAAAACTATCAATCATCCACCATGATTACCTCATGCCTAGGTGTTTACTAATTTGTCATAGATCTATTACTTAGAATGAAAAGAGGCCCAATATAACCCCATGCAAAAATGTTATTCCACCCTCAGAATACCTTTATAACACCTTAGCTATGAAAAATTAGGGCACACTCTACTATAGTTCTACCTTGAAGTCTTCAAAGCCCTAGATTATGAGCTTGATTTCTTTAATGGCACTATTGATCTCTATAGATGAACCATTGAGCATGAGAACATCAGTGTTGTCTAGTTATTTATAGAAGGCCTTTAGCCTTTATTTAAATTTTTGGACCCTATCATCTAATATGACTCCTTACTTGCTCGACTTTGTCTATAAGGCATAGAAGAGCTCCTCTAGATCTTACTCTTGGGTTTTTAGTTGGGTACTTAAAGTGTTAACCTACACCATAATCTATGTGTTCTCAGCCTTATCGATCCTGAACGCATGATTCATCAAAACATCCTTCTCCCCTTTTGCCTTTTGGAGGTACACATCTATGACTGATGCCTAGGTGGAGAAGTTTTTGAAGATAATGGTGGCATCATCTACATGCTCTTCTAGTATTGAAAAGAGGTCCTCACACTCATCAATATTTTTTTGAGCTCTTTATTGATGGATTTATAAGTGTATTCTTCCTCTTTTGGTGCTAAATTCATCTAAAATAACATTTATTCTACCAGTGCACATACCTTATCCACCTCCAAAAGCTTGGAAGAGTCAATACCATCCAAAAGAGATGGATCTACTTTTTTCATGCACTCAATTAACTATTGGAGCTCAAGCTTTATTGTGCTAATTTATTCTACCTTAGGCACTATACCCTTCATTTTTTGGCATAAACATCATTAATAATTTTCCTACACACTACCTTAGAGGTAATTTTAAGGAGGGAATTAGCTGACCTTATTGGATTCATATCTTGGGGGTTTACAAGATAGTATTCATGCCCTTCCTCTAGTTTTTCAAAACTTTAGATCACTTTTCCTGACACCTCAAAGAGAATCTCATGCATGTAGCAATCAAGTGAAAAATACACTTTATGGCACATCGATGTTATTGTATTTCTAGAGGGCATATACTCTAATATGTATAAATACTCATCTTGGGCATAAACCTTATGTGTTTTCTCCCTATAACTCAGCTCAAACTCTTTTTTTATGGCCAATTTTTTTTCTCCTACTCCTCTCTATTGGCACTACTACCTTCTTTAGTGCCTTCCTCTTCTTTTCTTTCCTATATGGGTTGTTTTTTAGAATTCTTCCCTTAATTTGCTTCTTCATGTGGCTCCTTGGCATAAACCTCCTTAGTTTCCTTCTCAGTGCCAACCTATTTTTTCCTTATCTTCTTTATTTATTAATTTAAGGCACTAGAATCACCTTATTTTTCTCTAGGTACCCCTTTATTACTAGGGTGTACCTTTTCTATAGATTCTTCTACTAGGCTAGTGTAGGTGTTAGGAACCTCTACTTCTTTATCTTTTATGTGTTCCATGATTGTGACAACCCTCTTATTTTATTTCTCTTTCCTAGCCTTCTCCTTTTATGCCTTATTTATTTTTGATTTCCTCTTCTTTATGATCATGAAGTTTTTTTCTTGCTTGACCCTTATCTCCTCAACCTCAATCTTATGAATTTATTCTTGGGTTATGCCCTTGGCCCTCATAGTTTCCATTTTGTGATATAACTCCATCACCAATTCAATATGATCCTAATTGAATCCCATCTTCTCCCATTTTTTTCTCAAATCCTCTTCATCTTGTGGAAGCTATGGTATGATTTCTCTGGTTAGTGTGCTTGACGGTCCTACTTCTTTAAGCATGGTAATAGTGTTACCTTGGAGAGCTTCATGTATTTCCACTATGTTGGGATCTCCCTCTATTTCTCCTTTTGTTGTGTTCTTTTCTTTGGCCTCAGCTCCCTTGACCCCTTCATTCATCATTTCATCCTTCCTCATTTATTCTTTTCTCTTCTATAACTCCCACACCTTTTAATTGTCTACATCACTTAGGCCAAATTTCCACCATGCTTGTTCCTACCTCACCTCTTCACTTTTGGGTGGTAAGGGAGTTTCCTCACTAGATGAAGAGTCTTCTTTGGGAATAATATACACACCCTTACCCAAATTTATCCCCTTCTCTAATTATTCCTATGCCTATGTGTCTACCAAGGTGATGGTGGGCATCACATATGGGAACTTTGGCTTATTTTTCTTTTCCTTTGAGATAGGAGAAGTATTTGGTGTAAAATCCATGTGATTAATTATCAGGGCAATATTATCACATTTCCTATCATGAAATAGGGTTCATTTCTACCTTCAAGTCTACCATGAATGAGCCAAGTCAAAATCTTGTGAGGACTCACTATACCTTCTATATATTAAAATCATTTAATACACTAAACACTTGCATACAATTTTTATTCATTAATATAGTTTAATAATAATACATGTATAGTCAATATAACTTGAGTAAATTCTCAACATAAGCTACTAAAGGCCCAAGCTCATATGCGATCTTTGGCATTACAAAGGGGAGCATCAGAGAACATCCCAAACTAAGTTATAAGCTTAATGACAATCATCTAACTATAATTCACCAGCACTTCACTACTCTAGTTAACCTCTCTTCTCTGAATTGAACTTGACTTATTTTTATAATCTTTGGAGTGTCTTAAGAACATGGGGAATGGAGCATGGTGATTTTTGAGCTAGCATTGGAGGTACACGTCCCACTATCTCCATTATGCCTTATCTTTAATTCACATGCACTATCCCATACACTTATTTCCTAATGATATCCTCTTCATCCCATGTTGCTTTTCTATTTGGGTGCACAAACTAGCACCATAACTTGCTCCTCTCCATGTATATCTACCTCATTGGGATATCCAACTATTGTGCATTAGGGATCCTTCTAAGTGCATTCTTGAAATGCTTGGCCAAGAAGGTATATGGGAGTCTTAACTAGCTTGACATGTTACGATTAGCCAACAATAAGTGCAATACATAGAAGTGTTATATAATGGAAAAATTCATCATTTTATACATGCTCTTGGGGAGATATTAGGGAATATGCCATTCTAAACTAAATGCCTCTATATAATTCTCACACCATCTTAGCACTTGAGTTTTGTAATTTACACTGAAGGAACTAGGGAATGTGAATTTCTTATATTTTTTTACTAAGCAATCATTATGTTTTGCAAAAATATAGATATTGTCCTCATCCCCATCCAGTATCTTTATCTATTCCATGAATATTAGGATTAGAATAGACCCCCACTTGAAGGTCCCCTTCATCATTTTACACTCTAGTGCATTATTTACAAATTCCTCAGTAATAAATTTGGAAAAATTGAACTTCATGCCCTATGCCATATGTTAGGTGATGCAGAGGTAAGTTTTTGTGAAATCAATCCATTAACCACCATGGTAATGTTTTGAGATTACAAGGTACAAGACTAACCTCATGTTGGAGTCCTTACAATATTTGATGAGAAATATGAATCCCACTTGTAATAAATTGGTAGCTTCACCACATGCTCTACCTATTCATCATCACTCATCATATTACAGATTCTTTTCTAATATTTGGGATCTTGGTTATCCTTCTTATGAGGCATGTCAATATCCTCATACTCCTCCCCACAAAGTATATGTGATTTCCATGGACTCATGAAAGAATCAATTGAATGAGTTCCTCTAAATTTCTAAAACAAGGCAACTCATATAGTTGATTTGTGTTAGAGTCAATCAACCTATCTCAAATAGAGACATCAAATAATGTTATGCCCTACTTCATCATGTTCCATATATCAACCATCCAATCTTATACTAGGTCTTGCACATAGATATAAGTATGATGTTTGTACTCCTTTAGTTTGTAGGTGTGCATAAAATAAGGCCAATTTCCCATACCAAGACTTTTGGGGGAAATTGCATCACTTGATAGGATATCTTGGTCAGCACCTTGGTGTCAACTTGTGTGATGATGATTCCTAATTTTGGTATTATTTTTATTTTAAGGTATGATTATATTTATACATGTAATTTATTTGGATATTATTACTATAGACCTGATCCCTTTTTCTTATTACCCATCCTAAACCTATTGGTGTTGAAGTGTAGTAGGTTTGGTCTATTGAAGTCTTGAATGGTTCTTAGTGCTTCATAGTCATGAGACCTATGAGTGTACCTTTAGCTTCAATATTCATAGGTTGTTAATGGTATCCTCAATAATAACTCACTTTTACTCTTATTAGTTCCTACAAAAATATCTTCCCACACCTCTCTAGACTAATCTCAATGTGATCATAATTTCTCCTACTTCACAATTATTTAATTTAGGTGCCTAGGGGTGGTAAAATTCTTTCTCTATTAGGGTTTTTGGTAATTAAACTCTCTAGTTCATTGGTTCACTCTAGTTTTCTTAACATCTTAAGTTCACACAAATTTTGTAACCAAAACTAGTCTGTGTATGACGTTCTATACCCTAATTCCATCTATAATATTTAATGCATGTGCATTAATGGTAAGAAAACATATAAATTTATTTAACTCTACAAAATTCCATAAAATCCATGAAAATACTCTACCAAAAATTCTTTTATTTTGGATCTTTGTGACTCTATTGTCACCTAATTTAATGCTCATAATAGTATTTTGGTCAAGTGACTTATGGATTAAACAATGACTTCCCACTCAAATCTGAGTGGATGCTAGTTGTCTATGATAATTCTCCTTCTATGTTTTATTATCTTATTATGACTTTTTCCTTCAATATGATAACTTAAGTGTAGCTCCTCACATGTGCATGATTGAACCTCCTCCATTCTATCTTCTCTTCTTGTTGTGTTTTTATTTCAAACATGCTTATTTATTTTGGTAGGTTTCTTGTGGTTCATCTGGCCTTGGCCTATCCTACCCCATATAAATCCATTACACTATCCCTCTAGTGCTTGATTTACCTCATTTGGTCCTCTTTCACATAGTCATATCACACATCTTCACTTTTTATTTTATGAATAATCATTTTGTGCATCCTCACTTGAGTGTAGTGAGTTTCACATCTTCACTACTTTTATGTTTGGCCTCAGGTGCTTTAGAAAGCACAACGGATTGACTCACCCAATTGGATTTATGAATGAAAGGCTATATTAATGTCTACCTAAGGGCTTGAAAGAACATTAAATTTGGGATCTGATGCATGATGATTTAGTATGCTTCCCTTATCTTATGATATTAATCTTCACTCACCTAGAAATTAGGTGTCTAGGCTCAAGCACTTAGAAAGCATAAGTAATTAATTAACCTATATGGAATTATGAGTGAAGTGTTAGTAGTTTTTCTTGGTAGGTTTCAAAGTACCACTTCTTCACTCTTTACACTACTACTTAAATAATAAAACAAACAAAATTATCTGGCTTACGCCAAATGTTAGTTTGGTCATCTGAACTCAAATCGACTAGTGACCAAGAAGTCAGTGTTCTCATGGTGAAAACATCATCCTATTGCTGATATGGATTCAACCTATTTCCATTGAAATTCCAAGGGAGAATTTTACCAATCAATGTGTATAACTTGTATGTGCCTATCTCTAATTTGTGGTAGATGATATAAGGTCCCATCTACCTTATCTATATTTTTCCTAGGTGATTAGAATACTTGGAGTCATAGAGCAAAATGAATGTTCCTTCTGTTAGCACCTTGTTCTTTATATGCTTGTCATGCCAAAGCTTCTAGCATGCCTTTTCTATTTGTTGGCTCCACTTTACTAGGGCATGCATCTCATCTAAGCACTCTAAGTCCTCTATCATTATTTTTAGTGACTCTTAGTCATATAACTAAATAATGTGCATGATGTGTAATGATGGTACCAAGAATTCCATTGACAAGATTGCCTCAGTGTTAAACACTAGTTGATATGGTATAGCCTTATTCATGTGATTATAGGTTATGTGATATGCCCATAGTACTACCGACACTCGATCATCCCAATCCTTAAAAACAACATTACATATATTTAGGAGGCATGTTCTTAGTATTTTTTTAAATACATCAGTTGTGCCATTTGCTTATGGATGATATAGGGTTGTTTTGTGGTGCACCACTATATACTCAGTCAATAAAATGTGCATTATTTCATTAATTGAGTGCCCCTATCATTATTCAAATAGATTGGGAACCCATATCAGCTTATTATATTTTCCTAGATGAAGCATGTGGATGTGGTAGTAGTGTAGTCTTTCATTATCATCATTTTGACCTATTTGGTGAAATAATCTATGGTTTCCAAAATATACCTTTCACTTGTACATTATGTTATTGGAGTTATCAGCCCAACAATATAAATGGCCCAATTCTTAAATGGTGCCTAGAAAATAATGGGTATGAGGGTAATCTCATACCAATGTTTGGGCTTCCTTGTGCACTAGAATATGCCATATGCCTTGGTGCAGTCGTTTACATCCTAGAACAAGCTTGGCTACCACAATCCTTACTACAATAATTTTCTTACCATTACATCTCTAGCACAATGTCCTACTATTATGACTTTATGTTCCTCATGAAGGATGGAGTCCCTTTCATGTTCCATGACACATTGGCATAGCACTTCATATCTACTTAGCTTATATAATTCTCTACTAATTAGTTGAAAGAGTGTGGCACAAAATACTAGCTATTTATTCTCCTTATTTTTCATAGTTTGGGGTGCAACTCCAGACGTTAGAAAGGTAGCGATCTCTACCAAATCTTCAAGGATGCACTAGACTCTGTATAGTTTCATGTCCAACATGTCATCATCAATAGACAACACTACATTTATAGAATTTATGTAAGATAAATGCTTTAGCCCCAAGTTTTGCTTTTCAAACTTAAAAATAATAGAGAATTAGAACTCCTAAAATAGAACTATTTATCTTCATATGCACCCATGTAAAACAAGCTTGTTCATGAGGTACATGAGAATCTCATGATTAGTGAAAAAGATGAATGGGGTTACCAACAAATATTTTATAAAAAAATTCAAGAAATAAACCATGGCAAGTGCCTCATGCTCTATCACTATGTAATTCTACTCTATTGAGGTCAAATTTTTATTGGTGAAGGAGATGGGATGATCCATCTTGACTTTGCTAGGTTTCACCAAGATTGTACCAATCATAGAGATAAAAGCATCAACATGGACATGGAAAGGTGTCACCCAACTAGGGAACTATAAGATAGGCATGCTAGTTAATCTAAACTTTAGGGTCTTGAAGACATCCTCTTACACTTTGCTCTAGTAGAATGGTCCATCCTTTCACAAAATCTCTTTTAGTGGCACTATAATCTTGGAATAACTCCTTATAAATTTTATATAATATCCATAATGGCCAAGAAGGGCATGAACATCTTTTTGTGTGGAAGGAAATTTCATCTAGATGATGATGGTGATCTTTGCTAGGTCAATGACCAAACCATCCTAATAGATGATGTGCCTAAGTAAGGTTCTAAAAAATGTTGTGAAGATGCACTTTTTCAGGTTCAAGGATATTTGAAGCTACCTACACCTCTCAAACAGTATACATAGGCTATCATAATGGTCCTTGATGAGGCCATACATCATCTTATCATCTAGATAAACTTGGAGGAACTTGTAGATGAAATATTTGAGCACATTAATCACCACTCTAGAGAACATAATTGGTGCATTCTTTAGTCCAAAGTGCATCACATTATAATAAAAATAACCCCATTTAGTCATAAAGGTTTTTTAGGCTTTTCCTCTTCATCAATCTAGACTTAGTGGTATGTAGAGAACCCATCAATGATGGTATAAATTTTGTAACTTGTGAGACCTTCCAAGACTTCATAAATAAATGGAGTTAGGAAGGGGTCATTTACATAAGTGGCATTCAACATTCATTAATTGACATAAATGCAAATGTGCCCATATTTATTGATTATTATTACAATTGGGCTCACCCACTCAGATTCTTGCATAGGTTGAATGACCGTACACCCATCATAAAATTGATCTTTATTTTGACTTTGTCATAGAGGTTGGGATTCATTCTATAGGGGTGATTTTTTATCAATTTTGCACTATTAATTAGATTTATGCTCATCTTCCCAAGACATAAGTGGACATCTATCATATCCTAATAATTCATGGGGAATAAGTCTTGAAACTCTTTCAAGATGTCGATGATGCATACCATCTCTATGTTAGACTAATAGATGCCTAGAGCATCCATATTAGGCTCTCATTTTACAATGATGTCCACTTTGATGGTCTTTAGTGGTGTGTAGTATGGTTCATTCTTCTCCTAGTTCAATTCTTCATATTATTGAGTTCCCTCTAATGTCTCAATGTGAAGATTCATGAAGTCTTCTTCATTGGGAGTGTTATCATGTACTTGGTACACAAGCTTTTTTTTAGTGGTCAATGTTTTCTAGTAGTGATCCTTTAAAGTTTCATCATATTCCTCACTAGAGTTCTTGTTAGCATTTGGTCCTCAAATAAGGTCAAGAGCACCATCCCTTTTTTCCTAAAAATATCTTTCAAGTGCTCCTCAAGGATGGTAGTGTCCTTAAACACTACCCTCCAAATTAATTGTAATAGCTCTACCAGTTCTAAGTTCTATGAGGAAAAGGAGAATGTATGAAAAAAATTATCCTTAAGGGCCTCCTAATTGTATATCTATCAATACATCTCATTGAACATGTACCATGCTTACACTCATGTCTTCAAAGAGTTATAAAAGGCATGCACCCATAAGTTATTTAAGGAAGTCACATAAGAATCAATCTATGTCTTCTCATATAGGCACACATGCACCATAAGATTAGAGTCACCAGAGAATGATGAGATATATAATTTCTCATTACTCCTCCCAAACCTAGTGCACATGGCCACCTTTACCTCTGGACAAGTCAACAAGTTAGACCTTTGTGCTACCCACCAACATGTGGTAGTGCTCCTCAAAGTGTACACAAATGTGCCCATTATGTCTATCTACTTGGGGATGTATGCTTTAAGACCATAGACATACCATTATACTAGGTTTTTCCCTTCAAATTTTGGGAGTGCAACAAGCTTGCCTTTGCCTAGGTAGAGTACCCTCTTTCTTTTCTTCTCCTAGCATGGGACCCATCATTTCAGAGTGTGATCAATCTAGACCCATCCAATCTTCATGGCATTTCACACCTTTGCATACATTGAATGGAATTTATGAATAGTGATCTCATAAGCCTCTTTAACCCATTAGTTATAAGTAACATCAGTGGTGTCCAATGCCAACTACCAATCCTCCCAAGAGAGAACTACTTGATTATAAGGGTTGAGATTCTCGGTGCCTTTCATGGTGATGTTATAAATATAGTTGATCTCATCTTTTAAATCAATTCTTTCCACATAGGGGGTCCTAGGCCACCTAAAAGGGGGATTACTACACTTTCTTTACCATTTTTAAAGGTCATGTACTACTTCTTAAAGAACATATCTGCATTATTAGTGTAGCACTGAGGCCTTCCTAAAAGAACTAGGTAGTTATCTTATTTAACTAACTTGATAACCTTAAATTTAGTGTGGAATTTGATGCCCATAATATATACAATGGTTCCTTGTATAATTTTGATCAACTGTGCTTAGGTCTTTCTGGCTATGAAAATTACATGGGGATAAGGTCTTAAGGCTAGCCTATCTATCTTCTCCCATGCATTGTTGGTTTGGATATTAACCTCTACTTTAGTGTTGATCAACACCTCATAGATGGCTCATCCATTGATAGTGAAATTGACTAGTAAGTCTTGGTCATACTCTATGTTTTGAGTATGCCTTACTTCATGTGTCTACTCCATATGTGATGTAACAAATTCAATTGCATGGGGATTAGAAACTTCAATTGGTTTTATCCTTGCATGATCTAAGAGAAAATTCTTTAATAGGGGAAGCATTCCATTAATTTATAGGAGGCATAAGATCTCTATCAGCTCTTGTATTTTAACTTCTTGACTATCTTGCTTTTTCAATGAAGTGGTAGCCTTTGCTTGTAAATCTCTATCCAACTAGAGTTCTCCATACAAATTTTGTATTATGATCATAACTTATTATAAGACATCATTTTAACATAAAGGGTTAGAGTAGGTCACAAATTTTGGCTCAAGCTTAGCTATGTGCTTAGTATGGCTTGGTTCACCATACTCCAAGTGTAGCTCTTGTCTTGGCATAGTTGGCGGCTAAGTGGCAAGTCCACTTTGAGTGGTTTCCTATACTTTAATTGGCTATGTACATGTTAGATATGATTTTGGATCCTATTTCATATATTTAGGATCATTCCTGATCATCCATGAACCCCTATTGGTGCCCATTTTTCCTTGGGTTAACTTTTTATATAAGTCAAGGTACTCCTCAATCACATGTGGTCCTTGACAATACCTACATGTTAGATGCATATGAAAATTGTGTTGATAGTGCTTCGTTGACCCATACTTGTAACATGATTGTAATGGGAGTCTTCCTCCACCACATCCTACACCTCACCCTCTGGCACCTCTTTGTGTTTCGACCGTGGGCTTTATTTTGTTTTCATTGCCCTTCATATTTTTCCATGTGACCTGACTTTTTTGCTTAAAAATTTGAATTTTTTGTAGGACCTAGCCAATTTCAAATCAAATGGACTTTGAAATGCTTTGAACCAAAACTGATTCCCTTTCTTGCGCCGGCCCTCCATTAGGGAAATGAACTTGGACTCCCCTTCGGCCGAGGACAATGAGCATTGAACCAAACCTGCTGATGAACTAAATTGAACCAATGAACCTAACGAAGGATGAACCAAGTGCCGAGGAACCCCCTGTATTGGACCAAGCTTGAATTGAACATGTTAAACTCGAAATGAATGTACTAGGCCAAGCCAGTGCTTGAAATGGCGTTGTTGGACCCTGAAAATGGACCTTGCAAATTAAGACTAATGGGCCATGCAAAGCAAGTGTAGAAGGTGACTAAGATTTTGCCTGTGGGTGAAATTGATCAACACTCATCACATGAATAGTGACTATGAATAATAAATCAAAGCATCACATGAATAGTGACTTCACACTTAACAAGATATTTTTCTATTATACTCTTTTCTTACCCTTAGTGAGATTCCTACAAATAAAATTGACAATAATTTTCATTATTATTTTGGTTACATGATTAGGATGTCATTACTTTTTCATGATTCTTTATGGTGTGGTAATTGAGATGTCATTACCTAGTATTTGTACCAATCCCATTATCTAATGGGTTAGACAAATTAAAGTTACATCACTAGTGTCTTAGCTAAAATTTCCCTTGAAGCTTGATTTTTTTTAAAGCACTTCACTAAAATCTTATGGATGAAGTGGTTGGAAGGGACAAGACCCTTTGGTGAATGGACTATAAAATATTGACATAAAATTGATTCTTGGCTTTAATGACCATCTATAAATCCAAATAAAATATTTAAGATAAAAAATAATTTTTTCATAGAATTCTCATTAATGTAGGGGTGAAAAGGTATCAACCCTTAAATATTACCCTTTCATACAATCCTTTCAGAGAGGAGTGGGATTAAAATACCATCATAATCACTTTTAACTACTTAGTGAACCATTAAACTTGTAATCCTATCAAATAAGAGTATATCAAAAGGATCAATGATTATACTATAATCATGTGTTAGTTCATAAGTTAGATTCATGATTACTTGTGTTTTGATGCTTGATCATTATGTCAAAAACTCATTTATATTTCAAAAACACATCCAACAACAAAGTCAATTTCAAAACCAAAATATAAAATAGATTCATATCACACCTATGAGATGAGACATTACCCTACCCAATTTTTGGGCTATCTTTATCTCATCTTAGTGTTGTGTGGCCCAATTTAATCACTATGTTATTTTTTATGGTACTATTATATTGTCTAATTAAAAACCATTCAAATCGGGTCTATTTGGAGCCAAATCTAGTTTGGAATAAATGTTTCACATTGGATCACTTTTGACCACATTATTATACCAAGCCAATTCCATGTCATATGAATTTTATTTTTAACCATATAAAACACCAATTCTAAGCCAAATTTGGTTCATCCTAAACTATGTACCAAGCTAATTCCAAGCTAATTTTGGTTCATCTTGAACCATATGCCAAACCATTCCAATTTTGATCAAGTTCATCTTGAACCACATTATAATTTTAATTCACTTCATCTTGAATTAAATTCCAAGCTATTATAATATAATTAGGTTCATCTTAAACCAAATTATAACTCTAATACCAAATCAATTCTATTTCAAAAAAATCCAATTATGCTAATTCAATCACATGACAATTAAAAACCACTCCTCATATTTACATTCAATCTCCCACACTTATCAGTTGGGAATGACGAAGTCATGTCATCCATCCTTTCATTCATTTGAATCATATTAGAGTTGTTTTTCCCTATTTGGGCTAATTTCTAGACCAAGACTATTATATTTGGGCTAATTTATAGACCAATACCAACCTTTTTGGGCTAATTTTAAAGACCAAGACCCCCCCTCTTTGGGATAATTTCTATACTAATGCCTCCATCTTTGGGATAATTTATAGACCAATTATTCCCTCTTTGGGATAATTTAAAATACTAGGACCACCCTCTTTAGACTAATTTAAAATACCAAGAATGCCCTCTTTGGGTTAATTTCTAGACCAATGTCTCCCTCTTTGGGCCAATTTCAAAGATTAAGACCACTCTCTTTGGGATAATTTCTAAACAAATGCCACCCACTTTGGACTAATTTAAAATACCAACACCACCCTCTTTGGGCTAATTTCTAGACCAATGTTGCCCTCTTTGGGCTAATTTCTAGACCAATGCCTTCCTCTTTGGGTTAATTTCAAATACCAAGACTTCCCTCTTTGGGCTAATTTTAAAGACCAATACCACCCTCCTTGGGATAGTTTATATACCAATTCTACCCTCTTTTGGATAATTTAAAAGACCAAAACCACCATCTTTTAGATAATTTCTATACAGTGCTACCCTCCTTAGGATAATTTCAAAGACCAAGACCAACCTATTTGGTTTAATTTCTAGACTAATGCCACCCTCTTTAAACTAATTTAAAATACCAATACCACCCTCTTTGGGATAATTTAAAAGACTAATTCCACCCTATTATGGATAATTTCAAAAACTAATTCCATCCTCTTTGGGACAATTTCATTCAAGACTAATCCCCTTACATGTATCCTTATTTGGAGTAGCCTTTCTTCCATCTTGACCCATGGTATTTGAAATCAATTTGGTTAACACCTTATTCAAACAATAAAATAATGCCATTGTGTTGTGTTTCATATAATATGTATCCAAAATCCTACCTAACTTTTCTATATATTGATTGGATACATTTGATCAAAAAGAGGAAATACTTGTGGTTAAGAGGAAACTTGTAGACCTACCCCAAATAGTCATGTCATCACTTCTCAAGTATAACAAGATAGTCAACCCTTAACTAATGAACTCATGGTTACTTTAATTACTTCTCTAACTAATAATTTATTTCACAATTACATGTTTACTTGTCCAATATACAATTCAATCTTAAATCCACAATAAAGCCAATTATTCCCACTCCAAGGGCTATTATTCATTGAAGACCCAAGTGTGTCCAAGTTTGATAACTACTCAATTAGGGTATACCATGATCCCCTTCCCAAACATGACCAAATGCATCCAATTTCAAATGATGGTCAAGATAGTCAAATAATCCTTGATATTTTTATCTAATCAACCATCTTCAACAAAACTAAAACCAGTATTGGTCTATCTCTATTTGACCAAGGACCTATATTTGATGAAGGACCCATATTCAATGAGATCATATTTAAATATCCAATTATTATTTAGTAATAACCCATTATTAATAAATTGATTAAAATTCCTCATTTTATAAAATTCCTTCACCCTAAAGCCTTCATTTCCATAGTGAAAGGTGAATAAGATACTTGTGGAAAATGCATTTCAATAATCCATTTTTGTAGACATATTTACATTAGAAATAGTTTCCCCTTTGGAGCCAAAATTATTATTAGAATCAACCTAAAGATCAAGTTTTATTTCAAAACTAATACCATAATTGGGTTTCATTCTAAAACCAATATCAAATTTAGCATCATAAGAAAATCAACATCAATCTCAATATTAGATTCAAATCCTTTTGAGTTTGAATCAGCTTCAAAATTATAATATATTAGTGGGTACTATGACATTGGATATACATTTATATCATAGACACTTAAGTATTCATAAAATTTATAATAATAATAATAATAATAACTTAGTAGATGTTAAGACATTAGCTACATGTTCCTTACAGATTAGCTTGAAAACCATATTTTATCCTTCTATGATTATTGAGGAAGTTTCTTTCAACATTAATTCAAGTTATCCTAGTAGCATCTATAAGTACTATGATTCATTTTACCCTTACATTGGTTATTACCATTACACATGCCTTTCACATTAACCAACATATCTATTATATTGACATCCATCCACCCACAACTATTGATTGTGATCAATAGAATCACACATTATTGAACTCCTTCCATGGTGACATCTTAGTGGTAGAATTTTTGGGGTTCCAAGACAAAATTCAAGTAGAAAAATAATCTCCTAGTGAAACATTATTGGATGATCTAGGGTAAAATAAAATTCTAAACTCATCCTCTTATAGTGAAACCTTTCTTGAGGCACTAGACAATAATTAGAATCCTTTAGTGAAATCTTATTTAAGGTGGCAAGGGAAAATCAAAATAATATATTAGTGTCCCTATTATTAAATGTGACAACATTTTGATCTCTATGAGTCTAATTTTATTTCATTTTCTCCTTATCCTAGAAGTTTCCATAGGTTTCCATAACTCATCTATTCATTTACATTGCTAAATCATGAGTTTAAACCCATTTCTAGTCACCTTAGAGATATTACAATTTTTTTAGCACAAATTAAGGTTTTTAGGTATGTTAAGGTTTATATTGTGGCCAATAGGGATATTTTAAAATATTATTTATTGTATAATATATCATATGGGGTGAACTAGAGTCTATATAAGTATTGTAGGGTCTTGGTAAAATGAAATGTCAACTCTATGAGGTCAATTTAGTTTTATTAGCTTTTATCTACTCTTGAAACTACTTCTTAAGGGTTCTAAAGTCATTTTCAAGACAAATATAAAGTTTAGTATGTGAAATTGGTACTTTTAAATCATTAGAAGAGGCTTTTTAATGTTCCTAATGTCATAATATAGTTAGATCTTGTAGGTCCAATGCTCAAAGAAGGAGAAACCAAGATAAAAGGGGTATTCATGATAATTTATATGATCATATTAAAGATTAAACATATTAAGAGTGATCCTCCACCTCACTCATGGATTTTCAACTTGAACATAAGTTTCACAAATTCAAAAATGGCAAAATACTCAATTTCTACTTCACCAGGTCCTTTACAATATTTGTAAGGGTCATGTGTGAATGCTTGTTCCATATATGATATGAAAAATTGGATCATGATATTTTTATCAGGCATGGGACCCCAATGGGGTTTATATTCATGTAATTGGTATTTGGTTAAATATCCTATTCTCTATGAACAAATGTTAAGAAAGTTAACTGCTTGGAGAAAGCCCTAAACCCCCACCACCTTGACTTTTAGGCAATCTTATTGTAGATATGAGATCATTGTTGTAGAACAAGTGTTATATGACTTGAAAAGGGTTTGATGGGTCCTCTAATGTCAGCATGCATTTTCATTTAGTGTATGCAAATGTAGGGATCTTCATGTTTCTTTAGGTCATAGGTCTACCTCATTGAGTGGAATCTTCAATGTGACTAGTGAACATTTTTAGACTTTTTATGGTCCTATAGCATGAAAAAAACCTCTCACATAATCCATATAAGGTCTCAATAAATTATCATCATGATATAATTCCTAATGACTTATTGTTCATAATGAGAATGCACCTATAGGCCTACTTGGATAAATAGTTTATTTTTAAGATGAAAAGAAAGAATAAAAGGTATTTGAAAGTGTTTGAGCCTAATTGGGACTTAAAACAAGAAATTAAATTTATGAGATCATTTAATTAAAATTTAAGACCTTGAGACCACTAGATATAGTCATAACATCTAATGAGCACCTACAGTCTGTATAAATCAGTAGGTGAGATAAAGGTACAAATAATGAATAAATGATTGAAACCTAATTGGAACTACAACTAAGTCAAAGATCCAAAGTAGGATCAGTGATGAGAGAGTAAGGTCCAAATATATAGTATGCAGTCAAGATCTTATAAAGGCCACAAATAAGCTATAATGAGGAACATGTTGGTGATGAGCCTATGAATGAAACAAAGTAAGATTAAGTTATAATATCCATCTCACAAGACAACATAGTCATAGGATAATTTGTAAACCAAGGGAAACTATTAAAACATGAATAGTATGGATAAAATTAGGTTCAAAGGGCACATATAGTCAAACATAAACTATAACTTTGCCTGCTCGTTATGAGTTCCTACTTAATTTGAAGAGGATTAAATAGCTATGAAGAGGTTTGAAAGAGATAAAGTTGGTAAATATTTTCATAATGTTTATAAATGTCTCATTTCAACTCTCAAACTAGATGATTGAAGAAAAAATGTTTAAAGCTCTATTTAGGCATGTATGCTTAATCCACACATAAGCTATCTAGCCAGTCATAAGAGAGATTGGAGTTTTGAGGGCCTCTATAGGCATATCCACACTTTTAAAATTGGTAAAAAAATATGGATATGAGTGTAACATGAAACCCATAGTTACCCCAAGGTCATATATGTAGTAGGCATATTCATTGTTTTGTATTAGATCTTGCACACTCTAATGGTAAGAGGCAGGTCTTGAGATTAGAAGTCTGTTTGGATCTAAAACAAAAAAATAAGAACATCAAATTCCATGGAGGGAAATTGAATCAATAAAAAAACATATAATAGGTCTAAACATACTCTTAGAAAACAAAAAATCCTATTAAAATTATATTAAGCCTTTCTCTAGGTTTCTATTCAGATTTCATTAACATTCAATTGTAGTAATATGTGCAACTAGGCCTAACTATCAACTAGTTCATCTAGCCAACATTGAAGTGAATATTTGAGAGGCATGGAATTTTTTTTTAAGGTATCAATTTAAGCCTTAATAGCCTTTAATACATGGTGATTAAATATTTTAGTTTTATATTGATCAGTTATAAGCTTAGTAATAAGAATCAAATGATCCCTTCCCTACCCAAGATCATAGACTGCACCTAGGAGTTAGGCTACAGCCCTCTTTCAAAAATGCCTATTTAAAGAGAAGTTAATGATTCATACACCTTGTTTAGGTGTCATCCCTTAATTTTACATGAATTTTCAAGGTAAATGAATAGGTTGATTTCAAGAGATCAGACCAGTTTGTAAGAAGAATTGTGAACTCCTCAAAATTGACTCTTTCTAATTTGGAGGCAATTTGTAAAGGGTTTGGAGATCAAATGAAACTTGATAAATACATCATATGATTCCTCCTAACTCTTATTAATACTAATCATATTTATACATTATTTTAACCCCCTAAGATTCCATTTTTTATGTGGGATCTCTCTCTCTCTCTCTCTCTCTCTCTCTCTCTCTCTCTCTCTCTCTCTCTCTCTCTCTCTCCTCTCTCTCTCTCTCTCTCTCTCTCTCTCTCTCTCTCTCTCTCTCTCTCTCTCTCTCTCTCTCTCTCTCTCTCTCTCTCTCTCTCTCATCTCTCTCTCTCTCTCTCTCTCACACACACACACACACACACAACACACACACACACACACACAACCACACATTACTGTTATAAGTATGCCTAGTTTTGGCATTTGTAATCTATCCACAAGAAAGGTAGGTGAAGCCCTACTATTTTTGTTACTCATTTTTTCCTTAATATTTTAAATTCAAAATTTGTTTAATATTTCCAAGTTAATATTGTAGTGTGTTGAATGAGTTGTTAATATATGCTAGTGAGAAAAGTGCTTTTCCTTGCATCTTGTCCTACTTGTGTGCACCTAGGTATGGATATATTATCTTCTTATAGGTCACTTAGATCATATTGAAGTTTGGTGTTGTATTTAAGTGTTTCAATCTTCATTAGTATCTTATTATTCCTTTTAATCTCTCACCTTACCTATCATACTCACATAGTCTCTAGGTTGAAATACTTATGTGAGAAACTCTTTCTTAGAGCATAGATCAGATTATAGTTATACCTCTTTAAGTGAAAAAATAGAATAATTTTGGATCAAATATTATAGTGCATCACCTCTTTGTTTATTTTTCTTGTAGTTAGATACTTTTTAATATATTTTCATATAATAATTAATTAGTAAGTGAGGAATCAAGACAAATCTAAGGAGCTAGCCCTTTAATCTAGAGGTTTACCTCTGCTATAGGCAACCCATATGTTTGTAGGTAATTCCATGTTTCACTAAATTTTTAGAAGGCTTAAACTACCTTTCCAATGGTGCAAGATTGAGTGATAATAGTTCTAGCATGCCTGATTGGACTATTGTCTTAAACACTTCTTGTGAAGGTGAATGGTTGTGATGACAAGACAATAACTACATAAGTATTCCCCACTCAAAATTTGACAACTCCACTAAAGGTAATATCTATTTTTAGACCAATTTTTTTATTATTTTCATGCTTCATGGTCTTTACTAGGTCATCTGTTAGTAGAGGTAATTAGCCTATAAATCTACTCCCTCATCCTGAACTTCTTCTTGACACTCAGTACCTTAAACCTTTCTTGACACTTGATATTCCTAAATAAGATCTTAAAGAGAAAGAAGGTATTGAAATTCAAGAAGATCAATAAAGTGAAAAATAATTTGAAATTAACATGGGTAGGCAATATGCATTCCTAGCTTTTAATACAAAAAATCCCATAAATCTTGTTGCCTATGATGATATCCATCCCAATGACACTAAAAGTGTTCCCACTTTGAATGGAGAGGGTCCTATCACCCTAAGTGAACACATTAGAGACATATCTAACTTTCACAATTTTCATAATATTACATAAATCAACATAGCAATCAAATTGCTTACCATGTCTCTTAGGGGAAAATCTCTTGATTGGTATAGAACCTTTTAAATAAGATGTATTACTACATGGGATGAATTTGTGAAGTTTTTGGCTTAAATATTTGAGGACAAGAGTGATCTTACATTGTTGATCCATCATTTGAATGTCATTCAAATAGGGCCTAAGGAATCCATGCATAATTTCAATGAGAGGTTCCAAAGAACATGGAATAGGTTGTCACCTCCCATGAAAACCCCTACAAGTTTTGTTTTCCCAACCTATCTCAAAGTTATCAGTACTAGTATAGCTATCATGTTACAGTCCATGGGAGGATATACTTTACTTGATGCCTATGATATATCTATTAGAGATAAGAATGGTTTGATCCAAACTAGTAAACTCCCTCCAAAATTCTCAATGCTTATTTTTCCTAACATGCTTGTTACTTATCCAATCCTTGCTATAATTCAAAATCTAAAAAATAAGACTAAAGTTTCTCTAAAGAATTTAGATGATGCAATTCATTGGGAATCAAGATGTAAGGCCTTAGAAGCTTCAAATAGGTAACCAAATCAACATGTTGGATTTTACCAAAACTCCTAATATTAACCTCCATAAGAAAATATATTTCCACCTTAGTATAATGTCCAAGGTAGGGGACAAGGTCAACCTAATGTCAATAGGCAACCTAATGCCTACAATCTGAATTCTACTTCCCCCACAAGAGTGATGGTTCTAGTCCATAACAACGTTGTTCAAGGAGAAGAATGGACAAATTATTGGGGGAAATCTCAAGGTTGGTTCATGAATGATAATGAGGGATAATTTTAATCCTTGGTGGCTCAATTAGGGCCTACTCCCCACTTGAAATCAAAATATGATGGCTCTACATAAGTAAAATCAAATGGAGAATATAGAAATCAACAAGCAAGCTTTATGATCTTTCTAATAGAGGATACATTTGTTATAAATCAAATCACCTCAGTTTTATCCAACACAATGTCAAATATAATAGCTTTGGGAGATTATAAATAAATTTATACAATTCTAAATAACCCTCCTTGAAGGCAATAAGGTATGAATGTAAAGTTGGTACCTTTTACAAGTCAAGCACCTCCTAAAAATTAGAACTTAGTAAGGTGGTCCAACCTTCATTGACTCCAACTCAAGGGAATTTATTTACTCATAATATGTAATAAAATTATAATGTGTCTTCTTTGAATATCATTGACTCTTTTAAGAATACAAATACAAGCATATCACTTTGGGAAATACTCCATATACCTAGTCATAAAGTGTTACTTTAAGAATGGCTATCCCAACTCCATATCAATCCCCAACCATCAAAATATGTTAGTTTATCCCTCAAAAATTAACCTTCTTGTATTGTTTAACCTTATACCAAGTATTAAAATCCCCCACATTTCTATAGTATGCTCATTATGGGATACAAACTAGTCCATAATTGCATTATGGATAATGGGACAAGCACTTCAGTTATGCCTAAACTAGTTACAGATAAGTTGGGATTAAAGTAAAAACATTATAAAAAAGTTAGTTTTGTAGCTTGATGGGACACCAACCAAGTAAATATGGTTAATAAAGTGTTTTAAAGTGTTATTTCATGACTTCCCAAGTTTTCCAATTTTAAAATACATAGTGGTGGTGGATCTGCCTGCACATTTTTCCATTTTCATATCAAGAGATTATACTACCAATATTAGAGGAAATGTTTCTACTAATTGGTATTTATTGGAATTTAAAATGAGGTATGGAGCTAATTTGAAAATAAGAACACAACCATTTGACAAGTTTCACTTTGAACTATATGTGGAAATTAGTTCTAAACTAAATTGTACTATCCACGAGTAAGAGAAACATGACATAGATGATGGAACATCCTCCCCTCTTGAAGTTACGTATAATCTCTTCTTGGATGAATATGGTAATAAGACCTATGGACATTATACCTATGATTTCATGGAAGATATTGATTTGGGGGTGCATTTCTTACATGAGGAAGGAATACCTATACCTTCACTTACTAAGGAGGAGAATGAGAGTGATGGAATGTGGAAGATGTTCTTTGATGGTTCAAAGAGAAAGATTGGTGAAGGAGATAGTGTTATGTTATTTCATCCATATAAACATCAATATTACTCTTGATATATATTCTATTTCATTTGTATCTACAATGTGGCCAAGTATGAAGGCTTCGTTTATGGCCTTCAATGGGCAAAGAGGAAAGGAATTAAGAAATTGCAAGTCTATAGAGATAGTGAACTTATTGTGCATCAAATAAGGAATATGAGTGATACCAAGAACCCTTAGCTTAAGAATTATAAGCATAGGGTGTGGAGTTTACTTTAATACTTTAATTCATTCAACATACAACCAATCTCAAGAGAATAAAATAAGCATGTTGACAGGTTAGTTACCACAAGGGCACAATTTGGAACACCTACTACCATAAAGAAGGAAGGAAATATTCACATATCAAGGTAATTATGAGGCATTACATTCTTGATAATTACATATTTCTTAAGATGCTTGATATTGATAATCTTATTGTATATTTCTTAGAAGGGGAATCTGATTTATCTTCAAGAAATCAAAAGAAACTCCATGATCAATATGAAAATCAGATTGTACAGTTGATAACAAATAAGATACCTAAAGTATTGGTCACTCTAGATAAAATATTCAATGAAAATTAAAAAATAAAAAATATAAGGTGGGCATGTATACAAGGTAAGATAACTATGAAAGAGTCTTAATATTTAAATATGAGCTCCTTAAACTAGGCAATGTTTGTTCCCCATCCGAAAAACAAGCATACATTAACTTGTGTATATAATTCCATGACATATTTTATTGGAAATATAAATATATAAAGGGATTTTACCCTATTATATTCCATCATACTATTGAATTAGATCCTAAATTCAAACTAGTTAGGCAAAATAAAATGCCTATTAACCCTAAAGTTGAGTAACTCATGAGAACAGAACTCAACGAACTTATTGAGTCTAAGATAATTATCCTTATCAAACACTCAAGTTGGGTAGCTAATTTTGTGTCTATTATAAATAAGAGTAGGTAAATAAGATTTTGTGTGGACTTTAGGGATCTAAATAGGGTGTCACTCAAGGATCATTACCCCTTACCTCTTATGAAGCATATTTTTCAAGTTGTTTCAGGGTCCCAATGCTTCTCACTCATGGATGGGTATTCTAGTTATAATCAGATTTTGGTGAGTGAAGATGATCAATTCAAAACAACATTTACTATAAAATGGGAGACCTTTTCTTATAAGAATATGCACTTTGATTTTTAAAAAATTGGTGACACTTTTCAAAGGGAAATGGACATGGATTTCAAAGGCCTAATCAATGAGATGTTGATAGTATACTTGATGATATAACCATGTTATAAAAGTATGTAAATGATCACATAAATCATATTAGGTAGGTTTTTGAGAGGTTTAGATAGTATGGGGTGTCTCTTAACCCAAAGAAGTACATCTTTGATGTCTATGAAGGAAAGTTACTAGGACATGTTATTTAAGAGGATGGTTTACCCATTGACCTTGAAAGGATAAAAGCTATTCTAGGCCCATTATTTCCCTTACACATGAGAAGACTCCAAATTTTAATAGGCAAGATAAATTTTGTGAGAATATTCATACCTGGTTTGGCATCTTTGGTGAATCTTATCATGACCATGTTCAAGAAGAATCAAGTTTTCAATTGTACTAAGGAACGTAAGAATAGTTTTGAAGCCATCAAGAAAAAAATTGCACAATCTCCCACTCTTTTAAATATTTATTTTGATAAGTACTTAAAAATATATTGATATTATCTCATCTATGCTTATATAAAATAATGATTAGGGTGTTGAACAACCTATTGCATTCTTCAGTCAAGGTTTTGAATATTATGAATCTAAATATACATTTTTGGAGAAACAAGTCCTTATTATTGTAAGAGGATTGAATAAGTTTAGATATATTGTTTCAAATAGTATAATTCACCTCATGGTCCCTCATCCTAGCACCAAGGAGTTCCTATTGATTAAAGACCTCAATGAAAAGAGGATAGGGTGGATTACAAAGGTCATGGAGTATGATGTTGACATCAAGGTGACCAAGTTGGTAATAGGTAAGGGTCCTTGTGAGCACTTGGATTTAGAGATTCATGAAACAAAAGATGAAGTTTTGGTTAATCAAGACTACCCTCAACTAGCTGATCTCACACCTCTATAATGTTAGATACAAGACATCATTAGATTCCTCCAAAATATTGAGTGTCTTAATGGCTTGAGGAGGTCCAAAAGAAGTTATTATAGATTTAAAACTATCCCTTATTGTCTTGTAGATGGTGTAATTTTTAGGAGAGATATAAATGGTATATTTTTGAGATGTATTGACAAAGATTAGTTTGGTGTAATACTTAAAAACTTTTATCATAGAGCATCAATGGGTCACTTCTCTCCAAGGATAATAGCTAAAAAAATCATGAGGGTAGGATAATATTATCCTAGCCTCTTCAAATATTGATATGCTTGGTTAAGAAGGTGTGCTCAATGTGCTTTCTTTCTATGAAAACAAAGACTTAAATTTCTCCCATTGAGACCCATTCAAGTGGATCAACCCTTCATGCAATGGCATCTTGATTTCATTGAAATGACTAATCCTCCATCAATTATTATCCATAAGTGGATAATTATAGCAACTGATTACTTTACAATATTGGTTAAGGTAATTTCATTTAATAATTCCAATGAGAGTTATATTTTGTAGTTTTATGAAGGCATTGCTACAAAGTTTAGAACTCCTTCTGCCATTATTTTAGATAATGCACTTACTTTCATGGGTGATAATATAATTGATTGGGATATTAGTAATGTTATACATCTAAATACATCATAAAAATATTACCATCAAGGTAATGGGTTGGTTGATTCTATTAATAAGAACCTAATCATGATTATCAAGAGGATTTTGGAAAGCAACTAAAGAGCTTGGCACACTAAGTTGAAGAGAATCCTATGGGCTGATAATATCACACATAAAATGTCAATAGGTAACTATCCATTTATTCTTATTTATGTTAGGGAAGCTATGATATTGATATCCTAAGAGCTACCTACCTTAGAGCTAGCACATCAGTTAGAATTGCTTGTAAACACTCCAATATAGGTGAGGTTAATGAAATTTATGGAGCTACAAGAGACTAGAAACAATTCTCACAAAGAAATGGATCATCATCAAGTGATATTTAGGAGTTAATTTGATAATAAATCAACTCCAAGAGTTTTATAAGAGGGTGAAAATTTACTAAAGTGGGATGAAGATAGAGCAAAGCTAGGGAGACACACCAAGTTTTACACTTTGTGGAGTGGGCCATATATCATCATCAATTACAAGAAAAAAATACTTCCAATTGGAAAGAATAAATGGGGATTAATTATCTATCCTTATAGATTGGATCCATGTGAATCCATGTTATTTATTATATTAAGGCTAGTCATGTACATAAGTAGGTGTGTGGTGTGTGTTGAATAAGTGTTTATGCACATTTACTTTTCTAATTTCTTATTTGGTTTGTTGTTTGAGTCTTTGTGTGTGGTGTTACCTAAATGATTTATGCATGGTGTGGTGTTTTTAGGTTGTATCTAGTTTGTTTCAAAGCTTCTATACTAGAACTCCATTTCCCAATGGTTAAGAAAATGTTACTAGTCTCACAACCTAGCAGGAAAGCTACCCAAAAAAGTCACTAAGAATGTTATCAAAATGTGACAACATTTTGATCTCTATGAGTATATGTCTATTTCATGTTATCTAATTTAACAATTTTGGCAATATTGGTGTATTATTTTTAATTTAGTTAAAGGGTCTGAGAAGTAAAATCAATGAATAAATATGTAATAATTAAGACACTAATTTGTATAAATTTGATTATAATTTTAACCTTTCTAAAAATAGTAATAAGGGATAAAAAATAATACTTAGCTAGAAAGTGGTTGAGATGGCTGAGATAGAGTCTGAAATTAGTTGTATAGGACTGGGACACTATCATAAATTATGATCTAGCCTTCATTTTGTGATTGGATAGGAGTGCCAAAATAAGACACTAGTGGTACTAACATTATAGTCCACTTTTACCACTATTGTCTAGGAGACCTTAGCTTTTTGGGTTTTGTTTGATATGTCTATATTACCTTGCTTGTGAAGTTTCAACTACTAGATGTTTATAAACTCTTTATAGAGATGATTTTATCTTCAAACCCTAGACTCTTTCATACTTTGACTAGCTTTGAGAAAGATGGGGGATTAGTGTGTGTAAGATTCACTGAACATGTATCCACACCCCTTATGTGGGTACACTACCTACATACCAATACTCCAAAGAAGGATCAAGCCATATGTAGATATCCCACTTGATGTGATTTATGTGATAGTGTGTATGAAGATTCAAATGCTAAAATTGGGTGTGTTTGAAGTGGTTAGGGACTAGTTTAAATATTTAAATAAGCTTGTAATAGTATTGGCTAGTTGTATGTAGATAATAGGGAAGATTTCCTGAGTAGTCTTTCTTGTATTCTTGCTTGTTTAGTGATATTTACCAACCCCATCCAAATGATATTTTAATGGAATTTTATAGGGATATATTGCCCATGGGTTGAATGTGCTCACATTAGGTTGACAAGGAGAAGGATGGGGAATCAGAAAGAACTGATCATTGGGACTAAAAATTCACTTAGATAAGAGCACCCAAATAGGACACTAGTGGAACCAACACTATATTCTAAGTTAGGCACTATTATCCTTAGCTAATGGGGCTTGGGGGGAATGGATTTCTCATGGAAAGAGCAGTTTGGATAGATTGGGATTAGGTTTGGAAGGCTATTAATGATTAAGAATTAGATAAACAATGCTTATGAGGGTCATGAAAGAAAGCAAAAGGGACCTATGCATTGGGTGTCATTAGCCACACTCAAGTTACTAATTTTCACAGTTTATATGACTAAATTTGCCCCCACCCCTTATTCTAGTGATGTAGTAAAGTTAAATATTAAGATAAAGGAAAAATAAAAAGTGTACCTAAGCTTACTTTCAAGGGTGAAGCTCATGAAGTTGTGTGATACTAGGTGTGCATAGAGATCACACTATAAAGTGTGAATCTTGTTGGAAATATTGTCATTGATGTCAAAGGTTTAGTATTATTGGTGATAAAGGCCCCATTGCATTTAATGTTATTTATCTTGGCTAATATGAGTTAATATTTATTTAATATTAACGAATATATTTTTGGTTGCATATGAGACAAAATAAGGGCCCATGGAGAAGTTGAAGAGTCATGGGATAAAGACAAAAGAAGGATGGGATGCATTTTCCCATGAAGAGTCATCTTGGGGAATACCAAGAGTCACCAAGTGAAGACAAAAGAGTAAAGGGCGAATTTCTCATGAAGGGACACTTTAAGGAATATGAAAAGTCACCAAAGATAAGGACAAAAGTGGGAAAGATGTTTTTGGTCATGAAGGGTCACCACATGACTTTTCAAATGCCTAGATATGAAGGGTCATCCAAGATTGGCACCATTTTCCATGAGGAATGAAAGGTCACAAAGGGGGAAGGCCAAAGGTCATTTGAAAGGCTATAAATAAAGGCTTGAGAAGCCATTATAAATGTGGAAGTGAGAGGTTGAATTGATATTGTAATATCTAGCTTAGAAGAGTAATTGTGAGAGATGAATATGATTTGTATTTGTTATATCTAGCTTAGAAGAGCAAAGGTGAGAGAGAGGAAGGAGATGTTGTATTGATCTATCATTTGTTGAGATATAAACATTGAGAGATAGGTGTGTGGTATACACAAAAGGGTTGGTGCTCATGTGGGTTGGTGCTCATGAATTTTTGTTGAGTTGGTGCTTAGCAAAGGGGTTAGTGCTCTTGTGGGTTGGTGTTCATGAATTGTTATTGGGTTGGTGCTTGGAAAAGGGGTTAGTGCTCTTGTGGGTTGGTTCTCATGAATAGGTGTTGGGTTAGTGCTCAACAAAGGGGTTTGAAGCTCCTGTGGGTTGGTGCTCATAAATTATAGCTGATGTTTGTACTTGATAAAGGGGTTGGTGCTCTTGTGGGTTGGTGCCCATGAATTGTTGCTGGGTCGGTGCTCGACAAAGGGGTTGGTGCTCTTGTGGGTTGGTTCTCATGAATAGGTGTTGGGTTGGTGCTCAGCAAAGGGGTTTGAAGCTCTTGTGGGTTGGTGCTCACAAATTATAGCTAAGGTTTGTACTTGGCAAAGGGGTATGGTGCTCCTATGGGGTTGTTCTCACGAATATGTTTGAGATTAATTCTCCATGGTTTTTCCCACATTGGGTTTCCACATTATATCTGGTGTCTCTCTCTATCTTGTGTGATGTTTATTGTTTGAGTTTTATTACATATCTTGAATGTTTGATTAAGTGTAATTTGGTTAAAGGAAATATTTATAAGATATATAATATACTTATTCACCCCTCTTCTTAGTATATTCCATGCTTAACAATTGGTATTAGAGCAAGTTCCTTTTTGAAAAGTTTTACAGCTTGAAGGTAGATTAAGAAAGCATGATGGTTGGGTCACATGAAGGATTTTCTACAAATAAGGCATCTTTGTTTGATGGGATGAATTATGCTTTTTGGAGCATGAGAATGAAGGTTTATTTGATTTCCCTTGGATTCAACATATGGAAATTAGTGGTGGAGGAATATGAAGAGCCACAGACATCTACAATTACTCCAATAGAAAAGAAGGCAAGTGAATGTAATGCTAAAGCTTTAAATGTTATTTTATGTAGTTTATGTGAATCTGAATTTGTTAAAGTTATGCAATGTAAATCCGCTCATGAAACTTGGGTAAAATTTGAGAATATTTACAAAGGTGATGGAAAGGTTTAGCAAGCTAAGTTGTAGACTTTTAGAAGGTATTTTGAAAGTTTGAAGATGGAAGAAGAAGAAGATATAGCAAGTTATCTCTTGCAAGTTGATCAGATAGTAAATTAGATTCAAGGTCTTGGAGAAACATTGGAAGAGTCAACGGTGGTGCAAAAGGTTTTGAGATCTCTACCAATGAGATATGATGTAAAGGTTTTAGCAATTGAGGAGATGAATTTAGCCAAGCTAAAGATGGATGAGATTCATGGTATTCTCATGGCATATGAGATGTGGATAGAACAAGATAAACCCTCAAAGAGAGAAGCAGCTTTCAAGACATCAAAGAAGGATAAAGCTAAGATTCAAGAATCAAGTGATAGTTCTAGTGATGATGAAGATGAAAATGAAGCACTTTTCATTCACAAGCCAAAAAGAGGAACAGGTAAATATCAAGGAAAATTACCTTTTAAATGTTTTAATTGTGGAAAGATTGGACATTTTTCAGCTAGATGCCCAGATAAGGTTAAAGATGATGAAGAAGAAAAGCCTACATAAAAGAATAATTTCAAAGGAAAATCTAAGAAGGGATTTGAGAAGAAGAGTCTATATTCTAAAGATCTTAGCTCAGGCAAAGATAGTGGATTTAGTGATTCAGAAGAAGAGATTATATTCATGGCTATACATGAAGATGATCAAGAAGAAGAAGAGGAAGAAGCTGAAGCAGATATGGAAGGAGAACTCAATTGTGCCCTAGAAGAGTTAGAAGCTATTCAGAAGAAGAATCGAAGGTTAACGTACTAGATCAAGAAAAATGAACAAGAGTCAAAGGAAATGATTGAAGATCTACAAGCACATTTTGAAGAAGCCAAGAAGAATGAAGAAGATCTCACAACACAGTTGGAAATAGAAAGAAAAGATTGTGAAAGGTATGTTATTGAAATTGCCTCTTTAAAAGAAGATATTAAGAAAGTAGTCAGTGATAAAGCAGTCAGTGATTCAAAATTTGAAGATAGCACTAACATGCTGAATAAGATATTGGAAAGTCAAAAAGCATATTCAAATAAAATAGGGATCAAATTTGAAAAGAAAAAGAGATATGCTGAAGCTCTTACATAAGAGGACACAAAAAGGGGAGAAGTGAAGAATACAAAGGAAATTCCAAATAGAGAAGGCTAGAAGGAACAAAACTACAAAAGGCAATCAGGTCAGAGATATACAGACAGGTCTTATTTTTATGGCTATTGTTTTTATTGTAATAGATATGGTCACAACAAAGTAGAATGTAGAAAAAGAGCTAACAATTTCAAAAATAAGGAGAAGGAAAGGCAAGTAGAGTCAAGCGGAAGCCACAACTCTTTTTCTCCTTTATCAAGCTTGAATGAAGAGACCATAGTGTGCTACAAGTGCAACAACTTCTGACACATAGCTCAATATTGTAGGAGTGTGTTCGAGTCAGTCAAGAAGGATCATAGTTTCAAAGCTCCATTCATCAAGAAAAAGAATCAGTGTCAAAGATCCATTCATCAAGAAGAAGCTTCAAACATGTACATGGCAAAAGAAACAACCTGAAGATTCTATGATGGTGTAGACAGCTCTACATGTGGGAGGTAAAGACCAACCATGGTTAATTGATAGTGGATGTTTAAGGCATATGATAGGTGATAAAAGTAAGTTCATTTCTATAAAGAAGATAAATGGTGGCATAGTGAGATTTGGAGATAAAACCACTACCAAGATAGCTAGAAAAGGTACTTTGAGTTTGGATTATGGTAGAACTAAGACTAAAAATATTTTGTATGTAAAAGGTCTTAAGCATAATCTGTTGAGTGTTAGTCAAATTTGTGATCAAGGATACACATTAAGGTTTCATGATGAAGGTTGTGAGATTAGAAGAAAAGATGCAAATGAGTTGATTGCAGATGCTCAAAGGATAGGGAACAATGTATATGTTTTTTCAGATATCTTCTCAAAGACACAATCAAAGGATATATTCAAAGATCAGCGAGAGGAGTTGGGAGTAATTTCTATTACTTCCTACCATTTATGTTCAACATCAAGTGAGGGGTAGCTAAGGGTTAGCTCCAGGTAGGCCCTTTACCATTGATGTCAAAGGGGGAGAATAACAGGTATAGGTATAGGTGCAGAAAATAGGTACAGGGAACAAGTATAGGTTACTACAGTAAGGGGGTTTTACTATATGTTTTCAGATGATGGTAAGTGTAGGTGATAGGATATGGTAGTTTTAGGATTGAGGTTGCCTTTAATGACAAAGGAGGAGATTTTTGGAAATATTGTCATTGATGTCAAAGGTTTAGTATTATTGGTGATAAAGGCCCCATTGCATTTAATGTTATTTACCTTGGCTAATATGAGTTAATATTTATTTAATATTAAAGAATATATTTGTGGTTTCATATGAGACAAAATAAGGGCCCATGGAGAAGTCGAAGAGTCATGGGATAAAGACAAAAGAAGGACGGGACGCATTTTCCCATGAAGAGTCATCTTGGGGAATACCAAGAGTCACCAAGTGAAGACAAAAGAGTAAAGGGCAAATTTCTCATGAAGGGACACTTTAAGGAATATGAAAAGTCACCAAAGATAAGGACAAAAGTGGGAAAGACATTTTTGGTCATGAAGGGTCACCACATGACTTTTCAAATGCTTGGATATGAAGGGTCATCCAAGATTGGTGCCATTTTCCATGAGGAATGAAAGGTCACAAAGGGGGAAGGCCAAAGGTCATTTGGAAAGATATAAATAAAGTCTTGAGAATCCATTTGTAAATATGGAAGTGAGAGTTTGAATTGATATTGTAATATCTAGCTTAGAAGAGCAATTGTGAGAGATGAATATGATTTGTATTTGTTATATGTAGCTTAGAAGAGCAAAGGTGAGAGAGAGGAAGGAGATGTATTGATCTATCATTTGTTGAGATAGCAACATTGAGAGATAGGTGTGTGGTATACACAAAGGGGTTGGTGCTCTTGTGGGTTGGTGCTCACAAATTGTTGTTGGGTTGGTGCTCAGCAAAGGGGTTGGTGCTCATGAATAGGTGCTGGGTTAGTGCTTGACAAAGGGGTTTGAAGCTCCTGTGGGTTGGTGCTCATAAATTATAGTTGAGGTTTGTACTTGGCAAAGGGGTTGGTGCTCCTGTGGGTTGGTGCTCATGAATTGTTGCTGAGTTGGTGCTTGGTAAAGGGGTTGGTGCTCCTGTGGGTTGGTGCTCATGAATAGGTGCTGGGTCTTGGCAAAGGGGTTTGAAGCTCATGTGGGTTGGTGCTCATGAATTGTAGCTAAGGTTTGTACTTGGAAAAGGGGTATGGTTCTCCTGTGGGGTTATTCTCATGAATATATTTGAGATTGATTCTTCGTGGTTTTTCCCACATTGGGTTTCCACGTTATATCTGGTGTCTCTCTCTATCTTGTGTGATGTTTATTGTTTGATTTTTATTGCATATTTTGAATGTTTGACTAAGTGGAATTTGGTTAAAGGAAAGATTTATAAGATATATAATATAGTGATTCACCCCCCCTCTCAGTATATTCCATGCTTAACAAGTCTATGAGAGAAAATAAAGAGTAGATCAGTTCTTACTAGATACACTATATCTAAAATAAGAACATACAAAATCTAGGTAAGAGAGAGAGGAAGATAAAAGAATGAATACACCTCACTAAGTATGTAGACCAATACAAAACTTGTTGTGATGCTAAGTTATGTTGAGTGATGTTGGATGTGTGTTGAACCAAGATTAAAATCATGAATAGAGTTGAGTGATCAATTCCCTAAAAGTGGCTCAATAATACAAATACTAGACCTTTGGCTCAATTTTCACCCACTAAGTGAAGATTCATGGTCATACATGTTTTGATTTATGTTTAGACTATGTGTCTAATCCTTTTGAATAGGTGGCTCAAGAATACAAAGGCTAGTTAGTACTTTAGTTCCATCATTGCCCCATGAAGTGAAGATATGAACTAAGATGTGTGTCATATGGGATGGATCCTGAAGCCCATGAATGTACTATGATATGATAATGTTATTTTGGATATTTGAATATATTATATAAACTAGGCCACTCTTGTCCACTCTAAAAGATGAAGATTAGACTTCTATGAAAGCCACTCTAAAACTAGTGTACTAGGCATATATGAAAGCCACTCTTAAATGTGGAAGTTAAGCTTATATAAAAGCCACTCTAAAATTATGCCAACCACCTATAGATGGAATAAAGAATGAAGCTACTAATAATTATTGGGTAATACTAAACTTGAAAAGAAAAGAAAATAAATGTGTTGTCCACATTTCCCCTAATCACTAGTGTCTAAAACATGGATTTTGATTTAGAAGTTATATCAATTACTGTATCTAAAACTAGAAGTGAGATCCATCATAATACACATGATGCCCCTTATATCTAGATTCTATAAGAAAAAGTGTATTGAAACTATTGATTTTGAACTGGTCTAATTATGCAAAACTATAGTTGAACCTACTTTTCTACATCCTTTTGGAAAGTCTAGTTTTTCTATTGTTTGGATAGGAGTGCTAAAAATAGACACTAGAGGTCCCAAAACTATAATCCAATCAAGGTGTTATTGTCCTATTCTAAATTTGATGACTATTCTAACATTTTCACTATCTCCCTAGTCTATTCTATCTGGTTTGATGTCTAGTTGTTATTCTAGGTGTTTTGAAAGCTAAATTTTTTACCCTTAGGAGCTTTAATCTCTATGATAAAACCCCTATTTTTTCCTCCTTGACTGAGTTTAGTAATAAATATCCTATAATGAATACCCTCATAATAAATATCCCTAAAAGTGTGTTATATTGCAAAGATACATGATATAACAATGATAATTGACAAGATATCTCAAGATATAGCATGGTTTGTACTGAAAGATTGTTAGATCAACAAGACTATGCTTAGATAGATATAACAATATAATAACGTGTGCAATGTATAGAAATAGAAATAGAAGTTTGGTTAGTTGTTAGTTTTCAAAGAGGGATGGAACATTATGTCCATCATGGCATCCAAGAATGCAAGAATAATGCATGATGTGGATCATGGAATTGAAAATAATTGAAAAATTAATCAAGCAACAAGCATACAAGACAAGAATCAATAAGCATACAAGAGTGGCCAAGGGGCCAAGAAAATAGGGGACATGGGCACATGTCATTCAAACTAGACATAAATCATAAAAGGCATGTTTAAATGCCACATACACATACAATTGAAACAATAAAGGTTGGCATGAAAGCCATAATCACATAGAAGAGTACAAGAAAAGGACATTGACAAATTTCCTAAGGAACATATAGGAGGCAATCAAAAATTGATAAATGCAATCACATATAGCTATGTAAAGCAAGAAAGGAAAGCATGTAATATATTAGAAATACAGTCACATCTAACTAATCAAAGCAAGAAGTGAAAGTATTCAAGACATGGTAGTACAAGACTAGGTATATGCTAAGAAATAGATAAGTGTTATATACTAGTAGAATGTCAATGGAGTAATCTATGTAATCATAGTAAGTAATGTACATCAACATGATAACTAAAGTGTGTGGTGTAGGAATGACATAACCTGGATGGTGTATTCATGTAGAAGATTCCCCTAATGGGTATGTATATCAATGTGTGTTTTGAATGTATAAGTAGGATGCCCCCTCAATGGATAGAGTGAAGTAATCAAGGATTTGGATGTCACTGCACATACTCAAAGAAGATCAAGTGAAGCATGGTAATGAATATAAATTGATAAACAATAACATAGAATAGCAAATGTAAGTTTAGCATTATAGTAGAAATGTAAAGCATGGATGATTCATATAATCAAAATATTTTTGGTGTTTTGGATTATTTGCATGCTTTTGTATTTTGAAATATTTGAATGTTTTTGGATTTTTGATATTATTAATTATTTTTTAATTTTTAATATTTTGTATTGTTTTTGAATTTTTAAGATTTGAGCTATGTAAAATCAATCATAAGAAGACTATGTATAAGATATTGAGAAGGAACTATGTAAAATAAATAATAAGAAACTATGTAATAGTAATTAAAAAAACTATGTACAAGTAAGCAAAATAAACTCTGTACAAGTAAATGAAAGGAAGCTATATATAATCAACCATAAGGAGACTATGTACAAGTATTTGAGAAGAGAAATGTGTACATAATGACATAAAAGACTAGGGTGGAGGGGGTAAAGGGTTCAAAGATGGAGATCATTGGGGATGGAGATGGAAGAAGGGATCATGGCCATCATCAAATGCCTCAATATCATCATCATATGATATATATTATATGCACATAGTGTCATCCTATCGAAGGTAAAATAAAGGTTGATCTTGTGGTAGAGATGTTGATTATCCTCTAGGACATTTAGCTCTAGTAGTGGATTATTTTAGTGGAAGTGGTGAAGTTGGTACTGGTAGTGCTATAATATAAATAATAACTTGAACCTATAGTTTATCTAATCTCTTTTATAAATTTGTACATGATTTTGTATCATGGTCTACAATCCTATGAAAAAGACAAAATGGGTGACCATCCTACTATGATAATTTTCTAATAGATCTATGTCACACTGTAGGTAATGTGATTAATCCATGATCAAGTAACATCTATAGCATAATCTATGTTTGATGTTATGTGTTTTCTACCTAAATTTGAATGACTGGCTCTATATCCATAGAGGTAACCATGTGAACTATATGTGCCAAGTGATTTATATATACTAAGAGTGATGTAAGATGTGTAATGAGAGCTTTAAATTCATTTTGATACTCTCTTGGGCTAATTGGTGTAAATCTTAATCCACACAAATAGTCATCTATGAGTGTGGGTATTGTATCATCATTTAAAGAAGTCTGGGAATCTGTATCAACATCATGTATATATGGTAACTTAGAATTTACCACAAGGGTTAGCTTTGATATAGGAATATTATCAACTATTGTAGTAGAAGATAGTGGTGCTATGAGAATATCTTTAACTAATAGAGTAACTATATCTATATAATCAACTAATACTATTGGAACTACTATCAGTGAATATATAATTTTAACAAGTATAAGAAGCATGATTGATGGAGTAGCTAGAATGGTTGAGGCTATTATGATTGGATGAATCTCTAAAGCTGGGGACACAACTATAAGTGGAAGAGTGTGAGATGTTATAGTGTCTCCTACCTCATATGTATGTGTTTTATCAGGAGAAATATAATGAGGTGGTGATTGAACTATGATATGAGGTGTCCTATTTGGTGAGATAATTGAATATGACTCTATAATCTGATAATATCTAAATGGCTATTTTTATGTTGGGTATGTGTATAGGTATCCTTCATGCAGAAACTTAACACATTAATGAAGAGTATAAGGAACTTCCCCCATGATATATATTCAAGGTCTTCCAAGTAAAATATTATAATGAAGAGGACCTGACATGACTTAGAACTATGTAGAGAGAGTTTTTGGCCCTACCATTATATCTAAAGCAATGGTTCCTAATGTCTATCATGGTATATCATCAAAAACTCTAATATTCTTCTATGATTTTTTCATGGATGCCATATTAATACCCATAGTATGTAAGAATTTAATATTGCATATATTAAGTCTGAAACCATTATCAACTAAGAATCTTTTAGCTGCACTGGTTTTAACTTGTGCTTATATAAATAGTGGTAAATTTTGATCAATAACTATCTAAGATGAAATGTCCTCAAAATTAAAATAAATTACATATTATATAGTTTTTAATGTGTTGACCATTGATGCAAAATAAGAAGGCTCTAAATCAATGGGCATAGAAGTCTGAGTGAGTTCCTAATAAAAATTGTCTTTGAACACATTGGATTATTAAAGTAGTTTTAACATGGAAATCTTAGTTGGAGTGTTTCTCAACTAATCAATAATATCATAAGACTTGTGTAGATCTACTTATGTAGGTGGGTTGGTCTTAGTATGTGAAGGAATAGGAGGGTGACAAGGCTCTTGACTAGGTGGAGGAGGCATGGTGGCACATTGAGTAACATCTCTAACCACATTATCTACTATCCATATAGGAATAGTAGTAACTATGGGAGGAGAGTGAATATAATCAATAGGTTAAGGTTTTGGATGGAAAAAGGGTGTCAACTCAGCTCTTTGGCAATGGTTAGTGATCTATGGAAAGTAAAATGGACCATGAAACATAATTTGGCATGGGATAGAGGCTCTAAGGGAGGTGAAGCAAGAGGTATATTAACATTTTTAATGATAACTCTCTTAATATCATCCCATATTATGAAAAGTAATCATGAAATGTAAATAGTGAATCTTTGTATTAACATATGGTAGACGTCATCATTCATGTACATGATAGGACCAAGTATGGTCTCATTATTTACTAAAAATGCAAGAAATATTCAAAAATAAGTGAGATACATTTTTGAAATATGATTTTAGATGTAAGGTGATACCTCAAGAACCAAATAGGAGCTAGTACATGCAACTAGGGTCTGAAATATGATTATTTTGAAAATTAATATGAAAATTTAAAATTTAAAGTAAATTTCTGAGTTAGGTATACAAGTAAAAAATAAAAAAATTGTTGGAAAATTTGTGATTTAATGGGACCTAGTATGTGTCACTAAGGTTTTGAATTTTTTTTTTGAAAATTACTATTGAATTTTGAAATTTGAGGAAATTTTTTGATTTTAATATGATACTAAATAATCAAAAATTATTGGAAAAATACTAAAACCTAATTTGGACAACTAGGGTTTGAAAGAAAATTATTTTAAAACTACTATGAAAGTTTAAAATATAATGCTAATTTATAATTTTATTATGCAAGTAAAAAGTCATAAAAATATAAGAGAAATTAGTAGAAAATTTACCCTAAAGTTTCTATGGTTTTAATGCACAAATGAAGTAAGTCAAGCTCACCAAATGATTAAACAATTTTGGGAATATTGGTGTATTATTCCTCATTTAGTTAAAGGGTCTAATAAGTAAAATAAATAAATAAATATGCAATAATTAATCCACTAATTTGTATGAATTTTATTTCAATTTTAACCTTTCTAAAAATAGTAATAAGGGATAGAAAATAAGACTTAGCTAGAAACTAACTAAGATGGCTAAGATAGATTTTGAAATTCACTATGTAAGATTGAGACACTATCATAAATTAAGATTTGTCCTTCATTTTATGATTGGATAAGAGCATAAAAATTAGACACTAGTGGCACCAACAATATATTCCACATTTATTTCTATTGTCTAGGAGGCATGAGATTTTTGGGTTTTTTTCATTGTGTCTATGTGACTTTGTTTATGAAGTTTCAACTATCAGATGTCTATAGAACTCTGTGTCTATGTGACTTTGTGTATGAAGTTTCAACTATCAGATGTCTATAGAACTCCCTATAGAGCTGATTTTTTCTTCAAAACCTATACTCTGTAATTTTAACAACTGTGAGAAAGAGGGGGGGTTAGTGTGTGTAATATTCACTAAATGTGTATATATACCCCTTGTGTGGGCATGCTACCTACATACCAATACTCTAAAGAGGGATCAAGCCATATATAGTTCTCCCACTTGATGTGATTTTTTAAATAGTGTGTATAAAGATGAAAATACTAAAAATGGGTTTACTTGAGGTGGCTAGGGACTGGCGTAAATATTTTAATAAGCTTGTAATGGTATTAGTTGGATGTATGTAGAGAATAAGGAAGATTACTTGAGTATTCTTGTTTGTATTCTTGCTTGCTTAGTGATATTTGCCAACCCCTTCCAAACGATATTTGAATTATCTTTTATAGGGATATATTGGTCATGGGTTGAATGTTCTCACATTTGTATAACAAGGAGAAGGATGGGGACCTAGAAGGAACTAATCATTGGGGCTAAAAATGCACTTGGATAGGAGTGCTGAAATAGGACACTAGTTGCAATGGTGTTGTAGTCCAAGTTTGGTGCTATTGTCCTTAGTTGAAAAGTCTTAGGGGGATGGATTTTTCATTGAAATAGTAGTATAAATGAGTTGTAATTAGGTTTGGAAGGCTATAGATGATTGGGAATTAGTGAAAATATGACTATGAGGATCATGAAAGCAAGCAGGAGGGACTTATGGGTTGGGTGTCATTAACTGCACTCAAGTTACCAATTTTCACATTTTATATGACAAAATTATCCTTCTAATAGAAGTTTATATAGGTTTCCATAGCTCATCTATGCCTTTACATTGCTAAATCATGAGTTTAAACCCATTTCTAGTCACCTCAGAGATATTAAGGTTTTTTTAGCACAAATTAAGGTATTTGGGGATGTTAAGGTTTCTATTATGTCAAATAGGGATATTTTAAAATATTATTTATTTTAAAATATATCATAAGGGGTGAAATAGAGTATATATAAGTTTTTTAAGGTCTTGGTCAAATGAAATCTCACCTCCATGAGGTCAATCTAGCTTCATTAGCTTTCTCTATACTTGAAACTACTTCTTAAGGGTTCTAAAGTTAGTTTCAAGATAAATATAAAGTAATGTACATATAAGTGGTAATCGTACAACATAAAAAGAGGTTCATAATGTTCTTAATGTTAGAACAAGTCAAAATATAGTTAGACCATTTTGGATCAATGCTTAAATAAGGAGAAACCAAGTTAAAAGGGGTATTTTTATCATTTATATGATCATATTCAATATTAAACATAATAATATTCATCTTCCATCTCATTCAAGCCTTTTTAATGTTCAAAGAAGTTTCACAGGTTTAAAAATGGCAAAATACTCAATTTCCACTTCATTGGGTCCTTTGGTAGCTTTGCAAGGGTCATGTATGAATGCTTGTTTTGTATAGGATATGAAGATATGGATCTTGATATTTTTACAAAGCATGGGTACCCCAATGGGCTTGATATTCATGTCATTATTCTTTGGTTCAATCTCATGTTCTCTATAAACAAATGTTACTAAAGTTAACTACTTGGAGAAAGATCTAAACCCCACCATCTTGACTTTTGGGCAATATTATTGAAAATATGAGCTCATTATTGTATAAAAAGTGTCATTTGATATTATAAAGGGTCTGATAAGTCCTCTAATTCCATCATGTATTTTTATCTTGTGTATGTAAATACATGGATCTCCATGTTTCTTTAGGTCATAGGTCTATCTCATTAGGTGGAGCCTTCAATGTGACCAACAAACATTTTTAGACTTTATATGGTCTTGTATCATGAAAATAACTCTCACATAATTCATATAAGGTCTCAAAAAAGTCTCATAATGATAGAATTCCTAATGACTCATTGGTCATAAGAAGAATACACCTATAGGTCTACCTGGAGAAATAGTCCATTTTCAAGCTAAAAGGAAAGAAGCAAATGTGTTTTGAAGTGTTTTATATTAATTGGGACTTCAACAAAGTACAAGTCCATTAAGGAGATCATTGAATTGAAATTTAAGACCTTGAGACCACTAGATATAGTCATGACTCCCAATGAGCACCTGCAGTCTGTAGAGATTAATAGGTGAGCTAAAGGTGCATACAATGAATAAAATTATTGAAACCTAATTTGAACTCCAACTATGACAAATAGATAAAGGAATATTATTAATGATAGGGTAAGGTCCAAATATATAGTATGAAGTCAAGATCCTCTAAAGGCCACATATAGGTACAATGAAGAACACGCTGGTCTTGAGCCTATGAATGAAAAAAAGTAAGATTAAGTTTTGAGATCCATCTTAGTAGATAACATAGTCAAAGGATAATTTGGAAACAAATGGAAACATGTTGAAACATGAATAAGATGGATCAAACTAAGTTCAAAGGTAATACATAGTCAAACATAACTCTAGTTTTACCTGCTCTTTATGAGTTTGTAATTGATTTGAAGAGGAGTAAAGAACTATGAGTAGGTTTCAAATAGATGAAGTTGGTAAGTGGTTTCATAATTTCATGAATGTCTCATTTCAACTCTCAAACTAGATGACTAAAGAAAAAATGTTCAAAGGTCTATTTAGGCATGTAGGCCTAATCCACACATAGGCTAGCCAACCAGTCATAAGAGAGATGAGAGTTTTGAGGCCTTTATAGGCATAGATATACTTTAAAAATTGGTAAATAATATGGTAATGAATGTAAAAAGACACCTATGGTCACCTCAAGGCCATACAGATAGTTGACATATTCATTATTTTGTCTCAAACCTTGCCCACTCTAATGGAAAGAGATAGTCTTGAGACTAGAGGTTTGTTTGGACCTAAAACACAAAATAGGTATGTGAAATTATTTGGAGGGCCCTTGAATAACTAAAAAATTATATAATAGGTATAAAAATACTCTCATAGCACACAAAATCCTAGTTTTCAACCCAAATTCCCTTCAGGGCTAATAAGGAGGTGACAGACCTAGAACCTCAAACTTTCTGACCAATGCATAAATGCACACAGTGAAGTTATAACCATTTCCAAAGCATATAGATAGGTAAGGAGGGTGGTGTTTAATGTGTCTTAACCATTCCAAATAGTATAATTGAGTTTGGAGGGTTAGATTAGACCTCTCTTAATCTCAAGAACACTATGTCTACTACTTGAAGAGAAAATTCATACATTCATATCATAGCTCACACTTTGAATGGGAACCTAAGACATTTGGTATGGGTGAATAGGCTAGTTAAGAAGGTTTTCCATTTTTAATGAGGATAATTTATGTTTATTTTAGTATGAATGATTGTTAAGACCCAAAATAGGTCTTAAACCTTACTAAAAACCTTGGATGAATGTGATGTGAGAGATTTGCTTCCTAATGACTCCAAATGCATTTTTTAACTCTATAAACTTATAAACCTTGTCAAAGGCTCTCTAGTTCTCTTCATCATGAAATTTGATGTTGATGTCACCTATATAGACACCCTAAATACCCTCTCTTTTACCATTTTTGAAGATTTTGAAGGGTATAAACATTTGAAAACCACTATAGGAGGTACAATGAGATGTTTCATAACTCCTCAGAGCACAAACTCTTTTCATACACTCATGAAATGTTCTTATAAGTCTACAAAAGGAAGGTAGTTTGAGATGTACTAGGATTGAGAGACCTAGTCATCTAGATTGACAAGAATAACATGGTCATGGTGCCTTGAAGGCCTTATTCATATGATGAAGTGTTTTTTTTGGTGACATGATATTAATCAATTTTCCAAGTTTTCCATTTAGATTTCATGGCCATTCAAATGTAATAATAGGTGAAACTTGTTGAGGTGTTGTTAATTATGTCTCCAAGGTGTCCAATAGAATTATTGAGGTGTCATGTATGCTAATAGGTTAATGAAAACGTGTGCCTTAGTGATCATGCATGGACCTTATAGTGTTTGCTTGGTTCAGAAAGATGATGTATGTTAATGATGTGTTATCCACATTTGAGTGGCCCTATGGTGGGTAAGGAGTTCTTGGTGTACTTTTGAAAGTGAAAGGAATTCATCTAAGTAGTCTTTTGAAGGTCTAGGTTATCCTAGTCATCTTGGTAGAATTTATTGAGTAATCAGATTGATGACATCAATATTCACACATGTGAAGGTGTCAAAAGAGAGTGGTCACATGGGTTTATTCAAATTTATTACTAGAGCATGTGTTTTAAATTCAATATCTTGACATGATGTCTATAAATAGTTATGATGGTTCAAAGTTACTTTCCCAGGTATATTTCACTGTTATCCATACTTAAGCCAATCTTACATTAAAAAGTGATCATTGGAATTCAAATACTTAAAATTACAAAGGAAAAATAGTCTATAATGTTTTTCTTATAAATTTTTATTATGAATGAATTTAATTATGGATTAAAAATAAAAGTGGTAGATAACTTCAATGGAAATCTAGAAAATTTTATTTGAAGGTTTGACTGGTTGTACAATTTCATTTTTTATGGTTCAAAGTTGACTAAGGGTTTGACTTTCTTCTGCAAGTGACCCGAGAAGGATGTTTATGTTATTGTTGATAGTGTTTGGATGTTTCATGGTGAATTATATATTAGAGAGTGTTTATACTCCTTTAGAATAATTTTTATGGATTTTGGAGGTCTGAACAATCCATCTTTAGTATGAACTATTGCTTAGAAAGTTGAAAGTTTATTTTTTCATGATGTTTTCATGTACAAAGAAAATGATTGATATGTTTTCCATATGCATAGGTTTGTCATGATGAATTTAATCACTTTAAGATGTCTTAGGGATCACATGGCATGGACCTATGTGCTTTGAAGTGATCTTGTGTTTCTATTTTATCTCAGTAAAGTATTAAAGGGGTGATTAGGTCTCCATGGACATAAAATGGCTACTTAGGCCTAATTAAAAGGTGTTTATACTTAAGGGTGATCTATCAATGATATGGTTGACTTATGGAGATGGTGCTGATATTATTATTAATGGGATATAATCCTTAAGGGTTGAAGAATGTCTTGTGATTGACTAATAAGGTGGTGATAATATAGACTCTATAAAGAGCAAATTCAAAGATGAAAGTTTCTAGAGAGTGAATGTGCGAATAAAAGAGAAGTGTGAGTAAAATTTGTGGATGGATTTAAGAGAAGACAAATGTGAGGGATATGAGTGTGACCTAGAGGTCATATTTTTGATGTTATAACATTTTTATAAGTTTGATGATTGAGAATGAGTGAATAAGTGTAGAGTGATCCAAAAGGTTGTTTTGGATTCATTGCTTGTGTGTGAAGGCTTGAAAAAGTGTGAAGGGTTGAATAAAGATGTTATTAATTATTTATCCATAAAATTTGAAGGAAATAAAAATTATGGAGGTGTTGATATAATAAGGTGTTATGTGTGTGCTTATCCAAGCTTAGAGGTTGGTGTTCCTTGTGGATTGAGTACTTCACTAAAGTCTCTTATTTGTGATCTCTTATAGGAATGTAGTCCACGTTTTTGTAGGATTGAGAGTGGGTTTTATCCCTCATGAGGATTTCCCACATAATTCAAGTGTTATGTGATTTTATTTTGCATATTTTTCTTTGTGCATTGTAATGAATGGTTTATATGATTCATGAATGCTTATGTTGAATGGTTAAGAGTTTGAAGGATTGAAACTAAAGTTGATTTTATTTCATAATTGATTCACCCCCACATCTTAGTGATTGTAACTCTAATGATTGGTATCATAGACACACCTTCTTTTTAAGTTTGACCACATAAAGGTGATCAAAGGTAAAATGGATGACAAAGAGGCTAAGACATATCTTCAAGGTGAACTAGTATGTACTCTATCAAAAATCAAATGTCTAAAGGAAGAGAGTGAAATATTGAAGAAAAAGAAAGGAATCATAAATTCATATTTGACTTCCTAAATATGTTATGATATTAATTCAATAATTTATGGTGTGAAGACACAAATAGATAAACTAGAAACAATAGTCAATAATTTGTAGGATATGATGGATAAAGTATTGAATCAAAGAACAGATCATTTGGAAGGTAAAGTTATGACATATATAGATGTGATTTTATCTAAATACAAGTAGATGTATACCTCTACCAAAGGATTTAAAGATGAAACATATGTGGTTATTGATGGTCAAGTAAAAGGAATGTCTAACATGAATAATTATAGTTGTCTTCAATAGGTACTATTACACTTGTAATCAATATGGTCATACATATACGGACTATACTTTCTATTCAAAGAATAGAAATGAGGTTCTATTCTAAAATTACAACCAATAGGGACATATTTAAAAGTAATATAAGAGGGCCTATTGGACAAAGGAAATACAAGTCATTGACACCATCAAATGGTTCAAGGAAGATAAATCGAAGATTGAAGAAAAGAAGAAGTAGAATTTAGGTAGTGAACTAAATTAAGAGTCAAAGTTTGTCCATAGTACCTTACATACTCAAGATAATGAAAAAAAGAAATGGTACATAGATAGTGAATGCTCAAGTTATATCACAAGAGACAAGAGCAGGTTTACCTCTCTCAAAAAACAAAATTTAGATTCAGTAAGATTTGGTGACAATAATTATATTAACAAAATTGGCAAAGGTTCTGTAAGTTTGGACAATGGTCATACTAAAACTGAAATTTTTTTATATGTAGAAGGTTTTAAACACAATATTCTAATTTTTATCTATATGTATAAGCAAATAAATGTTCTAAATTTTCATGATAAAGGGTTTGAAGTGAGAAGAGCCAAGTCTAGAAAATTAGTTGAAAATATTCATAAGGCATACAATAAATTTTATGTGTTCCATGAATCCAAAAGGAAGGCATGCTTCATGAATCAATTAGAGGAAAGATATATTTAGCATATAATACGTGGACACTTGAGTTTTGATAACTTGATGAGGATCAATTCAAAAGGGTTAGTGAGGTATATGCCTAGAATCACTAAAATTCCTCATACTCTTTGCAAGGCATGCATTTATGGGAAGAAAAAAAATAAGTTACAAATCAAAGGATAATTCCACCATATTACCATTGGAGTTGATCTAAACTAACCTATGTGGACCTACAAGAACTCAAGGTATTCAAGGTAACAAATAATTCATGTTATTAATTGATCATTTTACTAGGATGACTTGGATATATTTCCTCAAAGAAAAATCAAAAGCCTTTGCAAAGTTTAAAGAATTTAATTCTCTTTTTCAAAATGAAAAGGGATCAAAAATCAATTATGTAGATTAGATAGAGGAGGTGAATTTTTTTATTGTGAGTTTGATACTTTTTGTGAAGATCAAGGGATTAGACGATAATAGTCTACTGCTAGGACACCCAAATAGAATGGGGTAGTTGAAAGGAAAAATATAACTATCCAAGAGATGAGTAGAACTTTGCTTCAAGATTCCAAACTATCAAATGAATTTTGGGAAAAGGTTACTAAAACATTAGTATACATCTTAAATAGAAGCAAAATTAGAGTAAATGGTGATAAGACTCCATATGAGCTATGGAAAAATAGGGCAACTAATGTCAAACATTTTAGAGTGTTTAGAAGCAAGAGTTTTATTAAGAGGGATTAAAATCTTGGAAAATTTGATTTAAGTTCTAATGAGGGCATATTCTTGGGTTATTCCTCCATAATTTCTACTTACAGATATTTAAACAAGAGACTCCATAAGCTTATTGAATGTGAAATCAAGAAGCCAAACTTGTAGATATTTTACACTATAGAGAACCCTAATTCAAATAATGAAGGCATGTCTAATCAATCAGATGATCAAGAGGAAGAGGTAAGATAGGACACTAAAGCTCCATCTAGGAGAATACTAAAGGATCATCTAGTTTTGTAGGTAATTGGAGATGTGAATGCTATTTTGTAGACTATAAGGATAATGTCGATCAATCAAAATCAATAAAACACAACTTTTTTATCCAAGGCTGAACCTAAAACATTCTTGGAAGCTAATAGATATGAAAATTGGACATGTGCAATGGATGAAGAACTTGATCAAATAGTAGTAAATGAAACATGGGATTTGGTACCTAGGCCAAAAGACAAAAATGTGATAGGAACCAAGTGGGTTTTCAGAAACAAGATGAATGATAAAGAGGAGGTCACAAGAAATAAGGTTAGATTAGTGTGTAAAATATATGCTCAAGTTAAAGGAATAGAATTTGATGATGCTTTTGTTCCTATGGAAATAATAGAAATAACTAAACTCTTCTTATCATATTGTATATTTAAAGGTTTCAAAGTCTACCAAATGGATGTGAAATCTACTTTTTTGAATCGAAAAATAGATGAATAAGTCTATATTGAGATACCTAAAGGTTTTTCCATGACAAGTAATTAGGACAATGTTTGTAAACTAAATAAGACTTTATATGGTCTTAAACAAGCTCCTAGAGCTTGGTATGACATGTTAGACAAGTATCTATTGAGAAAAGGCTTCAAAAGAGGGATAGTTGACAATAATTTATACATTGAGATAAAGGACAACAATCAATTATTAGTGGTAGTCTATGTTTATGATATAGTTTTTGGATCTAACAATGACACCATGAATAGAGAGTTTTTAGATGCTACAAAAAATGAGTTTGAAATGTAAATATTGGGAGAATTTCTTTTTAGTATTTCTTATTAACCAAATTGATGTAGAGATACTAATTTCATAGGAAAAATACATCAAAGATATGGTAAGGAAATTTGACATGTTGGATTGTAAGCTAATGAGTACTCTAATGATTACAGTATACAAGTTAAGTAAACAAGATGAATCACCAAAGGTTGATCAAACCTTTTATAGATCCATGATTAGAAGTCTTCTATACTGTATTGCTTTTAGGCCTGATATCATGGAAGAAGTAGGCCTTATAGGTAGGTTTCAAGATGATCCTAGAGAGTCTCACTTGAAATTAGTAAAAAGGATCTTGAGGTATCCAAAGAGCACCATAGAATATAGTTTATGGTACCCCAAGAGTAAATATTTCACTCTAAGGATATACACTGATGCAAATTGGGTAGGATGTGTTGATGATAGAAGTACTAGTGGTGGTGTTTTCTTCATGGGTGAATGCTTGGTGTCTTGGCTAAGCAAGAATCAAGCCTTTGTATCCCTATCTACTATATAATTTGAGTATATATCTAATAATCCCTATTATACTTAGGTAATGTGGATGAGGTAGACCATAAAAGACTATAAGGTGAGAAAAAATGGACCTTATCCTATCTATTCTAACAATACTAGTACAATTAGTATCTCAAGAAATCCTATTATGCACTAAAAAAATAAGAACATTCCTATTAGATATAATTTATTTAAATAAAAAGTGAGTAATTAAAGTGTTAAGTTGGAATATGTGCCTATTACAGAACAACTTACAAATATTATGACTAAACCATTAACAAAAATAACATTTGAATGTCTAAGAAAAAGCTTAGGAGTCATCTCTTTTTTTATAAATCAATAGAAGGTCATTGGTTAAGGGGGAGAAAAAATTTCATGATATTTCTCTAGAGGTTTGTGATTAAAAGCTTCAATAAACCTATTCAATGGCATTGGTCCTAAAGATAAATTCTTATCAATCTTTGAAGCCTGGTCTAGTTGGTCAAATTATGAAGAATGAAGGTAAGATTGTTTTGGAGTGTGGTGAGGACTTGTCCAATTGTATTCCATGATTTTAGATGTGATAAGTTGTTAAAAATAATAATTAATTACCATTTTTTTAGTTTGACCATTTTGTTAAGTGTTCACTACATGGTGAAAGCTCTGTTGACCAAGTTTGACTTTTTTGTCAAACTAGGGCAACTATAGGAAAAAACATGGTTTTTTGGGTCTATATGGGTTTAAATAGATGATATAAGGTGTCTAAAGGGTTAATTAATGTCATTTCATGTTATAATACCTTTGGTTATTAGTCCCCTAAGTTTATTTATCTTTTTTGGGTCATTTAAAGGCCAGTTTAGGTGCATTTAATGCTTTATACAAATTTTTTGGAAAGTGTGAAAGTTTAAAATAGTCATATCACTTTAAATGTGTCCTAATGAGTTTATATTACCTGTACCTAACTTAAATTTTGTAGGTTGATCAAGAAAGAGTAGTTTTCCCTAATAAAGAGGAGCTATTGGGCACTTATACAAACTTCCCAAGTCCATCTTCAGCTAAAAATCTAGGAAGAATAACTATTTAACTTCCCACACTCATTTTCACATTTTGAATTTAAGTATAATGCCAAAAATATCTTTTGCAACTCATTTTCACATTTTCTTCATTGGCATGCAAAGAAGGTTCAACTCAGAATGCTCAACATGGGTTATATAGGTGGAATTAGGAGGAATGGTCTTGGGGGTGGATATTAATATTAGTTTACTTAAATTTCATGGCAAGAAGTCTTATATTTATTTATTTTTTAATGTACAATTTTTAACACTCTAGGTAGCTTTTTGAGGAATTACATCCAAGAGGGATAGAATTATGAATCTATTTTTGAATTTCCGAGGTCCTTGGAGCTATGTGTTCCTTGTAAGGTGTTTTTAAGATTAAATTAATCTCTCTCAATGATGTTTTCATATCTAACACTTCACCTCTTTATTAATTTTTAAGGAGTCTCTTATAGTGTTGTTTCATGAGAATTTATAGAGTTGAACAAGTCTAGTTTTTTCCAATGTCTAAGGAACTCCATGGATATTTCAAATTGTTTTAGATATATGTTTGAAATAGGTTTCACTAAATGTCATTTCAAAGGATTATTCAATTTCCAAGTTTCTAAGTTACCTTTCCTTTTTTCTACCTTATCATCAAGTGTGTATACAACTAGCTTCTATAGGGGTTGTACAGAGGAGAATATAGTTTGGAATGCATGATAGAATCTATTTTGTGCCTTAAAACTCCCCAAGATCCATAATTATCATGTTATGGAGGTTCAAATATGTTACAAAATCAAATATCACTTCAAAGAAATATTTGCAACTTTTGGGTTCTCAATCACTAAATGCAGAAAATAGAGGCCCAGGAGGATTTTTGAGGTCATAGAACATGATTATTTGATCCCTAATATGTATAAATTAACTATCCATGTATCCCTATCTACCTATTCCAAAAATTTTAAATTTGAGATCTAGAATCCAAGTGGAAGATAGGTTTTGAGCTCCTCCAAAATGGCAAAAAAGTACTAAAGACAAGCAGTCATATCTACAGGTTTCCAAGAGAACTTGATGTTTACACTATGTGTGGAACTCCTAGGCCTTGTTAAATTATGGGAAACATTCCTAAATGGTACAAATGAAATTATTTAGTAGTTTGTTTTCTTAGGGGTGATAGTGACATAAAATGACTCTTTAGAGGTCATACCCTATCCGTACATAGGGTAGTGAGGGTGAAGTTTCATTAGAAGGTAGAAAGGATGGCATTGGAAGACTCATAAATAAATGTAATTTTGATTTTTAATGATACAAATTATAATAAAAAACTTAAAAAGAATTTTTAAGATAAAAAATGATTCAAACACCTCCAAGAACACACCTACAAGCTTGGGAATATCCACCTACAATCAGTCTTTAGAGAAATTGGTCTCAGTCTATAGTAATGAGGCCTTTTGAGGTAGGTTGAAACATTCAAGTGAATGGGTGGCATAAATGATACTATGGTGAGATAAATAATGTTTTATACCCTTTTTTGAAGATTTTAAATCACCCCAAATGCACTTATAAGCTTTCAAAATGAGTGCTTACAATCAGGGTTTGGAGTTACAGACAGTCAAGTAGAAGGAGGTATTTTAAGATAGATTAATCATATATATGAACTATATGAGGGATATGAGAAATTATAAAAACTTTATAAGACTTTTTACTTACCTTGGAGGCTTTTAGACACCCCCAAATGCACCTCCAAGCTTAGAAGGCATGTCTTAGTCCTAATAGGTAGGGAGGAGGTGAATGGTGCCAAAGGATCTAATACTTAGCATGAGAGGTGAGAGTTTAGTGATAAATACATTGGCAATGATTAAATATAGTTGAAAATAATTTACCATTCCCAAGAAACTATTTCAATTCCAAAACACTTTCCCACACAAACCTAATTGTCTCAGTTCGTATAGTTAACATGCCTAGGCCTTATTTCAAAGTGCTAAAGAAGGTGTCCAAGTACAAACAAGTCTTCCAAAGGTTCCAAAAGCTCAAAAATATTGGTTTGGATATGAGAAACACATTTAAATAGACCTAAATCATGGATAATTAATTAAAATAGGAGCTATGGATCATTTTGGGTGAAATCATACAAAAATAGGGGGTTTTATGGCATTTTTGGGGAAGATTGAGTTAGTTTGGTCACATAGACTTGGAATCTAATCAAGCCCTTTGGTAAAAATGACCATCATGACCTTATATATCTCCTAAAACTTTTAAATTTAATGGAAAAATATTTTTGATACCCACTATTTTGTCTCAGACCTACCTCAGTCCATGCATGCAAGAAAGGGACCAGTTTTGATAAATCTTACAAATGAGAGGATTGTAATAAGTTTAGCCACTAAAGGAGATGCCTAAAGCTGGTATACACCTAGGGGGAAATAAAAAACAAAACTATAAAGTCTAGATATTAATGTTTTGGTCTACACAAGGATATTTTCATGAAGGTCTGGTGGGAAAATATGCTTTGCCAACCCCAAGCAAGGTGTCAACTTAAACTCCACACTTCCCAAGGAATTTTAATGATTTTATTGATGTTTTTAGGGTTAAATAAGATGTTATTATTATATAAGAGTCCATTTAAATAGAATTACATCACCCATTGGTTCATAAAAGGCAAGCAAATTGCTTGGCAAGGCATGGTTCTTCCTCTAAAATAAGGGTAACTTTAATTTTGGGGTCTTTCTGAGTTCTTCAAAGGTTTTAGACATGTTCATGGATCAATTTTAGAGGTGTGTGTAATTTTGGTTTGCATTAAAATAATATAAGAAGATAATTTGAACCTCATATGTGATATAACCCTCATGGAATGCAAGAATCCTATTCAAGGGTCATTTTCTTTTGCTTGTATCTCCTCTAAACTTCTGGATGGGACCTAAAGGATTTTAGGATAGTTTAAGGAGGTCCTTGAAGTGACAACTAAAATTATAAGGAGTTTTCAATGTCACAACTTCATGAACAATAATTAAGACCAAAAATTCTCCTAAACCTTCTTAAAACCATTAAGTAGACCTGATGGTAGAAATCAAGCAAAAAGTTGTAGAGGATATTCCTAGGATTCCAAAAATGTGAATTTTTTATACGGATCCTTATAGAATAGGGGAGAAAAAGGATTTTTCACCATTTTTGATGGTGTGCAAATTTTAAAAATAATTGAAACATGAAATAAGTTTTGAGATAAATCTATACACTTGAACTAACTCAAAAAATTCACTTTATCTCTTGAAAATTATTCTAATTTTCCAAAACAAGCCTTCACTTTTGGCCACTCCAGTGAGCCAAATAGTGAGTTTTGGGGTAAAGTGGTGAAAAGTGACTACGGGAGATTTTTAAAGACTTCTTACAAATAATGATTTATAAGTCCTTTATAGGTGTCATGCCCCCTTTTTTATGAATTTGTTTTCAGATTTTGAAGGTTTGGAGTGCCAAGAGGTAAGGATGCATGTAATGAGCTCTTTTGAAATTCCTTGAGATGATTGTGCATGTCCACAACAATAGGAATGTTTAGATACCAGACCAATTCATGGATGATATTTTTTATAACCCCTCCTATCTTGGACAACCATAAAAATTTAGGTTTTGTAGGGAAAAGAGGATTTTTGGAAGGCAACTCAAGTAGGTAGTTTCTTATGCAAAATTGGTAGTTTTATGCCACTTTTCACCTTCCTTGTGATTTGTTTTGACAAGTGTACATCCTGACTTGGCATGGTTCACCTCATTCATTTTTCACATGAAAATATAAGTAATTTCCATTTGGTGACACATGTCCAAGTGACCCTTGGACTTCTTTCTCTCTCTCCTTCTCTCAAACTCTATAAGAGTTGGCCATTTTGGCATTGTTTTCATGCTCCACCAGAGTATGCTAAAGCCATGATCAATATTACAAATTAAAATAAATAAAATGACTAAGTTTTTACCTTTTTCATGGATTTTAATAGTGTTCTCTTATTGAATGTGTAATTTTCTTAGTGAAGACTATGGATTCCTTAGCATTGTCCTTCATTCTCTCACCTATTTGCAGTCTCCTCTTGCAGGGCATGTGAAGTGTTCAAGAGATGTTCATGGTTGAAGTGAGTAGTCTTTTAAATAGTATCATTAAATACCTCTTGTCTAATCCTCCTAATATCACATATAATTTAGAACCCCACAATGTAACAATGATGCAAGAAGACATGGATTTGGGAAAGTGTATGTTTTAGTTGGTTCTTTTATTTAAAGTGTGAAATGCAAATGGTCGGAGGCCATCAAAATAATTTGGTGCATCACCTTTAGAATAATAGGTTTATTTAATGTTATACTAACCCTTTTCATCCCCCTAAGTTTTAGTAGTAGGAGCAAGAGCTCAAATAATGCATCAAGGGGAGCTAGCCCCTAATCTAGAGATCCACTCCATGATAGGGATACCCACAACCCTGGATTGGTTCCACTGTGCCACTTGAATGAGGAGAAGTTTTTCCCATATCCTCATTAGGTGAATTCAAGTTACAATAATTTTTGGCATGCCTGGTGGGACTATTTAGTCCATTCTTTGAGGAGTTTTGATGTTCTCCTCAAAACATCAGCTTTTAGAGGCAATTCACTAAGCACCAATGGTGACTCCAAATTCATATATACTAGTTGAGTAGTCTAGGTATACCTATTGAAAGTGTTTTCTTGTTTTATACTATTTTTGTGAAGTAAATCATGGATAATTATGAGTTTGATCTTGTTTTGACATAAGTTGAAGAGTTGTGTCCAACTTTGCTTCTTCCTCCTAACTATGAGTAAGTTCTTAGCCAACTTTGTCATGATCCTCATCAAGCATATGCTTTCAATAACTAGCCTCATCAAATTTGTGATCCATATAGCTCACCTAGATCCTCTTCAAGCCATTCCATTATTAGTTTCAAAATAACTCTCCTTGATTATCAAAACTATATGTTAGACCTTAACACTAGGTGTGGTTGTGGTTAAAATATTCCTAGTATTTGTGTCAAGAGTGTGAGGGAATATTTGGAATAAGTAAAAAGGCAGTGGGTTCCTATAGAGAAAGATAGTTGGCCATGGCTTTATAATGATACACTTGATGTTTGTGGTTTGATGTTCCATATAGAAGAAAGGTTGAGAACTTATGAACAACCTCCATCTTGGTAGCCTCAAGGTGTTCTAAATTCCTTGTCCTTTATAAAAATCTTCTCCTCTTAGAAACCCATACAAGAAAGTAGTCAAGGAAAGAAAGATATCATGATGGAGTAGGCTAGTACACTTGGGGAATATTGTGAAGAATAAAAATTAAGTTTTGAGGCTCACCTTGAAAGGGAAATTGGGTTGGAAAATTAGATGTGGATGAAACCTATCATGGTAGCTAAAAGTGAGTTATGACCTACTAATCCATCTTGAAATGTAGGTACCAATCCTAAAGAAAATAAAAGTTTCCTGGATGAGGAGGGTGAAAGGGTTGGCCTCCAATTTGAACAAGTTAAAGGTGAAGGAAAGCAAGCACATATTGAAAAACCTCACCTCTAAGAAAGTATAACTCATGATGGAGACATCTATGATGACCTTGGACCCTTTAGGTGATATTGAGTTTGTTTCTACATCTATTCATGAAGCTAACTCCACTCACTTCCAAGGAGAAAATGAACAAGAATCACTTCCACATGGTTATGATATTATCTCCTTTGAATAATTTTAATACATTATGATCATTGAGAAGGATGATGGAATCCTTCAAAGAGAAAGTGATTCACAACAAGCTATCCCATGCATAAGTATGCTAAATTGTCATGAAAAGCTAGGAGGATAGTAGTATGAGACTTGATTCATGGTTAAAGAGGACCTTATCTATTATATAAATATATGGGAGATGAATCCATTAGATGAGTTACAAAGACAAGGAAAAAAAATAAGGCAAGAGTCATTAACTATCCCATCCAAAAAGAAGCAAGCTTGGCATCCTCACTCATCTAGTGAGCAAGGAGATTTAAGATATTTCCATTTTGATCTAGGAAGAGAGGTATAAGCAAGTGTATTTACATATTTGTTTCATTTTTTTAGTGTTTGTTTCCATAAGTGATTAGTAGCACAAGTGTGTCTTTGTCTTGTTGGTTGTTGTGTCTTGTGTGTGTCTTTTTATTTTATGTTTGAAGTAAATTTTGGTCTAGTTAATCTCTTGAAGGTCTAATCCTAGTGTTTCCCAAGAATATTATGACTCCATAACCCTAATGGACTAATAAATCTACTGGTCTAGTTAATATAGCAGACATCCTACCCCCATGAGTCACCAAACTATTGACCAAGTTTGACTTTCTAGTCAAACTGGGGAACCTATAAGCAAAAAATTGATTTTTTTAATCTATAGGGGGTTTAAATAGATGTTATAAAGTGTCTAAAGGGTCAATTAATGCAATTTTATTTTATAATACCTTTGGTTATTATACCCCTAAGTCTATTTATCTTTTTTGGGTCATTTAGAGGTCATTTTAGGTGTATTTAATGTTTTATACAAATTTTTGGGAAGCGTGCAAGTGTAAAATAGTCATATAATTTTCCATGTGTCTTAAGGAGTCTATATTACCTGTAACTAATCTAAATTTTATAGGTTGATCAAGAAAGAGTAGTTTTCCCTCAAAAAGAGGAGCTATTAGGCACTTGTATGAACTTCCCAAGTCCATCTTTAGCTAAAAACGTGGGAAGAATAAATATTTAGCTTCCCAAACTCATTTTCACATTTGGACTTGAATTATAATGCAAAAATATCTTTTGCAACTCATTTTTCCATTTTCTTCATTGGCATACAAAGAAGGTTCAACTTGGAATGCTCACCATGGGCCGTACAGGTGGAATCAAGAGGAATGGTATTTTGGGTGGATAGTAATCTTAGTATAATTAACTTTCATGGAAATAAGTCTCAGATTGATGCATTTTTATTTATGAAAAATTGTTAACACTCCAGGTAGATTTTTGAGGAATTACATCCAAGAGGGGTAGAATTATGAATATGTTTCTAAGATTTAGAGGTCCTTAGAGTTGTGTGATACTTGTAAGGTGTTTTTAGGCTTAAATTACTCTCTCTCCATGATGTTTTCATATCTAAAACTTCACCTTTTTATTTCTTGTGAAGGAGTCTCTTATAGTGCTTATTTCATGAGAATTTGTAGAGTTGAGTGCAAGTCTAGTTTTTTCTAATGTCTAAGGAACTTCATGGAAGTTTAAAATTGTTTTGGATATATTATTGAAATATATTTCACTAAATTACATTGCAAAAGAGTAGTCAATTGCCAAGTTTCCAAGTTGTCTTTCCTTATTTCTACCTTGTCATCAAGTGTGTATATAGCCAGCTTCAACAGGGGTTCTACAAAGGAGAATAGAGTTTGGAATACATGATATAATATATTTTATGACTTAACACTCCCAAAGATCCATAATTATCATTTTATGGAGGTCCATAGATGTTACACAAGCAAATATCACTTTAAAGAAATCTTTGTAACTTTTGGGTTCTCAGTCCCTAAATGCAAAAAATAGAGGCCCAAGAGGATTTTTGAGAGGTAATAAAACATGATTATTTGATCTCTAATATGTATACATGAACTATCCTTATATACCTATCTACCTAGTCTAACTATGTCAAATTTGAGAGCTATAATCCTAGTGGAAGATAGGTTTTGAGCTCCTCCAAAATGGGTAAAAAGTACTAAAGACAAGCAGTCATATCTACAAGTTTCCAAGATAACTTGATGTTTACACTATGTGTGGAAGTCCTAAGCCTTGTTAAATTATGGGAAACATTCACAAATGGTACAAATGACATTCTTGAGTAGTTGGTTGCCTTAGGGGTGATAGTAACATAAAATGACTTTTTGGAGGTCATACCCTATTCGTACATAGGATAGTGAGGGTGAATTTTAATTGGAAAGTACAAATGATGGCATTGAAAGACTCCTAAATAAAGTTAATTTTAATTTTTAATGATACCAATTCTAAGTACAAAATCAACAGGACTTGTTAAGATCAAAAATGATTCAAACACCTCCAAGAACACACCTACAAGCTTCGGAATATCCACCTATAACTAGTCTTTTGATAAATTGGTCTCAATATATAGTAATGAGTCCTTTTAAGGCAAGTTGAAACATTCAAGTGAATGGGTGACATAAATGATACTATGGATATATAAATAAGGTTGTATATCCTTTTTTGAATCTTCTAAAACACCCCAAATGCACTTACAAGCTTGCAAAATGAGTGCTTACAGTCAGTAATTGGAGTTACAGGCAGCCAAGTAGAAGGAGGTAGTTTAAGCTAGATTGGTCATATATATGAAATATATGAGGGATATTAGAAACTATAAATACTAAATAATACTTGGTACTTACCTTGGATGATTTAATAAACCCCTAAATGCACCTACAAACTTATAAGGCTTGTCTTAGTCTTAGTAGGCAGGGAGGAGGTGAAAGGTGCCAAAGGATGTAATAATTAGCATGAGAGGTGAGAGTTTAGTGATAAATACATTGGGAATGATTGAATAAAATTTAAAATATTTTACCATGGAAAATAAACTATATCAATACCCAAACACTTTTCCACACAAACCTAACTATATTAATCCGTACAGTTAGCATGCCTAGGCCTTGTTTCAAAGGGCTAAAGGAGGTGTCCAAGTATAAAAAAGTCTTAAAAAGGTTAAAAAAGCTCAAAAATATTGGGTTGTATATGAAAAAAACATTTAAATATCCCTCAATCATGGATAATACATGAAAATAGGAGCTATGGGTTAGTTTGGGTGAAATCATGCAAAAAGGGGGTTTTTATGGACTTTTTGGGGAAGATTGAGTTAGTTTGGTCACATATACTTAGAATATAATCAATAAATTTGGGAAAAATTACCATAATAATCTCATATATCTCTTAAAAAATTTAAATTTCATGTAAAAATAGGCCTAATACCCATTGTTTTATCTCAAACCTACCTCAGTCCATGAATGCAAGAAAGGGACCAGTTTTGAGAAATCTTGAAAATGAGGGGATTGTACTAAGTTTGAACACTAAAAGAGATTCATAAATATAGGAGAAACATATGGGGACATAAAAAACCAAACTATAAGGTTTAGACATTAATGGTTTGGTCCACACAAGGAGCTTTGCGTGAATGTCTAGTGGGAAAACATGCTTTCCCAACCCCAAGCAAGGTGTCAACTCAAATTCCACACTTCCCAAGGAATTTTAATGATTTGATTGATGTTTTAAGGTTTAAATAGTATGTTTTTATTCTTGAGTAGTACATTAAAATATAAGGGCATCACCCATTGGATTGCAAAAGGTAGGCAGGCTACTTGGCAAGGCATGTTTCTTCTTCCAAAACAAGGGTAACTTTAATTTTGGGGTCTTTTTGATTTCCTCAAAGGGTTTATACATGTTCATGGATCAATTTAAAAGGTGTGAGTGATTTTTTTTGGAATGGAAACACCATAAGAATACAATTTGAACCTCATATGTGCTAGAACTCTCATAGAATGTAAGAATCCTATTTGCGAGCATTTTCTTTTGCTTGTATCTTCTCTAAAAAATTTCATTAGACTTGAACGATTTTAGGACAATTTAAGGAGGTCATTGAGGTTAAATAAGTGAAACTATAAGGAGTGTTCAATTTCAAAACTTCATGAACAATCCTTAAGACCAAAAAACCTCTTAAACCCTCCTAAAACCCTTAGGGAGACCTGATGGTAGAAATCAAGAAAAAATGTACTCAAATGAAAAAAATTGACCAAAAGTATAATATAAAAGTTTTAAATTACATTCCCAAGATTCCATAAATTTGAATTTTTTTATATTGATCCATATATAACAGAGAAGAAAAAGGTTTTTTTCACCATTTTTGATGGTGTGCAAATTATAGAAAGAATTGAAAGATGAAATAAGTTTTGAGAGGAAGATCTGCACTTGAGACAACTCAAAGAATTCATTCAAACTCATGAAAATTATTCTAATTGTCCAAAATAGGCCTTCACTTTTGGCCACTCAAATGAGCCAAATAGTGAGCTTTGGGGTAAAGTGGTGAAAAGTGACTAAGGGAGATTTTTTAAAAATTATTATTATAAATAATGATTTGGAAGGAATTCAAAGGTGTCATGCCCCATTTTTATGATTTATTTCCAAATTTGGAAGGTTTGGAGTGTCAAATGGTAAGGATGCATGGAATGAGCTCTTTTGAAACTACCTAAGATGATTGTGCATGTCCACAATAATAGGAATAATTAGAGACTAGACCAATGCATCAATGATGTTTTTGATAACCCCTACTATCTTGGTCAGCTATTAGACTTTAGGTTTTATAAGGAAAAGAGGATTTTTGAAAGGCAACTCAAGTAGGTAGTTTCTTATGCAAAATTGGTAGTTTTGTGCCACTTTTCACCTTCCTTATGATTTTTTTAGATAAGTCTACCTCCTAACTTTGAATGGTTTACCTCATTCATATTTCACATGAAAATGTAACTAACTTCCATTTGGTGACACATGTGCAATTGACCCTTGGACTTCTTTCTCTCTCTCCTTCTCTCAAACTCTATAAGAGTTGGTCATTTTGGCATTATTTTCATGCTCCACCAAAGTATGGTGAATCCATACTCAATTGTACACCTTCAAATCAATAAAATGATTAAGTGTTTACCTCTCTCATGTCTATTCATAGTTTGATCTTCTTGAATGTGGAATTTTCTTAGTGAACACTATGGATTCCTTAGCATTGTCCTTCATTCTCTCACCTATTTGTAGTCTCATATTGTAGGGCATGTGAAGTGTTCAAGATATGTTCATGTTTGAAGTGAGTAGTCTTTTAATTAGTATCATTCTAGACCTCTTGTCTAATCCTACTAATCTCACATATCATCTAGAACCCCACAATGTAACATTGATGCAAGAAGACATGGATTTGGTAAAATGTATGTTTTAGTTGGTTCTTTGGTCTCAAGTTTGAAATGAAAATGGTTGGAGGTCATAAAACTGATTTGGTGCATCACCTTTAGTATAATAGGTTTATTTCTAATTATCCTAACCTTTTTCATCCCCCTAAGTTGTTAGTAGTATGAGAAAGAGCTTAAATGATACATCAAGGGGAGCTATCCCATAATATAGAGATCCACTCCATGATAGGGATACCCACATCCTTTCAGTGGTTCCATTGTTCCACTTGAATGAGAATAAGTTTGTCCCATGTCCTCATTAGGTGCATTAAAATGACAATAATCTCATCATGCAAAATTGGTATTTTTGAGATCTATGAAGCTAATCAAGGTTTGAGGATAGTTGGATTTGATGTGTCCAAGTGAAAAAGGTGCCTTAAGGGTTTCATATTGACCAAATGATCAGTTTATGGTCTTTGGAATAGTGATAAGGGTATACACAAGGTCTGCAAGCATAGTCTTGAGCTTTTTAGGTGTCTAATGAAGATTGGTGAGTGCTCAAGTTGACTTTATGGCATATAAATGTGTGTTCATCTCATTAAGGTGTGATCTAGGTGGTTTTAGGATTTGAAGGTATCTTGAGGTCAAATTAAATAATTTTCATGGTTATCAACTATAATAGTCTCTTTTTAAGGGCTAGTAGGACAAAAACCACGTTCATGATTCTATGGGTTCCCCAAGGAGTCAAACCTCAAAAATTGGCCCAATGATGTGTATTAGTGAAATTGAGGTGTGATAGAAGTTTCAAGATTTGGAATTGATTATAAGATGGTAATTTGATCACATTTATCTTTGATTCCCTAGTGTTTTAGCCCATGTGGGTTAATGACCTTCCCAAAGGAGTTAATATCTAAGGTTGCTTAATTGATTGAAATGGCCAAGTGGGTGCTCAAAAAGTAATTTATAGTAATTTTAAAGTGTATGGTTTGTTCTATGGTTGAGGATTTGTGAAAATAGAAGGTTAATTAATAGGTCAATTTTTGAAAGAGCTATGGTACAGAGGAAGAGTTGGATGATGAAAATTGGCATGCATGAGGGGACATATTTGAGTGTGCATCATATATGGATTTTAAAGTCATGAAGGTCTATACACAAAAATTTATGGGCTTTGTAAGGTTTAGGTAGGGATATTAGGCCTCTAGATAAGGCTAGGTGATTCAAATGTAATTTTTTGTCATTTTATCCAAAATACCAAGGTATGATTGTTCTCATATGATTTTGTTAGTCTATTGTGAGCATATTTCATTTTTGAAGAATGTCATCAACATCTATTGGTGATCATGAAGTTATCTTATGAGAGAAAATTTGAAGGAAACTATAAAGTTTCATCATGGTTGGAGATGGTCTGAAGGTGCTCAAGGGGTGCCTAAGTTAAGGTGACTTAAGGGGAGTCCCTCTTAGTTTTCTTAAAGTGTGATCACTCCTATTTTCTTGATATTATTCACTTCTTTAAAAAATTAGTGCATGGTAAAATAAGAGTGTTGTCAATGAGTATATTTTAGGTAGTCATGGTAAGAAATGGTATGAACAATGATAAGGGGAGTTTATTTCATCCCTTAGAGAAGGCCACTTCTTGATTTTGGATTTGAAAACATTCACATGTCCTTAGGATCAGTAGGAAAGGGAGAAAGAGTATGTGAATAGCTTTGTATTAGCATTTATAAGTGTTGAAATAAATGACAAAGGGGGAGATTGTTGAGGAAATTTTAAATTATGTCTTCAAGGTGGACAAGAGTGCTCATTAGGTGTCATGTATGCTAGTAGGTCAATGACAAAGTATGACTTATTGATCATACATGAACCTTGAAGTGTTTTATTAGTTAAAAAAGATAATGGATGTTGATGATGTGTTGACCATGCTTTAAGGGATTTATGAGGTGTAAAGAGTTCTTGTTATACTTGTGGAAGTGAAAGGAATTAATCTAAGCAGTCTTGTGAAGGTCTAGGTTATCCTAGTCATCTTGGTATAATTTCTTGAGTAAGAAGAGTGATGATGTCAACATTCATATGTGTGAAGGTGTTAGAAGAAAGTGGTCACATGGGTTTGTTCATATTTATGCCTAGAGCATGTGTGTCAAATTTTTTATCTTGACATGATGTATATAAAAATTTATGATGATTCAAAGTTGCTCTCTCTGGCAAGTTTCATTATTTTCCATAGCCAATTTTGCATGAAAAGGTAACTGTTGAAATTCAAATATTTGAATTTATAAAGGAAAATGAGTATTTAATGTTTTGTATATAACTTTTGATTATGTATGAATTTGATGATTGAGTAAAAATAAAAGTGGTAGAGAACCTCAAGGTTAATCCATGAAAAATAATTTTAAAGGTTTGACTGGTCATACAATTGTATTTATTGTGGTTCAAAGTTAACTGATTGTTTGACTTTCTTATGCAAGTGACCCTAGAAGGATGTTTGTGTTTTTTTTTATGGTGTTTGGATGTTTCATGTTGAATTATCTATTAGAGAGTGTTTTATAATTCTTAATGACCATCTGTATGGATTTTGGAGGTTTTACTAATCCATCTTTAGTATAAACTATTACTTGGAAGTTGATAGTTTGTTCGTTCATGATGTTTTCATGTACAAGGAAAATGATTGATAGGTTTTGCATATGCATAGGTGTGTAGTGATGAATGTAATCACGTGAGTATTTCTTAGGGTTCATGTGGCATGGAGCTATGTGCTTTTAAGTGGTCTTGCATTTCTATTTTAGCTTGGTGAAGTGTTAAATGGGTGAATATGTCTCCATAGACCTAAAATATCTACTTAGGCCTAATTGAAAGGATTTGTTGCTTAAGGGTGATATATAAATTCTATGGTATACCTATTGATATAGTGTTAATCTTATTTGTAGTGGGATAGAAGTCTTAAGTGTTAAGGAATCTCTTGTGGTTGACCAAGAAGGTGGTAATAATATAGACTCTATAAATAGCAAAATCAAATATTAAGGTTTCTAGAGAGTGAGTGTACGAAGAAAAGAGAAGTATAAGTGATATTGGTTAATGGATTGAAGATTAACATAGTTTGATGGATATGTGTGTGACCTAGAGTTCATATTTTTGATGTTATAATTGTGTTTTATAGGGTTGATGATGAAGTGTAGAGTGATCCCAAAGGTTATTTTGGATGCATTTCTTGTGTATGAAGGATTGAGAAAGTGTGAAGGGTTGAAGAGAGATATTATTCAATATTTATCCATTAGATTGGAAGGTAATAAGATTTATGGAGGTGCTGATATCATAAGGTGTTGTGTGGGTGATCATCTATGGCAAGTGGGTGCTTATCCATGCTTAGGGGTTAGTGCTCCTTGTGGAGTGGGTGTTTAACTAACTTTTATTGTTTTTGATCTATTATAGGACTGTATTCCATGTGTTTGAAGTATTGAGAGTGGATTTTATCCCCCATGAGGGTTTCTTATATAATTTATGTGTTATGTGCTTTGATCTTGTATAGTTTTCTTTGTTCATTACAATGAATGGTTTATGTGTTTCATGAATTCTTATATTGTATGGTTAAGAGTTTGAAGGATTGGAATTGAATTTGATTTTCTTGCTTCATGTGTTAATACCCCCTCTTAGTGATTGTACCTCAAACACAAATATGCCTAACTATTAACTAATTCAAACAACCAAAATTGAAGTGAATCTTTGAGAGGCATAGAAAATGTTTCAATGTGTTAATAGAATCCTTCATAGCATTGAAAAGATGGTGATGAAATATTTCAAGTTAATATTGATTAGTTACAAGCTCTACATAATAATTAGATGATCCCTTTGCTTCCTAAGATCACAAATTGTACTAAGGAGTTAAGCTAACTCCTTATTTTAAGAAAGCCTATTTCAAGAAAAGGTAATGATGCATACACATTGGAGAGGTGCCATCCCATAATTTTACATGTATATCCATGAATTTTAAAGTAAAATGAAGAGTTTTACTACAAGAGATCAAACCAATTTTTATGAAGACTTGTGAACTCTTCAAAATTTACTCTTTCTAACTTAAAGGCAGTTTGTAAATGGTTTGGAGATCAAATGACACTTATTTAAGACTTCATATTCCTCCTCCTAGCTCTTCTTAAGACTAATAATTTTTATCCACTATTTTAACCCCTAATATTTCATTCTTGGCTTGGGATTTCTCTCTCTTTCTATCATTAGTGCTATAAGTATGCCTAATTTTGGTATTATATTCTATCCACAAGAAAGGTAGGTGAAACCCTACTATTTTTTTACTCAATTTTTGCCTTAAGAAAGTAAATTCAAATTGGTTGAATCTTTCTAGGTTAATATTTTAGTGTTTTAAATGAGTTGTTAATAAATTTTAGTGATAAAAGTGTTTGTCCCTGTATTTTGTCCTACTTGTGTGCACCTAGGTATGGATATATTATCTTCTTGTAGGTCACTTAAAGTATATTGAAGTGTGGTGTTATAGTTAAGTGTTTGGAGTTTCATTAGCGTCTTGTCAATCCTTTAAATCTCTCATCTTTCCTACCATACTCACATAGTCTCTAGGTTGAAATACATATGTGAGAAACTCTCTCACGAAGCATAAATTAGATTGAGTTATATACCTCTTTAAGTGAAAACATAAAATAGATTTGGATCAAATATTATAGTGTATCACATATTTTTTCATTTTTCTTGCATTTAAATAGTTTCTTATCCCTCATACACCAATTAGTCAGTAAGTGAGAAATCAAGATAAATATATGGAGTTAGCCCTTCAATCTAGAGGTAATTCCATGTGTTCACTCAATTTGGAGAAGGATTTAACTACCTCTCTAAGGGTACAAGATTGAATGACAATAGTCCCTTAGTGAAAACTTATTCAAGGTGATATTGGATAATCTAAATTAGAATAATCAAGAATAATTTGTTGGTGAAAACCTCTTTGAGATGCCAATAACAGTCCAATTAGTTCTTCATTTCTTGATTAAGACATTATTGAATTTAATATTGGCCCCACCATAACCCAATTTAGGTTGAATATGCAATCAATAATAATGTGTGTGACCAAAATTCCTAATACTCATTTATAATTCAACCATTATACATTCCATTATGCTGCCATCATTCATTTAAAATCTATATTCCATTATCCAATTAGACCATTTATCCAATGCCTATCCATCTATACCCTCCTTGGTATCAATTTTTTTAAAGAGAATATAAAGACACCTTGTTTATAGGTTTGGAGGAAGAATAATTAATGGCCAATTAATATCATAATAATAATGGTATAATTCACATTAGCAACAGGATCTAGATAGTGTTACTATTTAGATTAGGTAATGGTTAGATAACAAAGGGTATGCATTATGCATCATGTAATCCTCCATTGAGTTGAGATGATATAAATAAAAAACAATTCAAAAATTCAAAACAAATAAAATAGAAAGATAAATAATTCATCCAATGGTGAAACCATATTTATGGCACCTTGGGAAAGTACCATGATGAAAACTAGGTTGCTAAAAGCATGCGTAAATATTGTATTATCTACAAGTACCTTGAGACTTGGGGGAAACCTATATACATTATAGAACATTACCATTCTTAATAATTTTTCCATTCAAGTCTATTTAGCCCATCCCATCTTATTTTGACCATTAGTATTCCCATCTTGACCTTGTTATAGAAGTAAAAGTTATATTGAGACCTATTTTTGGAACCCTTTTGGCCTATTACCTACACAATACTTTGACTATTAGACACATTTGGTTCTCATGTGATATGGTACTTGGAGAATACTAATACTTTCCCTCATTTTTATTTCTCATTTTTGGATGAACTATAATCATTTGAGGTCCATTTGGACTATGTAGGTAGTGCTTAGTTTCTAAGGTCAACTCGACCATCTTTATTCTATGATATTATAATTTTATGAGCACTTATTTATGATATCATCATTTTATGAGAATCTTAAATACACTCTCATCATTTTATGAGTTACCATTCCCACACTCTCATTATTTTAAAATTGAAAACATTATACATCTCTTAAACCTCCATTAAGTTGAGATGCCAAAAACCCAAAAACATTCAAAACATTCCAAAAATCCAAAAAAAATAGAAAAAATCTTAATATCTCTAGGAGAGATATAAAACTACAAAAGTAAAAAGCATTTGTTTTTTCTTAAATCTATCATTATCCTTGATTTATTATTGGTTCCAACAATTTTATCCACCTTAGGATGTGTGCTTACATGTATCTTTTCTTGGGGGCACCATTGCATTATCATCATCATTGAACCTATCTAGTGAATTTTGACTTGTAAACAACACAATGGTTTTTATTTCTTTCTATTTTCCTATTTGTGTTTATTTATTTGTCTATTTATTTGATTTTGTTTTTTTAACCTTGAACTATTCCATTGATATAACAAGGTCATCATCATGTCATCCCTTTTCATGCACTTTTACTTGAGTCCATCCATTAACATACATAAACATTATCATCATGGTTTTTATCATTGGTGTGTTATTTCCACTTATATATTGGATCAGGTTTTGGTCCTTATGCACATCATGGCTAGGATACAATGGTGTTTTATAACATGGTGCATATCATTTTGTGGTATATCAAAAATTATTAAGATGTCTAATTGGTAATGTTGAGTAATATATCTCCTTGTCTAATACATACAACACAACCCATTGAACAACATTCTATCTATATATATGCTCACCAAAATGTGCATCTCATTTTGGGCATATACAAAAATTCATAATATGTTTACATCATAATTTTTTCCTCGATCTAATCAAGATAAATCAACATTTTGGTTGTATCATTATTAATCAAGATGTGCATATCTAAGTCAATAGGTACACAAAATCATACACATTAATCAATTCTTATTTTCACTCTCATGGGTTATGTTTTTCAATAAATAAATCAAAACACTTAGACTAATTAATGATCAAAACCACCCTACTAGGGAAAATTAAGAGTCAATTAATTAATATTTTTTCTAATTCTAAGTTCTACATCTTCCACCCTCTATAGGCAAATCAAAGTGTGCAACTTGTTTCAAGATCAATCATTCCAGAATCCCACATCTTTCACCTTATTTGTGTTATGTATAAATGTTCCACTTATTTTTGGATGCATCCTTCCTACTTCCCCCCACCTTGGGGCCAATTCAATTATAATATATTCTTCATTGTAAACCAACATGTGAAATCACAACTCATATGAATTAATCTCATCCATGGGTTAGTTTCACTTTTAATCTTTTCCATTTTCTTCTTTTCAAGTTCCCATCCATAAATCTTATTTTTTGGTCATTCCCTTAAGGGGGAATCATGGGAATAATGAACATTGTTTGGGGGTTCCTTATTGGATTTTTTTCAGTAAATTGAACAAGATTTAACAAAATGTGAACACATCATTATTCAAGCATTATCAAATATTTTTATCAACTTTTTCATTCTTTGAGAATCAATTTCTTCCCTTGTGTCTTACAACACCTTCTCAAATAGGGGAAAATTTAGACTCTCAATTCTCATCACTCTCATGTTTAAATTATAATTAGAATGATTCTTAGCAATAATTCACAAATCATTTCTTTAGTCCAAAACCATTATTATCTAATCAATTAAAATATTTCCCCTTATATAATCATATCCTTTAATTATTCTTCTAATTAATTTATCTATGTTATATTAATTAAATTGATCTTTGATTAGTTTAGTTAACCATTATTACAAATATAATTATATATAAAAATAATTACAATTTCTTTTTAATTATTAATTCCTTTTTTCCTCTTCCTTTTAAAGGAATCTTTATTTGGAAAGGAATCTTGAGATCCTATGAAATATCCTTTTATGATTTCACCAATTTGTTAAATGAAATAATACGATGGATTATTCTCCACCCTTGATATTGGAGATAAGATGAAGAGCCTATAATGAATCTTTAGACATATTTTAGGGGAACATTCTCAACCCTTCATTTTTGAAACAAGATGAAGGGCCTATATTGATGATCCATGTGATTTATTGAGAATGATTTTTCACCCTTAATATTGTAAAAAAAATAAAAGGCTCAGATTGAATCTTACAAGGATATTTTGAGGAGAATTATTCACCCTATATCTTTCATTAAAATGGAGGGATCATATTAATCTCCCTTGGGATATTTTGAGGACCCTTCCTCCACCTTTCATCTTGGAAATATGAAAGGCTCATGTTATCAATCCATATGCTAACCAATGTTCCTTATTGAGGATGCATTTTAAACCATCCATATTGGAAGCAAGATGAAGTTTCCTCATACTTTTTCAAGCCTATAAATACAAGGACCACCATAGATCAACATGAATATTTTGAGTGTTGAGTTAGTATGCATAAATCCATCAAGAAGCTTCACATTTATTAACACATGTCAAGTCTAATCTAGTGTGGATAAGTAGAGATATTATCCATGAATAGAAACATTGATAAAGACTTATAATTCACAAACCAATCTCAATCCTCTTTTCATGTCCTTTTTCAAATAAATCTCCAAGGAAAATATTGTAGACACTCAATTTCAGCTAGTTTCATGCTTAAACTAGAATTTAAATAATTTTCTAGAAAATGATGAAATTTAAGCCTATAAATCACCTAAATTCCCAAATTCATTTGTGTAATGGATTTAATTATTCATAAAAATGGAAAGATTTATTTTTTGAGGTATTACCCTATATGCACCAATGAACTAGTTCGGTTTTAACCCTAATTAAATTATGACCTAGTAATTTGACATTCTTAGCCTATCGAGCTATTGATTCAAAACAATTAAAATAATTTCCAAAATCTAAAAATCACTAATCAAGATTAATTAAAAATTAAATCTTTATTAAATTTCCTAAGTAAGAATTCTAAGTTGAATTAGTGAATTTCATTTATTAAAAAAATATCCAAATATGAATTTAAGTTCAAATGAGCTAATAAGGTCATTTATTAATTTATAATATTCCAAAAAGATGAGTCATAATCTCACAAATATCTAAAGTGAGTTGTCATGGCTCATAAACATCTAAAAACAAGTTGTCTAGACTTCATGAGTGCTTTGACCCCACCCAGGTTTAACCTAACTTAGCCTAGGTTATTTTAGACTCAACCAAAGTTATAACTAAACCTAACATTTCTAGGGTTAGAGTTAGTTATAAGACATATAAATACAAGTTCCCTCACTCTACCCAATTTTTTTTGTGTGTGTAAGGTTATTCTATAGGAATGCTTTTAAAAAACCATCAAAGTAATGTTATAATGCCAATTGGATACCAATATTCACACCAAACCAAGATAAGCCTAGAAAAATACACAAATATCCATTAGAGAAGTGCTACCAACATCGATAAATGTTGCTAGAAGTCTCCAATGTCATAGACTGATCATGAACATCTACTATGCCAATAAGTGGACATTAATTTTGATAAGGGATGTAAAATTCTTATGTGTTTTTATATCTATTTTGTGATCTTATTCATTATGTTATGCTCCCGTACTTATTAGTTTAGTTTAATTGTATTTTTATGCATGGATTTTTACTTGATTCACTAACAAAAATCTAATCATCATTTGTGTGTTCTTTAGACTCGTAATATACATAATGACATGCCTAGTGGGACCACACATCATGTATGGCTAAGAAGAATGATGTGGAACATTTATATTTGTTAAAAATCACATTTAAATATTCAAGTTTAGAGTTTTGTGCTTAAAAATCTCATCATTATATTTTTATGTAGTCATAGACTTTGCCCTGTGTAATAGTGACTTTGCCATTTATGTCCCTTATTCATGATCTTTTATTTTGTATAAAAAATACCTTAGACCTATTTAATGATAATGTCACTAAACATAAACATCAACATCAACCCTACCATTTAATGACTTTGACATATATATTTTAAAATAATTTTGATGACTTTGTCTATTTTTATACTATATTTAGTGATTTTTTAGGCCTAATCAGTGATCTCACCACTATCTAATGGTGACTTCACCAAAAATAATTTATATATATTTATGTTCATAGGGAAATCATGACTTCATTATAATTATTGGCTTTGCTATATTACATAATTGGTGGCTTTGTTATGTGTTTTTCAAAAACTTGAGAGCTAAAAATGGAATGTTATTTGTTGATTTGATTTTTGGCCTAAAGACAAGATAACCCCATAACATTTTTATAGGAATAAACGTAGAGAAAGAGAGGCCTAAATTATTCTAAATATCACATAAATTTTCATTTTAGTGCTTAAAATTAACCCAACCAAACTTGTATTTTTTGCATTTTAATTTTTTACAAGAGAAAACAAGGCCAAGGGGTCAAAACTTCATTCATATTTGAGTTGGGGATTTTAAAAAGAACATATACTTTAGTTAGATTTATTAATATATTTTCATATTTTACTTCGTTCTTTATTTATTGGCTTGTATCAAAGTTCCTAGATTAAATTATTTGTTTATGGTAAATCAAAAACTTTTGTATGTATTCTCTCCCCCACCCTTATAGGGAACTCAGGTGACCAAAAGTATTTTGGTTATTTCCTTGTTTGTTTTTCTTATAATATAAATAATGCCTTGTATTCTATCCTAAATCTATGAGTGACTTGAGTGACCTAGAAAAAACCTTTAGTCTTTATAATTTTCATTTATTTATTTTCTTGCATTTGGATTATGGGTAAGATTTCATTGCCTCCTTATAAGTTCTTTAGTAGTGCATTGACCTAGGGTTTAATATCCTAGAATCATACCAACACCACTCCTTAGTGGGGTATATAAACTAGGTAGGTGAAACTAAGATTACTAAGGGCTAAGTTATTAGCCTTCCAATCTTATCAAAAACCTGTGTCAGCTCATGCTAAACTTCAAATTTCACCAAGTAGTACATGGATGAAGTCATTATACAAAGGACTAGATCTTTGAATAGTAAGTTATCAAATTTTAACCCAATTAACATGATGTTCCCTTATTTTATATACACTCGAGACCATTTAGTGCATTTTAAAACTTATAGATTTTAGTCAACCTTATTTACTATGGAATATCTTGCCAAATGTCAAGTGCTCCTCGCTTTAAATTTGTGTCACGTATCAATGCTTAAGAGATAGAGGGGGGATTTAAACTATACTTACACATGTTATTTATTTATTTTAGTAACACTTAATTCTTTTTTAGCATTGGTATATCGATGGAAATTTTGGTAAAATCTACACACACCTTTTCAGTTTTAGGGATAGGATGAGCCATTAGTGATATTTTTATTTTATTTTATCTACATGTGTGTTTGAGACTAAAATTGGTTGTTTAGTTTTAAAATTAAAATGAGTCAAAACCATCACATGTTTTCAAACCACTTTGACCTAAGAGGTGTTACTCTACCCATTTGTTTTCGCATGTTTGCCTTGGAGATTTATTCTAAACCCATTTGTGTGTCACTTGTTTAATGAGGCATTATTATGCTGCCCATTTTGTTCCAAACATTTTATTTGGATTTTTATTCCAAAAATATTATCATATAATTTATTTAAAGGAGTTTTTTTATACTACTTAAATTGATCCAAATTCCTTGTCTCATTTGAAACTAATTTCTAAATAGTTCATACATTTAATTTCAAACACATGGTTACACTACCCATTTTGGTCTAGCATATTCACCTTAGAAAATGTGAGTATTTTGTATTAAATTTTAAATTCAATATTTTGAACTACAAATCTTGAAACAATCAATATTATGCCAAAACCTCATCTAATTCAGGTTTAGGTAGTCTACCTTTTGGATTTGGGCTATGTTACTTAGATTGATTTCTTATTTGATCAAAAGAACCCTTACCTATACTTAGAGTTTTTTTATTGTTGTGTCCCTTGTTTTAACATCCTTTGTTCCAAGTTTTTTACCATGTTCCTTGTTTAGTATTTTATTATGTTGAGTTCTAAAATGTCCTAGTTCAATTGTCAAAAATTCTTTTATGAGCCAATTATCGAGTCTTTTATGATCCAATTACCGAGAGTCTTCCAAACCAATTACCTTAGTATTAGGTTATTTTCTGAGTCATTTATTCAGTTTATCTAAGATAATTTCCTTATTTTATATTTATTTTGATTTTTTATTTGAGACTTTTGTTTTCTATTCTACCTTTGTTTTCCATGCTAACGATTATAACCACCTTTGGGAAAATTATTATTATCCTTTTAAACATAGTTAAAAATTATTCTAACTCATTTAGATACCTTTATTAATAATAATAATGACCATTGGGAAAATCATTTCCTTAGACATAGACTGGTTTCAAGTCTTTATGATACCATTTCCATTGATTATAACCACCTTTGGGAAAACCAGTACCTTTGTTAGACTAATTTCATTTTTTTATTCCACCCTTGCTTTAAATATAAGTTATTTGTTTTACCCTTTGGGCCTATTTTATATATCCAAAGGTTTCTTATTTCAAAACTCAATTGCTTTACATTTTAGGCCTTTATTTTTTATGAGACCTAGTCATAGATCTAAACATGCCTCATTATACACGTAATAGGATTATGTACAATCCAAATTATGATAATTTTTTACCAGTGACCCTTTTGATCAAGAGTCATGTGGTGATGATATAGAATATGAGATGTATCCTTATCCATCTTATAATATTCCATATGAAGAACAAATGCATGATCCACTAGTGAAATATTTGGTGAATGCACCATCCTATCTAGGCTAAGAACAAAAGAAAATGACATAGTACCTTGCTCAATTGATTTATATTATTGAATAAATCCAAAAACAAGAGCCTTACTATGTAATGAGACCAATGAAGACAAGTTATGATCCATACTTGTTTGATCACCATTTTGTAGAGGATAAAGACAAAATTCTAGTAAGGGTAGTAGAAGTAGGAGCCAAATTCCCACTATACTTCCCACATGAAAATTTGACTAGTTTGATTAGAACTCATAGTAACATGCCTCAAAATCAATAGCTCAAATAGGTGTCAACTAGTTATAATCAAGATTTAGTGCAAATACTGCAACAAAGCCAAAGTTCACGTGTGAAAGGGGAAGCCATTATGGATGATAAATTAGAATAGGTATAACAAGCCTACCAAAATTACCTTAACCTAGCTCACAATTTTAATGTAATAGATGTTTCAAAAACACCACTTATAGAGATAGATCTTTCAATAGGGCCACAAATAATTCATAAATCTATGTAAATCAAAACATATACCCCTCTAAGTAAAACACGCTAGTTGGAGACACATTTAATGTCCCAATTTCAAATAGAATAAATTACCACTCAAATGAAATACCTCACTAAACATGTGGAAGATAACATGAAAGTACATTCTAATTTAAACCAAAGTGGGTCTAATATTTTTTCAAGTAACACATAAAAAATTCCTTCAATCAATGCCTCAAGTGGCTTATAACAATAGGGTATAGGTACACCTATTTTCCATATGCAACAAACAACCTCCAATCCTCAACTAGCTACTTCCTCAAGTACACAATAGGGGGAATCATTAAAAAATAGTATACAATCATACCACCTCAAAAAGTGAAGGATAGTACACCACCTCAATAGGGGGAAACCAATGTTCCATTAAAACAAGCATAAAACAATATACCTCAACAATAACAAACATTTCCTAATCCACAATGTGTTTGTATTGGTCAAATAAATCTAGTTGGTTAACAATAAAAAAATCCAAACCCTCAATAAGTGCCTAACCAACAATATGTATTTAACCGACAATAAGTTTCTAATGTACACTAGGTACTAAGTACTAGGTAATAGGTGGCTTTCACCCAATGGGTATCACATATACAACAAGGATCTAATTTATAACACCTTCAACATTAAGGATTTAGTCAGTAATGTTTTCCCTTTATATATTAGGGTTAGATGAGTAGAGAGTAAGTTCCTACCTAAACCTAATAATACCGACATATTATACCTATTAAAATAACAATACCACAACCTCAATTTTCCAACCAAGGATATGTATCCAACCCTAGCCATAATTTTTACTAACAACAATGTATTCTATATTAATAGTATAATCCCAATGCATAGATATGTATACCTAGTTGTTTGACCAATCTAACCAACATTCCACATTATGCCATTCCTTCATACCCTAGTCAAGGTAATCCACATTTTAAAATATAAACCTTAAAGCAATATGCCACACCAACCAACTTAATTACCTAAGAATTATAGTAGTGAAGGATGAAATTCAAACCATTTAGACAGAAAAGTAAACAAAAAAATTCAAACTAGATGAAATATGCTCGTATCCATTCAATATGGAATATCTTTAAATATAATTTCCTCCAAGTTATGAGCCACCCAAATTTTAAAAATACAAGGGTAAAGGTGACCCCAAAGAGCATTTGAATTAATTATTTATTTCTCTATATCTAGTGTCATATAGTGACATATATTTGCTTCTTCTCTTTCTAAGATGTCTAGCCAAACAAGCTTTTAAATGGCTTCCAAAATTACTAAAGAATTTCTTACCTAACTTTGATGTTATTTATAAGAAGTTAATATAACATTTATCATATATTCTCAAGCATGATATTATATTTGTGGACTTTATCTAATAAAAATAGATAAATGGTGAAAGATTCATTATTTATTTGCAATGGTGGAGAGCATTTACAATCTGATTCACTCATAATTTAATGGATAAGTAATTAGAAATGATACTTACTAGGAGGTTACACAAAAATATATCTTACCATCTCAAGCTACAATTTTCTCATATGTTTGAAGGCCCTTATTAACAAAGGGATCATCAAGCTATCTTCTTACAACTAGAGCTAAAACTAACATAAAGTCTAGCAAAACTAGAACCAAAGCTAGAACTATAATCAAAAACCTATTCAAATAATAGCTTCAAGATCACCTCAAGCCAATAATAATAAGTGACCAAAAGCTTAAAACAACAACAATAATTTTTTTGGTAATGGGGTCACTAAATTGTGTCATGTAAAAATGGTGCAAACACTAGTTGTCCATTTACCTCTACCTATTCAACAAATATAACCTCTATTCATTAAACTAAGGCCTCCATAAAACCAACATCCATAAAATAAATCCCAATTGCAAGCCCCTCTTCAAATGAGAATACCATCCATTTCCATACAATTTAATGACCTAAAGAAGCCTAAAGTTAATATTTTATAAATTATTTTAGGTAAATATGATTTGTTGTCAGTGTCTAGACTATTTCTTGAAGGAATTTATTTTACTAACAAGTATAAATAACATGAATTTTATGAGTACCATCATGTCAATGGACATTATATACATTGGTGTATTCAGTTAAGGCATATGATCAAGAATATGTTATAAAATAGAGATATAAAGAGATACACATGCTCTTATGACCAAACATAACTTGGGCATCTATCAAAATCCATTTTCTCAATATACTAATAAAAATAAATAGCAATGGTACTAATAACAGCAATAGATAACTCCATTAAAAAATCAACAACAATAATTCCATTTACAACAACAATAATATAATGGGTGGAATCAATGGAAAACTGGCCAAACCAATGAAGGAGTCCATCATGTTATTGTATATACCTACAACAATGTTGTGGGACATGTCTCAAGTGGTCATGTTTCCACCATTACGAATAACCCATGGCTAACTACCAATAGACCAAGACCCTCACCTAAAAATGCCTATCAGCCAAACAATACCTACCAACCTCCTTATGCTGGTAATATTTATTCTAAATTTTTAGTAGTTAGGCTCAACACTGCCCAAGAATTACCATTTTAGGATCTATTACTTCTCCAACCAATTACCAAATCCTTATTCTAGATTGAGATTGCATAATCATACCCTGATGAGCCAAGATTACCATCAAAGGATCATAACCAAATATCATAAATGAGCCCATTCATACCTCTATTCCTATTAAAATCATACCAACTTTGAAAACCAATGGGAAGACCTATGACATTGTGTAGTAGCAAAATAAGACACCTATGCAAATATCCATCATGGATTTTTTGTGGACATCTAGTGTTCAAAAAGATATACTAAATAAATACCTAAGCTAATCCCTTGTACCTGATAACATCTTGCTAAATAAATTTCAAGCCATGAGAGGACATTTGGCCCCTATCAAATGACTTACCTTTAATGAAAGTGACATGTCATCCTTGGGCCCATTAATAATATGTTATACATCGAGGTCAATATAACAAACCATAAGTTTAAATTCACCCTTGTAGACAATTATTTAAGACTCAAAATCATGTCTCTAAAGTTGATCAAGCATGTCAGATACATAGTGCCTAACCTATAATTAGATACTATTTTTACCAAGGCATATGACAATGAGGAACAAGAATCACAAAGTACTATCATCTTTACAGTGGTCATTGGACCTTTGACCCATGACACTCTATGACATGTTTTATACCTAGAATTATCTTAAAAATTATTATTATGCCAACCCTAGATCCATGAAATTAGGGACATACATTAGACATTACATCAATGTATAAAATTTCCCCATTCAAGGAAGGAAGTGACTATATATATATATATATATATATATATATATATATATATATATATATATATATATATATATATATATATATATATATCATTTTGTCTTGAATCCTATGCCCAAATCTAATAGAAGAAGATCTAAGAAAGTTAAAGACATTGAATCAAGACTAGAATCCAATTGCATTGACCCAAATAGCCTATATTCTACCTTGTTTACACCTCTACTAGACAATGCCAATCACTTTTATATATCTTACAAAGGTAAATGAGTATACAATACCCATGATTCCTTCCACATTACCAAGTTACCATAGAAACTTAAATTTTATGGGAGACCCAAGGCCAAAACTACTTGCATGGAGTGGTGGACTACAGGTAAATCTCAGCTCAATAAACCCATTATTTTAAAATTGGCCTCTATCCTAGAACAAGAATCCTTATATAAAGATTATTAGTGGATTTATATTGATGAGTTAGTTGATTATTACCAAACCAAAAAGTATCCTATCCCTAACTAGATTATGGATCATTTATCTTATGAAGGTAGAGACCTAGGGATACATTAACAAGGAATTATTGAGCCAATATCAATGACTAAGTACAAAGGAACCCTTGGTATTATATTAAAGCCATGTGGGAGTGACCCCATATACTTTATTTAGGTTCCAACACCATCGACTAACCAAGATGATGTTGGCAGTGATGTAGGGTCTAATTATAGAGCTTGACAACATGAATATGTGTAACCCCTATGTTATTTGTACCATTAACCCTGTTTATTTCCCTTTGCCTCTTACCCTTTATCACCCATAATTAATAGACTATGACTAAAAAGAGTTGACAATGTCATTAAATGAGTTTGAAAATGATGAGTCCATATGCAAATTTTTGGGATTAAGGAATCACATTTCTCTTAGATATTGTAGGCAAGACTTTTCTATAATATTGGATCATGCTTCTTACTTCAAAGAGTAGGTGAAATTCCTTATACAAAAAAAAATCAAAAATTGAGGTCTAAAAGTGAAAAGCTCTTTGAGGCACTTTCAGACCAGGGTAAGAATAAAGAAAAAGGCAAGTCTTTTGGTGACAAACTATTTCAAGCACCATTAGATGGGGATGTTTACCCATATTTTCATGAAGCATGGGAGATCAACACTCTAAAACCTATATATGGATATGAGATCAGTACCAAAGAGTGGAAATAGTTTGTGTAGATTATTCAAGAGTGACCTAAGGTATTTGTTACATGGCCTTTACTAGCATTAGGAGATTTTGATTCATCTTGCTTGGGATAATTAGATGATCCAGTTTGACTAGAGGACTTTGCCATTACTAACCAGTTTACTTCCTTACCAACTATTTTAGAAGATGGTTCTACATTTCTTATGGAGGACACTTTTGATGTTAACATTGGGACTCCATAGGACCCAAAATGGATCAAATTATGTGCATCCTCACTAAGGAGGAACATTAAGTGTATACATCCCTTTTGAGGGAGTTTGTGGACATATTTGCAAGGGCCTATTCATACATGCTAGGTTTTGAACCAGCCTTTTTTGTACACCATATTTGTATACATATTGATGTCAAACTAGTTAATTAAAAGATATGAAAAATGCATCCTTTTAGTGTTATGCTAGTCAAGAAAGCTTTGGAGAAACTCTTAGATGCGAGATGCATTAGGCCAATTGATTATCAGAGTGGCTTTATAACCTTGTACCAGTGATAAATGTTATATTAAACACACCCCACCCTATATTTTTATCTAAAAAGTGGGGACATGATTTGTTTTTGTAAGTAATCAATATTTTATCTAGGTATCTATGTCTTTTTTTAGGATTATTATAGTTATATTATTTGTCAGAAACTTGATGCTATGAATGTTGAATCATGCTGAAGCATATTTATTTCCATATCGAACAACTTGTTTAAACTAACCTATTAATGAAAAGATGGAAAGAATGGATTTGAATGACATGAATTTGGATTGTTTTATTTTGGAGCATTTATCCTTGAACAAATTTTTTAACTTTGGTAACTTTTACTTTGGCAAGATTAGTCTTTGAAAGCTTTTCATTCAAAAATTTATCTTCATAAAATATCTATAAGGAAATTTTCTCATCAGAAACATTCACTTTGGAAATATTTCATCAAAAAAATTCTTGTCAACAACATTTGCTTCAAAAAAATTTCATTAAGAATTTTATATTGTCAAGTTTAGTCTTTACAGGGTTTTCTTTAGTAACTTTTTTTTGTAAAGTTTTTGGACAATAGAATTAATTCATGAGATCTTTCTCTTTGAAGCATTTTTATTATAATATTTATTTTAGAGAATTTGTTTTGTAAATATTCTCATCAACAACATTCATTTCAAAGACTTTTCATTAGAAGTCTTGTTTCAGAAATATTCTTTTTGGAAACTTTCTCGTTATAGGCTTTGTTTTGACAACATTCATTTCGATAGATTTATCTTCAATAAATATCTATGCAAATACATTTTCATGAAACCATAACTTTCCAAAGAGTACTTAGTCATTAACAACTTTGTTTCAGAAACTTTAGGATAAAATATTTTAGAGCAAATCTTTCTAAAGAACATTTTATGCTTCAGGTTCTTTTACCTTGATGTTAAAGTTTGACTTCTCTTGAATGGACTATGTAATGACACATGATAAAAGAATAAATGTTATATGGTGGCACCACAAATGACAAGGATCTTATGTGGCATTTACACTAGGATAGGGTGCTTAAATTCAAATTGAATCAAGGTGAAAAGCTCATAGACATTAATGTTTAATGGCACACAAATTGGAAATTAATATAGAATTATACTTATATCGATCCCTCAATTGAATTCACATCATTCCACATCTAATCTTGAGTAAAATTCATTCTTATGTGATCCCAAAATCCCTAATTTCTATAAGAGTAATTTACAATATATGAAATTTAGTTCAATAATATACACCATTATCAAAAGATTATATCATACCAATAGTCATCAAACAACCATGGCATCATCATCTAGGCCCTACAAAGGATCTTTAAAACCATCCAACATCTCTATCAAGGACTCCATAGAGTATTTGGACATGGTGTTTGATGCCACTACATTTAATGGATGCTATCTAAATTACTCAGTATTGTGGGAATCAGTGGAAAATAAAGACTCCTTTACACTTAAAGAAGACATCTCAAATAAAGATAATTATCTAGTGAAGGACCTTCTTCATTTCAAATGTCAATTCCTACATTATGCAGGTGCAAATATGGAGGTTATGACATGAATAAATTTACTATAGGGCCTCTTCTTCAAAGTTAGAATAACGGATGGAAAATACCTTCACTATGTTGACAAAAACATAGTTACCACATATGTAGTAGGCAAAGCATTCAACAGGTATTTAAGCCTACCCATTCTAGATTTCACTTTTGATTTACACATTATTATTACATGGAAGAATTCCAATAATATAGAGTGATCATTATCAAGGTGGCTTCTCCTCAAAAAAACATTCACTTTGAAATAACATGTCAAGAGCCCTATCCTCATCACCTATTTTTGAATGAGAATCCATGTGAGAATGGAACTATTAAATAGATTTTTTGGCCATGTGATCTTCTACTTACTGAAAATAGAGTGGGTTCCCTTACTAGACCTACTAAGTACCTCAGAGCACACCTATGCTTTGGGGGAAGTGATAAGTACAAACCTCTAAGAAAACATCTTGCATAAAGATAAGTGGCCATTAAGAATAATTTTTTACATGATGTCTTATTTGTTAGACATGGTCATGGGCATAATGTATAGATATAATAAATTCCTATGGGATCCAAACACATAATTAATTAAGAACATAATTTATGACTATTATATTTTTGTGCACATATAATCATATGTGAGAAACATAATTAAGATTGTTGAGGATCTCTACCCTTAGGTCTGGATATCCATTCATGACCAAGCTTTGGAAAAAATTACCCACATCATAGCCTAGACACTTGTCAACAATGTAGGAGATTATTATCTCTACCTAGACTACATAGTCATTATGGTGGCTAATCATAAGGTAGATCCTCTTCAACTCTTAAAGTTAGTTCTAGATAAGGTATTTGAGCAGGAAATTACATACCTAATTTAGAATGGCATTCATGAGGATTTGATGTTAAATAAGAAGGCCACATTCCATGGATCCCCAATTGACATTGGGATAATACAATATACAATTTGTAGGAAATTCAAGGATGTTATGAATGCTAAGAATGCATATACATTACCTACCTTCCCTAATAGAGATTGGGATCCTCATGGTAAGGTTTAGAAGAAAATTCATTCCCTTGGCCTTGCTTACAAACATGAGCCAATGGATAATGATTTTCTCTTCCTAAATGCCAAGGAAAATTAAGAGTTTAAGAAAAGGGCCATAACTATAGGATTGAGTGAGGACTTGTTGAGAGTGATATAAGTAGAACCATCTCTCACATTAAATGAAGAATGGTTTTGGATACCCCCTCATAGAGGATGGAAATCTTATAATTTTTGGAGTGGTAAGAAATCATATATACTAGAAATAATGGGACAAGATCCCCAAACAAATCAAGGCCAACCCCAAGATCAACAATAATTTATAGGTAATGTATCACTCGTTAGAACATAGGATGAACAACCCCATGAAGAATAAGTTCCTACCTCTACACAAGCTAAAGAAGAATAAGAGATCCTAACCTAAGATTCAACAATTGAATTGATCTAGGTCAAGCAAGAGATAGTTAAGGAGATAACTCAAGGAAAAGGTAGTTTATAGAGGGAATAATGTAGGATCATATGCTTAGAATCATCCAATGAAGAGGAAATAGTGGATTCTTTAGCCCCAACACCTATCATGGTTCCCCATCTCTTCCCCACTAGGAAATAGTTGTACAAGCTAGCAGATGAACTAAGTAATATCAAAGAAAGCATAAGGGGTACAAAAAATATACCCTCAAACACAAGAGGTGAATGAGGAGGTGTTGTAATAGGAAAATGTACTGATCCTACAAACACTAAAGGCTAAGCCACCTTTGATAGGTGAACCATCAATTAAGTGTCCTTTTCTCATATCCCCTCTAGGTATTTTACCTTTGATACTCTTACCTACAATTTCTATCACCCCTGGGTTAGTTATGTCTACAGTCATTCCTCTATAGACACTTTCTATGGGTTTACTCTTCATGCACCCATGTATGAATCTACCCACTACCAATTCACCTACTTTGCCCTTCACTATTATGGTTTTCATTCCTTCAATGTCCATCCCATTGAAATTAGCTTCATCCATTCCATCCATTTCCCAAACCATCACTCCAATTATATCTCCTTCTACCTAGTTGGGTTCACCTTTTCCATATTCCACTCCAACTTCTAAAATAATAGTAATTACTACTATCTAGCATAAGTTCTAAAGCTAGGAGCTCCAATGAAATAGGTAGCCTTGGTTTTCTTCCATAAATTAAGAGATAAGGTGAATGAACTAAGAGAATTGGAAGAGATAAGAGATGATTCCATGCATATGATGTGGTCTAACCAATAGCACACTAATAATTTTTTTGATAAAAGAGCTTCATCAAGGACATTCTAGAAAGGTGACATAGTCCTCAAATGGGATGAAGACCATGAAAAACCAAGAAAACACTCCAATTTTGATAGCCTTTATAGTGGACCTTATGTCATCACAAGTTACAAGGAAAACAATGCCTTTGAGCTTGTTAGATTGAATGAAGAGAGCCTTCCCATCCCTGTCAATGGGAGATATCTTAAGTACTTCTATTAGTTTGATTTCTTTCTCTCTATATATAAGTAGATAGGTCTATCTTTTCCTCTAAGTGATTTTACACATTGCTTTATTTGTTGTTTAGTTAGTTTTTTGGTCTATTTTGTTGCTTTATTATTGTTTTTGAGTCCCCCATTACCCCAAAAGTGTTTAAAGAATCAATCAAACTACTTATTTTTAAGTAGTACCTTATTCATTCAATCATCATGAGAAATCTTAGTCAAATAACTAGGTTCCATGACTAGTGGGCTAATCAAGTTAGCTGAGTCACCAAAAATGTTTTACATTTTGGCCCACATACCAAGCTTCATGTAAACCTAGAGAGAAGCCTAAAAGGGTCCCAGTTGATGAGTGGATCAAATGGCTTAGAATCAAGCTCAAAATTACAAATAGAAGGGTTTAAATAGGTTCTCATGGTGTTCAAACAATTTTAGGAACAAGTCCAGAAGAGCCTATAGGCTTAAAAGCCTAGTTTACACTTGGGAAATATTGCAAAATTTTATTTTGGCTAAGTGTTAGAACTCTTTCAAGCAAATTGTCCCAAAGGAAAAAGACTAGGTACAAATTCTTTCAAGAAAATTGTCTAAACAATTTTCTTAAATATATAATTCTTTCAAACATTTTGTCTATTGAAAAATCAAAGTACAAATTATTTCAGACATTTTGTTTGAAAAAAAAGCCCATAGACACAATTCTTTTGGGGAAAGTGGCTGAGCAAAAATCATGAAGACCGAAATATTTTGAGATAACTTTCTTGAGGACATATTTATTTCAAATTAAATGTCCATATCAATGGTTTTGACAAAGGCAAAAGCTTTGATAGAATGGTTTGTCTTGGATAAATTATTCAAGCAGAGTGAACTCCACACAAGTGTCAAAATTAAGCTCAAAAAGTGACCTTTTGGGGTCCAAAGATTCATGATCATGAAAATGTCAATTATATTCACATATACATCAAAGTATGGGTATGTGAAAATCAAATTCAAGCCATGAAAAAGTAACCATTGAAGTTCAAATATATCAATGATGATTGTGCGGATGTCAAATACATTCACATGGATGTCAAATATGGGCATATAGACATCAAAGTTAAGTCTGATGAAATAGATATTTGAGTTCAAATGGTTAGTCTAAGCAAGTCCAATGGCTCACGTTCATTTTTACATCTTGATCTAATAGTGTGAGCTCGAGTCAACATTTAAAAAGATCTTCAATGATAGGAAATCAATGGATAATTTTTATTCATACCAAGTAGATCTACAGTTCATAGGAGGTCAAAAGTCAAGGATATAATAGTAGGGATATATAGGAAAAATATAAACAAGATATTTGATTGGTCTGAGTTAATTTTTAATAGCCAAGGTCAAACTTATGAAGCTTTCCTATTGGGAGATGAAGGAGCAATTTTCAACCAAAGCAAGTAAAATCATGGAGCTGAGTTTGAGTCTGGCTTAGGTTGAACTAGAACCAACATTTTGACATATGCCAATAAGGCATACACATAGCTTAAATGAATTCATTACTAGAACTACATGCATGAAAGTAACCTTTTCTCCACTCTTACATGCCATGATAAACTAGTAAAGAGTAGTTAGTGCCATGATAAAACTCTAACAGATTGATCTAATGGTTGTAACTACATTTATGTCAGAACCCAACTCAAAAAAACTTGATCCCACCATTGTAACCATAAAGAAAAATCATTAAAGGAATAATGTAATGGTGCAACTAATTGAAGTGACCTAGATCAATTAATAATATTGAATGAGCATAAATTTAGAGGCAATTGTAGCTAAAGTTTAAATGGAATTGTGCTCATTTTGATTCCTTTTACAGCATCAACATCCCTTTCTCTTACTCTCCTTTTCTATAATTATAGCCTTTATGATATTTTTAAATATAGGTTGGTATAACTAGACTCTACCAAAAATTGTATTATGCACCTCTTAGATTAATGAATAGAGTGTTTTGTACTTGTTTACCTTTCTATACTTAGTGTTTTATATTTGTTTGATATGACAAAGTGGTTCATCTTCCATTTATAGTTCCAAGTTCAACATATGTACTAATAAACTTTCCTTATAGGTCATATAGCATGTAGTAATGTTGATGTCTCAGGTATAGAGTGGACTGTTGAGTGTAAGTGATTTCAATCAAACCTTACCCTCATTGACCTCCAACTTAAGTCTATGAAATTAACCTTGAAGTGAAGTAATGCTACTTGGAAGCCATTGTAAGCACTATATTAGTTATATTCATAGCCTATTAGTGTGATAATGAGTTTGATCTTGAAAGTGGGTCTTTGAACATTTGGTGCATCACTACATGTTGGAATAAGTTTCACTTTATGTAATCCCTCAACTCTTTTCACCCCAACTCATTTACATCTTAGAAAGAAAGGTCCAAACTATCATATCTAAGGAACTATCCTAATTAAAAACCCTATAGGTTTTATCTATATACAGGTATCCCATAGCCTAAGATCATTCCCATGTTAGTTGAAGTATGAGTCAAACTTGAGCAATTTGACCTCTATTGGACATTTTAACCCACATACTAAGCTTTACCTAGATCTACAAAGAAGTTTAGAAAGGTCCCAATTAATGAGTGGATAAAATGGCTTAGAAGTAGGCTCACCATTACAAATGGAGGGGTTTGAATAGACTTTCATGGTGTTTGAGAAGTTTTAAGAACAAGTCCAGAAGAACCTACAAGCTTAAAATCCTAGTTTACACTTAGGAAATATTTCAAAATTTTATTTTGGTTTAGTGTTAGAATTATTTCAAGAAAATTATCCCAAAGGGAAAAGATGAAGTATAAATTATTTTAGGAAAATTTTCCAAGCAATTTTCCCAAAGATAGAATTCTTTCAGATATTTTGTCTACACAAAATGCTAAGTACAAATTGTTTCAAACATTTTGTCTGAATCAAAAGGAAAGCAAAATCCAAATGACCCAAATATTTTAGGAAAAATATCTAAGATAATTTCACTAAGGACATATTTGTTTTAGATAAAATTTCCATAAAAATGGTTCTAACAAAGACAAAAGATCTGATAGAATGGTTTGTCTCAGAGAAATTATTCTAGTAGAGTAACATTTTCATAAGTGTCAAAATTAAGCTCAACAAGTGACCTTTTGGGGTTCAAATATTGATGGTCATGAAAAAATAAAATATGTTTACACAAGCATCAAATGATGGGTACATGAATGTCAAATTCAAGCCATAATAAATAACTGTTGAAGTTCAAGTATCTTAGTGATGGTCATGTAGACATTGAATATGTTCATGAGGACATCAAATACATGAATGTGAACATCAAAGTTGGATCTTTTGAAATAGTTGTTTGAGTTCAAATGGTGGGTCTAGGCAAATCTGATGACTCACATTTATTTGTACATCTTGATCCAACATGTCAAAGGATATTCAATGGCAAGAAATCAATGTCTCACATTCATTCATACTAACTAGATCTATGGTGCACAAGATGTCAAAAGGTTAAGGATCTAACATCAGGGGTTTATAGGATCAATATAAACAAGATAGTTTAGAGTTGTTTGATTAGTCTAAGTCAATTTTAAATGGCCAAGGTCAAACTTAGGAAGCTTTCCTATTGGGAGTTGAAGGAGCAAATTTTGACCAAAGTAAAAACATGAAGCCAAGTTCAATTATAGCTCAAGTTGAACTAGATCCAACATTTCAAGATATGCCAACAAGGTAAACACATAGGATTTAATGGATTCATCACCAAAACTAGCTACATGAATGTGACCCTTCTCTCTACTCTTGCATATAATAATAAACCAATAATGAGCAGTTAGCACCATGAGAAAATTTTAATAGATTGATCTGATGGTTTAAATTCATTAATGCCAAAACCTAGATTAGAACAACTTAATCCTATTATTTCAGCCATAAATAAGAATTATTGAAGGAATAATGTAATTGTGTAACTAATTAAAGTGACTTAGATCAATCAGGAAGCTTGAATGAGCATAAATGTAGAGACAATTATAACTATAGTTCAAATGGAGTTATTTTCATTTTAACTCCTTTTTTAGTATAAAAATACATCTCTCTTTCTCTCTTTTTCTATAAGTATAGCCTTTAATATATTTTTAATCATCCCTCAAGTTGGTATGACTAGACTTTTCCAAAAATTGTATTTTGCACCTCTTGGAGTAATGAATAGAGCATTTTATAGTTGTTTAGCTTTCTATAATTAGTGTTTTGTATTTGTTTGATATGAAAAAGTGGTTCATATTCCATTTATAAGTTCAAGTTCAACCTAAGTACTAATAAAATTTCCATTTATGTCATCTATCATGCCTTAATTTTGATGTCTTAGGTATAGAGTGGACTATTGACTATAACTGCTTTCAATCAAGCCTTACCCTCATCACCCTCTAGCTCAAGTCCATAAAGTTCACCTCTAAGTGAAGTAATATTACTTGGAAATAATTATAAGCACTACATTATTTTTATTCATATCATATTAGTGTGCTAATGAGTTCAATCTTGAAAGTGGGTCTTTGAACATTTGGTGCATCACCACATGTTAGAATAGGTTTCACTTTATGTAATCTCTTAACTCTTTTCACCCAAAACTATCTAGATCTTAGAAATAGAGGTCCAAACTATCATATCTAAGAACAAGCCTCATTAAAAACCCTAGAGGTATAATCTAGATATAATCATCCACATCCTTAGATCATTACGATGTTATTCTAAATATGATTTAGACTTGAGCAATCTGGCCTCTATTGGGTGCTATCTAGATAGCTAATAATTACAACTAAAAGGGCACCTAGGAAGTAACCAATCTTTGTTATCTATCCAATGCTACAATTTGGAAATGTAGATTGGTTAATTATCATATGGATATAAATTCCCAATCCTTCCACTAAAATCGAGCCTAAGCCTGAAGAACATGCACAAGTAGAATATCTTCCCTTAGATCCCTCAAAGCTCACTCTTCTAAACTAGGATAAGGAGTTAAGAGCCTTCGCCTCTAAGAGGCCCAATCTGAGGATAACTTATCTTCTAATGGTGATATCATTGTTTGATAAGACCATAACATTAGTGCACTAAGTGAGGAAGAGGAAAATTGATGATAGTCTGGGCTAAACTCTGATCATGGAAAAAGGAAGAATTTTAATCCCTTAACAATAGGTAGAATAGATAAAAGGGTTAGTACCCATATATTGAGGACCTATAAAAGCAATCATTTCCATACATGAATATACTAAAATGGATAGACAAGATATCAAAGAGTAATTTGAAAATCTCAAATAGCAATAAGTAATTCAAGTTCCCTAAGGCATTGAGTAGGATGTGCAGAATGCAACACTTAGGCTATATGAGATTCTTAATTATATTCATATTTTAAGGGTTATTTTGGCTCCTTATGTCAATAATTTAACTAGATTATTCAAAAGTCATAGAGAGGATGACAATAAAATAAATTTCTTAGTGTTATATACCCCCAATAAGGGATTTTACCAATTAGACTTGATGACCCCATTGGAGGCATCAAATTATTTTAATTTATCATTAAAAAAGCATAGGATGCCTAGGATTGGGTATCTTCCTTTGAGGCTTTAGTGAATAATTTGGTTGAGTAAGAGAAGTAAGCTGAGAAATTTTTGATAGAACTCAAATTGAAAATAATTTGGGATAATAGAGGCAAGATGGTAACTCAAGTTTCATTTGATCAAATGATTAAACAAGCCTATGATAGCTTCAAGTTGATTCTACAAGGCTTAAGCTCAAAAGGCATTGAGGCCAAATTGAGCAAAACTAGGTAGAAGGTGATATAGGTGGAAGTATTCAAGGATGGATTTAGAGCCACCAAGATAGAACATGCCAAGCTAATGGAGCAAAAGAGCAGGGTGACTAGGTTGTATCTCCTAGATATGAACCTAATTTTAGCACAACATGCTAAGGCATATAAACACTATAAGTACTTAGATGATAAGAAAAAGGTAGTCTAACAAATGCCACTTGTTAGTTATACGGCACTTATTCAACCTAAAACACCAAAAATTATAACCACATAATTACCTCTCATGTTATAGTTCCCATGGTAATAATGGTTCAATCAACTAGTGCATCACCAAGTACTACTCCAGTTACTATGTTGTCAAGCATGAGTACTACTACAGTTCTCATGAAAAATTTGAGAGAAGTTTAACAAGAGATCATTTAGCATGAAGGCTAATTTTTTAGAATTTTTTCATGTAATGATTATAACTAAATATTTAAGTCTTAGTTACATTTATATTATAATTAAATAATCATTTTTGGTAGCATGCACACATTTCATGACTAGGATATCTATAAGTTACTGATTATAGATGATACTTATCTTATAGTCTATCAATATATAAATGAAGTGTTCTAAACTTGGAGGATGAGGTGACCCCTTTCCCAAGATACACACATACACACACACACATGTAGAACTCTCTTTTCAAAGGGTTGTATTTTTGAATGAATATACAAGAATAAATCAAGGAATTGATTGTCATGTAACTATGTTTGTTCTTGCTTCTTCCCTTTATTTGTTAATGAATTTGAAGATTATTTATTTGTATTGATTAAATAATTCTAATGTGTGTCAATTTTATGGATGAATATGACTATTTTATTAATGAATATTAGTCTTAGATGTAAAATAACTATTGAGGATTGGTAGAATTTATTGATTTATATGGTTAGCATAAGTTGAATTGATAATCCAAGGTGTGTGGAAGTATCTCCCTTTAATATAGTCTTCTAGGTGTGAACACAACTGCCCTAGATAAACATTGGTCTAAGTTGTAATCTCTCATACAAAGGAATGTAAAAACATCCTTAAGAAGAACAACCTTTAGTTAATACCATTGAGTACCCTATATTTGAATATCCTAGACTATTAACCATGTTTGTTTACAAGTGTGCAAAAGCTAAAAAAATAAAACACTGGTTCTTAAGATACTTATCCACAAAAGAGACAAATTTATATTTTTTTTCAAAGATATAAAAACTTCTTTTCTAGTCACAATTCCTTCTTTTGAATTTTCTTTGAGATCTACCCACCATAGATTAGTCTTCCACCCATCCAAATCACCTAGTGATTTATCCTTTTTTATTAGAAACCATGCATACACCCATCCAAATCACCTAGTGATTTATCCTTTTTATTATAATCCACACATGTACCCATAAACCTAGTTAAAGAACACATAGGTTCAACTTGTTATTCCACCACCTAATTATTCGAACTATATACCTATAACTCATTCTCTATAATGGAACCTAGTTCTACAGAGATCCCAAAATGTTAGAGATTATTGTTGATTAATTTAACCCCATGATCAAGTAAGTCAACCCCCATATATATTAAAAATTCCTATAGGGTCTTTATAGGTCATAAATAGTAACATGGTCATGTCTAAGGTCATTTAATGTGTTTTACACCTTAGTCAATTATGTCATGTCTTAATTTTCCTCTAGGTCACTTTTTGGTCATCCTAGGAGGTAGTATGTAATATTAATAAAAATATGTATGTTTTAAGGTGTTTTAAATGGTCAAAAATGTTAGTTGAGTGTTAAGAATCAGTTATAAAACTAACATACTATAGGTTCAATGTCCAAAGGAGAATATAATAGTAGTTTTAGGTAGTTAAAGGTAATTATATAGCCTAAAAAGTACACTTAGAGCATGAAAAGGCTTAGTATTGTCATTTTAGGTTCCCTCATTCCATTTAAATGCTTAATAAGTCATGACACATTCAAATCTATAAAAAAACTAGTTCATCTTCTCCATCACTCTCCTAGATAAGGTCATACAGGTCAACTGGTCCACTCTTGGGTATGGACAGTACTGGAGGAATTAAGATGAATGTATTTGTTGAGTGATATTATCCTTCATTCAATTTATTTTCAAGGTAGGAGTTTTAGGTTTGGTTTACTATTATATATGAACTGTCACTAATAATGTTGATTGCTTAAAACTACTTACTCATCCCTATGGCCTCTAATTTTCTTATAAGTTTGTAGTTTTTTTATGTTTACATGTGTTCTACATGATCTTGAAAAGTTTTTCCTTCCTCTACATGTTTTTTATAACCTATTTTTCATGTGTGAGAATAAGAAGATAATAAGAGTCATCCTTAAGTTTGAAACTATTACCTCATAGTTTGTTGGATAGGGTTTTGTCAATTACAATGTTATGTTTTCTTGTGTGTGATTCTAAGCCAATGTTAAAATGTTTTTCTCACCTCATTATAGCATGAATGTTCTATGTTTCCCATTGAATGAGATATAATTTGATTGAGATGAGTTTTTGATGTAATAAGTGAAGATTTATCAAAGTTCCAATATGCATAGTCACCCACAACCACCTATATGTGAGTACAAAAGACTGTAAAGACCATTCAAAATACAAAGAGTAGGTTATACACATTTCCATGACTTGAATAAAGGTTATCAAGTCATATATATCTCATAGTTTGATTCTTGTAGTCATTTAAAAACCTTGAAATCCATCAAAGTAAGAAAGTTGTAAATGGGACTAAGTTACCTTAATATCTCTAAAAAGGGATCTTGCCCTATATATTTTCATCTTGTGATGATAATAAATAAGGTTTGAGTGAGTCTTGTGTCTCCATAATTGAATATTATATATGATAGTAATGTTTGGACGTGAAAGGAGGTGATTTTGGTCAAGATAAAATAATGTAAAAGATATCCCAATACAAGGAAGTTCTCACTAGATCCATTAAGTACACTATAGTCCCATTTTAGTCTACATAAACCTATAACTTGTAGTGACCTTTGGTATGTTGAGGATAATGGTGTGAGAACATGATATAAAATCATGTGATGGGTTCACACATGTATTTAAAGGCCTAGTGGACTTAGTGGAAATAAAGGTGTAAGGGTAGTCAGGCATATGATCATTTACATGAACATCATCACTATGCATTGAGTCAAATGGGCTTGGAACAACAGTGATAATGTAGGATAGAGAATGATGAATGGTTATAAGGAATTAATTGAGTATATTTAGGTATTAAATAGTGATAATTATATATGGATAGATAAAATGGTATGAAAAAAATTTATCAAACCTGAATATTTATTTATAGGAGGTTCTTGACTCTCTAAATGAGTCATTACAGTTTAGCATAATCATAAATTGTTTATGCTAGTGAAGGACGCATACATGTCTAATGGAAAAAAAACATAAAGAGAATGAATATTTATAAAAAAAATTAATAATTATTATGTCACTTCCAATTTTTTTCTTGAAAAATACCAAAACCTATAGGAATCCCATGATTCCCTAAAATGATCACCTATAGTTTGGTCTATATTGTAGACTAGTCTAGGTATATGAGCTATGCAGGTTGGTCTAGTATGTGAAGATGAAAGTGGATTATAATGTTTAAAACATTATAATAATAATGATATAATTAGATGTGACCTTCATGGATATGATAAATATAATAAAGGCCAAGTTTCCAACCTCAGTGTATAGTCAGCCAAATTTGGCACATTACACAGACCTAGTGAGCCAGTCTTAAAGAATAGAATGTTTGAGGAGTTTATGGGTGTGATATAACTAATAAAATTGGTAAAAAACATCATAATTATTTTTTAAAGGCTTATATAGTATTATTTTTTTATGAAAATATGGTATACACCCTCTATTTTGTTTCAGATAGAAGGCACTCCTTTAGCAAGAAAGCATGCAGGTTAGTATGTGAATAATAATCTAATGGGTGGAAGACTATTGGAACCATTGTATTATGGTGTGAAAGGATGAGATATAGGTAAAATAAAATGAAAAATCACATATAGTCATTTAATATCGCTCAGGTGGTCAAACACATAAGAGACATAGTCAGGCTTATTAGGCCTAAAACTAGGCCTAAGTCCTACATGTGTCTCACTTTATCTATATGAATATATGATCCTTACCATAATTTTTAAGACCTTAAAGTATATTTTATGGTTTATTTGAGCTATTTATTTTTAGATAAACATCCAAAATTGGTCAATTTGAACTTAATTCCTATCAGGCCTACTTAGAATACATGAGAGAGCTTGAAAGGCCAAGTTCAAGTGCTCATATATGTATAAAAATTATGTATGAGACCTAAATAATTTTGGGAAAATTTAATGGAGTATTATACCTCAAATTTGTGGAAAATTTTCTAAGGTTGGATGTCACGATTTTTTAAATAATCCTTAACAATTCAAACCTCCTAAAACCCTCTCAAAACCCTCGTTTGAACCCAATGGAAAATATATGGTATAAAATTAATCTAAAGGTGGTAATATAGTCATGAAATTACCTTAACAATGTTTTTAACTCTCCTAGTTCCTTTGACATCCACTTTTTTTGAATTTTCATATGTATAAATGGGGCTAATTCCTTGTTTCTTATAAGATTTGAGTTATTTTATAGGTACAAATGAGAATGGGAAAGTAAATATCATTGTAGGAGGTATTTAGAGACTTATCCTAACTAATAAAATTAATTTATAACCTTGGTTAAACATGAAAAGAGGTATACTATCTCATTCATAACATACAGTCTAAATAAATAGTGAGAAGGCAAGATGATTATCAAGTGATGGAAGTGAGAAGTGTTATATGAGTTTAATTGAGTCATATTTAATAGAATAGAGGAAAAATGAGGTTTATTTTACCTTATTAACACCTCTAAAATGATATTTATTTGAGAAACTACAAGATAACTAAGTGATAGATATGAATAACCAAGCCTAGAGGGCAAATGAATGAATGTGGGTAGTGAATGACACATTTAAAGGATGAATGCATAAGTTAGGGAGGCATAGGTGACATTAAATTACCTCTTATCTACATTATCATGTCATATCATATGTGATAATTCTCCCTATGGTATTTTTAGACACTCAACTGTAATCCTCACCATCATAAAGGCAGTTTCAAAGTAAATTAATGAAGTGTTTATGCCAAATTGAGGAAGGTGCTCTATTTGAGATTGAAAAATGTTTATGAATGCCTCATAAATTATTTTACACTTCATTACATGGTAATTGTAACTATTTTCTAGAGTGTGACACTTGTTCTTGTGACCTTTCATCTTCACTTCTCTCTCCTCTTCTAAGTTCTATTAAATTCAAGCCTTTTTGGCTTTATAAGGGATCCATAATTGGTATGGAAAAGCCCTACTAGTATTGAAACCTCATTTTAATTTTAATAAAGTTATATAAGTTTATTTAATTCTCTAAAATATCTTACCTAAATGTGTTAAGTGGATTATGTGTTTGATAAGTGATGAAAATGCTCTCCTTGCTTCTATTTCTACTCTTGCATATCTTGTGTGAATGATCTTCTAATAGGTTTCATAAAGTATATTTTTTATTAGTTGTCTTGAATTTTTAGAGGGATAAATAGTGTCTTATATCATATCCTATTTTAACCCACCTCTAGATAGGCATAATAATTTACCTCTATGAGAAATACTTTTGTTAGAAGGACATATGGTTGAATTCAGTTTAAGTAGTCTTCTTCTTAAGTGTTGATGTAAGTGTGTTGTGTGTAGTTGTATTGGTGTATCACCTCATTAACATAAGTTTATTTTGTGTCTCCTTTTTCCATTTTCACCCCCAATAATGATTATCTTAGTTTAGTGTGAGACTAAGAGACAAATCAAGGGAGATATCCCTTTCAAACCTAGATATATATCTCTTATCGTGGTTTGTCTATGAAGGGAGATAGTTCCATGTTTTCCTAAAATTGAGAAGGTTTAATTATATTCTCTAGGGTGTAATTTTAGGATACAATAGTTAACTCATTTAAAACTTCTCTAAGGTGTGAATAGAAACTTTTATCACATAGGTTTTCACCTATCTTGATTATGTAGTTTATTGTGCAATTACCTAATGATATAATGGAAAAACCTCCAAAGCCATGGGACCTTAGATAATTGAGCTTAATATCTAGAGTAGGCTATCTTCCATTCACTAAATCTAATGCAATTTATAAAATAATAATTTTGTGGAAATCTCGCTCTTCAGTGTTTTTGATCCTAAACTAGGGTTTTGATTGGGAAAAGGGTTGAAGAATGAAATTTATATAATCTAAAAATGGTGATTGCGCCAGATATTTTTAGTGGATTTTAATGCTTTATTGATAAACACAATAGAACAAAAAATTATATTAAAATATTTTATATCACAAAATCATACAAATGGGAAATTAGAGGCAATATTTTAGTTATTTTTCATGGAAGGGAAAAAGATTCTTTATTTTAATCAAATAATATTTTTAGAAGGGTATAAATACTAGAAATGATTTTTTTGTGACTGAAATAAGAAACAAAACTTCCACAAATATTCAAATAACTTATGCACATAGATATTTCTTAGACAAGAAAAGTAAATCTTCAAGTTATTTTCACTCCAAAGGTTATAACTTGTAGAAAATACATTCAAAATGCAGAAATATATCACTAAAAATAAAAAGATAGATTGGGCCATGGGGTCTACCCATATTTATAAAAAATATCTTGTATATGAGATATAGTCATCAAAAATTGAATGCCTAGTAAAATAAATAATGTAGATATAAAATTTTCATGCAAAAAGAGGTGAAGTCTTCTATTTTTGTCATTCTTAACTTATAGAATAGTTTGGAAAATAGAATACAAGAGCTGGGCGTGATCCTTAGCTTAAAATGGAATGATAGAACTAGTAGATCCTTTATGCAATTCTCCTCTTCTTTATGTAGCTAAACATAGCTCCTCATACAGAGGGTGCACCTAAGATATAACTTGACAAAAATAAAAGTTAACTTGAAAATAAATCAAGTCACTTTTATGCAAAACCATAGCTTTCAAAACACAAGTGAGACTTTTAAAACCTTTTAAGTCATATCAATTTTTCAAAATTAAATTTGAAATTTATAATTCATGATTTTACACCTTTTAGCAATTTATACTTGACAAAATGGGAAGTGTAATTTGCAACTACACTTTTAACAAGTTTCACACTTGTCAAAAATATAAGGTGTAAAATACGTGTTTTTCTTTCTTAAAAGAGTTATAAAAGATAGCTATACCATTACAATTACAACTTATATTGTTTTTTACAAATGAAATTACAACATGTAGAAATATTAAAATAGAAAGAGATCAATCAATATCCAAATTTTTTTCAACCTTCTTGTCTTTCTCTACCCGTAATTTTTCAAAATATGCATCAAAGGCCTTAAAAACTTATTTATTCACTCTTCATCTAGTCCAAAAGAGTAGATGTGAGAGGTTTCAAAATATACTTGAATATCAAATACTTATTTTCTAAAAGTCTTGATTCCCTATATTTCCACTCTTATTTTATCTAGTGCATTCTCATACTTGATAAATCAATGAATAGAACTCAGGGCAAAGATTGTATTTTTTGTAGTTTCTTTTTCAACTACCTCCTTGAAATTATTATAGATTTATTCTACATGTAAAATGTTCTATACATCATCTATTGGTTGGCATGACATCATATTTATCATTCCTTCAATGCCATACAACATGTTAATAGATTTATCATGTGCCACCTTGGCTTGGTGAGCAGATTATGTGAGTATCCTTATCCAAAACTGAGTTACTCTATGTAATTCCTTGTGCTCAACATCATTCTTTAGTATGTTCTCGGTAATGAGGATATCCACATCAATTTAACCCATAGCTATCAATTTTAGATAATACAAATTCAAATTTTGAATTATCATTGATATTTGTTGACCTATTATTTTAGTATATTCTCTCTCTAATTATTTCATATAGATCCATTATTAATGTAATAACCTTATTTCCTTTAGAAATTAGTTCATTTGGAACATTCTTTCATAGCTCTTCCCATATGATCCATCTCTCAAACTAAATACATTATAGCTTGATCTAAACTTTGATTGATTGGTTATTTTAAATATGGTTGTTTTGATGATTCATTAGAATGTATGAACTAATTCACTGTAGTTGTAAGCTAATCCACTTTGCTCTTCAGTTCATCCTTGGTGGCCTTATCATGATCAATCCTTTCAAAGAGAGAGTTGATTCTAGATTGCATGTCATATTTTAACCCTTATCTTATCTGCCATCTAAGGTGGATATTATAAATTTGATAATCCTCTACCTTAAGATTTTCCTTTGATTTTTCTAGTGGGGAGACTACAATTTCAACATACCTTTCCCCCTTGTCATCTACAGAAGGTCCTAGGATTATGTTTGGAATTTGTATTGATCTTTGATAAACAAAAGTCCAATATGTTGGGTTTAATCATTTATTTTCTCTTTTTTCCCTTTTATTGGGCTATCCAACTGGGTCTGACATCTGGTTTCTTGAAAACTATCACCAAAGAATCAATAATTGATGTTACTACACTAGTAGATGTTATGACCATTGTACAATCCTATGAGGATGTTTCCATTGATTATTCAAGAGATGATTTTGAAAGTTCACTCTCATCATTTAGTTAAAAATCTACATTTTCATCAAGCACATATGTTGATCCAATCTCAACTGAAGGGGTTGTGGAAATAATGGAAGTGGATGAGGAGGAGGTAATAGAAGTAATTGTGTCTATTGGGGGAGTGGAAGATGGAATAGACATAGGGACTCTAAATTTGGGAATAGGTGGGAAGGTGGAATCCAAATAATTAAATGAATCAATCAAATGCATGGGACTATTTAGGGCTGGTGATGTAAGGAATATGAGTGGGGATAGATGGGAAACAATACTTATCCTAGAATTTGGAATGGATTATGACACTGGAGTCATGATGAATAAGTCCATGGATTCTTAATGTTAAGTGGTGTTGGAAATCAATGGAGATGAAATGGAAGGAATTATGAATTGAATGTAAATAGTTAGTAAAATGAAAGGGGAATGTGAAATTGGAGGAAGGGAAAGTGAGTGGAAACTTGAAAATCCACTGATGGAGAACTTTGAATTTCTACTTGACTTAATTATAGTTAGATTATTTTGGTAGGAAATGTATTTATAATGTAAGGTGAAGTGGAAACTATTGATGTAGGGGGAGTGGAGACAAGAGGTGGAGTGGAAAATAGATGTGAAATAGAAATATAAGATGTTGAAGGAATAGAGATAGGAGGTGGACATGATGAAACCTATAGAACAATGTAGGTAGGAAGAGGGTGAAAATGGAAATGGGGGTTATCACCATTACAAATATGAAGACTGAAGCTATGGAATCTTCTTCCATTGCTTTATATTTAGATGAAAGGTCAATAAGTTGTTGTATAGCTTCCCCCTTTCTTCTTGATTCCTCCTTCTTAGCCCTAGTATTCTTATTTTTCTTTTTATTTAGCTCTTATGATGTTTCTCCTATTGTTACACTTGGACCCTCTTTTGATGGATTACTCCCCTCTACCTTAAGATTTAAAATCTTTTCTTTGATCCCTATTATTTCTCTTGTTACCTAAACTCCCTTGATCCTTAGCCAATTAATTATTATATTAATCACATGAGATATTATATAAAATAAAGAAAAGGATTCTAGAGTTGACCACCTTACTGGTGAAAGGGGTTGTGTGATGACCTATGTATAGTAAATTAGTTATACTATAGAGTCATCATCTAACAAGTCATTTGGAACTGGTTCCATATCATAATATTTGATTTGTTCAAGGGCCATTCTAGAATAATCTCTCATTCTAACCCTCTTTTCATCTTCATAGTTCTCCCAATAATATTCATAATATGGTATATGAGCATATGTTTCAGGTTTCAGTATGTTGGTTATCTTTACATATACATGAAAAATGTCTTGGAATCCAAAGTCATCAGTGTCATTTAACACATTTAAACTTTGGAAAAATTGGCCTTAAGGATAAATTGACATGTGTATTGACCAATAAAAATTGGGAAATGTATCCCTACATTTTGCCTATTAGAAATGAGCTTGTGGGTCTATACGAGATACGTCATTAGCTCTATCAATGCCCATTTATCACTAACATATTATGGAAGTGTATAGGGGTAACCACTAAATGTGGTTTCCCTGATGTAAAAATTGTTGGGGAACTAAATGAAGTATGAGCCCCACTTGTTAATCTCTTCAATTATTGCTGGTGAGAACCTTGTCCTCCCAAGTTCCTTATTAAACATGATAATGATGTAATAGATTAAAGAATCATTTACTCTTCTAAAATGTTGTCTACTAGCTTCCAATGTGAGATCAAGATAGTAGTTTTATACTCTATTTATTTCTTCAAAAAACTATGTTCAGGCTTAGGAATAATCTCCCTTTGGCCAAAATATTACAATGTAAGAAGTCATATAGAACTTACCAATTATTTGTACCTTCAACAATTGCTTATGGAGGGAATCACTTATAAGCTGGGTCCAATGAATTTATTGGTTTTTTTTTGGATGACCTAGATGTATTGGTACATTTACTCTTGAAAACACTTAGCATTAGGACTGCCAGTGACCATATGCAATAATATAATGATATCCCCTACTTCGTCAATGAAATCGGGCCTATATAGGGTCTTTGATAGCCTAGTGGGGGAAGCCTTGGGGGATTTGAGCCACTATTTTTAAATCATATTATAAAACTCATATCTTTTATATTAAAATAATTATGTGGATTTATATGGAGTTATATTGAGATAACTCTCAAATTTTGGGATTGCAAACACTAAATTGATGAAATCATGGTTTAGATTTAGAATCTTTTCCCCTCTATCATTGAAGACCTTTATTCTATCAAGATCATAATGTTGGGATATTGTAAGCACATACTCAAGGCTTTGAATATATAATGGAAAGGATACATCTTCTAGTAATCTAGAGTCATAAATACTCTAGATCTAATCATTCTTAAACTTTGCACCTATTTGAGCCCAAAATTCTCCTAGGCCAATGTGACCTAAATCCATTTCTATTATCTAGATTCTATGTTGTATTAGACTCTAAATTTAGAGTCACTCTAGGGAATTTGGATTTGAAATTCATTTCATTTGGAGACATGGAAATTGGAGTTATTTCTTTTGAAAAACTAACTATGAAATATGGTAGAGTTTACAGGTATTTAAAGTAGTTATAATCTTTGGTGGAACTATCAAGTGTTTAGAGTAGGTGAAAACTCCATGGAGCTAGGAAGTGTTTTGATCAAGTTAGATCTCTGGTAGAATTGAAAGGTGTCTAAAGTAATGTGAATTCCCATAGGGATGGGAAGTGTTTGAAATAGAACCATGATCCACAAAGACTTGGAACCTTACAAAGATCAAAAGTGCTTGGAATAATGGTAAAATCTATGGGGATATAAAGTGATCAAGATAAGTCCAATATCCATGGGGACCTTGGAGTTATCTATAAAAAATATTCACTAGTTTGAAAGTGGGATATGTTAATAGAATATTCACTTGGATTGACAAAAACCTAGATTCTGATTACAAAATTTAGGAAGGAAAACTCAAGGTTTTTAGTGATGAATGCTTTGTAAAATTAAAACCCTAAAACAACCCTAGATTGAGACTTCAGAGAAATTCATGAACTCATAGATAAAAATATTTTATCAATGTCTAAAAAATATAAAAAATCATAAAAATTATGCCACAATAAATAGTGATAACCAATAGAAAGAACTTAAAAACCTTTCACAAAAATGGAAACAATTTTTGAAAGAAAAGATTAAAATTGTAGGAAAATTTATGGAAAACATAAGAGGAATATAATGTATGGGTGAAAATGGCATGGCTTTGAGTATTGAAATCATGGATTTGACCTATATGTACTTGATTACACATAGCTTGAGGGTTTATTACATGGTGAAGGTCATCAAAGCTCCAAAAACACACACAATAATTTCAATAACGAATTAAGAAATCCCTAATTCATAGGTTTGAATATAAAACCCATGTAATTAATACACTCTAATGGTAGTTAGTGGTGAAGATAGGAGGTGATGAGATTATGTACCATAACTGTAGGGTTGAATGGATTGAATGGTGGAAGTAAAAACGCATGATGCATTTTACAAGTTTTACAACTTGCAAATTACACTTGGAGTTCTAGATCCTATGGCTTGGGTATTTGGTGGAATGCAAAACTCACCAAGTAATTTATAAGTTTACAAACTTGAAAATTATTCATGGAATTATAGATTCCATAGTTTATATATTTCATATAAGGTAGAACCCCAAACATAATTTTCAAGTTTACAAACTTGAAATTTGTTCATAAAGTTCTAGATTCTATAGTTTATATATTTGCCAAATGGTGGAACCCTAAATTCAATTTACAAGTTTTCAAAGTGCTCTTCAAGTTCCAAATTCCATAGGAAAGGGGATATTTAGTTTCATAGAATCCAAAGCTTGCCATGCATTTTAAAATTTTCACAACTTGAAAAATGCATGTTTAATTCTAGATTCTACCATTTTGGAATGTGGTTGTTTTATGGTATTTGAAACCTATGAAGAAATTTTCAATTTAAAAATGGCATCTAGATTTCTAGATTTTTTAGTGTAAAGAGGAAAAATGGATCTTTGGTGCTTTTATGGGATTTTATAAAAATTAATGGGGTCTCCCTTAGGGTATCAGATGTAATGATGTTTTTCGGTCAAAAATATCAATTTTTTTGGTGATCTTTATGGGATGATTGCTTGCTAATTAATTTCAATCCAGAAGCCTGCTAAGACATTAAGCATGGAGTCAATATTTTGTTTGAAAAAATATTAACCTATGGAAGAACAAATTGGGATTGATCTAAACATGAACAAAACAAGAATAAAAAGACAAATAAAATAGGGAAAAACAACAAAACCTAAGGAAAAACAAACTCCTAATGAGTTGACCTATGCATAAGCACTTATTAAAAGACACAACTAACCCATTTTTTATAAAATTTAATTTTTTAGAACAAGTTCCTACCTCAAAATCAAGCTTTGAGTTAGATCCCATTAACTGGATTGGTAATTTTAATCCATCAAGTTTGGAGAGATGGAATGCATTGGCTCCTTTGCACTGAGTAATAATATATGGACTAGTACATATTGCATCAAACTTAGTGTGATTGACTAGTTTAGACTTATCCACATCCCATTTGAGAACCACATCTCCTTCATTGAAGCTCCTTGTAGATGCCTTTTTGCCAAAAGCCTTCTTGGTTTGGGCTTGATTTTCTTCCAAGACTTTCATTGATTTATTCATGATTGATTTGAGGTATATCCCATTAAATAGGATTGGTAGTTCTAATACATCAAGATTAGAGAAATGGAATACATTAGATCCTTTTCACTTAGTAATAATGTATGGACCACTCCATATTTCATCAAACTTAATGTGTTTGACTAGTTTAGCCTTATCCACATCACATTTTATAACCACATCTCCTTCAGTAAAGCTCCTTGTAGATGCATTTTTGTTGAAATCCTTCTTGGTTTGGACTTGATTTTATTCCAAGACTTTCATTGATTAATTATTCATTTCTTCAAGTTTCATGAGTTCATCTAGCCTTACTATCATTTCATCATTGTTAATCAAATCCAATTGGTGATTGATATCTAAATATGGTATCTCAATTGATAGTGGAACTCTTGATTTTATTTCATATACCAACATTAAGGGGGAATTACTAATGGCTCTTTTTGGATTAAACTTATCAACCCATAGTGCTTATTTTAGTTTTATGTGCCATGTCTTCTGGTTATCCTCCATTGTTCTTTTAGTAATCCTGATGAGGTTATTGCTAGTTGACTTAGCCAAACCATTACCCTAGGGGTAATAACTAGAATAAGTACTTAGGTACACATTATTATTTACAACTCATTCACTCACTTGATTTCCCACAAATTCTTTGGCATTATCTAAGATAATGGTGTGAGGAACACCAAATCTTAAGATTATGTCATCCATGAATTCCAAAATAGATGCTTCTATGCTATATTTTAGATCAACTAATTTAGTCCATCATGTGAAATAGTCAATTTATTGAGAACCCATTTATGGCTTGTGATTTATGGTGGATTTGTCATGCCTATGAAGTCCAATCCCCATTGAGCAAATGGTTGATACACTTGAATTGGTTTAAGAGGAAGGGATGTTAACCTTTGCTTACAGATGAAGTAAGCATAGTTTTCATAGTTCCTTACCCATTGGTGGTAATATTTTAATAATTAAGTCCAATAATAGCCTCCTCTCATTATTTTAATGGTCATGGTTCTTATAAAAAATGTCCTCGTGATGGACCATTGTGAAACTATTCAATCACCTTGGGAACTTGACCATGCTCAATACATCTTAAAAATAATCCATTCATATATTTTAAAAATAATATTCCATCAATAAGAATATATGGAATATATTATAGTCATAAATGCCTTTTCTTTGACTACTAAAATTCATAGGGGTGCTCACTAGTCTGCATCAAATTAGTCATGTCTTGGATCTAGCTATTAAAAGGAGGTGGATTGGATGGTTGATGTGTAGTTTGAGCATATATTATTTTGGGTACTAATTCATAAATATTTATGTAGAATACAAATTTTAACACAATCCTTTTCCTCTTATAAGCTTAATGATTATGATGTCTATGTCATATTCCATAACCTTTGTGATCCATCCTACTCTTTTTTCATTTATCTCCCTACTCTGTAGGAATTCTTTGATGCTCTAATGAGTCACCATTAGATGAATTTTATTATTAGAGATAATAGTATTAAACTTATTCTGAGATATTATTACCACATATACCTAATTTTCCATGAAACTATAATTCTCTTCATAATCCTTCAAGGATTGGCTAAAGAAAGATATTGGTTATTCTAATTGTTCTTGATTGTGCTAAGTTAGAATGGATGAGATGCTTCCTTCCCCTCTAAATGCATATATAATGAAATATTTATCATAGTTTGGGTTGACTAGGGTAAGATCTTGAGAAATATCATGCTTTATGGCCTCAAAGCTATTTTTTCCCTCTTGTGTCTAATTGAAAATAATTCCCTTCTTTCACATTACAGTAAGGGGTTTTGTCATAGAGGAAAAATTTGGGATAAATATTCTTAAATTTTTTATTTTACCAATAAATCTTTACATTCCCTTTTTATGTCTTAGTAGTGCTAATTCAAATATAGCACTAATTATTTCTAGGTCTATTTCAAGACCTTGTTTTGACATTATGTGTCCTAGTAGCTTCCCTTCATGAACTTAAAAAATGCATTTCTTTGGGTTGAGAGAAACCCCAAACTTTATACACATTTTGAATATATTTCTAAGGTGATATATATGTGAATCAACATGATTTGAATAGATATTTATATCATCTAGATATAATAGAATCATTTCATTTATCATACCTTTGAATGCCATATCCATGGCTCTCTAAAACTTTGTACCTACATTTATTAGACCAAATGGCATCTTCTTGTATTCATACATGCCCCATTTGGTCATGAAAGTAGTTTTAAATTTATCTAATTCTTTTACTATGATTTGGCTATAGCTATAATAACCATTTGGAAGAGAGAACCTTTCAGATCTTGATACTATCTATAGAATTTGTTCCATAGGGGAAGAAGATAATTATCTTTCAATGATGCTTTATTTATGTCCCTAAAATCCACACACAACCTGATTTCACCATTTTTATTTCTAATAGGGACCAAATTTGCAACCCAAGATGAGTGTTTGATAAGAAATATTATATTAGCCTCTATCAATTTAAAGAGATGACTCTTCATTAGGGGTTAAATATTTGGATTGATAGGTCTCTACTTCTACCTAATAGGCTTTATATTTGGATCCAATTTTATAGTTTACTGATCTAAGCTTAGATAAAATCCTCTTAGATCATGATAAATCCAAGAAAATGTATCATCAAAATCTTGACATAAATGAAACAAATCCTACTTTTTGGAGTAATTTCATACCTTCCCTATCTTGAGTGATTTTCCTTCTAAAATGACCACTAACTCACAATCTTATTCATTCACCATGATGTTTCTTTTGTTGCCTTTTAGTTGATCATCAGAATTGAAGATATTTTCAAGTGTGATAAGACCCATGGGTAGTTTGTTCATTTTTAGTTGGATAATTTATTCCTTATATTGGTCTTGTATTCTTGCCTAGTTCCTATATGAGAATTTAGCTTCTTCTCTCAAAAAGTTGATAATCTACTTGTCACTATCAAAGACTTGCCAATTGGTTTCATTGTTATGGATATATGGCCGTAATATTAGCTACACATGTTGGTTGTTCTTCCTCTTTATTTCTACTATTAGATTATATTGGGATCCTATCGAGTCGATGTGATTGGCATATTTATTTTGTGTCCTTGGTATTGCTTAAATATTCAAAGTAGTGAAGCCTTATAATAGGTCCCAAACCTTATGTTTTTAAGACCTTATAAAATTGTTTTTGGTTACAATTTTTTATCTCACTTGGTGAATAATAAGTTCATTGTCACCAAATATATGTAGGAACTTAATTCCTCTTTCTTTGGCCAACTGAAGGCCTCAGATTAAGGATTCATATTTAGCTACATTATTGGTGCAACTGAATTAAAGTCTATATGAATAGAATTAACTCTCCTTATGTGGAGATATAAATACAATTCTATCTCCTACACCATTTTTGCTTCTTGAACCATCAAAACATAATTTCCACATCCCTTGAAGATCTTTATCTAGTTTGACTAAGTTGGGAATGATTACAACATTCTGATGAATGCAATATATACCTAACCCTATTTACTATACATAGTCATAAGGATAAAATTGAATGGATGATCCCCATTCATCTAAATGATTGTCTATAATCTCTTCTACAGGTGCTTCAACCTCATGATCCATCTCCTTCTATTGATCTTGTAATGTATAATTCATTTCTATGAGGATAAGATTGTATGGCTGTATATGATCTTTTGTGATTGGCTCATCTCTTATTGTCACTCTAGTTCCATATCTCATTATGAGTAACATGTGTAACCAATCTAAAGGTATATATCCTCCAATCATTGAAGTGAAATCTCTTGAAAGACAAATGGAAAAGTAAGGGGGAAGATCTATGACTAAAATGTCTTAAGAAGTTGATAGGCTTGGATAAGCATGAATAGTGAGGTTTAGTCCCTTTATTGTTATTAATATTTGAATAATAGTCCCATCCAATTGTACTACTCCTTTATATATGGGTGTATATTTTATCCCCAAAGCATCAACTATTTTCTTGGGCATTACTGAACTATTAGCCCCTAAATATACCATGCAGTTGTAAAAAAGATGCTTCCCTACTATGAGTGAATGATAGAAAGGGGGAAGCTTACCATTTTTTATTATTTTAGTGTCATATTAGGGTTGACATAAATTTATTTCAGCCATAGGTCCTTTGGTTATAACCTTTTTTGATATCAAAAAATTCTTTAAAGCTTCTTGCAGCAAGTCCCTTTATGCTAGTATAGATAGTGCTTCACACATGGTAACATTTAGATTAGTTTCATTCATTTACTCAACTATTTTAAAAGGGATATTTCCAGCCTTTGTTTGTACCTTTTCTAGAACTATGTCTTCTTTTACAATATTTAGAGTTAGAAATGTTGCCTTGGGTTAGCCTATAGGTACAAAGGGTGGTATTTACACTATATTTCTCTTTGCAAGTTTAAGTAAAACTCTAAAAGTTGTATTTTATTATAACCTAAGGGGATTATCAATTTTTATTACTCTTTTATTGGAATGCTTGTTGGTTGCCACTAGACCTCCACCATTGAAAAAAAATTCTTCTTTAATTATACAATAAAAATCATCCTCTTACCAGTCTAGAAGAGTTGCTTTACCTTGAGCATGTTATTATATGTATGTTTTTTGGGAGGTAGATTATTCTTATTGTCCTTGCATACTCATTATTCCTTACACCATCAAGGTTTGACTGATCACACCATTAGGACAAGTATTCTAGTTATGTGGTTGATTACAAAGGTAACACTACTCATATTCTTGAGCCAAATTGTTTTAAATTGGTACAATAGATTTAGAATCTCATAATATTGGTAAAGCATGGATGTTTGGAGGTTTTGGATATTCTAACCTTATGGATATGAGTTACCTTGATATGGATACCTATTTCCTTGATATGAGGGTTTAGCCTACTAAAAACTATTATAGTTTTGGGCTTGCTACCTCTTCATTACTACCAAATCATTGCCAAAACTCTTGAGTAATGACTTAACCTCATATAGATCATCTATAGGTACAAGAGTAAAATTTGGTTCTTTGCTCATGGTTGGAATTATAGAAAATTTAGGTGGTGGAATATGATCTATTTCTATAAATAGAGTCATTGGTGACCTTGGGAGAATTTTCCAGCTTGGATTAAGCAATTTTTTTTACCTTATTATAATTTCATAAGAAGCAGGAAGTGTGGTGCCACCCATTGAATGAATCATTATAGCTATATTACTATTAAGGGATTTCAAGTAATATAAGAAAGCATTATTTACAATTAGTTTAACCAATGATGGAATGATATTCCATGTTTTCTAGAATCAAAAATTAAAGTTAGTCATATGCTTATAAGGAGCTCATTAAATAGAAGTGAACTACTTAACCAAGGATAGATGGTCACTCTTGTCTACAAATTTGGTACATAGTGTAGTTCCTAGCTCATTTCAAACCTAGATGGAGTTGGGAGTGAGACCTATATACCATTGCAAAGTTTTACCTTTGAAATAGGAAACTAGGAGTTTGATTGCAACATTATCTTATACCACATTATGGGTTAAATACAGGTTAGAAATATCTTGGTTATGTTCTATAGGAGTGGTGGAAGTTTCAATAGTAAAATATGGTAGGCTTTTCAAAGATGAGGTACGTATATAATTGTACTAGGATAATTGGAGTGGGTTACCTCTATTGAAAACTATGAAATTCAAATTTATAGACATTATGGGAGGTATGACACTAATGGGAGTAATTGATGGAGATGAAAATAGAATTTTAGGATATACTTTTGGCTGAGGCATGACTACTTACAATCTCTTTTTAGATGAAAATGATAATTCTAAAAAATAAGCCCTCTTACCTCTAGTAGATGATCTCATTTATTTGCTTAGCATATGTGAACCTTGAAATTTTGAATCTATAAGACAATAGAGTCTCTAGGTTCTTTTGATATATGCATGAATATTTTACAATGCTTACTAATAATAGCACCAATCTCTTTATAATTTTTGGGTCCTACTAGATGTGCCAAAAACTTTATCACATAAGTTTGCACCTATCTTGATTCTATATATTGTTATACAATTATATAATGATACAATGGAAAAACCTCCAAAGCCATGGACCTTGAGAAATTGAGGTTAATATTTGGATTAGGTTAGCTTCCTTTCACTAATCTGATGCAAGTGATAAAATACTAGTTTTGTGGAAATCTTGCTATTTAGTACTTTTGATCCTAAACTAATGTTTTGATTGGGAAAAGGGTTGAAGAATGAAATTTACAGAAACTAAAAATGGTGATTGTATCAAACATTTTTAGTGGATTTTAATTCTTTCTTGATAAACACAATAGAATATAAAATTATATAGAAATTGGTTATATCACAAACTCATACAAATGGGAAATCAAAGGCAATATTTTAGTTATCTTTCATAGAAGGAAAAAAGATTCTTTATTTTAATCAAACAATATTTTTAGAAGGGTAGAAATACCAAAAATTAATTTCTTGTGACTAAAATAAGAAACAAAACTTGTAAAAATACTCATATAACTTGCACACATAGAGATTTCTTAGACAAAAAAGAAAAATCTTAAATTTATTTTCACTCCAAGGGTTATAACTTGTAGAAAATAGATTCAAAATGTGGAAATATATCACTAAAAGTAAAAAAGATAGATTGGGACATGAGTTCTACCCATATTTACATAAAATATCTCATATATGAGATGTAGTTGTCAAAACTTGAATGTTCAGTAAGAGAAATCATGAAGATCTAAAATCTTTATGCAAAAATAGGCAAGATCTTCTATTTTTGGTGTCCACTTATAGAATGGTTTGGAAAATGGCATGCAAGAGTTGGGCATAATCCTTAGCTTGGAATGACATGATAAAATTGGAAGATCCTTCATCCAATACTCTTCTTCTTCATGCAACTAAAAATATCTCCTCATGCAAATTGGCCACACCCAAAATAGAACTTGACAAAAATAAAAGTTAAAAATAAATCAAGTCACTTTATGAAAAACCTTAACTTAAAAAATAAAAGTGAGACTTTTAAAACCTTTTAAGTCATATCACTTTTTTGAAATGAACTTTGTAATTTATAATTAATGCTTTTACACCTTTTAGAAATTTATACTTGTTAAAATGGGAAGTGTAATTTGCAACTGTGGTTTTTACAAGTTTCACACTTATAAAAAATATAAGGTATAAAATACATATTTCTCTTTCTTGATTGAATTATAAAATATAGTTGTACCTTTAAAATTAAAACATGTAGAAATATTAAAATAAAAAGAGATTAATCAATATCTAAAATTTATTCAGCCTTCTTGTCTTTCTCGACCTGTAGTTTTTCAACATATGCATCAAAGGCCTTGAAAACTTCTTTTTTATTTTGTTCATCTAGTCTATAGGAGTATATATGAGAGGCTATACAATCTATTTGAATATCAAACAATTATTTTTTGAAATTCTTGATTCCCTGTATTTCTATTCTTATTTTATCAAGTGCATTATCATACCTGATAAAGCAATGAATAAAACTTAGGGTAAATATTATATCATTTATAGATTCTTTTTTAACTAACTCCTTGAACTTATTATGGAATTCATCTACCTATAATATGTTCTCTAAATCATCTGATATTTGGAATGACATCATATTCATCATTCCTTCAATGTCATACAACTTGTCAATAGCTTTATCATGCACCATTGGCTTGGTGAGAAGATTCTATGAGTATCCTTATCCAAAATTGAGCTTCTATATGTAATTCCTCATGCTTGGAATCATTATTTAGTATCTTATTGATAATGGGGATATTCACATCAATTAAACCCATAACTATCAATTTTTGATAATATAAATTCAAAGTTTGAATTTCTCCATATTTATTGACCTATTCTTTTAGTATATTCTTTATCTCTATCTAAATATTTCATATTGATCCATTATTACTACAATAACCTTATTTCCATTATAAATTAGTTCCTTTGACCATTCCTTTATAGCCCTTCCCATATGATCCATCTCTCGAACTGAGTCAATCGTAGCTTACTCTAGACTCTTATTGATTGGTTGTACTAATTGTGGTTTTTCCAATTATTCACTAAGCTATATAAACTAATTTAATATAGTTATAAGTTGATATACTTTGATCTTCAGTTCATCCTTGGTGACCTTATCATGATCAATCCTTTCAAAGAGAGAGTTGATTATAAATTTCATATCATGTTTTAACCATTTACTTGTCATTTATCTAAGGTGGATCTTAGAAATATGATAATCCCCCACCATAAGATTTTCCTTTGATTTGTCTAGTGGGGGGACTACAATTTCAACATACCTTTCCCCTTGTCATCACTAAAAATCATGGATAAGGTATTGAGAATAGGTTTGGAATTTTTATTAATCTCTAATAGACCAAAGTCCAATGTGCTAGGGTCAATCATTTGTTTTCTCTTTTTCCCCACTAATTGGGCTAGTCAACTGGGGGTGACATCTATTTTTTTGGAAACTGTCACCAAAGAATCAATAGCTGATGTTGTTATATTAGTAGATAATGTGACCATTGTAGAATCTTGAGAGGATGTTTCCATTGATTGTTTAAGAGGCACCTATGAAATTTCACTCTCATTAGTTGGTTTTAAATCTATATTTGCATCAATAAAATTTGTTACTCCAATCTCAACTAAAGGGGTTGTGGAAATAGTGCAAATGGATGAGGTGGATGTTGAATATAGAATTTGTTTAAACCATGAGGGAAAAATAAAGTTATTAAGACATTTTTAACATGAAATATTTACCTTTTACAATGGTGGGATAAATTTAAACCACTTCTCCTATTTGTGGCACATTTTTGCGAAGTGGGTATGATTTAAAGGTGTTGAGAGAATTAGGGGATTATGTGGTTGAAACCTCCCTTAATTTTTTCCTTATTTTGTGGGGATATAGTTATCTCTATGGTTATGAACATTTTTAAGGGATTTTGAAAAGTATAAATAGGGGTGAGGGGTAACACATTATTCATTACATTTTTACATCTCATTTTGAGCTCTATAATTTGTTCTTCGATCAACGTGATTGGGTTTGAGGTATGGTTTAGCATCTCAGGAATTCTAGTGTGAATTCAAGTTGGATAAAGTTATATTTATAAGAGGTTCTTGTTGAAAGTTGTCTTGCACTCTTTTTTATAATATTATTAAGAGCTTCTTGGTGGACATAACCCACATTAGGTGAACCATGTTATATCGGTGTTATGTGTGTATTTGTTTAGATCTAAATTTTCTTTCATATGTCTTTGCTACTATGATTTTGAGGAATGAATTCTATGTTATATATTTTATTGTATAATAAATCACTTATTCCTAACAATCGGTATCAGATCTAGCTTTGGTGGTTTCACTAAAGTGGTGAATCATAGGGAAAGATATTAGCTTGAGTGGGAGCTATGGTAGATAATGGCAGATCTAGAGCTGAAAAAATCAATGGGCAAAATTTCAAATTATGGAAGATACAGATAGAGGATTACTTGTTTTAGAAGGATCTTCATCACCCTTTAAAGGGGAAACTAGGTCAACCTTCAGGTATGGGTCAGGCATATTAGAATTTTTCTGATAGGAAAACACTAAGAGTCATACAATTGTGTCTTGCATCTTTGATTGCCTTCAATATTTTAGAAGAGATGAACAAATTTAGTATGATGAAGAAATTAGGGGTGTTATATGAAAAACCATCTACCTCTAATAAATTTTTTTGATGAAAAGGTTATGTAATATGAAAATGTCTAAAAATGGTTCTATAGTTGATCATTTGAATTATTTTAATATGGTTTTAGATAGAAAAATTACATCACACACATGTGTGTAACTCCCTATGTCAAAACCCCTTTTAGCCCATTTTTCAATAATAGAAATTAACCTCCATAACCCATGATTTTACCCCTCACACATTTAATTAATTTAAAATACTTAATTAAGCTAATTAAAAAATCCTTTTTCCATCTTACCTAGCCACCTCAACCTATGACTAATTTTCACCTAATGAGTCACCTTAAGGCTTGGTCCCCTTATCCTAACTACCCAAGACTTATTCTCACTTCCAAACTAAATTCCTAATCAACTACCTCCTTAACCTCTTATTTTTACCATTTTATAATGGATGCCACACTTGGCATGAAGAATAATAAAAAATAGGCCAAAAATAGTAGGCTTACTTATTCTAGGGCTATCAATGCCAGTCAACCCATGATCGACATCGACAAGATCACTGACATCAGTGATATAAGCCAAACTCCAACTTAAATTTCATGTCAGTAGAAATCAAGAAACTCTATTCTTACTTGCATTCAAGCTCTCAGCATTCAATGTTTAACATATTGTCTTACTATCATCTTGCAAATGGAATCACGATCAAGAACTAAACTCTTGAAGACCAACAACACCTACTTGTTCTCTTTGTTTAGGAATTCAGGTTTGGACTACCTGATATGGATTATCAATCTAGCACTTATCATTTAGTGACCACTAAAAATAAGTACATCACTTATTCTGTAGGTATTTTAAACATTTATTCTACTATCACTTTATATCTACAGTGCATTGATTTACACACTCCTAACCAAACCCCCATAAGGGAGTTACAAAGATTCATTTCTTGTTTCCCCTTTACCTAACACACCAAATCTATAACTAGATCTACCCAAACCATAATCTTTCTCTCGTAGCTCTCCTTGACCTCCCAAACTTGATCAAAAACATTTCCCAAACATGGAAAAGCCTTCTATAATCTCCTAGACAATTATTTCCCCTACCAACCTCAACAACCTAACCAACATCAGTCACCTTCACCATCAAACTCAGTAATATAACCAATATTGATCACTCCCCTACTAACTCTAGTGATTGTGGATTCCCTAACCTTTCCAAAACCTACCCAAACAAATTCTAAAATCTAAACAAAATACACCACCTACACCCTATCACTCTCTGATACACTCAGGTTGTGAATAATGGTAATATTATCTCTCTTTCACTCTCTCTTTACCTCTTTTTAAGTTATTTATTACTTTATTGTCTTTAAAAAGTGGACTATCATTTCTAAGGAAGTTTCACACTTCCTAGAACAAGCATGTAGCTTGTCAGCCCATTCATTTAACTACTAATAAACATCTTGTGGTAGTACTTTCTTACTTCCAGGTAGTCCTCCCCAGCCGAAGAGGAGTGTTCAAAACATCTAGATATGATGCACAAACCAATCTAGGATCATTCTAATCACTTATCCCCATCATTTTTTTGTTTTCCTTTAGACTTGAAATAGATAAAATTTAATGAAACATTTTTGCCACGCTCGATGGGACCCTAGAGTTTTCCTTGGGTTTGTTTATTGTTTTAAGCATTCATATAGGTGCATTATAGTGAAAATTTCATTTCTTGCACTTTTTCCTTCACATCTCTCTTAAAACAAAAAATTCAACATTTTATTTTCTATTTAAAAGCATTAAACTAAAATTTTATTTCTTTTCTCTTTGCCTCTAAAAGCAATTTATCATTTTTTTTACAAGTTAAAAATAATCTCTTCTTTACTTCTTCTTGCATGCACATTAGGATAGTGAATCTCATTCTCTACTCCTATTTCATCTTTGTTTACATTCAAATCTAAACATTTTAGATTTGGGTCTAAAACTTATTTCATTTCATTTTTTGCTTGTTCATATTAGCTCATCTAGTTAATTAAAAGAATTTTTAATAAATTATAGTGCACCTATGTTACATAGCCAAATCAAATAAACTTAAACAAACATCTAAACTCACTTAAAAAAATTCCCATCAGGATTTTATCACCTAGTGGACCACCTTACCCTACCCAGCTATCCTACTTGGATTTCACCACCAAGGGGAGAACCCACTTGATTCTTTGGTGGAGTATAAACTTTAGACAAAAGGTATATTATGGCTAAGTGGCTTGGCTTAGCTCTAGGTATGTGAAGTGAGAGAGCAAGCTCCTATAACAAGCCACATACCTAATCTAACATAGATTTCCTCTTGAGCACTAAAACTAACCTAAAACCAGCTCTAGATTGCTTTATAGTACCTTCAATAAACAAATTCTGTTTTCACTATCTAATTAAGGAATAAGCCAACATGAGACTAAAAATTAATCTCTAGGACTTAATAGTTGCTAGCTGTATGTTATTTTTCTACTTCTCCATTGCCTTCTATATTTTGGAGTTGGTGAGGATTTTTTCCTATTGATTCACAAAATAAATACTATTTATAATACTTAGTTTGTATAACATGTTATCTCAAGTTTTCTAAGTGTTCTTCCTTCTTACACAAACCTCTTGCATCCACTATTTTACCTAGTTTCAATTTTTGGTTTCTTAAAACATCATATTTTTTATCTCTCAGGATATCACAATGATTGACATCACTTAACCCTATTGGCATCCATAGATTTTACCTATCGACATTATTTAATCCATTGACATTGGCAAAAAAATTCTACCAACATTGATCAAGTGACCAATGTCAATGACTACATAATTTTCATCTACTTAAAATAACAAGCTAAAATAACCCACTTACCTACACTCAAACCTAGTTTTTATTATTCTATCACTAATATAGGGTAGTAAGACTATTTATACTTCATCTTGCATGGTATTGGTGCAAGCTCAAGCCAAAATTCTTGCCGATTATGTAAGCTAGAAACCACTTCCACCTTCCCCTCTCACTTTTGATTCTATCATGGTGCATACTTCATATATAGAGCATACTCCCAACCCCAACCAAATTACCATATTCCTGAGGGATATCAAGATTTTGCTGAATTTATTGATCACAATGTGGCATCCCTTTAGCATTACCTTGCTATGAGCTGAACCTGTAATTCTTCAACTGACCCAATCTATGGTATGCCAAACTCTCTAGTGGAGACAACATTAGTTTTAGTTTCCTCAACTATTTTCCCCATGGTTACCCAAACCACCACTTTAATGAGTAACCCAACTATAAATAATGTCCAAATTTTAACATCTCCAATTTCCTAATCCCACCTAAACCTTGGTGTGACTTCCCTACTTTCACAACCACAACCAGTTCAATCAAGTCTTACCCCATTTCAAAATATAGTGCTACATATTCCATCTACCCTCATGCCTATAATTACCTAAGTTATTACTCGCCCTTCATCCAATCTAACCATGCCAATAATCCAACCTGTAATAATAACAACCAACCAAAGCATAGTCTCTAACCTAATGGGACAAGCCCTTTTTCTTTTTGCACCCTATCCTATGACTCATTATCATTATGTTTTCCCAAGACAACCTCAAAAAGCTATGTTATATGCTCCCTCTACTTCCTATTAGGTTCCCTATAACTTAAGAGGTATCCCCCAAACTAATCCCCCTTCAGAACTCACTAAGATGTTGATGGACAAGATGCCTAATCTAGAGACATTCATTTATGGTTTAAAGAATGTGTTATCTTATGATCAGATATGCAATGAACCAATCCATCATTTTATAAATATTCACCCTTATCCAAGCCAATGGTAACTCCCTAAATTTACTCATTTCTAGAGTAAAGAGGACCCATAATAACACTTGTGATAATTTAGACATGTTTTTTATTTAATAGGGCATGATGATGCATTACCACTTCACACTTTCCCTATGTTTCTTTTAGGTGCTGCCTTAGATTGGTATAGATCTATAACTCAACACTCCCTTTTCTCATTTACCCAAATTGCATAAATATTCTTAGACCATTTCTCTACTAACATTTCTAAGAAGGTTTCTATAACAAACCTTTATTTTATCAGACAATTTGATGATGAGTCTATTGTAGATTTTGTCACTCATTAGAAAAGCTTAATCAATCAACTCTCCTTTTCCTTACCCTAACTAAAGATTATTGAGATCTTCTCAAGGGCATGTGCTAAGCACATCTCATCCACACTTTAGGTATAAACTTTTCACACATTTTATGAAGCCTTTACAATGGCATGGAAACTTGAGGTTCACACTATATATGAAGGCAAAGTCAAGACACGCAATAATAATTCCAATTCCAAATCAAATGACTCCTCTTCTAAAACTTCTCCTTCAAACCAAAAACCTAAAGGCTCTACCAACATGGCGATCATTAAGTTATCTTCTTCCACAACCATAAACCAATTTAATCCCTTGACTTCCCAAAATTTGACCAAGAAATTCTAATAATGGTATGAACAAAGATAATACACTCCCATTGGGGAGTCATACGCATCCATTTTGGAGAAACTATTACAACAAGGTGTCATAACCCTTACTCAGATCAAACCTCCTATATAGTTTAACCCCTCCCATCCTATTCCAACTTGGTACAAAGAAGATTATTTTTATGGTTACTATCAAGTTAAAGGCCACAATTCTAATAACTATAAGACATTCAAGAACATTATTCAAAATATGCTTGATAGGGGTGATCTCATCTTGGATAATCCTAATTCACCCCCTAATCAAAGTATGGATGTGTTCAAACATCCTTTTCCTAACCATTCACTGAATCAAAATATTGTTTAGACCTTAACTAACTCAAGTGATCATAATATCCATATGATTAATATGGTCTTTCCTTTACCTCTATTTCAACCTTCCCCTCAACAAGAGACATCCATTTCATCGAATACTCCCCCAAATTCAATGGCATTTGTTTTTACCATTCTTCCCCCTAAGGTAAAAGAACCTATTTCACCCATTCCACTCCCTCATGAGGAAGAGCCTCATTTACCACTTCTTTTTCCACCTGAGGAGCCTGTAATGTCAATTCTTTTTATGCCAATTTTACCTATCCTCTTGCCACTTGAATACCACACCCTACTCCTTCCTCAACCACATGTTAAGGGAACATAATTCCTTCATTATACCCTCTTAAGGAACCTTCTTTGCCTACCTCTCCTACACCTATAGAGAGTAGTGCCCCATCTACTCCACCTTTTCACTTAGAGGAGTCAGTATTATCTACTCCTACAATAGACAAGGGGCTTATTGTGCCTACTCTAATTATACCACTCTTACCCCTTATTTTACCTAAGGAGGATCATAATTTACCTATGCCTCACCCACATGTTAAGTGAGACATAATACCCCTATGTTTTACCCTCCTGACGAACCTTCTTCACCTACCTCTCCTCCACCCATGGCAGACCATGTCTCTTATCCTATCTCTATCGAAGAGGACCCCATTGTAGTTCTTTCTCATCTTTGGCCCAAAGTAGAAAAAACCAACAATTTCCCTCTTTCCCAAACACCTCAGCCTTTTAAAGACACAATTGTAAGGCCTATGTCAACTTTATCTAAACCCTTCCCATGATTGGTGAAAATTATAGAATCTCTTGAATCTATAAAGCTAGACCATGCAACATTTTGAGATTATCTTAAAACTCCTTATCCAACGCAATGAATGTAAACTTTTACCACCAACCTTCTCAGTACCCTTTACCCTAACTTATTTGAAAAAGATAGAGATTCTTCACCAAAATTACTTGAATTTTATCCATTTATGTCAAAACCCTCACCCTCATAGGAATATACCATACTAAAGTAGATCAAGCCCTTAGAGGTATGCCCCATCTCTAATTTAATTCATCTATAGGTGAAATAAGACTTAACTCTTCAACCACAAGTTAGATTTTTATGGCCTAAATTACAAAATAATGTTAAGCTTCCTATATCTCATTGATCCCAACCCTCAAATTTACCATCCATTTTAGGACCACACCCCTCTACTTTAGTTAGAGTATTATTGACCCAAGCAAAACAAAAGGATAAGTTAGCTCTACTCCTACCTTTTCCATCTAGTAGACATTTCACATCTAACACTAGGAAAGTAACAACAAAACATGTCACTCCACTATCACCAAACAAAGCACCACATAAAATTACCTTTTCAACACTAAAACACAAGAAGGTGTCCACTCTTATTAGTACAATTGTTAAAATATTATATAATAACTCTTCCTCCCATTAAGCCTTATAGTCCTCTTAGAATGAAGCCATCTTGGTTTAATGACACATAAGTATTTTTATATCATTATTCACTTGGACATGATACTAAGAGTTGTAAAGCCCTCACAATAGTCATTTGACAACACTTTGATGTTGACACTCTCTCTAATGATACTCTTGTTAACCTTCTTATTGTTCCATCTTTGGTATCCATAGTGCCTCCTACTATTCCACCTAAATTCAAACCCAAAGATGTGGTCGTAACCCCTTTACCACCACCTTGACCTACATTTCAAATCAACACAGTTAATGTGACTACACGATCACAAAACCAAAAAGATAAAGCTAAATAAAATGTCACTACTCCTTGAGCTCATCCCTTCACCAAAGACACTCTTCTTCCTAATCTTAAGATTTCCATCTTGGGTGTTCTTAAAACAACATCTTCAAACATTATTCAAATCTCAATGGTGAAACAACTTCACCAAACTCCTATGAAAATGTCTTTATATGAGTTAATCAAAAAATCATCCCAACACCATCAATATTTGATTAGTGCTTTGCAAGTGATTGAGGTATAATAAGATGATCCACAACCTTTTACATCTTTCATTTACTCCCTCAATTCCATCTCCCTAATTTCTTTTAGTGATTTAGAAATACCACTTTAACACCCTGAAGATCAAGATTTTGCCCTTTTTATTACTACATATATTGATCAAACTCATGTCAAGAGAGTCATGATCAATGGGGGAGTGAGTATTAATATTATTTCTACCCATGCCTACAACAACTATCCCTTCTCAATAATTTCATGTTTCAAAATGATGTAGTATTCCACTCCTTTAATGATACCACAACTACTACAATGGGCACCATTGTCTTGCATATCCATGTAGGTCCTTGCACTATTCTTGAGATATTATATGTTTTGGAAAGAGAGTTCTAATAAAACATACTACTTGGATGACCTTGGATACATGCTATGGCATGTGTACCCTCAAATTTGTACCACTGTGTCAAGTTTAAACATGATGGACAAGTAGATGTTATACCTTCTGACCCACCTCTGTTTAAAACATGCAACATGACTTATAGTCCCAATGATGTTCTCATTCCATTGAAAATATCATATTCCCCCATGATACTTTTGAAGCTTCCACAAGCTCCATTCTCATGGCTACTCAGATACCAGCAACACAAATTGCTAATAAGGATCATATAGAGGAAACTTTTCAATGTTTGTCACTTGGTGCACATCATTTTTTGATGCTCAACATGTTCTATACTACAAAAGAGTATATAAGGCTTCAAATGCACCCAAATTATGATCCTAATATTGGGATGGTCACCCATTTTAGCCCCCTAACCTATGAACTAATTTCACATATGGGGGAATTGATCAAGCTCCCACTGTCAATAATCCATCTTCCTCACCACAACCATTTACCTATGACTTCTCTTCCCTGAGTAACCCTATATTTACTCATACCTGTCTCTATAGGTGTGCCTAGAAAGGATTTGGTTTGGGTCATTATGAACAAGTGTTCATACGCCTATTGAATATCCTACTATCTAAACCATTAAAAATGCTAAAAAGAGGCATGGGGTGGGATATGATGAACCAAATAAACTCATTAAAACTTCCCATAAACCAATTATTAAAGAATTAGTCTCTCCTTCTCCACCTTCTTCTCCACCATCACCTATCAAATCAGAGTTATCTATACCAGCTAATTTTTTTTTCAATAAATGACATCCATTTAGGGCCTCTCACCTATCTTCAGGGTAAGGAAACAAATTCCCTTCCTCTCATTCATCCTAAAATAATGGATGAAGATTCTCCCATTATTAACACTATCTAATGTCAAGATGATGATGCAATTCTCACATATATGGGTGTAGATGATTCTTATATCCAATGATCACTCCCATCCAAAATACAATCTATGTTAAATGAATCAACCATTAACATCAACCTCCCCTCTCATAATAACCCTTACATCCTCAAGATTGTTCAATCTTTATATTCTTTGAGCAAGCTGATTATGCCACATTTCGTAATGACCATAGCAAAGCCTTCATCTAGTCTTACAATGACATGCCTGGTATTGACCCCTCTATCATCACTCATTAATTTTCACCATTCAAGATGATAAACCTATTAAGCATAAGCTTTTTAAGATGCATCCTCATATTTCTCTCCTTGTCAAATAAGAGATTTAATACTTCCTTTCTATTAACTTTATCCAACCTATTGACTACCTGCAATGGATTTCCAATATTGTTCCTATCACAAAAGCAATTGGGGGAATATGAATTTACATTGACTATCATGATTTAAACCTTGATTGTCTAAAAGATGATTTCCCATTGCCAAGTATTGACCAAATTGTTGATCTAAAAGTTGTCCATGAGATGATATCACTTATGGATGGATTCTCTAGATATAGTCAAATCCTGGTTGATCCTAAGGATCAGCATAATATAACCTTCATCACCCCATGGGGGAATTTCTATTATCAGGTCATACCTTTTGGCTTGAATAATGTTGGTGCAACCTACCAATAACCATGACTTACATATTTCATGATCTCATACACAAAATTATAGAAGATTACATAGATGAATTACTTGGAAAATATAAACTCCATCAAGACCACTTGATGATTCTCAAAACCATATTTACTCATCTCCTCCAATATAGCATTTGATTGAACCCAAAGAAATGTGTCTTTAGTGTTATTTATGGTAAGCTCTTAGGTTTTATTATTTATCTCCATGGCATAGAGGTTGATCCTGCTAAGGTTAGAGAAATCCTAGATATACCTCCACTTACTAACATCAAATTACTCCATAACCTATAGGGAAAACTTTAGTCAATTTGCCACTTCATTTCCTAATTGTCATATCATTTCCAACCCTTTTACCATCTCCTCAAAAAGGATGTCTCATTCCATTAGAATACAAATTGTCACAAATATTTTGATGCAGTTAAACAATATCTCCTTTCCCTACAAATTCTTATTCCACCTAAGGAAAATTATCCTTTCTACCTCTATATCTCCATAACAGACCATTCTCTAGGTGCTATGATTGCACATCAAGATTAAAAACATCGAGAGTAGGTGATTTACTATATAAGATATACAATTATTAATTATGAGACTCGATATACCCATACTAAAAAACTTTGCCTTGTGTTTGTCTTTTTTACCTCCAAGCTTTACCATTATCCCCTAAATCACAAAACCTATGTGGGCACCCATACTGATCCCCTCAAATACATGCATTCCAAGCCATATCATAAATAATGTGTAGCTTAGTGGCTCATGATCCTTGCCAAATTTGACTTAGAATTCATTCAACAAAAGTATATTAAGGGGAAAACAATCATTGACCAGTTAGTTGCTACTTATCTACCTAACAATTAACCTTCAAACCTCAAATTCCATGATGAATCCATCACAATGCTCTCTATCAATGACATCTCCCATCAAATTATGATGTTATTTGATGATTCTAAATGTTAATACAGTGAGAGTGTGGGGGTCATTCTTATCCCTCTAGATGGCAAACCTATGCCTTTATTATTTACACTATGAATTCACTAATAATATGGATGAATATGAGGCTTTGATTTTAAGACTTCAAATAACTCTCTTCTTTGGTATCAAATCCATAACCATTTTTGATGATTCTCATCTAGTGGTTAATCAAGTTAATGGTTCCTACCTATGCAAAATTAAATTATATAGTAGTATAAACATCATGTAGATACGATATTGGGATCATTTGACTCTTATGTCTTACAAATTGTTCCTCAATATACAAATAAGTTTGCTAACATGATGGCTTCACTTACTTCACACATAACCTCTTCATCATGTTCCTTGAGAATCAATGTCACCGTGCATCACTTAACATTACCCTCCTATGTATCAACTAACATCCTCTTTACCAGAAATGTAACAACTAACCACCATGACTTATGGCATAATAAACTCATATATTACCTTTCTTTTTCTATTACCCCCTCTTATCTTTCTAATAATAGGAAACGTGCCTTCATAAAACATGTCAATCATTACACTATACTAGGGGGACTTCTCTACAAGCAAGGTTTTGATGGTCTTCTCCTTAGATGCCTCACTAGTACTGAGACTTCCTTGACCATTAAAGAAGTCCATGATGGGATTTGTGGTGGGTATTTTAATTGTCATGTAGTTACCAAGTGTATCCTTCAACTTGGATATTATTGGCCAATGCTCCATCAAGTGTCAACAACATGATAACCTCCTTCACATTCCTAGTCATGTATTATAAATCACCAAAGACTTTTGGCCCTTCCCTTAATGGGGCTTAGATCTAATTAGAGAGATTAACCCTCATTCATCCCTCCATCATCATTCTATCATTACTACAACTAAATACTTCACCAAGTGGGTCAAGGATATCCCTCTCATATCCATTAAAGTTGACAAAATTGTTGACTTCATCAACCATCACATCATTTATTATTTTGGTGTCCCTCATAAAATTATAATAGATAATGGAAAATATTTCAAAAATAAGACTATTCAAAGTCTTTATGATACATTTGGAATCAAATTAATCTTCTCATCACTATACTATCTACAAGCTAATGGACAAGTAGAATCTTCTAACAAAACATTGACCAAAATTCTCATGAAGGCAATCAATAATATGGGCAAGGATTGGCACATGCACATTCTTTTTGCTTTATGGGCTTACCACATTAACATTCAAACCCCTATAGGTGCTACACCTTTTTCCTTAGTATATGGGATGGAGGCTATTTTACCTCTTGATGTCTAGATTCCTTCTATTCATATTCCTATACAAGACACATTTACTAATGATGAATTTTGATAAGAACATTTTGCTCAACTTGAATTTTTTGATGAGCATTGTCTCATAGCCCTCAACCACCTCCAAATCTATAAAGATCATATCAAACATGCTTATAATAAAAACCTCAAAGAGTGAGATTTCAATATAGGAGATCTCATCTTAAAATAAAATCAACATGTGATAAACATGGAGAAAAGAAAATGGGGTAAATTTGCTCCTACTTAGCTTGGACCTTATATCATAACTCACAAGTATGGCTCAGGAACTTATCACTTATCTTTTCTTGAAAGAAGGCTAGAACCTGAGATTTTAAATGCCTTACACCTATGAACATTCTTTTGTTAAAAAAGCATCACTTCACCTTGTGTTTAACATGAGCTCATCCCTTGAGCATCCCTATTACATTTATTTCCCTTCCTCTTCACCCTTACTCCTATACACTTAGTTAACTTACACAGTGGTATGGTTTTGTCGTCAAAGTGAAAAACTCTTAAGCCTCTATAGTCTTGTCCATGACTAAAAGATAAAATAAACAAAAACAATAAATGGGATATGTGACAAAGTTATAAAGTCTTAGGTCATGCTTCTCAATGTAGATTGCTCCCTTGAAGGATGGCTAAGCTAAGCTTTGTTCTCAAAAGGAAATCCAAGTAAAAAAGGCTTCTCACATTGATCATCTTTATATGACCTTGACCCATACAAAATCCCATTATAGTCTTCCTACATTGATTAGCTTACACACACAAAATAGAAAAATCTTTAAGTCATGGACTTGTCTATAGTAGATCTCGGGTCACCCAAAAAAAGGTATATCATCCGCACTTTGTAGGTTATGCTACCCAAATATTATCTCTCATTTTACCTTTTTTTACCTCATAATATTTCAAGGGACTATGAAGTACACTTAATATAAGGTAAAAATGATGCTTCTCTAACAAACACAATGGTTCAAAGATATAAGGCATGAAAGAGGCTCATTTTGTTGAGCCTAGTTATGTTCTGATTATGGTATTTTTTGGTGCATGAGCATTCTACTTCTTTATTTTCCCATTCATCTCACATGTCGATCTATCTATTATGATGAAGAAACAATGTCATACCAACACTATCAAATCCTAATTAATTTATTTTACACATACACCATTATAAATATGGAAAAATTCTAATATGAAACTAATAAACCAACTATGCATATACCATCACATATATGGGAAAGGCTAGTCTATCTCAACTAACATAATTAACATTAACATCAAAATTAACATGGTATAAAATAATCATAATCTATATCATCATCATCTATCACAATAAATACATCTCAACATCACAATAAATGAACATCTCATATATATAAGATAAATACATGTCCATAGCTACATCATCATAATAGCATCTCTCTCTCTCTCAAAATATACATCTCACATATTCATCTCATAGGATGGTATACATGTAACAAATATAATCAAAAATGGAAAACTCTAACTCTTAGGGTCCTTGAGGCTCTCTACATGGTCGTGAGGAAGCAGTGTCATCACCACTCTCTACCTATCTACATCTGCATGAGCTAGAAGTTGTGGCATGTGAAATAGACCTCTCATTCTCTCTAAACTATAAATATCTCTAAATCTATGGAAACTCCCTAATGGCCCTCTCATAATATGTAATATCATCCAAGGTGGTCATATATCTCACTAGAGATATAGTCTATGGTGGTCCCATAGCACCTGATGATGGCCCAACCTATACTAGTCCCTATGGTGGTGGAAGAGGAGTAGTCTAACTTGATACTCTCAAAATATCCCTCTCTACTATCACTATATCACCTAACCCTATAATACTACAACTTGTCCCTATAATATGGCAACCTATCCCTATAGTGCCCCAACCTAGCCCTGTAACATCATAACCTACCCTTATAAGGCTAACACTTGTGCTTATGTTATATCTCTAGCCTACTCTACTACATCTCATACCATTATAACTACATCTCTCTCTCTCTCTCTCTCTCTCTCTCTCTCTCTCTCACCAACCCTTGTAAATCTAGTGGTGGCCTTATAACCTCCACCATTGGATGTAAACCTACCCACCAAGTTTTATATGCTTTTATGCACCATAGATCTACAACACATGGACATGCTAGCAGATCCTCAAAATTTGTCCCATTTTTCTCCTAGGAAAATGTTAGGGGTGCCTCTATGTCATCCCTCCTATATCGAGGGAAGGAAGGTGTAATATCTTATAGAAGACCAAAATACCTCCTAACCCATGTCACATGAACCATCTCTAACTCACTAGCTTGCCTCCCCCTGACCCATAGTGCATTATTCAAACCAATAAGCTATTGTACCTATCCTCTAAATATTGGGTATGTTAGGTAGGGTCTCCAAAAAATATCTACAAGGATCAAACCCTCAATCATATGCCTATAATAGGTAATGTCCCACACCATTCCATCCACTCGAGTTTATACCATGCCCTCTCTCCACCATCTAAAACCAACCTTGAAGCTAGCTAGGATCATGGTAGGTAACCTCAATGGTCATGTCACCATGATGTGCTCATATGACCAACAGTGTAGTAGATGGCTGACACACAAATTATATCACTGTCATAGTCTCAAACCCCATAGCTCTTTGTATAACTATGCTAAAAATACTAGACCCCATGAAAAAATAGTCTACTGTTCAACCATCTATGTAAGCATAATGCATATACCTTGATCCTAATCATCATTAAGATACTCAATTGATGTTTCTTCTCATCAACTATAAAGAGTGGATCATATGTGAAACTCATTGAATGGTAGGTCACCTCACTAACATGCCATCCATATAATGTGACCATATGTATATCATGTTCCTCTCTCAATCATGAAAATATCTCCTCACCCTGAAGTGGTAGCCATAAAATCCTATAGACATCCTCCTGAGTCACTGTCAATTCTCTGGTCGATAGATGGAAGGTTTTGGTGGTGTGATCCCACCTCTTAATAAATTCTATCATAAGGGACACATCCCAAGTGACTCAACAATACCATTACACTCCTTGTAACCCTATGGTTTCTATGTTATCCCACTCATCAAGAGTGATATCCCTACTCATACATGCTAAAAACCTTGGTAGATAGTTGTGTAATGTTAGCTCCATCTTCACCTACATCCATACACACACAACTCAAGTCATGTACTTTCTAATATACTCTATAACCACCTTTTTCCCTTTTATTTGGGATAAATACATTGGTCTAAGGTCTTAAACGAGGCTATGTAGGTAGCACTCAGTTGACACAAGGTCTTTTAAGGTTATCTCAACCATATACCCACCTAACTAACTACCCTACTTTTTCTCTCTACCCTAGGCTTTAGTACCTCTCTCTCTCTACCCTAGGCTTTATTGCCTCTTCTCTCTTTCCAACTTAGGCCTACCTACCTATCACAAATCTATGCCTTATCACCTATATCCCAGACCCTTGACACTATGACTTATATTTTAAGCCCTAGACCTCTTGATTTATCTCAAACTACCTTTTTACCCATTTACCCTAACACACCTTGTAACCATACCTTAGATATTTTTCCTAGACTCTGGGAGAACTACATTGGCTTTATGCCCCTAAAATGGGATATGTAGGCACCACTCAATTATCATGGGGTCTTTTGAGGCTAGCTCAGCTATTAGGCTAGTTGACTACTTCTACTAGTGATCTAAATTGACTCTTTCTCCTATTTTTCTAGTTATTCATAGTCACTGATGTCAACATTAGTGCTGACATCAATGCTTTGTAGGCTTATGTGTTGGTCAACATTGGTAGATACCTATTGACCTTGGTTCCATGTTGATCGATGTTGTTGGACCTCATTGATGTTGGTGACTAATTCAGCCTTAGGGTTGAATGACCTAAACCCAAGATTACCAGTTTAACCTAAAAACCTACCTAGAAAACCCCCAAATTATCCTAAAACTACCCTAACCTATTTTATACCCCTCTATTAATGTTTTTCTATACCCCCACCTCTAAATTAGCCTAAAAAAAATAAATAGACAAATCAAATTTCAAAAAAAAATTAGTAGAGGCTCTTACCTCATCTCTTTATCTCCTCCTAGCTAGCATAATGGGCTCTTGTGGTGGTACCCCTCCCACTGGGTCCTCTCCTTGCTATACCATCTTATTTGCTCTCAAATCTCTATTTGTCTACAATCATAAGTTTTAAATGAGTTTGATCAACCACTAAACCCCCTTTTGTTAAGTTAGGTCAGCCACCAATGTTAATATGATTGACCTAATTCACTAGCATAAGTGTTTATGCATATTGACATCGGTAATGTTACCCTAATGTGCCAATGTCAACATGATTTCTTATTGATATTAGTAATGTCATTAACATTGGCACCATTTTAATAATGTTTTTCACCAAAAAAAATAACCCCAACTTTTTAGACTTTACCGATACACTGGGGTAACTAGAGATCACATATATCTCCCCAAACATGAAAAATTCCATTAGAGATCACTTAAATCTTCACCCATGATGACTTTTCTTAGAGATCATGAATATCTCCTTGTTCATTGACCCTTTTACACCAACCTTGCATTACTTGTCTTAACCACTTATGCTATTATGTTATAGTTGGCTATTATGCACACACATGTATATTAGGTGTTTTGAATGGAAACCAAGCTCATCATGTCACATTCAACATTTTTGTGTTTCCAAGGGGAAATTCCTACCTTAGATACCTGGGACACATCAACCATTGGAGCTATAACTTTTATTATTTTGACCTCTCTACTATCACTTACAAGCTATGCTTTGGTTATTTTTATCCAATTTATCCTCAGCCTTGTTTTTTCTTGACTTTGTTGACTATAGCTCATAATAGTATACACATATGAAGTGATACTCAATTCTTCACCACTCACCCAATTAACATTTTATTAGACTAGTACCAGATTTTGGTTTCTCCTCTATCGAATCCCATTTTCAGGGGGATACCTCATCCAATACTGGGAGCATCAACTCCTATTTTTGTATTGAAAACTTATCTTTATAAATTAAAAGATAAAAAGAGTCAAATTTAGACACCAAAATTATGTCACACACATGTGTGTAACTCCCTATGTCAAAACCCTTTTTAGCCCATTTTTCAATAATAACAATTAACCTCCATAACCCATGCTTTTACCCCTCACACATTTAATTAATTTAAAATAATTAATTAAATTAATTAAAAACCCCTTTTTCCACCTTACCTAGCCACCTATCCCTATGAATAATTCTCACGATGAGTCACCTCAAGACTTGGTCTCCTTAACCTAGCTATCCAATACTTATTCTCACTTCCAAACTAAACTCCTAATCAACTACCTCCTTTTTAACCTCTTATTTTTACCATTTTGTAATGGGTGGCACACTTGGCATGAATATCAATAGACAATAGGCCAAAAATAGTAATCATTACCTATTTTAGGGCCACTGATGTTGGTCAACCCATGGTCGAGGTCAGTGGGATCACCGACATTAGTGATATAATCCAAACTCTAACCTAAAGTTCAAGTCAGAAGAAATAAATAAAATTCATTCTTACTTGCATTCAATCTCTTAACATTTAACTGTTTACATTCTGGCTTACTATCATCTTATGTAAGTCAATCATGATTAGGTTTTGAGCTCTTGAGGACCAATAACACCTACTTGTTCTTTCTATTCAAGCATTCAAGTTTGGACTACCTGATAGGGACCATCAATCTGGCACTTATCATTCAATGAACACTAAAAATAAGTATATCACTTATTCTATAGGTCTTTTAAACATTTATTCTTCTATCACTTTATATCTATAGTTCATTACTTTACACACTCCTTACCAAACCCTCATGAGGGAGTTACAAAGCTTCCTTGCTTATTTCCCATTTACCTGACATACCAAACCTATGAATAGATCTACCCAAACCATACTCTCTCTCTCATAACTCTCCTTAACCTCCCAGACCTAATCAAAACCATTTCCTAAACCCAAAAAATCCTTCTACAAGCTCCTAGACAATTATTATCCCTACTGACCTCAGTAGCTTAGCTAACATCAGTCACCTTCACCACTGACCTTAGTAATATAGCCAATATCAGTCACTCCCCTACTAATGTTGATGACTCTAGATTACCTAACCTTTCCAAAACCTACCCAAACAACTTCTAAAATATAAACAAAATACACCACTTGTACCCTATCACTCTCTGTTACACTCAGGTTGTGAATAATGGTAATATTATCTCTCTTTCACTCTCTCTTTACCTATTTTTTAGTTATTTATTACTCTTTTATCTCTCAAAAGTGGACTATCATCTCTAAGGAAGTTTCACACTTCCTATAATAAGCACATAACTTGGCATCCCACTTATTTAATTATTAACAAACATCTTGTGGTAGTGCTTTCTTACTTACAAGTAGTCCTACCTAGCCAAATAGGAGTGCTCACAATGTCTAGATATGGCGTGTAAACAAATTTATGTTTATTTTAATAACTTATCCCTATCTTTCTTTTCTATTTTCCTTTAGACTTAAAATAGACAAAATTTAGCAAAACAATGGTTATGAGTATGCTAATTTTATTGGTATTAAATTTAAAGATGAAGTTAAGGCTTTATTGATTTTGTGCTCCTTACTTGATAGTTGGGATAGCCTAGTTATGGCTATGAGTAATGTAATTTTTGCTAAAGGAAGTTTAAAGTTTGATGATGATATAGGTGTGATTCTTAATGAGGAAATGCAAATTAAGAACACCATGGAATCATATTTAGGGTATGATTTGATGGTGGAGACTAGAGGGAGACAAAATGACAAAAGTAAAGTGAACCATGAAAATTCAAAAGGTTGGGGAAGATCTAAATCTAGAGCCAAAATGGTGTGTTGGCACTATGGGAAAAGTGGACACACAAAGAAGGAATGTTGGGAACTTTGAGACAAGAATAACAAACATGAGGAAACCAATGAGGTAAATATGACAACAAGTATTGTTAGTCAAGATGATTTAATTCTTTCCTTGGATAATGTTTCTAAATATTGGGTATTAGATTTAGGTGCTTTTTTTCATGTCACCCCACATAGGCATCATTTTAATGATTATGTTCAAGGAGATTTTGGACATGTTTTTGGTGATGATGAACTATACAATATAATATGGAATGGTTGTGTTTAAGTGAATATGAAAAATGAGAAAACATGGCTACTAAAGGATGTTAGACATGTTCCACAGTTAACGTAGAATTTAATATCAGTGGGGAAGTGTTAGATCAACATACCCCTAACTTTCTTACTTTTACAAATGGGGGACCCTTATGAATGTTTGGAAACATTTGAACCTTGAAATCTTACTTGAAAAGTTTGTTTTTTTTTAGAATTTGAAGATCATCCACTTGAAAGGGATATGCTTTATACACGATTAATGATAATGATTATGTTTTTGGACTAACTTTGTTAATGGTTTATCTTTGAAGATTGAATTGCAGGTTACATAAAGAAGGCTAGGTTTCCCCTACAAAAAACCCTAACTTTTGAATTCAAAAGTTGGAGGGAAGACTTAGTTGGGTTTTAATTAGTTCATTACTTAGTCAAGTTTTCTTTGGTTGACCCATTACCTTTTTAGGGTTATTAACCCCTCCTACTTCAGGTTCTTTGTCATAATTTGGTTCCCTCTATAAGTCTAAAGTCTTGGCCTTAATAAATCATGTTAGCTTATTACTTGTTTAACTTCATGCATCTTTGTGGATCTAATGGCTCTCACTATCTCATATATCTAATTAGATGGTGTGAATCAAATGCAAGCAAATAAACCCACCTAAACACTAAAGTACCCTTTGAAATATTGACTCTAAGGCACTTTCTTAAAGTGATCCTTTAGATTTTCTTGAAGTGTCCCTTCAGTAAAGTAATCTTGGTCCACTTTAGTAGAAATTACCCTTTGAATAAATTATTTTGGGCATTATTTCTTATAGACATTTTGTCTAAAAAAAATCAACCCTTTAGCCTTTTTGAAACTTACCCTTCAAAATAATTGGTTAAAACACTTTCTTGACAAAGTGACCCTTCATAAAATGTTTAAGAGAAACTAGATGAATTCTTTCTTGATTCCTTGTTTTATGTCTAACCCTAATATTTTCTCTTTTTAGGGACCAATCATTGATGAGTACATGGATCACGATCAATGGCCCATGCTTGCTCATAGATCCAATATGATAATGCAACAACACTAAAGAATTTTCAACACAATATAGTAGATGATCTTAAATTTGAAAGCCTCATGCCCATCATTTGATGTTCACGAGAATATTTTTTACGTTTGCAAGGATGTCAAATTTAATATAGTCTAAACTTTTAGCCTAGTGAAGGGATGTATTTATTGACCCTTTAAAAGGATGCTTCACATATTTTAACATGAAAACTTAGTATAATGGCTTTTGACCTAAGTTTTTATCAAAGCTTAGAGCTCATTAAGTCATGTGCATCTTTGTAGATCTAATAGTTTGTGCTTCATCACAAGATTTAAATAGATGGTGCAAAATGGTTGAAGGCTTTCAACCTAATCAAAGTTTAAGTAGCCAATTAAAAAGGACCTAAATGATCTCTGATCCTAAATACTTGGTCACATGGCCCAAGGAGAATTCTTTTAGATTAAAGAACAATGTTTTTTTTAACACAACATGATTGCAAATATTAGGCTTAAGCCCTCTAATAACATTAGACGAGCTTAAATTTGACAACCTTGCATCTATCATTCGATGTTCATGAAAATGTCTTTAACATTTGTGAGAACATCAAATTTAAGATAGTTTAAACTTTTAGCCTAGTGAAGGGATGTATTTCTTAACCCTTTAAAAGATGCCTTCACATATTTTAACATGAAAACTTAGTATAATGGATTTTAACCTAAGTTTTTATCAAATCTTGAGACTTATTTTGTGTACATCATTACATATCTAATGGTCCACGCTTCATCTTAGGATTTGATCTAATGGTGAAAAATGGTCTAAGACTTTTCAACAAGGATAAATCATAACAAAGGTGACCAAATAGAAAATACCTCATTGATCATGATCAATGGCTTGTGCCTGCTCATAGATCTAATCCAATGATGCAAAATAAAAGACATTTTTAAAAGCTAAAGGCTAGCTTCTAAAAGGAATTTTATGGGAGTAACATGAGGGAATTTATGAATTCATGACCTCCACCATTAAATTTGTGAACAAACCTAGTTTTCCAACATAAATCCCTAATTCTTTTTCACTTGAATCACAATTGCATTTTAAAGAGCTAAAAACCACCTTGAGAAGAGCTAAAAACACTTAGCAAGATCACACATTCTAAGGGAAATTAACTAGTTGGAGGAAAATGGCCATTGTAAGACAAAAATAAAAAGATGAAGCTGAGGTTTATTTGTCTATAGATACTAAAGGGAGATATTACAAGGATACAAATATATATGTGGAAGCCTTGAATAATGATATGAAAAGATGGTCAAACATCTTCTTTATAATAAAAATTCTACAACCATTGGCCCCCAATGAGCAATAAATTGCAACCACCAAATAGAGACATGATGATCTCATGATAGTCTAGATGTCTAGACTTCACCTCATAGTTTCTAAACTAGAGGTACTCCATTGAATTTATATCTTAGCTCTTATGTTCATTGATTGTAGAGTAGATGGACATTGGATAATAATGTAGGTTACATCAAAGAGGGTTTTTTATATAGCTCTAATAGCTTTTTAAGGCTAATATAAGCTTCTAAAGACTCATATAGACCTCCTTGAAATCAAATAATGGACCACTAAGAATGAATTAGATAATATCTTAAGACCATGGCTGGATGTAGGAACTCATGTAATGAGAAACCATGATGGTAAAATCCTAATTATATAATTCAAGCAAGGGATTAGAATCATCATGAATTTGTTTAATATGGCTTCTGGAGTAGCAATCACATCTTATGTTGACCCAAGGTGGGTCTCCTATGTCTACTTCATGGTTGAAGAAAAGATGACTCAACCCATTAGAGAAATGATAAGTATCCACTTGGGAGGTAGTTTAATGGAATTAAAAGGAAGACAAGCTAACTATTCATAATGATGTCTTAATTATTATATGCCTTCATGGCCTCAACCTACTTCCTTTCCATTAGGAACTGGTCTCTTAGGAGCAATATTATCATTTCTCACCATTACTCTAAAATACACATATTCAAGTATAGAGACACCTGGAATTCATTTGTGATTGTATATATCCCACTCTACTTAGGATAATTACTATAAGTCTAATACCTAAGGTTCACCCCCTCATTAGGAAATTTATAGAGCCCATTGGTGACATAAGGCTCTATCTTGATTGTAAAATCATCAAAATTAAAGCTTACCAAACCCAGCCCTTCAGATTACCAATGCATGTCCTAATCAAGTTGACCAAAGAAATAAATAGCTCATCAAATCCTTCATGTTATAGACAATATATGTAGAGAGAATAATAAAATCATCCTACATCTCTTCCCATATCTGATTGGGAAGACAATGATTCATGGATGGAAGCAACTAGAGATCTTATCATGGAATAGAGAGACATTCTACTTCCAATTAGATGACCTAAAGACATGGGATCCAAAGTGAAATATACTCTCCCATATACAATCCAAATAACTACATAAGGTACCTTATGAAAATCAATTGGGTCCATATAACCACTTATACACAAAGGCAAATAACTTTGAGGGAGTGTTAGCTAGGTTTAAGGGGTATGGATTCAAATTAGAACACATATTATAGAGGGAAGAAAAACCATCAGGAGAAAGATGGAAAATGAATCCCTTGAAATAAAAATTCTTACCTTCCACTTTAGGTCGACCACAAGTGCCTCAAGGTCCACCTTAGTAACAATAACCCCCTCAATAGAAAGTGCCCAAAATTGAAGGACCTAGCCAACAAAAAATGAAACATAGGCCACGAGAGGCACCCTATACCTTAGATATAGCCTAAATACCCCCTTACCCTATGGAATACCTTGATATGGTTACCTTAGAACCTTATGAAATAGTGTAAGAAGTCTTCAAGGAAATTTGTAAATACATATGGGTTAAACAAGGAAGGAGATGAAGATGAAGGAGCCACAACTAAGGTAGCACTAATTAAAAGTCCTCAAGATAAATAAATAGACAAAGGAAAAGGATTTGCCTTAGATTTGGTCCTTATGACCAAAAGAAAGAGGGAGATATATATTTCTTTGGTGCTTAGAGCCTATAAGAAACCTAAGTGGATTCACCCAACAAGTGAGGTGAACTTGTTTAGTGATGAATTTCCCATACATGTACCTATCATCCCTAACTAGTTCATCTATAGGAAGTTCCAAAAGATACCCTCTTAGACACATTTATGGGATTTGAATAGCACTACCAATGTTGAAGTCTAGTCCTAGATTTTAGAGCTCATGAAGGAGAAAGAAGAGAGGAAAATGATTGAGGATACTAAGGAGAGAAATAAGAAAATAGAAGAATTAGGGAAATCAATTAGGGCTGGTCTCAAAACACTAGAGGCTTAAAAGCTTTCAAAATTAGAGCACAAGGTAAAATTTAACCTTGATACAACTACACTAGAGAAGGTTACTACAAAGAAAGTAATTATTAGAACTAAAGAAGTCACTCTCCAAAGAGTGGAACTATTTGAAGAACTCACTCCAGTCCAAGGTTGGGTAGTAGGGGAGCATCCCATTCATCAAGAAGATATTGAAAGTCTAGTGGAAGCTTAGTTAGCAATGGCTATGGTGGGAATTTAGGGAATGAAGCAAAGTATCTTGAACTTAGAGAAAGAGAAGAAATACTCAGAAGCCCAAGTCTCACTATCAATTTTGGAGGACCTACTGAAGATGCTAGATAAGTACCTCCTAGATGAATTTGAATGATTAAAGGCCATCAAAATTCGGATTAATACCATGTAAATTCAATCCAAGAAGGCACAAACATTGATATAACAATGGTAAAAAACTAAAGACTAGGTGACAGAGTTGATCAAAGTACACATCACTAAAAAATATTTAGACTTCAAGATCATTAAAGAAAAGAAAGGAAATTAAATTCCATTCAAGGGATCTTAGTGGATGAAATATAGGAATTAATTTCATGACAAAACAAGTCCAATGACTTCATGGAGAAAGATAAGGACTTGATGAACAGAATTGAGAATTTACTAAGAACCTTATTGGTGACCCTTTCTCAACCTACTTCCACTAGCCTAATGCATGACATGGAATTCTAGCGGAGAGTCCAATCCTTCATCCAAGGCATCAAGGATGAAAACCAAGGCCAATCTAATAAATATAATTCAAATGTCCTTAATGTCATCTTTGCCATATGAGAGTAGATAGCAAAATCAAGGTGCTTATAAGAGGTCACCATCAGAATTGACAAAGAATATGATACATAGGTTGAATAGGAAAAAGAAAGTCCAATGAAGCCCATAGTGTATTTTAAGTTAATCAAAGAAAAATACACTAGGGTGAAAGACTTCCTTCAACCTAAGTGATCAAGGGGGCCCACCAACCCAAGAGTAAAGTCAAGATTATTCTTTTTAAAACTATATATGTTAGTTTTCTAGTATATATTAGTCTTTTGATCTAATAGGTGCCTAATGTCCATATGTACTATAGAGTTCTTTGTAAAATGATAGATGTCTTTACCTCTTGTAAGAGTTTGAAATAAAGATGACTGGTACACTACCTATGTCTTTTATAAATAGACAAGTGTTACTATTTGTAAAGGGAGGGATTTTGAGAAATTTTATACTAGAGCAATTAATATAATTGGAATTATACAAAGATTGTTTGGTGTTGTGTTATATTGTTTTTGATTTCTCTCAATTATAGGTGTATATCTTAGATTTGAATGTTTTTTGGATAGATGAGCTATATTTCATGTTCATGAGGTTTCCAATTTGTGATGTGTTAGAGTAGTTGAAGGATTCTAAGTTTACTTCATTTTATTTGCTCTACATTTGAATGTTATTATGAAATTTAGATTAACATAGAAAATAATTTAAGTAATCTTGAATATTACTCATGATATTTATATATTCTTTGAATCTTACCTAATTTTTGGTGAAGCTTGGGCTTATTCTATGTTGAATCACTGATTGGTTAAATATATACTCAAATTAAATAGAAAAATGTCATTATGTTTGATACTAATGTTTGAAATCATGTTTATTCTCTACCTTACCCTACCTTTTGATTCTTTTTTATCAATTCTCACTTTATTTTAAATATCACTTTAAATATTCACTAATATTAGCTTAGAGTTAGAAATCTTAACCAAGAAGACTACAAGACTATAAAGACTTAGACCCTAGTGGCTCCCAACCACCACATCAAATAAATTTTATGGGAAGATCTCATACTTTGCTAAATCTTTCACCATAAACACACTACTTGTCACAAACTACAACTCATGCCTTGGACTATTATAATCCTAAAATTGGAAGTGTTCATCAACACTAAGGAATACTCTATGGAGAAATTGGAAGCATCAATAGGTAGTTAGATAGTGAGGGTTATTTGGTGTTGTTTATAGAATAATATTGGAAAGTTACTAAGGGTACTCTTATGGTTGTGAGAGGTAATAAATTTGGCACTTTGTATTGGACTAGTAGTGTTGATCACTATAATTTAGTTGCTACAGATGGAGATGTAACTTTTTGGTACTACAAGCTTATTCATATGAGCTAGAAGGGCATAGATATCTTAAAAGACAATTTGCATAAATTTAAATAGGTTGATTTGGACTTCTATGATGATTGTGTGTATGGGAAGTAGAAGCATGTAAAGTTATTGAGGGTTGGACCTATGAAAAAGGAAAAGATGTTGGATTTGGTTCACTCAGATGTATGGGGGCTAGCTCAGGTATCTTCTATTGGTGGTTCTAATTATTATGTTACATTTATTGATGATATAACTAGGAAATTTTGGGTTTATTGAATTATGAATAGATATTATGTATTTGAAACATTCAACAGATGGAAATCTTTGATTGAGAATGAAATAGGTCTCAAGTTGAAATGTCTCAGGTTGAATAATGGAGGTGAGTATTGTATTAAAGCATTTGATGATTATGTTTAGATAATGGAATAAATAGGTAAAGGATGGTTCTAAGGACACCATAGGAGAATGGAGTGTTAGATAAGATGAATAGAACAATCATGGAGCATGCTAGGAATATGAGGTTTCATGCAGGGTTGTCCCTAATGTTTTGGGTGGAAGTGATTAACACAATAGTATATCTGATTAATTGAGGACTTTTAATGCCTTTAGATGGAGTCATACCTAAATAATCTTGGTTTTGTAAGAAAGTTAATAATTATTTTATTACGGTCTTTATATGTGAGGCATTTTTTTATGTTACCAAGAAAGATAGGACCAATTTAAAAGCTAAGTCTGAAAGATGCACCTTTATTGGTTATGGTGAGGATGACTTTGGTTTTTAGGTTTGGAGTCTTAGAGACAAGAAAATATTTTGGTCTATGGATGTTTTATTTAAATAAAAATTCATGTATAAGGATTAATTGTAGAAATAAGAAAAAAAAAGAGTACATAGTGTTGGATGATATTACGAATGGTAAGGTGTCCAAGGAGATAGTTTAGGAACCTCCTACATTAGAACCCAAAATTTCTAAAGTAAGAATGTATTCTTGGGTAAAAAAATATCCTAAACATTTTCCCCCATAATTGAGTTATTTATTACTTATTGATAGTGGAGAACCATAATGTTTTGAGGAAGCAATCCAGGTGAATGATAGGGAGAAGTGGGAGCAAGCCATGGAAGAGGAACATAATTTTGTCATAGAGAACCAAACATGGGATTTGGTGAAGCTAACCAATGGAAAGAGAGAATTGTAGAATAAGTGGGTATAAAAAATAAAAGAAGAGGATGGAGGAATGAAAAGTTACAAGGCCCAATTGTTGGTCAAGGGGTTTGTAGAGAAGAAAGGTATTGATTTTGATGAGATTTTTCATCCTGTTGTTAAGATGATTTCTATTATAACTATGCTTGGTGTAATTATAGTAGAGGATTTTCACTTAGAAAAATTAGATGTGAAGACTATGTTACTTCATGGTGATTTAGAAGAGGAATTATATATGGAGCAACCATAGGGTTATGAGATTGAAGGAAAGGAAAAATTGGTGTGTAGACTAAAGAATAGCTTGTATGGCTTGAAACAAGATCCATGATAATGGTATAATAAGTTTGATAGTTTTATGTTGGAATAGGGTTATTCCAAGTTTCATTCTGACCATTGTTTGTATATCAATAGATTTTAGGATGGTAATTATATTATCCTATGATTTTATGTAGATGACATGTTGGTTGTAAGAAAGAACATGTAATAGATTCAAGTACTCAAGAATCAGCTTGGTGATTCCTTTTATATGAAGGATTTGGGTGTAGTGAAGAAAACCATTGGTATGAGGATAACTCAAGTTTTGGAAGGAGAGGATGATGATCTTATTCTAGGAAGAGTATGTGAAGAAAATTTTAGAGAGGTTTAATATGTAGGATGCTAAGCCAGTTGGGACTCCTTTGGTAGGCCATTTTAGATTATCAAAGGAGCAGTGTCCCAAGATAGAATAAGAAAAGATAAATATGTCCAAGGTACCTTAATAATCAATGGTTGGTAGCTTAATGTATGCTATGGTTTGTACTAGGCCACATTTTGCCCATGCAGTTGGAGTAATAAGTAGGTGCATGAGTAATATAGGTTCTGAGCATTGGCAAGTAATGAAGTGGATTCTTCAATATTTGAGAGGAACCATAGGTATATCATTTTGATTTGGTGTATTAGACACCACTTTACATGCCTATGTGGACTCATATATGACTAAAGATGTTGATAATAGGATAAGTATGATAGGTTATATATTTACTATCAGGGATACAATAGCTAGTTGGATTTCTTGGATATAGAAGGTTGTGGTTTTATCAACCATAAAGGCTAAGTATGTTGTTTCTATAGAGGCTATCAAGGAGATAATTTGGTTAAAATAGTTAATTAATTATTTTGGGTATAATTAAGAAGTTGGGGGATTACATAGTGATATTCAGAGTGCTATACATTTAGCCAAGAACTTTGCTTTCCACTTAAGGATGAAGCAAATATAGTTGCAGTATCATTTCATCAGGATAACTTTAGAAGAAAACATGGTGAAGCTAGAGAGGATACATATGAGCCACAATCCTATAGATATGATGACTAAAGTAGTCACATTGGATAATTTGAGGTTATGTTTATCTTTGGTTGGTCTTCATGAAGATCATGGAGGAGTGTTAAATTTTGTTCAAGGGGAAATGAACTCCAAGTGGGAGATTGTTGAATATGGAGTCTATTTCAACCCTAGGGTAAAAATAAAGTTACTAGAGAATTTTTAACATGAAATATTTACCTTTTACAATGGTGGGAAGAATTTTAAACACTTCCCCTATTTGTGGCATGTTTTTGGGAAGTGGGTATGATATAAAGGTGTTGAGAGAATCAGGGGATTATGTGGTTGAAACCTCCCTTATTTTTTGCCTTATTTTATGGGTATATAGTTATCTCTATGGTTACCACACATTTTTCAAGGGATTTTGAAAATTATAAATAGGAGTGAGGGGTAACACATTATTCATTACATTTTTGCATCTCATTTTTAGCTCTATAATTCTCTTTTTGATCGATGTGATTGGGTTTGAGGTGTGGCTTAACATCTTGGGAATTCTAGTGTGAATTTAGGTTGGAGGAATTTATCTCTATAATAGGTTATTATTTGGAGTTGTCTTGTACTCTTGTTTATAATATTATTGAGATCTTCTTGGTAGATATAGCTCACATTGGGTGAACCACATTATATCGATGTTATGTGTGTATTTGCTTAGATATAAATTTTATTTCTTATGTCTCTATTATTTTGATTCTAAGGAATGAATTCCATGTTATATATTTTATTTCATAATTAATCACTTATTCCTAAGAGTGGAGGTAATGGAAGTAACTATTTGTATTAGGGGAGTGGAAGATGAAATAAACACAATGACTCTAAATTTGGGAATAGGTGGGAGGGTGAAAAATAAAGCATTCAATGATTTAATTAAATGTGTGGGACCACTCAAGGTTGGTGATGAAAATAATATGAGTTGGGATAGAGGGCAAATAGTAGTTATCCTAGGAGTTGGGATGGCCTATAGTACTAGATCTAGGATGACTAAGTCTATGTCTTTGTATTATTGAGTGGTGTTAGAAACTAATGTAGATGAAATGGAAGGAATTATGAATGGAATGGAAATAGGGAGTGGAATAAAATGGGAAGGTGAAATTAGAGGAAGGGAAAGTGGAGTGAAAACTTGAGAATTCATTGATGAGGAACCTTGAGTGTCCACTTGACTCAATTGTACTTGGCTTATTATGGTAGGAAATGTATTTGGAATGGTAAGTGGAGTGGAGACAAGAGGTGGAGTGGAAATTGGAGGTGAAATAGAAACCTAGGATGTTGAAGGTGTAGAGACAGGAGGTGGAGGTGCCAAAACCTTTAGAACAATGTAGGTAGAAGGATGGTGAACATGGAAATGGGTATTTTCACGATTACATATTTGGGAATAGAAGCTATGGAAGCTTTTAAAATTGTTGTGTCTTTATATGAAAGGTCAATAGGTTTTTATATAGCTTCCCCCTCTCTTCTTGATTCCCCCTTTTTAGCCTTAGTCTTCTTCTTTGGCTCTTTTGATGTTTCTCCTATTATTCCACTTGGACCCTCTTCTGATGGAGTAATCCCCTCTGCCTTAATCTTTAAAATCTTTTCTCTAACCCCTATTGTTGCTCTTGTTTCCTAAACTCCCTAGCTCCTTAGCCAACTAATTTCTCCTACTAATCACATAATTTGTTCTATCAAATAGAGAAAATGATTCTAGAGCTGACTATCTTACTAGTGAAAGGGGTTATGTGATGACTTATGTATAGTAAATTGGGTCTAATATAGAGTCATCATCTAAAACTAGTGCTAGATCATAATCTTTGATTTATTCTAGGGTCATTCTAGAATAATATCTCATTATGACCATCTCTTCATATTCATAGTCATCCTAATAATCTTTATCATATGGTACATGAGCATATATTTCAAGTGTCATTATGCTAGTTATCTTTCCATATACATAGAATAATGGCCTAGGCTCCAAAGTCCTCAGTGTCATTTAGCACATTTCAGCTTTGGAATATTTGGAATTAATAAGAGATTTCCATGTGTATCAACTAATAGAAATTAAGAAATGTATCCTTTCCTTGTGCCTATTAGAAAGGAGCTTGTGGGTCTCTATGAGATACCTAACTAGTCCTATCAATGTCCATTTATCACTAACATACCATGGAATTATATAGGGGAAACCACTACATATGGTTAACCTGATGTAGGAAAAGGTGGGGAACTTAATGAAGTATAAGACCTACTTTCCAAACTCTTTAATTTATACTGGTGAGAACCTTGTTCTCCCAAGTTCCTTATCAAACATGATAATGAAGCAATAGATGAAAGCATCATTTACTCTTCTAAAATTTTATCTACTAGCCTCTAATGTGAGGTTAGGATAGTAGTTATACACTCTTTTTATTTATTTAAGAACTATGTTAAGGCCTGGGAATAATCTCCCTTTGGCCAAAAAGTATATAATGTAAGAGGTCATATAGAACTTTCCAATTGTTTGTACCTCCAAAAATTACTTGTGGAAGGAATCACTTATAATTTTGGCCCAATTAATGTATTGGTTATTTTATTGTATGACCTAGATGTATTGGTATATCTACTCTTGAAAACACTTAGCATTAGGACTACTTGTGACCTTGTGAAACAATATAATGATATCCCCCACCTCATCAATGAAACCGAGCCTATACAAGGTCTTTGGTAGCCTAGTGGGGGAAGTCTTGGAGGACTTGATCCACTATTTGTTAATAATATTCTAACACCAATCTCTTTTATCTTTAAATAATTGTGTGGATTTTTGTGGAGTCATATCAAGATAACTCTCAAATTTTGGGATTGTAAACACTGAATTAATGAAATCAGGTTCTAGAATCAGAATCTTTTCCACTCTATCATTGAAAACCTCTTTTCTATCAGTATAATAATGTTTGGCCAATGTAAGCACAAAATTAGGGATTTAAATATATAATATAAAGGATGTATCTTGTGATAATCTAGAGTCAGAAATACTATGGATTTTATCATTCTTAAACTTTGCACCTATCTGAGCCCAAAAGTCTCTTATGTCAATATGACCTAAATCTATATCTATTATCTATACTATATTAAAAAGCTAAACTAAGAGTCATTCTAGGGCATTTGGATTTGAATTAATTTCCTGTGGAGACATGAAAACTATAGTTATTACTTGTGATAAACCAATTATTAAAGTTGGTGGATTTTATAGGTGTTTAAAAGAGTTATAATCTCTAGCAAAATTATCAAGTGTTTATAGCAGGTGATAACTCCATATAGATAAAAAGTGTTCTAGGTAGGATGGATCTCTGGCGTAAGTGTAAGGTGTCTAAATCCATGTGAATTTTCATGGGTATGGGAGGTTTTTGAAATAGTTCCAATATCCTCAAAGACTTGGAACCTTATGGGGATTGAAGGTGCTTGAAACAATGGTAAAACCTATGGGGATATAAGGTGCTCAAGGAAAGTCCAATGTCCATGGGGACCTTGGAGGTATTTATAGGGAATATTAATTAGTTTAAAAGTGGGATATGCCTATATAATATTGGCTTGTCTTGATGAAAAACTAGATTCTGATTATGAAATTTAAGAGGGAATACTCAAGGTTTTTAGTGATGAATGTTTTTAAAATTGAAACCCTAGAAGACCCTAGACTACAACTTGGAGAAACACATGAAGTCATAGAATTTTTTTTTATAAATGTACAAACAATAGAAAAAAACCTAAAAATAATGCCATAATAAACAATGATAACCTTATAGAAAAAACTTAAAAACCTTTCACAAAAATGTAATTAATCTTCGAAGGAAAAACTTCAAATTATAGGAAAATTTGTGGAAAACACAAGGTGAATCCCATGTATGGGAAAAAATGATGTGGACTTGAGTTTTTTAGTCATGGATTGGACTATAGGTACTTTATTACACATGTATCAAGGGTTACTTACATGGTACAGGTCATCTAATCTCTAGAAACATACTTAACACTTTCAATAATGAATTAAGAAATCCCTAATTCATAGGTTTAACTAGAAAACCCTACAACTAATGCACTCTAATAGTCGATGGTGGTGGAGCTAAGAGGTGATAAAATAAAATATTATGTCCATCAGATCGAATGGCTTGAATGGTAGAAGGCAAAACCCATTATGCATTTTGCAAGTTTTTTAACTTACAAATTGCACCTAGAGTTCTGGATCTTGTAGCTTGGGTATTTGGTGGAAGGCATAACTCATCAAGTAATTTAAAAGTTTTCAAAATTTAAAATTGGTCATGGAGATCTAGATTCTATGGTTTAGATATTTGGTGGAAGACATAATTTTAGACGTAATTTGTAAGTTTACAAACTTGAAAATTGCTCATGGAGTTCTAGATTATGTGGTTTATATATTGGGAGGAAGGCAGAACCCTAGATTCAATTTTCAAGTTTGTAAAGTGATCTTTGGGTTATTTATTCTATGGGAAAGGTGATATTTATTTTCATGGGATCTAGATCCTACCATGCATTTTGAATTTTCATAACTTTCAAAATGCATGTCGAGTTCTAGATTCTATAATTTTTGAAGGTGGTTGATTTACAAGATTCAAAACCCATGAAGTAATTTTTGATTTATAAATTTCATCCAATGTTACAGATTCTATATTTCAAAGGGGAAAAAATTTATCTTTAGTGCTTTCAAGAGATTTTTAAAAAATGGGGTCTCCCTTAGGGTATCATATGTAATGATATTTTGTTTAAAAAATATCAACAAATGCAATATCAATAGAAGTATAAAAATTTGGCACTAGAAAGAGGTCACACATATGTGTTTTCTTAATAAATACAAGACCCATAATTATGGAGACACTTAGTAGATTAACAAGGTCTAGGGCCCAAGCCATCTTATTGGTTTCAACATTCTCAGATTTTGGGAGGCTTAAACCCATGCCTATCATCCTTGAGATACGTAGAGCCTAAACACCTTCTCAAGTAAGGAATGTCCCACCTATCAATATTCCTATGTCCCCACCCTAGTTAATCAAATCCACCATTACCATTCTTGGAGACCAACATGATCAGTCAAGGAACCCTAAGAAGTATCTACCTACTTTATCCCCCTCAAGTGGGAAAATGGATAAAGAACATATAAAATGTTTCAAGGTTACCTTGAGATTAATGAATGTTATCCATGAGGATGTTTCATGAAGGATTTTTTTGTTTACTCTACAAGATTCTTCTTATGATTGTTATCTCAATTTTAAATAAAATTTCATCACCTCATGGGATGAGTGTCAAAGTACATTTTTAACACAATTTAAATAGGTAACTAATTCAAGTTTTCTATATTATCTCTTCACCAGTATGAAAATGGAACTTAACAAATCTATTAGAGATTTCAATGCAAGATTTCATAATATTTATACCTGATTGAACAATGTATAAAAGCCAAATGAGAATTTAATGTTTGAGATATATAAAATCTCCCTATATTCTATTACTGAAGTATTATTGTGAATAGATACTGATGTCAATATGCTAGCTTTAACATTCCAAAAAGCTATCAACATTGTCAAGCAACTCAATCCATAGCTTAGCCTTCATAATCTATTGGGTTAAGCATTCAATAATTGAATTCCATCCTTGAATATAATTCCATGTGAAAATTAAAATGCTCTCACATTCAATCAAAATTAGTTGTACACTCTGTCTCCCATAATGTAGAAAAAAATGAATCAAAAGTATTATTTCTTGAATAATCAAACACAAAGGAATAACTAGTAGTAGAATCATCATTGGGATCACACCAATGTAGTAGTCATTTAGGGTTCTGACTCTAATAAAGCTAAATTAGATTCTATACAAGGAATGGTTCAAAAGTTTAGCAATGATGTTTTGAATATGTAGAAGAGGATGGGTAATAAAAATAACCATAATTAGAATTAGAATTATACCTTTCTAATATATAATAGGCCTTTCAATAGATCCACTAAAAATGTAGAATAATAATAATCCAATAAGCTTCCAAAGATCAATATCATGATAATAGCTTTGACCAGTTAGTGTAGGGTCCATAACACATCTTAGTGTGGAGGGTTAGATTATATAGATTTTTGTGTATCCATTGAAATATTTCAGAGGGAGATGATGAGATAAGATCAAATTATGAATTCTCTAGATCTACCTCATGAATCTGGCTCTTTTGATTTAGCTCGGTATTTGAGACTTTTGAGTCTTCCTTACCTAATAAATATGAAAATATCCTAGAGGACAATTCAGATGAAGTGAAGGCACTCTAGTAGTTCAATAAGAACAATTATATCCTGAGAAATAAGCAACATTTACTACTTTTACTCCTCCCAATAATAAATTTATCCTTTAAAACTCAAGGCTAATAATAATCCACCTCCCCCTAAAGGTAATGATTAGCCTCAACATATATATGAATAGAGTAAAGGGGGATACAATATTTTTGAAGATATGAATAAAATTGAGGCTAACATCACTCTTCATAAACTAACACAAATCACAAAGTAGAGGGAGCTCTTATGGAATTCCATCATAAGCAAGTATGTTACATAAAATTCCAAGACAACCAACATGAATGTTATATATAAAAATAATCCTAAGGTTCCCCTTTTCTTTGTAATCATTTGAGCATTTGGAAAAAATATACACAATTTCCTAGTATATTCTAGAGTTGTAACAATAGTGATGCCAAATTCTATTTATTAGAATCTTGGGTTGACACCAAAGCTATCCAAGAGTACTATGACATAGCTAGATAAAATAGTAGTGCATGTATTGAGAGAGATAAATGATGTGAGAATTTAGTTTATCATAGAACTGAGAGTATAAATGACTATCAGCATCATGGTAGTGGATATTCCTAAAGGTTATGGGTTGTTGTTGAGCAGAGATTGGTCAAAAATGCTACATAGATATCTTTCCATAGACTTTTCACATATTTGGCTACCTTCAAGAGGCATAACCAACTAGATCAAGATCGATTGAGAGCCAAGAATGAAGCATCCCGTTATGGAGTATAATAATTCCAATGAATAGGTAAGTTATAAATTTCCTAGTCTTAGAATTTACACATTTTACATGAAACATGAAGCATTAGAATAAATTTAGGGTGATTCTCAATTATGGACCCTCCATTTTAATGGAGTCAGATCTAAGCAAACATTGGGTGTCAGTATCGATTTGATTGATCCATAAGGAAATAAATTATTGGCATTATATAGTCTCCAATTTCTATGAACCAATAATAGATCAGAATATGAAGCCCTAATTCTAGGATTGTAGTTTTCCCTCAAGAATAATGTCAAAGAATTACTGGTATATAAAGATTTTGAACTTGTTGTTAACCAGCTTAGAAATAAATATCAATGCGAATTATCATATTTGAATAAATACAAGCATAGAGCCAAGGATTTAATTGAATCATTTGAAAACATAGTATCTATCTTGAGAGAGTATAATGGAGGTGTTGATTCACTGGCCACTTCAATAGTGAATTTGGTACCCTTACAGGAGTAAAAAATATATAAGTTTTCCATTAAATTGGTAACATGTCCTTTAATACCATACAATGTTGAAAATTCTCAAGTGTTTGATGATGACTAGTAGATTGTCCAATTTTTTATGAACTCAATACAATTCAAATCTCAAATAATTGATGATGAGGAGAGAAACCATAGGTGCCATGAAAATTTTGATAAAAAGGGTGTTATCCATATAAAAGATAATCGTATCCCATTGGGAATGGTTTCCATAGAAAGGACCTTTGATACAGATCTTCAAGATCAATCCTAGAGGTAACTCAAATTTTATGAATCTAAATTCATCTCAAAAAACATTTTTGATGAATAGAATTCACACTTTATCAATATTGGCTTAAGCTACACATCAGAAGAAAGGCAAAAGGTTAAGGAACTAATTATTAGGTATAAAGATGTAATTGAATGGATATATGATGACATAAGTATTTTCAATCCTAAATTCAGTACCCATATGATTCCACTCAAGGATAATCATAAACCATTAGGCAAAGGTAGAGGCCAGTTAATCCTATCTTGGAACCATTAATTTAGAAGTAAATGGAAAAGATGTTAAGTACTAGGATAATATTTCCTATTAGACATTCAACTTGGGTGTCTAATTTATTTTTAATCTTAAAAAAGAGTGGTGAGATCATACTTTACATCGACTTTAGAAATGTGAATAAAGCTTTAAAGAAGGATAATTATCATCTACCCTCCTTAGATTAGGTAATACAAACTATGAGGGGGTCTAAAATGATGTCTTTCTTGGATGGATTTATAGCTTAAAATCAAGTACTAGTCAAATTAGAAGATAGGATGAAAATAACATTTACTACAAAGTGGGGAATATATACATATAAATAAATGCCTATTGGGCTGATCAATTCTAGAGTGAATTTTTAGAGAGCAATGGATCATGCATTTTAAGGACTAATAGGGAAGTGCATAATTATATATATGAATGATCTCACAATTTTTTTAAAATAAAGCTAATCATATCGACCATCTTCAGTTTATTTTTGAGAGGTGAAAGAAGTTTGGGGTATTACTTAACCCCAAAAAAAGTATAATCAGTGTTATTAAAGTAAAATTGCTAGGCCATATCATCACCAAGGATAGAATTATTATTGACCCAAATAAGATTTAGGGTATTTCAAAAATAATGTTTCTAAATAGAAAAAATGAGCTCAAATCATTCTTTTGAAAGATAAATTTTCTAAGGAAAATTATATTAGGGTTTACTGAGATTGTTAGACTCTTAAACACAATTCTTAAATAGAACATGAAATTGAAGTAGATGCTTGAATCTAAGACCTTATAGGACATGAAGAAGGCTATCTTGTAGGCCCCAGTGATAGTAATCCATAATTTCACTAAAGAATTTTTCTTGTATTCATTCACCTCATAACATATTATTGTTGTTGTACTTACACAAAAATCAAATAAATCAAAATTCTTATTGCATTTATGATTACTAACTTTAAAGATTCAAATCTTAATTATTCCCTAATTGATAATCAAATCTTTTCTCTTGTCAAGGTAGTCAAACAATTTACACACTACATCCTTTGTAATAAAACCATTACCATAGTACTAGATCTTATAGTCAAATTTGCCCTTGGATATAATGAATTTGGGGAGAAAAGAGGTAAATAAATGGCTAAATTACAAGAATTTGATATCAAAATTAAACTAGCTAGGTTTCTTAGAGGATAAGGCATAGTCTAATTGATTATTAAACTAGACCCATGTATCACCATTGAAGAAATATGCCAGATAGAGGTCTCTCAAAAAGAGTGGTATTTAGGTATTATTTAGTTCCTACTCATTGGAACATGCCACAAGAACTCAAAAGACATAGTTAAGGCTCAAATATGCTCATTATATAATAAAAAAGGTGTCCTTTATAGAAATAATTATGAAGTCATTTATCTAAGATGTGTGTCACATAGAGAAGCTCAATAAATCTTAGAAAATCTACATCAAATAATAGGGAAAAACCATCCATAGAACACTAAAACACATAAAATACTTAGAATGTGTTATTACTGGTCGATAATCTTTAAGGATGCGTACTTCCATGTGAGTACATGCCATGAATGCCAATTTTTGGAAAAAGTAGAGGTACACATAACAATGTCATTATAGGCTATAATTGAAGGTAGGTCATTTTTCAAATGGGGCTTAAACTTCATCAATGTTATAAATCCAAATTACTCAGTTGGACATATGTTTGTGCTCAATGATATAGATTATTGCACTAGATGGATTGAGTTATAAACACTAATAACTCTAGAGCCCAAGATGTGATAAGTTTTCTTGAAGAACATATCACAACTAGGTTTAACAATCCTATCTCTTTGGTTTGTGATAATGGGATAGAATTTCAACCATATGTGTTTGCTAAGTGGGCCCATGATAACCAAATTATAATTAGATCATCCTCCAATCACTACCCATAAGTGAATGGATTGGTTGAGTCAACCAATAACAACCTCATAGACTCTATCGAGAATTTAACTACTAAAAAACAAAGGGAGTGGAACATCTTACTAAATTATTCACTCTAGGTAGATCAAAATAGGTACAAATAGGCCCTTAAAGCTCTAACATATCTACTAGTATATGGGAAACAACTAGTGTTCCCAATCATGCCAAAATTGTTGACATATCAATTTATTCAAGAATACATGGAGCCTAATGATAAAATAGATTCTAGATTATTATATATCATAAAAATGTAATAATTTAGGGATAAGTCATTGTAAAGCTTCAACAAAAATTAGGATGTGGTCATGATATGGTTTTATAAAAGATCAAAATTCAAAGCATTAAGGATCTCTAAATTCATGATACTATGGGACAAATCCCATGAGAAAAAGGGAATGCATGACAAGTTTACCCTACTATGGATAGTACCATATCAAATTTTAAAAATCTTGGGTAATAATGAATTTCATTAAAAAGATCTTCAAGGTAATGATCTGAGATATCCAATTAACATATAGTTTTTAAAGTATTACTTCATGGATACCCCATATGGAGAGGTTTCTAATTAACAATAGACATTCTAGTATAGATAGGATTAGATTATATTTGCTTTAATATTTAGTCTCCTACTTTCATTATTTTCTTTTTCTTAGACTAGTTCATGTTTTGTATATTAACCCTTTCCTACTTTCATCAATTTTCCTATTTCTAGAATAGTTTTATTTTGATTTCATGAAAGTCAAATTTTGGTCAATCCTAGTATAATCAAACATAGTTTGAGGTGTTTTTAATCCAAATCAAATCAATGGGTAATGCATACTTTAGTATTGATTTTTTAGTTCATGTAAGCAATGAGAGAGTTAGTCATGAATATGTCCTAAAGCTAATGATTTCATCAGATATGTGAACGTTTCTTCTATAATTCTATGTAAATTTAGAAAACTCTTCTTATTCCCTTGGGTCAAATGCACATAAAAATTTAATACTTGTTTATGGTAATAATCATGGACATGGGCAAGAGTTTGACAATGACATTTTGATTAAACCAAAACTTTAATAAGACCAACTCATTGTGGTCACCTTTTACTTATTTTCAAAATAAATGACATAGAATATATATATATATATATATATATATATATATATATATATATATATAATTAAAAAAAAAAGAAAATTCACAATCTAAAAATCTAGAAGAAAATTAAAAAGGATTCAAAGCCTATATGATGAAATAATATCAATGTATCACACATTATGAAAATATGAAGAAATTAATAAGAGGTGATCAAAGGTATTTCTATTGCATATATGAATGCCTAGCTAATATTAGAGCAATGACCAAGTTCCCCATGCATATACCTCATGCCTAATAAAAGTGAAACCTATGGATTTGCCTAGAAACCTAAGATATGAGGTAAAAAACAACACCTCCCACACACAAATCCAAGGTGTAAGTAAAGTTAGCATGTTGCATAGGATTATTAAGAGTCTATTTCCATTTCTGATTTATTCATTTATTTCAAGATAAATTTATGGTTTATATTGGGATACCTTCACTATGTTGATAAAAACATAATTATCACACATATAGAAGGCAAAGCATTTAATAGGTATTTGAGCCTACCCATTCTAGATTCCACTTTTAAATTACATATTGCTATTACATGGAAAAATTCCAATAATGTAGATCAATCATTATAAAGGTGGATTCACCCTAGAGAAACTTTCACTTTGAAATAACATTTCAAAAGCCCTATTCCCATCACCCATTTTAGAATGGGAATCTATGTGGGAATGACATTATTAAATAGAATTTTTTGGCCATGTAAGCATCTACTTCTTGTACCTAGAGTGGGTTCCCCTAATGGACATACTAAATAACTTAGAATGCACCTACACTTTGGGGTAAGTGATTAGTACATGCCTTTAAGAATAAATATTGCATAAAGATAAGTGGCCATTGGGAGGAAACTTTTACATGATGTCTTATTTGTTAGACACGATCATGGTCACAATGTATAGACATAATGTATTATTATGGGATCCCACCATAGAATTAATTAAGAATAAAATATATGACTATTATAGTTTTGTGAACATACTCATATGTGAGAAACATAGATAATATTGTTGGGGATCTCTACGCTTAGGTCTAGATGTCCATCCATGACTAGATTTTGAAAAGAATTTCCCCTATCATATCCTGGATACTTGCCAAAAATGTAGGAAATTATTGGCTCTAGCGAAAATATAAGTCATTATCATGGATGGATACAAGGAATATCCTCTTTAACTCCTTAAGTTCATTCTAAGCATTGTAGCTAAGCAAGAAATCACATACCAAATCTTGAATAGCATTGATGAGGAGTTAATGAGAAATACGAAGGCCACATTCTATAGATCCCAAATCACCATTAGGATAATGAAATATACAATTCATAGGTAATAAAATGAGGTTTGGAATTCCATGAAGTCATATGGATTGCCTACCCTCCATCATAGAGATTGGGATCCTCATGGCAAGGTCCAAAATAAAATTCATACACTTGGCCTCACTTATAAACATGAGCCAATAGATCATATTTTCTCTTCCTAAATTCCAAGGATGATTAAGATATCAAGGAAAGAGATGAAACTATGGGATTGAGTGAGGACTTACTAAGATTGATATAGGCAGAACCATATCTTACACTAAGTAAAGCAAAGTTTAGGATCCCACCTCTTGGAGGATGGAGATATTCTAATTTTTGGAGTGGTGGGAAATCATAGATACCAAAAGGAGTGGGAAAATATCCTTATAAAAATTAATCCCAACCCTAGATACAATAATAGTTGGTAGGTGAGGAACCATTCATTAGAGCATAGGATAAATAACCCTAAGAAAAACAAGTTCCTACCTCTACACAAATTAAATAAGAATAAGATCTCCTAGCATATGCTTCAATACTTGAATTGATACAAGTCAATCAAGAGATGGATGAGGAGATAATTGAAGGAAAAGGTAGTGTACATGGGGAATAAGTTGAGATCATATGCTTAGACTCCTTTGATGAAGAGGAAATAGTGGTTTATTTTACCCCAAAACCCAGTATGGTTCCCCGCTCTCTTCCCTAATAGGTAAAAATTTCAAAAGCTAGCAAAGCAACCAAGTTATATCAAATAAATCATAATGGAGATATATTGTAAACCCCTCTAGCACAAGAGTTGGATGAGGAGGATTTATAATAGGTAAATGTACTGAGCCTAAGAGTATTAAAGACTAAGGCACCTTTGATAGGTGAACCATTAGGAAAGGGTCTTTTACTCATATCCCCTCTAGATAATTTCTCTTTTATGTCCTTACCTATATTTTATATCACCCCTAGGATAGTTTTGCCTACATTCATTCCTCCAAAGGTACTTTTTATGGATTTAGTCCTCATGAACTCATCTATGAATCTTCCCACTACCATTTCATTTGATCCACCCTCTTATGTTGTGGTTTTCATTCCTTTAGTTTCCATCCCATTAACATTATCTTTGTCCATTCCATTCATTACCCAATCCATCAATCTAATTATATCCCCTTCTACCTACATTGGTCAAAAAACATATGGCCAATAATGCCCCCAATCCTTCCACTAAAATTGAGCTTGATCCTAAAGAACATGCATAGTGGAAGCTCAACCATCAGATCCCTCAAATCTCACTATTCAATATGGGGGTAAGGAAGTAGGAGCCTAAACATCTAAGATGACTAATCTAAAGATAATTCATCTACTAATGGTGATCTCACTATTTGATAAGGCCATAAAATCAGTGTAATGAGTGAGGAAGGGGAAAATTGAAGATAGTTCAGGTCAAACTCTAATCACAGAATAAATGAATGAAGATTACTCCCTTAGCAAGACTCATAATAGATAAAAGGGTTTATACTTGTGTATTGAGGACCTCAATTCCTATATGGAGACCCATATAGAATTAAAATTTATCATACATGAAGGAAATGAAATGGCTAAACAAGAGCTTGAAGAGGATATGGAAACTCTCAAAGGGAAACAAGTGATTTAGGTTCCCCAAGGTATTTAGTAGGAAGTGTAAAATACCTTGGGGAACCTAAATGTAGCACTTAAGGGTCATTTTGGCTCTTCATGTTAATAATATAACTAGATTATTCAAGAGTCACAGAGAGGATGACACTAACATAAATTTCTTAATACTATATACCCCCAATAAGGCATTTATCCACTTTGACTTGATGACCCCATTAGAGGCATCAAATGCTTTAAATTTAGCATTAACAAGAACACATGAGGCTTGAGATTAAGTGTATTCCTTTAAGTCTTAACTAAATAAGTTAGTTAATTAAGAGAATTAGGCCAAGAAATTTTTTATATAATTCAAATTGATAATGATTTGGGATAACAAAATAAAGTTGGTGACTCAGGATGCATTCAATTAAATAATTAAACAAGCCTATGACAAATTCCAAAAGAGTCTATGAGGTTTAAGTTTAAAATAAATTAAGGCTAAATTAAGTACATCTAGGAAGAAGGTGATATAGGTTAAAGTCTTTAAGTTTGGCTTTAGGGCCACCAAGATAAAACATGCCAAGATAATGGAGCATACAAGTAGGGTGACTAGGTCGCATCTCTTGGATATGAACCTATTTAGAGCAAAACATGCTAAGGCATACAAACACTACCATGACTTAGATTCTAAGAATAAGGCAACCTATAAAATGCCACCTACTAGTTTTATTACACCAACTCCACCTATAGTGCCAAAAAACTATAGCCACATCATCACCATCTCATACTAAAACTCTCATGGTAAAAATGGTTCAATCAACCAGTGCATCACCTAGTATCACTTTAGTTACTATGTCATCAAGAATGAGTATTACTATAGTTTTGATGAAAATTTTGAGACAAGTTAAGAAAGAGATGATTTATCATGAAAGATATTTTTTTACAAAATTTGCATGTAACAATTATAACTAAATAGTTAAGTCTTATTTGTACTCATATTGAAATTAACTAGTCATTTTTGTCAGCATACACACATTGCATGAATGAGATATATATAAGTTAAAGGTTTTAACTAAGACTTAGATTATAGTCTATCAAGATGTAAACAAAGTGTTCTAAACTTAGAGGATGAGGTAACCCATTCCCAAATACACACACACACATACATGTAGAACCCTCTTTTCAAAGGGTCAGAGTTTTAAATGAATATACATGAAGAAATCAAGGAATTGATTGTCATTCAACTATGTTTGTTATTTCTTCTTCGCTATCTATGTTAATGAATTTGAAGACTATTTATTTGTATTGATTCACTGATTCTAATGTGTGGTAATGATATAGATTAATTTGACTATTTTATTAATGAGTATTAGTATTAGATATGAAATAGCTATTGAGGATTGATAGATTTCATTGATTTATATCATTATAATAAGTTGAATCGATAATCCAAGGTGTGTAGAAGTGTCCATTAGATATAGTCTTATAGGTGTGATCCAAAGCTTCCCTAGATAAATTCTTGGTTTGAGCTATAATATATTATACAAATGTATGTAATAATAGCCTTAAGAAGATAAACCTTTAGTTGAGACCATTAAACACCCTATATCTAAATACCCTAGATTTATAGCCATGTTTATTTGTGATCATGTAAAAGATGCAAACAACACACACTAGTTCTTGAGGTACTTGTCCACTAAAGAGTCAAACTGAGAAATTTTATTTCAAAGATATATAACCTTATTTTTTGCCTTAACCTTCCTTATTTTGAAGTTTATTTGAGATCTACCCACCATATATTAGTCTTCCACCCATCCAACTCACCTAATGATTTATCCTTTTTTTAATTAAAATCCATGCATCTTCCCACAAACATGGTTAAACAACCCACATGCTCAACCTACTATTATGCCACCTAGTTGTTCTAACCACATACATGTAACTCATGCCTCAGAGTGGAACCTAGTTCCATAGAGATCCTAAAACATTAGATGTTACCTCATTTAAAACTTCTATAAGGTGTCCATAAAACCCACATCAATAATAAATAAACTAGAAGGTATCATAATCTACACTAATTTTTGGGATATTAAAAAAGCTACCTAAAAGGCATCTTTCCTTTGCCCAACATTAACATGATTATTGACTCAATGGTCAGATATTAAATTTTTTCTATTATGGATAGATTTTTAAGATATAACCAAATTAGAATAGCACCAGAATAACAACACAAGATAGTGTTCACCACTTTGTGGGGAACATTTTGCTATCAAGTGATTCCATTTGGACTCAAAAATGTAGGATCCACATGCCAATGAGCCATGAAAGTTATTTTACATGATATGATTCATGATATTGTCAAGGACTATGTCGATGACATCCTAAGTAAATCAAAGAGTCATGTCAACCATCTAACCATGCTTCAAATAATATTTTATAAACTTTAGGAGTATAAAGTTAGGATCAATCCTAAAAAGTGTGTATTTGATGTAATTTCTAGTAAATTTTTAGGATTCATTATCTCTTTTATGGGCATTAAAGTTGATCTAACCAAAGTTTAATCCATTACCAAAATGCTACCACCATCCACCTTAAATCAAATCCATAATTTATAGGGTAAGATACAATCAATATGATGGTCCATATCTCAATTGGTCAATAAATGCCATCCATTTACACACTTACATAAGAAGGGAACTACTTTCTCCTATAATGAAGAGTTCTAGAAATCATTTAAACATCTTAAGGAATGTATAGCCAATCGACCTATTTTATTGCTATGTATACTAAACAAACCCATGTTACTTTACCTATCAATGACTAAAAATTCCCTAAGGGGACTTTTGGAGTAACATGATGAATAGGGTAAAGAACATGTCATTTATTATCTAAGATGAACTTTGGTCATGTATGAGCACAATTATACACTAATTGAAAAAGCCTATTTAGCTATGGTTTTCATATCCTAAAAATTTTCATCATTATATGATGAACAATAAAACCATTGTTATTTCCAAAGTGGTTCCACTCAACTATATAATTTCCAAAATAGTTATACATAGCCACATGATAAAGTGGATCATGTTTCTGAATGAGTTTGAAATTGAATATGCCAACCAAAAGGCCATTAAGGGACAAGTACTCATAGATAGACTTTTATAAGATCTCCTTCATGATATTTAGCCTCTTACATTAAAATTTATAGATGAATCCATCATGACCACTACAAAATTAGAACACCTCTTAAGGTATAATAGTGGAAAATGTACTTTGATGATTCATTCACAACTCATTGGTCAGGTGTAAAAATATTAGTTATCATGTCATAAGGGGATCTTATTATTAAGTCACTTTGTACTATTTTTACATGTACAAATAACATGGTCAATTATGAAGCACTCATTATAGGGCTTTAACAATCAGTTCAATGGAACATCCAACATTTACTAGTTCATGGTAATTCATAACTAATAATTGATGAGGTCACATAATAATACCAAATAAAGGATGATAATTTGAAACTATATCAAGATATTGTTGATACTCTCAAACAATAAATTTCCAAAATTCAATTTGAATGGATACCTAGATCCAATAAAAAAACAAATAATGTCATGGCCACAATTAGCTCCATGATCTAGAGCACAAATAGATCCAAGGACTGCCAATTTATTATTAAACATCTATTAGCATCAACACATGAATAATCATCTATCGAGATGGTATGAAACATTTTTGGCCCTACATATTCTTGTTATTTTGACATATATGACTACCTATAAGAACATATTATTCCACCTAACCTTTTATGTAATAAAAAAAAGCCTTCATCCATAAAGCCTCACGTTATACCCTACTTGGACCTACCTTATATCATAGAAGATATGATGGAATTCTAGTTCATTTTTTACCTTTATTAGAATATAAATTAGCATTGAGGGAAGTCCACAAAATAATGTTTGGATCCCACAATAGTAGGGTTATCCTATCCAAGAAATTATTATGTACTTGTTATTATTGGTTGACTATGGAAATAGACATAGTTGCTATGTGAAAAGGTATGTAAAGTGTCAAGAGTACATTAATCTGATTCATGCTCCAACTAAGACATTAAAAACACTAAAAACACCATGGTCATTCTCAATATGGGGACTTGACCTTGTAGGTAAGATAAATCATACATCCTCATATGGCCATAAACATGTCCATACTACTATTGAATATTATACTATGTGGGTGGAAGTTATTCCCCTCACTTATATAACTAGTAATTAGATATCTAAAGTCATATTTAATCATCTCATTTGACATTATAGTATACCCTTAAAAATTATATCTAATAATGGTATATTATTTAAAAACAAATATGTGAAAGCACTTTGTACCTAATATCGTACCACATAACACTTCTCTACTACCTACTACCCTCAAGGAAACAACTAAGATGAGGCTTATAATAAAACTAATATTAATATCTTGAAGATGATTTTCAATGACATTTACACTAATTGACACTTTTAGCTGTTTAAATCCATCTAGACATATCATACCACATTTCTTAATCTAACATGATCTACCCCTACTCACTTGTTTACATCATCGAGGCCATTCTTTCTATCGAGGTTAAGTTTATTTCTCTCCAAATTTCACTATAGCACATCATTGATGATGATGATGACTATAAATTATCTCACTTTTAAGAGCTATACTTTTCTAATGCAAAATGCATGTCCACCTCGAATAACCTTCAATCATATTAGAATATATTAAGATTCCAATATAATTAGATCATCAAGAATAAATAATTCAAGCTTGGTGACCTTGTGTTAAAATAAAATTAGAAGATTGTCAATTTCAAGATAAATAAGAAAGGAAAGTTCCAAGCCAATCAGTTAGGGCCTTATGTAGTTATTTTTAGTTATGGTTATGGAGCATATAGGCTTGCCATGCTAGAAGGAGATAAAATTGATGAACCAATGAACATAATGCACCTCAAACATTTTTACACTTGAGGGACTCAAATTATTATCTAAAAGGTTTATTTAAGTTATGCCACATTATAGATATTCTTTGTACCATACCCTATACCATTCCCATCATTCACTTAGACTATTTCTAGCTAGTTATTTTTACCTAACCTTTTCTATCACATTTGGCCTTGGTTCTAATTCATTTATACTTTAGGCATGTTTAGTGTTTGATGACATATGTAGTTATAATATTTAATTTAAATTAAAATATTTAAATGGTAGTATATGATAATAATATGATAGTGGCCCTAGAAATTACATCCTTCATTTGTTGTTAGTTCTATCACTATTCATGCTACTAATTATAACCAACTATGGGAAAATTAGTACCAATATCCCTTGCCATTTTTTACTAATTATAATCAACTTTTGGAAAATTAGGAACAACCCCTTTACCATGCATTACCACATCACCTTTACATCATAATTACCATACCTTTCTATTTTCGTTTACTTTAACTTATTGGTTCTTAGTCAAACACCTTTTGTGTAGGTAGAACTATAGTCATTTTAGGTCCTACAAGACTATGTAGGCAATGCTCAATATATATTGAGATCAACTTAGTCACCTCTTTACCATGCTCTCACCATTTTGTGAGAAATTTTAATCCACACTCTTTCCATTTTATGAGTTTTGGTTTTGTTCTATCTCATAATTCTCCATTGAGTTAAGATACCAAAAAAACTAAAACATTGGAAATATTTTTCCATTGTAAACAAAACTACAATGACTTGAGGTCCTACAGGACTATGTAGGTAGCTCTTAATTTACATTGAGGTTAGCTTAGTCACCCCTTTTCCATGTTCTCACTATTTTTTGAGTATTTTTAAGCCACACTCTCACCATTTTGTGAGTTTGGACTATGTTGTATCTCATAAATCTCCATTGAGTTGAGATATCAAAAACACCAAAATATTAAAAACATTTCCCAACATTTATCCACTATAAGCATAACTATAGTGACTTGAGGTCTTACAAGACTATGTAGGTAGTTCCCAATATATATGGAGATTAAATTAGTCACCCTTTTACCATGATATCACCATTTTGTGATAGTTTTTAATCCATACTCTCATCATTTTGTGAGTTTGGACTATGTTATATATTGTAATTTTCTATTGAGTTGAGATACCAAACACACCAAAACACTAGAAACATTTCCCAAAATTTATCCACTGTAGGTATAATTGCAATGGCTAGAGGTCCTTTTGGACTATGTAGATAGTGCATAGTGTTTTCTAATGTCATATTGGCCACCCTTGTTTTAACTCTCTTACCATTCTATGAATAAATTAATCTTAAACTCTCTCTATTTTGTGATATTTTTTATGCCATGCTCTTGTCATTTTATGATTTTGTACCATGTTGTATCTCATAATTCTCCATTCAGTTGAGATACTAAAAATAATAAAATATTAGAAACATTTCCCAAATTTTATCTAATATAGGTGGAACTGTAGTGGCTTGAGGTCCTTTTGGACTATGTAGGTAGTGCTCAGTGTTTTTTGAGGTCATCTTGACCACCCTTGTTTAAATTCTCTCACTATTTTTCATGTAATTTAAGTTTGAATGCTCTCACCATTTTACAAGAATTTTTAATCCATGCTCTCACTATTTTGTGAGTTGAACCATTCTATATCTAATAATTATCCATTGAGTTGAGTTGAGATGCCTAGAAAATTCCAAAAACATTTGAAATAATTTAAAAACCCCAAAACATTTGCAAAGATCTCAAAAAATCATAAAAATCATAAATTCATGAAAATTGGCATATAATTTCCATGATAAATATAAAGCCATCAAAATTTGTTGGGACTCCCTTATCTAGCGAGCTTCATTTTTAGGCCACCTTGACCTTTTTCCTCCCATTTTTTGGAGAACTTCATTGGCCTGAGGTCCACATGTACTATGTAGGAAACACTTGGATACATGGGGTATCTTGGGTTAGCTTGACCACCATCACTTTTTCATGACCACTTATGGGTCCTTTAACTATTTCACAAGTAATTACTTGTCCTTTGGTTCCTCATCCTTATTATTTCCAATGCTCTTGTCATTTTGAGATTATTTTTTATTTTAATGTTCTTTCTATTTTACAAGAAATTTTTATTTGAATGTTCTAAATATTTTGTAAGCACCCTCAGTGAACGCTCTTACCACTATGTGAGTAGTTTCTATTTTTGAACACTTTTTCCATTTTGAAATAAATTTATATTTGAATGATTTCACCATTTTATGAGCACCATAAGCCAATGTTCTCTCCATTTTTTTATTTCATTCTCATTCCAAGCCATAGTTATAGTAAACACTATCCAATTCAATTCAATAATGGATACTCATCTCTTGTCTTTTAGTGTGGTTTTATCCTAAACCATGCTCTCATACTTGCATGAATTAATTTGTGTTGATTCTTTCATGATTGTAAACATCACCCCCCTATTTTCCTATGCACTCATCATTTTGTGAGACCATTCCTATTTTCCTCTAAAATATAATCATGTTTCTTAATCATCATTTTTATTCTATCCCATATCTTGGGAGAACTAGATTTAGACTAAATTTCAAATTGGACCTCGTGTCCATGGAAATATGTAGGTAGCATCCACTTTATTAGTGTATCTGGAGTCAACTATTAGTGTAGGTTTTTATTTTCCCCTGTTATTTAATTAGGGAAATTATATTTGTGCATACTTGGAGTTTTCCTACGTTTGTGGGATAGGCTAGCTTATGTGGAGATGTGTGTCATTGATGTGTCATAAGTGTCATAAGAATGTCATAAGTAACTCCCTTGATGGGAGTTACTTCTCTATTCTTAGCACCTTGTCACCACCTTTCATGGAGGAGTTACAGTCTATTCTTGGGGTGCCTTGACCACCTTTTGTGGAGGAATTACTTACGTGCTCTCCTATATGTATTCTTCACTTTGGCCATCTCATGTTAATCAGATTTTGGTTTTCTCCATTTTGTCTTGAGAAATTTATCTTCTTGTATAATTTCAAATTGCTTTAGAATCTATGTGGTGTGCACTTGCTTCATCTCATGTGATCACGCCTCCATTGCATTTGCATTATCTAGATTTTGGCAACAACTCCGATATGGTATCAGAGCTACTCTGGTAATCGTGTGTCTGGTTATGATATTAGTTTATTCTAAAATTCATACTTTGCTTTCTTAGTAGTTTTTTTTTGTTCAACTCTGTTGTATTTGAGAGTTTTGGTAGAGTTTATTGAAAACTCATGTAAATCCATACAAAAACTTGTTAAAAAAAATTAATTCTGAGTTAGAATTTGCTAAGACATGTTGTATAGATCTATTGTGGCTTCAGCAAAGGCAGTGGAATTCTTTTGTTTTGGTCATTCTGTAGGAAAAGATAGATCTCTGATCATCTAGAACTTGAAAGTTTTGTGCCTCATATGCTTCAGCTCAGCCAAAAACTATCTCTAATTGTAATGCCAAGTAGACATCAGCCAAGCAGACAGCCACTCCAAGCAGACATCAGCCATGCCAAGCAGACAGTCACAGCATGGGCTTCTGGTAGCATCAAAAGTCTTTTTTACAGCAAGGTGAAGTGCAGCTATATGGTGTCAAACATGCAGGTGCATAGTGAGTAAGTGACTACTAGTATCTATTGTGTGTTTCAACATGTCTCTTCTCTTCTATGACTGTTGTGCATTGAGAAGTTTGCAGATTATTCATTTTCTTTTTTCTGCCAGTAAAATTAGAACTATTTTTTTTTTAAATGGCATCCCTTCCTTGCTTGGCATCCCATGTGGGCCCTTGGACACTTGGCATCCATCAATTTGTCTTTTTCTTTATTTTTTTAAGTAAAAATTGACTTGTCAAAATAAAATCAATCAATTTGACTGAATATTGAGTTTTTTAGACAATTTAATAATTTGGTAGTTTAGATTTAAACTTGTATCTTCACCTGTTGAAGATGAAGGGTGAGGCCCGAGTTGGTAGGAGGCCAATTCCCCCTCACAAAGACCTCCTTTGGATTCCTCACTCTGTGTTGAATCCAACGAGAGGTTGGAAGGCCCCTTTCTCTCTCAAAATAGGCATTTTTTCAATGTTTTAGTGTTTTTTTACAAAAACACTAGTTTATGGGAAAATTGAACCTTTAATATCTTGCAAATGGTAGCTTAGATTTGGGAGCCATTTTATGCAAAAGTGTTTTAAATTCAATTCTCCACAGCGTAGGCTTGTTATTTGTCAAAAATTCACTAGTTTATAAAGTGCCTAAAATTTGGGTCTTTTGGGATGCATTTTCGACTGAGTCTGACGTCCTATTTACTTAAAGTCTTGCACTGATTGCTCTAAGATGCATTATCAGTTGAACCCAACATCTTTTAAGCATGCACTTGCATATTTGGATGGGGCTCAACATTTTGGGGGGGTGTGATTACTTTTCACAACTTGCAAATCTTTGCTTTCATTCTCCTTTCTGCATAATTTCACAACTTGAAATCAACACAACTTCACCTAAATTTAGCTTTAAATGGATTCTTTTTAGCTTAAAACCCTAACAACCTTTAAATATCATGAATGGAAGGTTAAAATGTCAATCATTCCTAAAATCAAAGTGTTGTATAGGATCACCATGGGTACTAAAGTAGAACCCAACACTGATGCTGAAAAGGTCAAGTGGTACAATCGTAGTGATGAAGCCTATGGATTAATGAGCTTGTCTATGTCTCTAGAACTTATCTTTCATTTAGAAACCTCCAAGACTCCCAAAGACATATGGGACACCTTAGAACTCTTATTTGGGAAGCTTGATGAGATGAGAGGTCATGAGCTCGAAAATGAACTCATAAGTCTAAGTCCTAGCAACTTTGACACCCTACAAGACTTCTTAACTAAGTTTAAGGCCCTTAAATTACAATTGAAATAATGCAAGATAGAGAAGAAAGATGATCAACTCATCCTTTCTATTCTCACAAAGTTAGGTCCAATCTATTCAGTCTTTGTCTCCACTTTCCATGCCACAAAAAGTGCCCTTGGCACTACATGGAAAATGCCTTATTTGGATTCATTCATTGCCGACTTGACTAGGGAGAAAGATAAGCTAATTCAAATGGGTATAATGAAGTCTACTCAACCCTAAGCTTTGACATATGGAAATGGTAAGGATAAGACTTCAACAAAGGAGAAGAAGAAAAAGAACAAGGACCAAGAGAAGAAGAAAGAAAACAACAATCCTACCAAAAACAACATCGAGTCTTCCTCTTCCAATGTAAAACCTAAGAAGGAGAACGTTAAGTGTGATTATTGTAAAAAGATAGGGCATGATTAACAAAAATACATGAAAAAACAAATAGATCACCTAACTCATCTTCTAGAGAAGCACAACATAGGTGTTCCTGAGTCCATCAAGTAGAATTCATGTACCCAATATTCTACCAAGGAAAAAGGCAAGGGTAAGGAGAAAGAAAAGAGCAAGACCCTTATAGCTATAGCAGCTTCTACATCTTCATGGGTCATTGACTCAGGTGCTTCTCACCACATGGGATCTTCACTAGTTGAGTTTTCATCTTTAGAGCCTTGTAGCATGACTTCGATTAGTTTGGGTGATGACACATCAATTTTTGTTGAAGGGAGAGGGTCAGTTGAAATGGAAGGAGGAACATTCAATAATGTTTTAAGTATTCCTTCTCTTTCAACCAATCTCTTATTAGTGTACCAAATCACTCACATTGGTTGAGGCATGAGAATTGATTTTTCACCAAATTTAGTGGCTATCAGGGAGTTGCATAGTGATACTATAGTGGCAGTGGGTAGGGCAGATCACCAAGTAAGGTTATACACCTCACATTTTGCACAAGATTCTTCTCTAATAGATTTACTAACTCATTTAGATGAAGTTAGCAAATTGTGGCATGAGCAGTTTGGCCACCTTAACTACCGCTACCTTGAGTAACTTTGCAAACATGACATGGTCATTAGCTTGCCTCATGTCTAATTCTCAAAAAGACTTTGTGAGGGGTGCTCCCTTAAGAAGCATCCAAAAGAAAATTTTGACAAAGGCAAAGCTTGGAGGGCTTCAAAACCTTTGGAATTAGTCCATAGTGATTTATCGGGACCCTTTCTCAAACCATCTTTCACAAGGGCCAAGTACATCCTCACTTTCATTGATTATTTCTCTAGGTACACTTGGATATATTTTCTCAAACAAAAGTCTGAAATGTTTGAAAAATTTTTAGACTTCAAGGCTCTTGTTGAGAAATAGAGTGAGAAATCCATCAAGGTTCTTCAAACTAATAATAGAGGGGAGTATGTCAGCAACAGGTTTGAGTAGTTTTGCACCATAGAGGGGATTGATTTATATTGCACAGTCACTTATAGTCCTTCACAGAATGGGGTTGCAAAATGCAAGAATAGGTTCTTGAAAGAGATGGGTAGCTATATGATTCACTCCAAATCCTTAGCACCATAGTACTGGGCTGAAGCCATCAATTATGCTTGCTACATTCAAAATAGGGTTCCTCACAAAGCTTTGAAAGGGATAACACCCTTTGAAGCTTGTCATAAAAGGAAACCTGATATTGAACACCTTAGGGTTTTTAGATCCCCAGCCATGGCTCACATTCTGAATAAGAAATGTAAAGCTATGGAATGTTAGTCCAAGCCTTTCATCTTTGTAGGATATTTATATGGTATTAAGGGGTATCATCTTCTAGATCTAGTTACTCATGAGTTGTTCATCGAGAGAAGTGTCCATTTTTAGGAGAGTCCTAGAGACTCAACACCTGGCATTTCTTCTCCCTTATCAGATCTACTTCTTCATGATGATTCCTCATCAAATTCAAATTAGCCATAACAGGTTCTTAATCTAGAGACATCTTCTTCTTCGAGTTTAGATAGTGAGGATAGTGATGCAGAGTCATCCACCTCTAGTCAGTTTGAGGAAGAGGAGTTAGCACATGAATCGCCCACTTCCGAGCCACTTTGGGCCAAATAGACACTTGAAAGTGATGGCACTTGTGTAGGAGATCCTGCAGATGACAAACATACTAGGGGAGATTTTTAGAGAGATCTAAATGCCTTCTTTGCTTAAGATTTAGATCCACACACTTTTTGAGAAGCATCAGGGGTACCTGAGTGGGATAATGTTATGGAGGAAGAATATTCTTCCTTAATCAAAAATCACACTTAGGACTTGACTTCACTTCTTAAAGGAAGAAACATGGTTTGATGTAGGTGGATATATCAAACCAAGTTTGCAGTAGATGGTTCAGTTGATAAGTACAAGGTGTGATTGGTCGCCAAGGGTTTCTCACAAGTGGTAGGCATTGACTACTCAGAGACCTTTGCACCCATTGCAAAGATGAATTCTATCTAAATCACCTTGGCTATTTCCACAACACATGGTTAGGATGTACACCAGATGGATGTGAAGAGTGCCTTTCTTCACAGAGACCTAGAGGAGGAGATCTACATGGAGCAGCCACCAGGATTTATTCAAGATTCTTCCTTAGTATGTAAACTTAGGAAATCTATCTATGGCCTCAAATAGGCCCCTCAGGTGTGGTACACCAAGATGGATTCCTTCTTCTCACAATAGGTTTCACTAGGTACCATTCTGACCCCAATGTCTACTTCTTATGGCAGGATGATTCACTCTTGATTTTGGTTCTATATGTTGATGACCTTTTGATCATCAGGAGCTCTTCATTTGCTATTGCAGTGGTGAAGGCATCTCTTCAAGATAGATTTGACATGATAGACTTGGGTTTGTTACACTACTTCCTTGGCATCGAGATCTTACAGTCAAATTTAAGGATTTCTCTTGCAAAACCTAAGTATGCTCTTGACATATTAGGTTAGTTTCACATGGCTGATTACAAGCCATCTTTGACTCCCTTTCTATCAAGATTCAAGCTTGAGACTAACTATTCTTCACCATTGGTTGATGCCACTCAGTATCAACAACTTGTTGGTAGTCTCATCTACTTGACTCACACCAGGCCTGACATATCATATACAGTGGGACTTGTCTCCAAATTCATGCAGGAACCTCATGAGCTACATTAGAAAGTAGCTAAGAGGATCTTGCATTACATATAGGTTCACATAGATATGGGATTCATTACATATTTGGCATAGAGGTTGACTTGGTTGGATATATAGATTTAGACTAGGCTGGTGATTCATAGACTTGCAAGTCCACTTCTGGTTACAGTTTCTCTCTAGGTTCAGGTCCTATCAGGTGGTCTAGCAAGAAGCAGAATGCTATTGCTATATCATCCATAGAGGCAGAGTACAGGGGAGCTGTTAATGCAACTACTGAGGGTATTTAGCTTCAAAGGATTCTTTTTGAGTTTGGCATTCTTATCAGGCAGCCCACCATCATTTATTATGATAACCAAAGTACCATTCAGATTTACAAGAATCTAGTTCAGCACCAGCAGACCAAGCACATAGATATTCACATGCATTTCATTTGGGATCTTATTCATAGTCAAGTCATTGACTTAATCTTTTGCCAGTCTTCAGAGTAGGTTGAAGACATCTTCACCAAACCTTTCACTAAGATCAAGTTCATTCATCTACAAGCTCTTTTTGGGGTGCGGTCTACATCTATAGTAACATCATCTTCAGGGGGGCCTTCTAGCCTCTTCATTTCTTTTATGTCTCTCTTTTGAGGGGGGAGTTTTTTCCTACGGGTTTTCTCCTTTTCTCTATCTTATGGGAGATTACATTTGTACATGGGTACCTCATTAGGCCTAGTTATCGAGACCCATTTGTATATTTCCACACTGCCCACCAGCTATGTTTATGGGGGGTATTAGTGTAGGTTTTTATTTTTCCATATTATTTAATTAGGGAAATTATATTTGTGTATACTTGGAGTTTTCCTACATTTGTGGGATAGGCTAGCTTATGTGGAGATGTGTGTCATATATGTGTCATAGGTGTCATAAGAATGTCATAAGTAACTCCCTTAATGGGAGTTACTTCTCTATTCTTAGCACCTTATCACTACCTTTCATAGAGTTACAGTCTATTCTTGGGGTGCCTTGACCACTTTTTGTGGAGGAGTTACGTGCTCTCCTATATGTATTCTTCACTTTGGCCATATCATGTTAATTAGATTTTGGTTTTCTCCATTTTTTATTGTGCAATTTATCTTCTTGTATAATTTCAAATTTCTTTAGCATCTATGTGGTGTGCACTTGCTTCATCTCGTGTGATCACGTCTCCACTACATTCGCATTATTTGGATTTTGGCAACAACTCTGATATCAACTTAAATACCCCTTAATTTTTTTCTATTTTCCCCCATGTTGTTTATTTGTGTCATTACCTCCTATGGCTTAGGGGAAATCTTTTGATATAATACCCCTTGGTCATTTTTACCTATAGCCTAGGGGTAACTTTGTGTCATTTTTTATTGTGTTGTTTTACCTATGTCATTTCTACCTATCCTAAGGGTCACCCTATCACTAAGAGTAACACTTATATTACACATGTATGAATAATTTATACTTTTTTTGTTCTAACATTATGAATAACCATTATTTGTATTTTGTTGTTTATTTAGATTAGTTCATTTGTTTACATTTATGTGTTTAGAATAGTTTTTTATTGAACTCTTATTTGCTTTGGTTTGTTTGCTTTCTTATTTGTTTATTTTTATTTGTTTCATTTATTTTTGTCATGTTTATTTGTTTTGTTTATTTTATATATTTATTTCATTTATTTATTAGTTTTGTTCATTTTTTGTATAGTTTATTTTATGTTTGTTTGTTTGTTTGTTTTTATTTTTTATTATTTGTTGACTTTTTGTTTCTCAGTTTCAATAAGGATATTACATTTTATGTACACTTGAGTCTTGATTATCCATATCTTGTACTTAATCTATGAATGTTTTTATATAGCCCTACACTTGGTTTATGTGTTTTATATTTACACTTGGTATTTTATTATTCATATTGCATTCCTAGGTTGTTTATATTTGCATCTTAAATAAATTACCATATCTTAGGGTATACATAGTTATTATAGTTATTAATAACTTTGATGCATAATATCACAAGCTATAATAATAATCAAGCACATAGAGACTATCACATCAATGCAATGGTAGTAATTTTATGAGATCAAAACTAGAAAAAAACCCAAACACATACCTAAATCCAATGAGTAATAACAAGATTAAAAATGATGTATTATGTGTTTATATAGACATGCATATTTGAATAATAATCCATATAAATCATACAACATAAGAAGATAACAATAGAGAAACATCTCATACACATGGCCAAGCAATAAATGAAAGATCATACATGAGCATAAACATCAACACTATTAAACATCCATAATGTTAAATGATGCTAAACATGAGATCAACATAAACATGGCATCATATATATATCAAAAGAATATTTGTACATGTACAATTAGCCTCAAAGGACCCAAAAATGAATGTCAACATATCTCAAATTTCATATACATCAGAGGTATATGCATATAATCATGGTGTCTAAAAGTACTTCAAAATTCTAGTGTGCTAAATGTCAAAATTCCAAGATGCTAATGATCAACTCTAGTTCTACATGTCCATGGGACCTATCATTAGAGGTGGACCTAGTGGCCTTGTTAGCCATGGTGGTCTTGGTAGTGGTAATGGATGATGAATTGACTACCCTAAAGACCCTATGACATGGGTCCTATTCCTTGATCAACTTGATCTACCACCTACTCTCTAAACATCTTAGACCTAAAATTAAGTAACCTATTGGTCCCTAATAATAGTAGTCTCATACATTCTATGATAGTATAAGGCCTCATATTTAGTCTAAAGGATCTCAAAAATATCTAGGAAAACCCTACCTATGTACTATCTCTTTGATCCTCATCACACTCTCAGTTGATCCTCTAAACATTTACCAATGCTTAGTCCCTATCACTGATGGTCTGGTCCCTCTCTATAGTAATTCAGGTTTCTACCTATACCATCCTAGCTACCTCAACCTTTATCTAGGTAATCTATAACGAAAGATGTGTCATATAATTATCATGGATGTCTAGATTAATTTTCAAATTAACCACTTACTAATCTAATAATATGATTCCCCCACCTTGGTGATTAGCTCCTCTTCAAGCATGCCTACATCCTTGCTTACCCTTGTTATACTAGAAGTTCATGATTGGAATAGAATAACTTATGTGCCTATAATACCTATTATGATAAAGTCCAAAACCATCATAGTTAGGCCATTATCACCACCATCATCCCCATCATCATTTCCTACATCATTGTATCCATCAAAATCATTAAAACCACCGCCACCACCACCACCATCATCATCACCTTCATCACCTCCACTATACTACCATGTACTCCCACTACCACTAGATGTCTTAGCCTCCATCTCATCAATATCCATAGGGTTCTTCCCACTTGCCTAACCTATAACACTAAAACTCAAAGGTCACACATGTAGCCACTAGTGAATATACACTAGAGTACCCATATATCTATTGCACCCATACATAGGCCCAAGCTACCTATGGCATGATTAAATATCTAGTAATAGACACACTCTTATAAATGAGAGGAGTGTCTTATTTGATCTCTTGTGTGTTGTGGATGAACCACTTGGGACCCTATGACACATCTTATGTAAATATAAACTACCTATGTAATTGATTAGGTTAGTACTCCTTAATATTTTGAGATTGCCTACCAATCAAAAAACACCTAATATTCATATATACAATATACCAGCCATCTCTACACCATTAGAACTGATAAATGAGGTAAGGTCTCTAGATAAAAAACTATAGGTTGAGATCATCAAACACCCACTTATAAAAGTAAATCTTTCTCTTATGCCTACATAATCTAACCTTGGTCTATGCCCAACCATATGATAATGGCTCCTTAGGGTCTTAGACCCATCACTAACCTAGTAGTCACTCAATGGAAATTTTCTCTTAGATGTAGATCATAAGTAGAGTGGAGGTCCAAATGTTATGTCCTTTATGATAATCCACCATGTGAATATATCTAGATAGTTGTGCTAAGATGGTTAGACTCTATACAAATCATGCTGCCTCATTTAGCATGTTGTGAACTATGCCTTTGAGGCCCATTTAAAATACCTACTTCTCTTATTAGGTAGCAATATGGTGCTAACAATATCTATCCAAACCATTACCTCCCTATCAATAAGTGCTAATAGTGAAGGATCACCAAGAGCTAGGTCATTAGGATGAAATCAGTATATGTATCACTCAAATCTATATCTACCTTCCCATGATCCATGGGAATGTACTAATAGATGACCAAATCATCTAAAACAACCTGTTGCTATGTTGGAGGTGTCAAAAGGATCCATATTCCTTGCCTTAGTAACTTGAGGATACACAAGGTATCCTTAAGTGTGTTTATCACCTTTCCAATAGGCAGATGGAAGGTTGAGGTCCTATTGTGCCAACACTCTACCAATGTGCTAAAATATAATCTATCTACATGAATGAATGGAATATATAATGCACAATTCAAATTTAAGGCCTATAATAATTTGATTATACCAGCTATCCATATCTATGGGGTGTGCAAGTAGTGAGAATATCACTCTCAATAAGTCAAGATAACTAGTTTCTCTTGTAATCATAAATAGGTTAGTGTCATCCTAACTTTATGTTACTACCTAAGCTTATGCCTAGCCTATTATTCCTATTTCCCCTATCTCCTAGATTTTGGACCCCTATTAGATACCTAAGATACTTTTTTTGGCCTTCAAGGTGAAGTCATTATTTCTCAAATAATGAATTTGTCATTTTTATGATTTTGCACCTTTTTAAGTGTTTTGGGTGAAATCGCTATTTCTCAAATAGCAAATTTGTCACCATTTTTTCAAGTTATTTAGGTGAATCCTTCATTTCTAAGAATAAATTTACACAAAATCATTGATTTCCTTGGGGAATCTATCATTTTCCAAAAAAGCAAATGGTGAGTTCATTTTTAACCCTAATCCTAGCATTAAATGAATAAAAATGACATTAATGACAAAAGTGAAGATGATCACCAGTGGTTCATCATGTGGTGGTCACATGTATTCCCTCATTTAGTTATAAACATGATGTTGAGCTCCTCCATGTGCAATTTCTCTCAACTATTCTACATATAAAACCAGAGCTTAATTCTCAAATAGGCTAGGGTAAAAATAATTTGTTTTCACCCCAGGGGTGATTATATATCCTAAAATTTGAATTTTTAAACTCCCAAGGCCTAAAGTTCATCCTAATCACTCCATGAATTATATTTTTTCCTCCCTTTTGATCTTATGTGCCTTATTTTTAGATTCTTTGGCAACCAAATCATCATTTTAAGCCTCTTTCAAGGCCCATTTAACAACATTATGTTTATACCTATACCAAATTTTTATGCAAACATGTATATTTATACTCACACTTAGGATAGAAACATGTTATGCTTTATTATCTCATCATAAATCTATTTTATGGATTATTTAATAAGCTCCCCTTACCAACTTGCCCAGATGTGGAAAATCCTTTTATAATCGATAAATGATATATTCTACCTTTCTAGTGAAAAATAATTTCCAAATCATGTGATCTAAACATACAAATTATTATAACCACCTTTGGGAAAATCATTCTTTATCATCCAATTTAATTATTATAACTTCCTTTGGGAAAATGAGTGTTAGTCCCATCATCATATAGAGGTAAATGCATGTGCCACTAATTGTAACCTCCTTTGGGTAAATCAATGTCCCACCCTCTATTACTAATTATAACTACCTTTGGTAAAATTAGTGACTCCATATCCATTATTTATTATAACTTCCTTTCATAAAATTAGTAATTCCACCCCCATTACCACTAGAACATGCCATTTTCTTCATTTCAAGGGAACATTTGATCACTATATTTTTATACCCACTCCATCAAGGGGGAATTTATAGCTAATAAACCACCAATCGGGGCATGAAATTCTCATATTAACAATTCTTTCATTCTTTGAAAATATGTTATTGTGCATGTGTCTTGTAATGCCTTCTCAAATAAGAGCAAACTATAAACACTCAATTTCAGCCAATTCCATACCTAAACTAGGATTCAAATCAATTTATAAAAAATAATGTAATTTAAGCTTATAAACAACCTAAATTCCTAAATTCCTAAATAAAGTTGGGTGGAGACACGATGGTGAACTCAAGCATGTGCTGCAATGCATGGTTCAGCTAGGGCAGCCATGCCCTTGTTGGTGGGAGCCTTTTGTTGGGTGTTTGTAGGTGTAGCAGGACGTTAGGTGGGTAGGGGAAAACATAGAGGCAACTGGGAGGAAGAAGAGCTGGGCTGAACAGGTGAAATGGATCAGCAGGGTCAGAAGAATTTTAGAGGGGAAAGAAGCTTCAGGGAAGTTGTTTGCAGAAGCTCTCAGTTGCAGGATGTAAGAATGAAAGAGGTGATTGATGAACAACAGTACCCAGGGGCACAGGGCAGTGGATCAACAGGAGGGTCAAGAATCTCTAAGGTAAATGGTTGCCTAGAAAGGTGCAATGAGAGACCGAAACTAGTTATCCCTTATAAAATGATAGAGGAGGATGTTGAGTACTTCTCCAAACACTCCTTATATTGCAAATTCCTGGGATTGAAAGTATCTGTACCTTTTTTGGAAAGCTGGGCTCACAGGGTGTGGGAGCCAGTAGGGGAAATGGAACTGATGTTGCTGGCTAACAGCTTTTTTATAGTTACTTTCAACTACCTGGAGGATAGAAATAGGGTGTTTGAAGGTGGGCCATACTTTTATAACTAGGTAGGTCTTTTTTTGAAGCCGTGGCATGCTGGGTTTAACCCTACAGAGGAGCTTCCAAACAGGGTGCCAGTGTGGGTGCGCCTCCCACAAATACTAGTGGAATGCTGCAGGGAGGATGTCCTGGTGATGATAGCTTCATTAATAGGAAAACTGGTGGGGCTATCTTCATAAACTCTAGGAAAGAAGATCATGACATATGCCCAAATATGTGTAGAGATTGATTTAAACAAGCCCTTACCAGATGCGGTGGAAATGTGTGTAGGCGAGTACTCATGGATACAGCAATTGGATTATGAGACATTGCCCTTCCGATGCCATCTATGCCATGAGTATAGACATTTGGTAAGGAAATGCCCAAAAAATTCAAGGGACGAATAGTAGCCTTCTCCCTTGCCTCCCATGAATAGGGCAATAGCTGAGGAAAAAAGGAAAGAGACTAGAGGGGGTGGGAGGAAGGACCTAGACAGATGCATGCAGGCGAAGACTAGGAGTAAAAATAAGGGATATAAGAGGACCTTCTTGGAGAGGCAAGAGGCAGACTCCTTTAATTGATTTGAGATTTTGGAGGAGTTGGAACAGTAGGAAATTAATCCAGGCCTGGTTGTTGGAGAGGCGCTAATGGAGGAGGATGGCCAGGTGGCACAAGTTGTCTCTTTGACGTCAAAGGAAATAGGTGAAGCATCTTTAACTGAGATGGTGGAGGGACAAAGAAAAGTGCAAAGCTTAGAAGAATTGATTGAAGGAAGATATCAAGCAGGGGCGGATAGAGATAAGGCATCACAATCAGGATTGGAGGAGGAGGAAAAGTGTAGGAAAACTCCCCCTAGCCTGGGGATTCAACAAAAGGACAACAGAAAAGGAGGTTCAAAAAAAAGTGGGAAAGTGGGAAAAAGGAAGGAAATAGAGTGAATTAAGATGATTGGGGAGAATTTGGTTGAATCAGGGTCGGTGAAGACCTTGGATGATCACTTTTAGCTGCCCTCGAAATGATTATGATATCATGGAATGTTAGGGGCTTGAATAGCGGCCCTCGACAAAAAGCTATTCGGGAGTTAGTCAGAGGTCAACATCTAGACATTCTCTTCATGTAAGAGACCAAAGTGTCAGTTGAGTATATGATGGATATAGCCCCAAGGATATGGGGTTAGGGGTCCTGCCAATGCATTGGGGCTAACGGGGCTACAGGTGGCTTGGCATGTTTTTGGGATCTGAAGAAGGTTACACCGATGGTCTGGATGGCCTTCAGATCACTGCTATCTATGGTAGCCTTGTGTGTGGATTCAAGGGAGTATGTGATATTGTCAAACATCTATGCCCCCATGGATTTGCAAGGTAAGATCGCTGTGTGGAATAGCATTCAACTGATCCGTAAGGAGTTTCCTTATTTGCCATGGATCCTAGTGGGGGATTTCAATGTGATTATGGATCTCTCAGAAAAAAGGGGTGGAAGTATCAAATTAGGACCGTCTTCTTCTCTTCTTAAGGAAAAGATGATGGAACTTAATCTAGTAGACATTAAACCAAGCAATGGGTGCTTCACATGGAATAACAGGAGGTTGGATAACACCTTTATAGTGGAGCAGCTTGACAGATTTATGGCATCCTATTTTTGGGTGGGGGGTAGGTGGATGCTCAGTTTTGAGATTTTAGATTGGCGGGGGTCAGACCATTGGCCAATCAGGCTCAGCATCTCTTCAATGGTCAAACAACAAAAGCCACCCTTCAAATTTTAGATTATGTGGTTGTGAGACCAGGATTTGTATGGCTGTATCTCTGAATGGTGGAGAGCGGGCCGCCCTCCATTTGGGATAGTGATGTATGTATTTGCTAAGCAACTCCAATTTGTCAAATATCAGTTGTAGAGATGGAATAGGCAGAGCTTTGGGAACATCTTTTAGGAAAAAAAGAGGGCACAGGAGGAGCTGAATGGTGTCATGAGACTGATTAGAGAAGAGGGCCTGACTGAGGCTTTAGTGAGGAAAGAAGGGGAGGTGGTAAGGACCCTCAAGGAATGGCAACTGAGAGAGGAGATTTTCTAGAAACAGAAGGCAAGGATTGATTGGCTGCAAGAGGGGGATAGGAACACAGCATTCTTCTTTAATTCGTTCAAAGCCAGGCATCACAGTAATGTGCTTACTTCTCTAGTAATTGATAGGGGGGAGGTGGTCTCTTCTACTAGAGATATCTGCAATGAGGCCAAACAATATTTTAGCAGCCTTTTCCAGGAGGAAGGGCAGAGGGACGCGGCCAAGGAGGACTTGATACTCTCTTGTATTCCTTCGATAGTGTCCCAAGACATGAAGGAAAATTTGAATCACCCGATTTCGGTAGAGGAGCTGAAGAGGGTTGTCTTCATGATGAAGAAAGGTAAGGCCCCTGGACCGGATGGTTTTTCGATTGAGTTTTACCAAGAATTATGGGATATCATAAAGGAGGATTTATTAGCTGTGGTTTAGGAGTCGCAAGCTAATAAGCAGATGTTGTGGGCTTTAAACTCCACCTTCCTAGCTCTCATTCTGAAGGAGGGAGTGAACCGTCTTAGCCAATTCTGACCCATCTCCCTCTGCAATGATATTTACAAAATTTTGATGAAGCTGATTGCTGAGAGACTGAAGAAGTGCCTGAAGAAGTTGGTTGTAGAGGAGCAGAGCGGCTTTGTGGAGGGTAGGCAGATTTTGGATGGTATTGTCTTAGCTACGGAGGCTGTCCATTCAATGTCCAAGGCTAAGGAGAAGGCTATGTTTATCAAATTGGATATGTCGAAGGTGTATGATAGGGTGAGGTGGTCCTTTTTTCAGAGAGTGTTGCAAGCTTTTGGGTTTGAGAGAGAGTGGATTAAGTGGGTCATGAGTTGTGTTTCCTCGACCTCGTTCTCGGTCTTGGTCAAGGGAGAACACATGATATTGTTTGGGGCTACTAGGGGCCTGAGGTAGGGGGACCCTTTATCCCCTTATTTGTTCCTTCTTCTGGTGGAGGGGTTAGGTAGGAGAATCAGAGAGCTCACGAGGGAGGGGGAGATTCTCGAATGGAGATGGGGCGGTGATCTCCCAGTTTTGTCGCACCTCTAATTTGTGGATGACATGGCCATGATGGGAGCAGCCACCATTAGAGAGGCGAGAAATATTCGTGGATGCTTGGACGAGTATCTCAAGGCCTTGGGGTAGGTTATTAATGAGCAGAAATCATCCATATTCTTCTTTAATACTCCTTTGGCTATTCAAAGGAGAGTGGCTGAGATTCTCTGGTTTCAGATTGGTAGTCTTCCAATTATGTATCTGGGGATACCTGTTTCCATGGGGAGGTAGTCGAGAGAGTCCTGACAGGTTATCCTAAATAAATTATGTGCCAAAGTGAATCACTGGACACACAGATGGCTATCTTTCATAGGTTGGGTACAATTGATTTAGTCAGTGGTCCAGGCTCTCCCCCTTTACAGGTGCATGCTCCAGGTGGTGCCAGCTAGTCTTATGTAGGATCTAAATTCTCTTGCTCAATAGTTTTTGTGGGTGGGGAACTTGTCCTCGACCAAATGGAGTCTTATCTATTGGGATGTTGTCTGTAGCCCAAAGCGGTTGGGTGGATTGGGTCTTAGACAATCCACGATGGCAGGTACGGCCCTCACTACCAAGCTGTACTGGAGATGGTGTATTGAGTAGGACCGGATATGGGCCAAGGTTCTAGCACACAAGTACCTCTCTAGGATCCCCCACAAGGACATACCTTGGCATTGTTTGTCAGGGAGCAGGTCGGTGATTTGGGACACGCTTAAGAAGGGGGCTGCATTGATTAAAAGAGGTCTTTTTTGGATTTGTAAAGGAGGGATGGAAGCACAGTTCTGGCATGACTCGTGGGATGGTTTTCCTCCCATCACACTTCAATACCCCCATCTTCAAGCTCTCTCGTAGAGGTTTTGTGAAGCCGGCTAGCATAAGGTGAGTGATTTCAAAAAAAATTATAGGCAAGATCAGCTAACGAAAGCTAGATGGAAGAGTTCGAAGGTTTGGCCTGTCAGAGATATGGAGAGGGAGTGCATGGAGCTGAAGGGGATTTTAGCTAGGCGTAATTGTTGTGCCTTGGGTGGGGTAGATGAGCTTGCCTGGTTCCCACACCCCAAAGGTAAATATACTATTTCTGTTGGGTACCAAGAGTAGGTGGCACAAAAATTTGGGGAAGGAAGGGAGGTTACTTAGTGGAAGAGGACCTAGAACAAGTTCTCATGGCCAAAATGTAATTGTTTTACTTGGACTTTAACTTGGAATCGCTGCCTGACATGGGATAACTTGCACAAACAAGGTTTTATTGGACCTTCCCACTACGTTTTGTGTGGTGAGGAGGAGGAGAATTCGTCACACTTTTTTTTTAAATTTCAGTTCACAGGGCGTCTTTGGAATGCCTGGTGGGGGGCGTGGAGATGCAGAGGTGCCAACACTTTTTCCTTGGCTGAATTTTGGTAGCAACTGAACCATCCAACCACTGTTGGACACTTTCTATAGGATGTCTGGCATGTGGGACTAATCTTCTTGTTGTGGCAGGTCTGGCTGGAGTGCAACAGGAGGATTTTTAGTGATAAAAGGCTGGAAGTGGCTCAGGTGTGGCATAGAATCTGTAGAATGATTTAGGAGTTGGTGGAGATAAAAAGTGAGGTCGCATTTCCTATGAACAGAGATGATGCAAGGTTGTTAGATAGACTGGGAATAAGCAAACTCACACCAAGCTCTGCGTGTGTGAGGAGAGGTGAGGGAATGCAACAAAAAATTTAGTGAACTGGTAAGTGGACACTTCCCCTACTGGTTTTTTAAAAATCAACATAGATGGATCATCCAGAGGTAATCTTGGTCCATCTGGTATTGGTGGAATTGCCTGTGATGCTTCGGGAATGGTGATTTTCATTTTTTTGGAACATAGGGGAGACCAGACGGTCAACCATATGGAGGGGCTTGCCATTTTGTACGCAATGCGACGTGCTTATGAGATTGGCTGGAGGAAAGTGATATGCGAGGCGGATTCACTAATATTGATCAATATGATCAATGATCGGCAAATTAGTGATGTGAATTGGCAGTTATCCTTGGTTGTTCAGCAGATTTTATAGATCAGTCAACGTATGGATTCGGTGATTTTTGCTCATGTTCTGAGAGAATGGAATAAGGCGGTAGATTGTTTGGCTAGATGGGCTTCCAAAGGTACGAAAGGAAGGCATGTGGATGAAGAGATTCAACTGCTGAGGGATATCAGAATTAATTTGGAAAGGATCTTGTCGGAGGACAGGGAGGGTTGATCGGGCTGTGGTGTCCAGGTGTATTGTGGTGGCCGGTTTCGCTGGTATTGTCTGTGTAATGATTTTTCTTAATTTTGAATAAAGTTTTTACCCCTGGTTTATTTTTAGAAAAAAAACCTAAATTCCTAAATTCCTCTTTCTAATTGATTTAATTACTTATAAATGTGGTGAGGCTTGCTTATTTGAGGTATTACCCTCTATGCACCAATAACCTAGTTTAGTTTCAACCCTAATCAGATTACGTCCTAGTAATTTGACATTATTATCCTATCAACCTATTAATTCAAAAAATTTATCAAAATCCAAAAAAAAATAATCAAGATTAATTAAAAATCAAATCTCAATTATCTTACCTAAGTAAAAATTCCAAGTTGAACTAGTGAATATCATTTACCAAAAAAATTTAGTCAAATATGAATTTAAGGTCAAAGGAGATAATAAAGTGATTTATTAATTCCTAATATTCCAAAAAGTTGAGTCAAAATCTCAAAAATATCTAAAGTGAGTTTTCATGGCTCATAAATATCTAAAACTGAGTTATCAAGACTTCATGAGTGCTTTGACCCAACCTAGGGTTAACCTAAATCGACCTAGGTTATTTTAGACTCAACAAAAGTTAGACCTAAACCTAACCTCCTTAGGGTTAGAGTTAGTTATGAAACCTATAAATACAAGTGCCTTCACTCTACCCAAATAATATTTTTTATGTAAGGTTATTCTGTAGGAATGCCTTCAAGAAGTCATCAAAGTAATGTTATAATGCCAATTTGATACCAAGATTCACACCAAGCCAAGCCAAGCCTATCAAAGCCAAAAGTGGCCATTGGATAAGTCATACCAATATGGATATTCATTTATATAAATCTATAATTCTATATAATGAGTATACAAATTTACTATGACAATAAGTTGACATTAATATTGACAAGGGAGGTAAAATTATTGTGTGTTTTTATATCTATTTTGTGATCTTGTTCATTATGTTATTCTCCCCCTAGTTCTTAGGAAAGAATGTTTGGTTTCATTTTATTTTTATGAATTTAATTTTAATTGATTTGTGAATAAATAACTAATAAGCATTTGTGTCTCTTTAGACTCCTAAGATATAATTATAAACATAGTTTTGTCTTATATTTTGTATTTATTTATTGTTTTCCATATTTCACCCTAGGGAGTAAGATTAGAAAGTTGTTCCTTTAAGTTTGTTTTTGGATTTAATTAACTAAAAATTGGATAACCCCCTTTTTAATATTACTCTAAAGTAATCACATGTGTTGGGATAACCTATAAATATAAATCTATCTCAACAATAATGTGTATTGATTTCCCATCGAATGCTCTAACCATTTATGTCTAAGGGTGTAAATCATCATGTGTATAACCCAAATGTTTAAGTAATTTTATTTTGACGGTCAAGGTATGCTTGAATAAAAAATGAATTAATATTTGATTCATCATCCACTATTTCACTATCATCAAATGTAATAGAAGGTCTCTAAACCATAGGAAATATTATGCATTTATAAGTACCAATAATACCATCTAATGGGTTCCCATAATGTGATGGAGGAGGATGTGAATTGTATACCATTTTAACTTTTGGATATTTATTATAATGATCTTGAAAATCATTTCTAAATATTTTCTAATTTTGGTGATCTTTGGGTTGTGAACCTAAATCCTTCAGAGGATCATCAAAGGAAATATTTTGGTCATCAATAATGTATTCAGTTTTATGCTTTAAGGTATATCATATGTTCATATAATTCCTAAGTCCTTGGTTATATTCATAATATTAATTATCATCATATTCTTTTGGTATAGTTCAACTTATATCAAACTCTATGGGATGAGGGAGATATATGAGATGACACTCCACAAGCTTCTAAAATAAAGATGTTGAATACTTAGGTAATCATGTAAATTAAATCTTAGGTGCATTGGATAATATGATTATATTAGTTTGTGACACTACATTAAATGTTTTAGTTTTTTATTTTTAAGGCTATATAAATTTCACCTTGTAGATTGGTTTGATATGAAACTTGGTGTTAGATGTATTTGGTGTGTTTGTTACATACTTGAGCTTACTCAAGGAAATAGGTTTCATTTCATGATATTTAAAAATATGGCATAATTCATTAAAAGATTTGAATTTTTTTAAAATAATGGACTCATGTAATGGGACAAGAAATATTTTATTTAAAATATCTTGCATTTATTTATCTTCCATTGGATTTGTCATTTTGGCTAAAATAATTTTATATATCAAAATATATTAATTGATAGGTTCATTAGTTCTTTGTTTGATATTTAAAATTAAAACATATGACTTCCTTTTAATTGTGTTAATATAAAAGTGTGCTAAGAATCGATCTACTAGAGGTTTGAATGTTTTCACTAATTAGATGGGTAAATCATATAACCATCATAAATCATAGTCCTTAAGGCTCCTTGTAAATAATACATTTATCATTAGAGGAGTAATCAAGACATGCCACATAGAACGATTGAATATGTTGTTCAAGATCATCATTACCATCATAAAATGTGAACTTGGATGAAACAAAACTAGTTTTCAAGGGATGCAAAGACATTTTAGGTGTAAGAGGATTATGCAACACCTCTCGTGAATCAATAACACAAGGTGACTTCATATAATTTTTCTTGATATTAGCAACCTTAGATTGTAAAAGTTTTATAGTTTATACAATATCTTGCACATTTTTATTGGTAGGATTTGAAGTTTGAGAATCACCAAATGAGGTGTACCCATGGTTTGAATTGATATAGGCATTGAAACTAGTAATTGGGTTAAAGTGCCCATTTTTCTCATGGAGGGTGTATCAATAATAGTATTTGTTTTATGTAATAATGGAGTAAATATATAACCCATTCTCATATTATATATTTGATGCAATTATGTGCTCAAGGTGAGGGAAATAGGAATATGTGGATGTCCTGTAAATCTAAAATCATGATAAATATATGTAGCTAGTTTTTCATATATGTTTTTTGTCCTTTTAAATTTCCAATATTTTTTTAGGATCTCATCAAGATCTTCACAATTTTTATGGATACACTCTTTAAATAGAGAAATAACTTGTACTTGATCTTGATCTATTTATTCATATTAATTATTTACATTAGATTCATTATTTTCATTATTAGAATCATCTTCTATGAAAACCTCTTTAATATTTTGTTAAGTTTTATTATTGTTTCTTTCATTAGGTATAAGATTTGATACTTGATTGGTTTGATCCATATTAGGAGAAAAGGAGGAAGCTCTAGGTGTTTAATAGAAACACCACCTTATTTAGGGATATGTTTAGGCTTTATATAGATAATAGAATAGATCTAAAATGAATAAAAACCATTAGTAGGGTGAATACCCTAGGGCAAGCTAGGATTTGCATAAAAAGACATAGAGGTTGGATTTACAATGTTTAACCCTAAAATTTTGGAAAGGTATGGATCTAGGGCTAAGAATATAAAATTAATTATAAAAAAAGGGTGATAAACTAATCTATATTAATCCAATTAATATAAAAATCAAATAAGCTATATTCTAAATTTATACAATTAATATTGATAAAAATAGTAAAGTACAACTATTGAAAGATATTACAATAAATAAAGAATAATGGTACTTAAATAGTTTACTTTGTGAGTTTAGATATAGAATATAAAAATGTATAAAGTATATAGTATATGTGTTTTGGATCAATCATCATATTTTATAAATTATACTTATGTGGTGATAGACACTACCATCATATTTGAACACCACCATTGATACTAGTATCTGACTATGATGTAGGTCTCCAATATGGAATAATGATTGGATCTAGATGTGACCAACTTTGTTGTTATGGATTTTGTATCATCTTTCTATGTGTATGTTTATATCTAGGATATAGGTTGTCAATCTTCATTGATTAATCAAACCCTATCTCTTCACCCTTCTTTACCCTTGGAATGAGTTTGTTGGAAAATGAGTTAATGGGGTCACTGTATTGAGTTTCCACAAAGACCCCTTTATCAATTGGTGTTTCCTATGTAGATAATATTGTAAGGATGGCCTTAAATTTATGTAGATATCCCATATATTTAGTTAGTGTGTGCACAGTTAAATATATGACATGAAGATGCATATAGTGATATGGCTTGTGATTTGATAAATACTACTCATGGTATACTCTTATAATTATTCATATATGTGATATGAATGATCATATTTTTGATATGGAAATAGAGATGAATAAAGAAGAATAGAGTGTTTATCTATTTCATTGATTTAGTTTTTTGGGGTTTTTTTTGGTATTTTTATATAAGGAATGAGAAGTCTTAAACTTATATTTATACCACACTTTTTAGAAATATATCATAGTAAGGTTCAATAAAAAAATTAGGTTGACCCATGGGTTTCAATAATTTTTTAATTTGGATGAATTTTGGCTTTTAAACACTAGATAAAGATCTAGACACCATCATTAATGGAAAAATCCCTTTTTGGTTGGTAGTTTCCAAAGGGATAAAAATAGGTACATATATAAAACTAATAATGAATGATATTTATCATGTTTTAAGATTTATGTGCGATAAGGGGACTTGGGCCTTCAAAATTATATGTATTAGACTAAGAGATAATAATTTAGGAAAAGTGAGATGGATAATGAGAACCTTTTGGTATATTGAGGTCTATAACTATAGGATAGATCCCTAGTTTATATTTATCAAATGTATAAGACTAAGATGTTATAAATATTTAGTTTTAGTGTCTACACCTTTACAGATAGGGTTTGTATTTAATTTTGAAATTTATTTATGTAATTCAACATAATTTTTAGTCATGCATAGAAATGGTTTCACTCTTAATAATATTGTTCAAGGGTTGGGTCTCACCATTAATAATGGATATAGGCTTGATATTTTACTTAGGCAGAGTCAAACATGTTATTTAATGTATAGGTTATTTATAAGTACAAACCCTAGGAGAGTTTATGAGGTCTTGTATTCATGATCTAATTAACTTCATGTATCATTCATAAATGATATTAGGGTTTGTAAGAATAAATGTTTTAAAAATGTTTCATACTGCAGTCAATGATTATATTTTATTAATATAAACTATAATAAAAATCAAGTAACACACACAAATTTTTAGGGTTGAAGAAGTGAATAAACCCTAGGATTGTGTTTTGAAAAATATCCAAGATCTAAGTAAAAAAATGTTACCCTAGGTTGAATGTGCTAAAGAGTCAAGGCTCTACATTTATGTTTACCCCAGTTCATAAGATTGTGTGTTTGATTCATGTTGGGTTCACCATTTATGTCTACCCTAATTATGATTTTACATAAAATAACAAATAAACTAGTTGTAATTAAATATATCTAAGCATACATGACTAAAAGTATATATTTTAGATATATATAAAAAGATGATGAAAATTTATTCCAAGCGCCACAAATGAAACTAGAATAAAAATGTAAATGACAAATGGGTAAGGAATGATCATATGAAAAAGCAAATGATTCATGGTAACAAGTTAATGAGACAAAAACTAAAAGGGACAAACATTTGGATTGTATGTGTTTATTTAGGATAGACCTGGACAATAGTTGAGTCTATCTATGGAATTATTTTGGCTTTATTTTTTAGGTAGGGCTATGTAATAAGTGATAAATAGTCCAAATGCTTTAATATATACAATTTTTATGAGTGTTGAGGTTATTTTAGACTCAATGGAGTAAGTATTGGCATATTTTGGGGTTTTAGTAATCCTATAAATAGGAAAAAATGTAAAACTTTTCCAAAAAATATAAATAAGAATAATACACTAGGAATAAGGGTCTTTTGGAAAATTTAGGTGTCTACATCTAGTTTCTTCTTACTTATCATAACCACCTTTAGAATTATGTGTTCACACATTTATTCCTTGATTGATATATATTTTAAAGATTACCTTAGGTTTGGTCCTCATTTTAGACACTTAAAATTAGACACTTTGTGTTCATTTTAAACTTTTTGTATTGAATACCTAAGCATCTCTAATCATTCTTAGTTTTCCCTAATCACTATTCATTACCACTATTCACTATTCACTATTTATTATCTCTAAATTAATCTAAAGTTAATTAACTAATATTTATATAATCAAAAATTCCATGGATTTTAGAAATTCATAATTTTCATAAATCCAAAAAATCAAAATTATCCTCACGTGCCCTAAGGCTCCACTAGTCCCCCATCATTCCAATTTAATAATCATATTGTCCTCCATGATCGAATTTAATAATATGCCTTTATTCCCATTATCTTCTATGATCTAATTTTTTACAATAAAATAATCCACATTTATTCCCATTATCTTTCATGATATGATTTTCTCCAATTTTATAATCCACCTCACATCCACTTACTAATTTTAAATTGTATCTTCTTCCCAAATGAATTTTAAATTCATTTGTGGGTCTTGCATGTTCTCCACTCTAATTTTTTAATTAATAATTCTCATTATTAATTAAAATTTACCTTTTATTATCATCCTTTGATCTTCATCTCAATATGGATGGTTCACATACATTTCCAAATTCTATAAATTAGAGGTTCTTCCTCTAATTTAGAAAAGCTTCTTCATTTCAGGTTTATCATGCTGAGTTTATCAGATATTTTCACATCCTCACATCCAAGCAAATAAAATCCATAAAATATAAACACTTGTCACATTTTTTCTTGTATTAGAAGATTTTTCAACTATAATTTAAAGAGAGTAAATCAAATTCACATTGCAATAAAGAAAACTTCTTTTTATACTAAGATATAATTTTGTGTTGTTTCTTTCATTTACAGCTCTATCATAGGTTGAGTTAGTTTATATTATATTTCATTATTATTTGATTTCTTATCTTAATTAGGATTTTTATATTTACTACACACATATTTATCACACCCATTGGGATCATTCCCTCATCGTTTTCATCTCATATTTGTCGTGGTTGTATATAAAATCATTTTTCAATTGATTTTTGTTTTTTCTCTTATGTTTGTAGTTTTTTCTTAATTTGTTATAGGTTTCCTTAACTCTAAGACAAAAAATCTCTCTAATTTTTTTTTAGGATGTTGTTCAAATTAATCTCACAATAAATATAAAATAAAAACCAAAATCTTTCTATTTTGATACAAATGTTTCATTTTAGTTTCATCTTCAATTTTTGTTAATTATCTCACACTTAATTTCTTGGAGTTAATTATTTTATTTTGTCAACATTCTATTTGTGTTGTGAAATTTTTTATGTACTTCCCTTGGCATCATGTTGGTGATGGTACTTGGCATTCAAAAATAATTTCATAAATTTTGTGTTACCTGAGTTGTTCTTGTGTATGCTCTTTCATTGGCATCACATTGGTAATGATATATGGAAACCAAAAAAAAGTGTTAAATTTTTATTCCTTTTTTTAGGTTCTATATCAATCATGTATTTCATCAACACATGCTAGGTCAAACTCTATGTACTGGCAGAGTATAAATAGAAGGATCAATTGTCCTTTGTCCAAATGGGAAACCCCATATATGGTCTCATGAAAGTGAGGAGTTAACTATCTAACCTAAGTATCATAAAACACCCTATATATATTTGGGCCTCACTATATTTAAAATTATCTCAAATATTTCCCCTTTAAAAAATGGTGTGCAAACCTTAAACCTAGGTAATCCATTTTATTTGTCTACTTTGTGGTTCACCTAAGTGGAGTGTATCGCCTAAGGAAGTCACTTTCCATGCAACCTTGAAATTGGACTTAGTGGGCCATGGTAATGTTAGGATCCTCCATGCTTATTTCCTTAAAATATTGGGCCACAACTAATGTAACAAACAAGCAAGTGATATGAAAATCCCATAAATTATACAAAGCCCTTCACCTAGATTTTATCCTCTTTATTGTAATTGTATGTGTGTTTAGAGTAGTATTTTTCTATTTGGATTCTTGTGATATATCACATGCCAAAATCCTCGAGTTAAAACAAATTACATTTGAGTCTTGAAAAAATTTGAAAATCAACCAAGCTTCTAAAAATCAAAATCCAATTCAAATCTTAAAGTAACTTTGTTATCAATCAATTTTGTTTTTGTCATTTAGTCTTTTAATTTTTTTAGAGTCAAAATTATTTATTTTATCCTTTTTTGAGTCAAAAACTATCTTTTAATTAGTATCACCTATCACTATACAAATGGATTTGTTGAGATATTTCTTGATCAATGTGGTCATAAATCTAAATCCAAACAATCCTAGTCTTAACATAGTGTTCAATCCAATCAATTTTGTTTTAGATGCATATGTGAATCAACATAAAATCAATCATCAAATAAATCCAAATCCAAGTTTGAATGTGCATTCAATCTCCCCCATCAATCAATCATATCCAAAAATTAACCAATCAAATCCAATCTTGAATAGTTATTCAAATTTAATAATTAGTCATCCAATAAATCCAAATTTGAGTTTGAATGTGCATTTAACCTCACTTATTGATCAATAAAATCCAAATTTGAATAGTTATTCAAGTTTAATCATCTACCAATTGAATCCAAATTTGAATGTTTATTCAAGTTTACGTATCTACCAATCAAATCCAAAATTGAATAGTTATTCAAGTTTACCCATCAATAAATCATATCCAAACATCAACCAATTGAATATAAACTTAAATAGTTATTTAATTTTATTAATAAATCATATAATAAATCCAAATATTATTTGTAATTTGAATTCAACCTCACCCATCAATCAATCATATCCAAACATCAACCAATTATATCCAAACTTGAATAGCTATTCAAGTTTACCAATTAATCAATCCAATCCAAACATAAATCAATCAAATTCAAACTTGAATACTCATTTAATTTTTGCCATTAATCAACATCCAAATTTTATTTTGAGGGTAATAGCTAATCAATTTTTAGGCTTTACCAATCAAACTTAAATTATTTAACAAGTTATAAACCATCCATAAATCAAGATTCACCAACCACAAATCAAACTGTATTTATCAATTCCTTAAGTTCTAACCTTAATATCAATCAAAATCAACCCTTTGGTTTAATTTCACAGCCAATTTCAAATTTATTCTTGAAACAAACCCCATTCACAAGTCAACTTCCAATCCAATGAAATCCAAACACATCCTTCAATCCAAATCAAACCTTTAATATCATAACCCATGAAAACCAACCATTTATCATCCATCAAAATCAACCATTTGGTTCTACATATAATTCATTTTAAAACTTGAACCAAACTACATCAAATCCACATTTTTCCACACATCCATCTAACTTCACAAGTCCACATAATTAGAATACTTGCACCTTCAACAAAAATATGTAAAATCCATACTTTAATCCAACATATCTAACAAATCAATTCATCAACACTCCCTACCATAGTCCACATTCCCAAATCATTGAATACATCATAGATAACAAAAATGAGGTATTTATACAAGATTTAATTCTATGAGACAAGTTTACTCCTAATTTTGAAACCCAAACCATTCCACATCACCCTTCAACTAATAACCCTATTTTTCAAAATAAACCAAGTTTCCCATTCACTAGTTATTTCTTTCCTTTTTACATACCTTATCACACTAGCAAAGGTAACCCAATTCTATCATCCCAAATATATAATATCACTTCATCTCCAAAGCCACACCAAATCCAAATCACCCAACCTCCCAACAACATTACCATGCCTAATGGTCAACCTAATCAAGAAAATAAAAGGCACAAATTCACTCCTTTGGGACAAACCTATGATGTGTCCTTTCAAAATGTAGTCACTAAAAACGTAGTCATATTTCCAAACACCAAAAAAAATTATGAACACATCCCAAAACCTAAGTGTTATAGAGATAAGGATTATTGTGAATATCACAAAATAAAAGGTTATTCTATAGCTCATTGTATGAGGCTAAATCATTATATACAATATTTGACTAAAAAAGGGTACGTTATGGTAGATATAACTATATCCACATATAAAAATCATAGTTTGGGGGTATGCCAACATTTATTTCTTGAGCCTAATCATGCCAGTCCTTTTATCAAAACTACCAATCCTTCCTCCCATATTTCAAGTCCATCTCCCACACCCATTTAATAGGTATAATAGTTTTAATTACCATTAGTTTCATCCCATAAGAATAATTAATTAATCATAGACTTCCTATATCACCTATAATTAGAAGAGCATCAAGAAATATTTGCATATTCTATTAAATAAAAAGCATTCCTTGATCAAGATGAATCCTACCATCCAAATAGGAAATCATTATCCCTTACTGAGAATATCTTTGAGGCACTTTTAGATAATCCAAATCTAAATTACAATCCTATTCTAAATTAAAATATATAAAATCAAAAATATGATTCCCTTAGTGAGAACCTCTTTGAGGCATTATTGGACAATACAAATCTACATCGTAACCAAAAAAATAAGAAGAATACCTTGGTGAAAAATTTTCTAAGGCACCAATGGATGAAAAAAATAATATAAAACCTACATCATCATAGTTTTATGATAGATCTCTATCACATATTGAAGACACCATTGATCCAAAAGTGAATCCCCAAATCATCAAACTTGTGGTTACTCCCATTCTTGATGAAAGTGATATTGATGGTCCTAATAACCTTTCACATCATGAAACCTATACTTATCCCCACTATAATTTCATCCCTTCAAATATTTTGTCAACTTAACACACATATTTTATCCAACACATATTTTTATTCACCCTATTTGGTAGTACTATCTATTATAGGGGTTATGATGTGATCTTGTTAAATTTAGAAGAATCTAACTTAGAAATCAAATAAATCACTGAAGACATATCTAGATCACATACCTAAATGATAAATAGGAGTTAACATCATGCATATGGAACCCTTTTTTATGCCATAAAAATTAAAAATCACAAAACATAAAAAATTTGATAAATAAATAATGCATTTTGTGACCCTCCATTGAGTTCAGATGCCAATAAAGCCAATAGAATAATAAAATTAAAAATTAAAAAAATTACTTATTTTTGACAAGTATATTGACACTTGGGTGTATCCCATTTAAAATTAAATTTCACATTTATCTCATCGCATTTCATTTTCCATCATTTACATTTTGTCTTGTATATCATATATTATGTTTGGTGATTATTAATTGTCAGTTCGCATATCACAAAATTTCAAAATGTATCTTATCATATCATTTCACTTTTCATATAACCCTATTAATCCATGGAAAACATTCTAAAAATCATCATTACATTAGTTCTTTCCTTAGTTCTTATGAGCATAGTACATCTCTTTTCCCTACATCTTGTAAGACTTAGAAAATATTATCCCACAACCTAGTATAGAAGCTTATCCCACTTTTCCAGCTTGTTAATATATTTTATAAAGAGGATTGATAGACTTAATCATCTACCTCTCTTATCTCCTATAAATCCACCATGTAATTTATTTTGTTGGTATCCCCATCACATTTCATTGCATTTCTTGTGCATGCTTCAATGCTCACTCCACCACCCACTTCTTCATATTTTTGTCCCTATGTCCACTTCTCCCCAACCTTTCCCTCTATCTCCTTCATCTTCTTTCACTATCCTCATCATTTCCCATTTCCCTTGGCCATTTTTGGTACCCTCTTCATCACTTCTTTTCCTTCACCAATTCCACATCATACTATTCCCTTCCATAATAGTGGACATTTTTGCATCTTTATCTTATTCACTACCACCTTCTTAATTATATTCTATTACTTCTAATCCATTTATATTCTAATTCTCTATTTATCCTTTTTCCCATCTTTTCCATCTTGCATCTTTTCTATTTCCTCTATTCCCCATATGTGCACATCTTATTATTATTCTCTTATGTTCCCCCTTATATTCTTCATCCCTTTTTTCTTCTTATGTGTTCCACCATTTTTTTTATTTTCCATTCTTTACACCTTTTCCATTTTCCATTTTTATTTTTTGGTTTATTTTCATCCTTTCTACCTTTTCCATCTTATTTTTTTCTTCCACAACTAGCTTCCAACTAGGTATTTATCCTTTGAAAATCTTTCCATAATTTACATTTTATTCTTATCTATGCATGCCTTTATGCTTTGATTCTCCCTTTTCCTCTTTCCATATATGTACGCACTTGTGTTTTGCATCTATGTTGGTGTTCATGTTTTTTTTCCTTGTCAAGCCTCTTACTTAGTCCTTCTTTTTTTCTTTTTATTATCCCTTATTTTCATCTCATTCTCCTTCATTATATTTCTTTGTAGCTTTACTTTTCACTCTCCCACCATCAATTTTCCATTTTCTCTCCACTATTTATTCACCACCTCACCTCCTTTTAGCTTGTCAATCTCTTCTAACAAGATGATTGACACCCACCCTATCTCTTCACCTTCTTATCCACCCATCCTCTACTTACCCCAACTTTTCTTAACCCCTTTCACATCTTCCATCCCATTCTAATCTCCAACACCACCATCTACTTTGATCTATTGTTCATTTCTTTATTCCCTTCCCATTCCTTTCCATTCCTTTTCAATTATTCAATATATTATTTTTGAGAACACTCCTCTCACCTCCATCTTTTACATTTTGTTTTTCTTATAATTATTTTGTTTCATTTCATTTTTCTTATCCTCCCTTATTTTTCTTGGTGAAATTACTTATGTTTCACAATCATTTTTTAATTCTTGTCCATATTTAGGTTCTTACACCATTATCTATCTTTATCATCCTCTTTATCTATGACCTCACTATTTTATCTATCATACTTTACTATATCCTTGTCATCCTTCACTTCAACATCCATTATTGTCTCTCCCTCACATTCATCTATTAACACTAAAGATCATCACTAATTAGAGTACAATCACTAGTTTTTACTAATCCTAAATTCATCTCCATGTATGTTTGTTCATAACTTTCACTCTCTTATTTTAATGAATAAAATATTATTAGTTTCACTACTTAAACTACATCCATTTCTTAAATTAATGTCTCTACATGTTGTGCATGGGTACTCTTTTTGTGCCTTGTCCATCTCTAGCTAATACCTTCATCTCATAGCCATTTTCACCCCTTTTCCCATTATAAGACTAATTGTACAATGTCATCATTTGATTACCTATTCAAACTCTCTCTTAGCACATCATATTTTCCATCTTATCTATCATACTTTTCCTACCCATCAACCTGATTGCTCTTCATTCTTATATTCATATAGATCCATCACTCATGTTGGCCATATCATCCTTCATTATTACATATCCAAAACCTAATGCTACCTATCTGAGTTAGTGTCATATCTGGATTAGTCTTGTCTTCACCTGAATTGTTGGTGTACCTATACTCATTATTTTTCATAACATTTTCTATTCTACCAATATATGAAGTACACATCATTACTATATCAATAACTATCTAAGTTCCCACTTATCTATTTTCATTATTCCCTTAGAAATGGACACCATGACTATATTAGTCACTATATGAGTGCCCACTCATCTATTATCTCTCACTTGCCTTAGATGGAGTGAATACTATGATTATCTCATCATTAAAGATGTGAAAACTAATTTTTTCTCCTACTCCTCTCTTACATATTTTTCTCTCTCCATTAGGTTCTCACCCTTTTACATGTATTCTTCTTATCCATTCTCTCACCCTTTTATGAGTACATTTTCATTTTATGCTCTCACTATTTTATGAGTATATTTTCATCTTCCCCTCCTTCTATCTATTTCTTCTTATCATTCCCTATTTTTCTTCTTCTACCCATTTTTGGGAGCATTACATGTTGCCTAAATTCTATCCCCATTATCATGGGCATTTGCATTATTTTCACCAGTAAGAGCATTTAGACTATGTAGGTAGTGCTCAGGGGTATGGGGCCCTAGGGGTCAGTTCAGACCCTATCTCCATCATCTCCATTCCTCTAAAATGTGATTTCACTTATTCACATTTATATCTAAAACTACATGGTTATCTTATGGCTTCATGTTCTGTTGTTTGATGTTGTTATAAATATTGGCTACCCAAAAGTCTCAACCCTCACCTAAAGAGTTAGTCATGCCATTTACTTCTATGTTTAAGTGTTAATTATTTTATTTTTTGTTTTCACTTATGTTTTGTTATGTTTGTGCTTAACTTATCTTTGTTACAATTGCTTAATCTTGATTATCTTATCATGTGTCTTTTTAGTCTTGTCATTTATTTATTTTATCTTACACTAATCAATTTTGTTTATGTAAAAAAAAAAATTGTTTCTTTTATTTTGTGTTTTTCTTCTTTCCACTTATTTGTTTAATTTATTTTTATCATTTTTTGAGTCAATATTATTTTGTGTATTAAACTATAATTTGATAATGATTTTTCCATATTATGATGCACTGTATTTTGCACAAATTATAATCTTTTTAGTCCATACACATAAAATTAACATAATCATCACGATTATTTCATATCATTGGTGATTATTATTTTACACTAAATTAAATATTAAGTTTCTCAACTCTTACTCACATATTCATTTTATAACTATAAATCAATGCAAAAATAAACATAAGGCAATTGTCTAACCATCTATACAATATCCATCCATGCCATCAATTTACACTTTTCAATTCATCCTCTATTTATAGCCTATCTCCTCCAATTATAATATTTTTCACCCCAACCCATCATTTTCATATTTGGAAACCATTTGTCTCTACAATTTTAGGCCCCAATTAATTAACATGATATAAATCTTTATCAACTACTTATAACTATCAATTTTGTAAAATCTATATTTTCTATTTTCAAGCCCATATCTTCCTTAGATATATCATTAAAACCTATGCTTATGTGACTCCTAAGTCCTGAGAACCATCCAAGTATGCCACTTCCAAGTCTAAAATATTATTTTTCTATCTATTCTCTAGTTTATAGCTAAGGGAAAATCATTTTACATAAGCTTTACTCTTGCAAGTATGATGTCAATTTCTAGTGCTTCACTTTATTAATGAAATTCATTATCATGACTTCCTCATTTTTCCTCCTGCATCATTTTGATAATTCATCCAATTTATTAAATAAACACCCAAGGGGGCATCATGAGTCCCTTCTTTCATTCAAATCCTTATCTTCCATCTAAACTCCTGAACATGTTGGTTTTGAATGACAAAAATATAACATCCATTATTTATTCATCTAATTTTTTATTTCACATTTTTCAATGAATTTTTCATTCTTTGAAAATTCACTACTTTGTCAATGTCTTACAATGACTTCTCAAAGAGGGGGAAAATGTAGACACTTAAATTTGGACACTTTGTGTTGATTTTAACTTTATTTACACTAAATACCTAATTATCTATAACCATTTATAATCATCCTTAGTTTTCCCTAATCATTATTCATCATCACTATTGATTATTTAATATCCATAAATTAATCTAAATTTAATTAACTAATATTTATATAATTTTAAAAATTCCATGTATTTTGGAAATTCATGATTTTTATAAATCCAAAAAATCAAAATAATCTTCATATGCCCTAAGGCTTTACCTATCCCCAACCATTCCAATTTAACAATCTACCTTTATTCCCATTATCTTCCATGGTATAATATTATCCAATTTAATAATCCACCTCACATCTATAGGTAATCAAAAATACATCATGTCTATAAATCAATCCTAACTCAAAGAAGATATATCATATTTACACTTTTGATTGGGGATACATTAGATAATTGAGAACATGACCAATGTGTGGATCTTAAAGACCCAATTAGGGGATATCTTATTATAAAAAATATACTAATAAGGGTTATAAATCCGTTAGTAAATAAAAATCACACAATAACCCTAACTAAGCCCTATGTTTTCATATTCACTATACTAATAATAAGTAAAGAAAAAAAATCTAATCTAGTGATCACCAAAGCTTATGCCACAAAGTGGGGGTAATAAAAAATAAAAGTAATCATGAATAAGAGACATACTAATGTAAATATATATGGAATATTAATTCATGGAAGAGAAGTGCAAATGCATATCTATCTACTCTTACAAAGGAAGAATAAATTTAGGAATACTTACCTTTGAAGATGAACCCATTGAGCTTTAATCTCTCCCTTGGCTAAGGTGATTTACAAGAGGTTATTTTGGTATGTAAGTATGAAAAGGATAAATAAAATCTAGGATAAATAACCTATAAATTCATCCAAAAGACTCATCCATAAGAAAAGATCCATATCTCTAAAGAAAGTAGGAAACCCAAAGTTTATTCCTCAAGTAGAATGTTGGATAAGTAGATGCATAATATATCTTACTTATTATTCTATAATCTAAATAATGGTAAAATTATATTGTGTGTGTGTGTGTGTGTGTGTGTGTGTGTGTGTGTGTGTGTGTGTGTGTGTGTGTGTGTGTGTGTGGATTTAATCCTAAGCACTTCCAAAATTTTCAATCGATATGGTTGACCCAATCAACTTAGTACTGATATTGACAAAAATTCACTAGGTCACAAGCTAAGTCAGCCAAGAGTTGACCTAGACCCTAAATGAATTTCACCAATAAGAGTACAAGGTTGACCCAGTCAACCTAATACTATAAACTATTGAGAGGGGTTTTAGGTTAGGAAAAGAGGGATAAAATTTGGGAAATGACTAGAGAGTATCCAATAGAGAAGAGCAAGCTTATGGGAATGGTTTTCAGGAAACAAGTGTGTAGATAACAAGTGGCAAAAGGGACAAAAATCTTATGAAGTACCAATGGTCTACCCACCCCTTTACTAATGCACTCCTTAAGGCATTCACTTAAAGATATTGAGACTTTATAGGCTCTTATAATATAAAGAACATTAATAATTGATAAAAATTTGAAAATATTATGTGTATACATATGCACCCAAATTTCATCACATGTCACATAAGTGTAACATGGGATAGTGCTTTGAGAACAGAACATGATGAC